>JAMKCF010000004.1:25753522-26425834 GCA_023634235.1 Pisaster brevispinus
GGGGCAATACTGTGCACCCAGTCCCACCCACCACAGCTTACCTTGGGGCAATACTGTGCACCCAGTACCACCCACCACAGCTTACCGTGGGGCAATACAGTGCACCCAGTCCCACCCACCACAGCTTATCTTGGGGCATTTTCTCCAAAAGAATAGACCATTTGAGAACTTTGGACCTTTAAATTGGGACCTTTAAATGGTTTGACTGAATGTGAGAATCATTCACCAGCCTAAAAAAACCAAAACCATCCTATGCCGTAAACACACACAAGTATGACCTCGCTGCTTTGCAAACCATGACCAAACTTAAACAATCAGGGTCGCTTGGCAGGCACTGCATAAGGACCAAAAATTGTTGACCTTTTTCCGATGATACACTGTAAAGGGATGATTACCCATAATCTGGGCAAACTGTAGAGGGCGCTCTATAATGCAAATTGCCTGAATTGCCTCCATTGCCTCTGTGAAGTATCAGGCCTGGAAATGCATTGTCTTTAAAGGGTTTGGATGACTAAATACCACATTGCTGTGGGAACAAAGTACAAAGCGGTTAAATGTAGATACTTACCGCCGCTGCTCCTGTTACCTTTCGGCCTTCGCGATCTGATGAGGAACTGGCAGGCATTCTCTTCTTCTTCTTAGTTTTATCTTTCCTCTTCTTTTTCTTCTCATCTGTAGAAACAACCTTCTTCTTTTTCTTCTTCTTTTTTTTCTTGGGGCGCAGCTCTTGGTCTCTCTCATGTCTCTCCTTGTCTCGTTCTCGTTCGCGTTCTCGTTCTCGTTCACGTTCACGTTCGCGTTCGCGCTCGCGCTCGCGCTCCTTTTCTTTCTCCTTCCTGACCTCCACTTTTTCCTTCTTCTCCCTGTAAAGGGTCTTCGCGTCTGGATTTTTCTCTGAGCAAAATGGGAAGAAAAAAAAACATAAAGAGAATAACTTCAAAATAAGAGAACAAATATGAAAAAAAGCTTCTCTTTTGGTGATAATTGCAATGGAGATAAAGACTATTCTTCAGGTGTTTAACTTACACCGATGTGTGACAAGCAATGTATACTCAGTGCTTTCTTGAGCCCTGTGAAAAAACTCACTGTTCAAATCTCACCTGAGTAGTATGTCTGGTTTTTTGTCGGCAGGACTCGGAAAGCACCAAATAAACAGGGCTCACAGACATGGGTGTAATAAGGTTAAAACCAAATTAACATTTTGATTAAAGTGGTTTAAGCATGTCATCCCATCAGTGGAACAAGGTTGTAGTTTGGTTTTTTTAAACTGGGCAATTGGGTCAGTGCAACAAGGTCATATCTCACTTTATTATTTTGAGTACGTGAACATCCACCATTTTTAATCAATAAATGACTTTGTTGCACAAAATTGTTGTTTTTGTTGCAATGATGTGTTGATTTGTAAGTCAACTAAAGTTTCAAATCAAATGGCAAGACATCAGCTAAATCCTCCTGCTGCTTAAAGTTCTCCATCCCCCCAATCTCCAACGACTCTTTGCATTCAGATATTTTGTTACCACACCATGTCTAGAGTCATGAGCAGAAACTAGCCAAGTCCATCTGAATAAAGCTAAACCTACTTTTACATCACTATAAATGGCTGTATTACAACACAGTACTTACTCACGCAAGGAGGACAGGCATATCTCTTGATGCTCCTGGAAGCTTCTTTCTCGATACCAATGCAGTCTCCGTGATACCATTCTTCACAGTAATCACAACATCTGTAGAACAGTGCACAAACACAGACAAGTATTTCTGATCAAATAAATCAAAACATTCTGCCTTCACATGTACTTAAAGGGTCTGTATATGTTTGGTTATGACTCTGAATATTAGTGGCAATAAAATCTTACTTGGTAAGAAGTACAGCAGCTTTGGACAGTATAATGCAGTTTGAGAAACATTTCACTTTGAAGTACTGTGGTTATACAAAAAGATATCACTTTTTATCCCCCCAATATTTGAATCTGAGAAACGTTACTGTCAGTAACGTTTCTCAGGTTGTGCATTCCTTTTAGGGATTATTTTTCCTGTGTGTGGACATATTTGCTCCGGATTTTCGGCGATATCTCAAAAATGCGACCACCATTTTGAAATGAAATTTTCACAGATTGGTTTTATTGTATATATATATCAACAATAGGATTAAAGCAATCAAACGGTTGCAAAAACTAAAGGTGTACTTTGCCTTTAAACACTGTCACAACCACTACAGGTCTGAGTCCATCTAAACACAAACAAACATCATTGAATAACGTGATCTGCTAAACTTGTTAACCAGTCAGAATCAGACCCTCCCACATCTGATCACTATTATATTTGTAATTTTAGGGTGTGCTTCTCTATAGACAACCACTAGAACTATTAGATTGAAGTTACATGCACACGATCGGTTCCACTTAACTCACTGCTCAGTCCAAAGTATTAAGTGCGTGAGATTTGTAATGTCCATCACAAATAAGCGGCAACAAACAAGTAACCCCCATTTTAGAGCAAATCCCCAAGACAGGACTTCCTCCATATCCTTGGCTCTAAGCTTATACCCCCAAATCACCTCGACAGTCATATAAACATAAATATTGTTAACACTCCTGCAGAGTGCAGAGGAGACCGATTGTACTCACTCCTTCAAAATGACTGCATCAAGTTAGGTCATACGTCATATCAAAACTTACATCATAAATCTTGTCCCATCAGTCGAGCGGCAAATGCAGTAATATATCGGATCTGCAGATTCATCTTCAGTGTCTTTATCTTTCTCCTTGTCTTTCTCATGTTTCTCAGTTTTATCTGTTTTTTTCATCATGTTAAGGAGCGTCGCGACCTTTGCCTGTCTCTCTGGCAGGTACTGAAATGACTTTGCTATCTCATCTTGCTACATGTTAAAGAGAAAAAAACAAAAGATAAACATGGTGATTACAAAGAAGGGGAAAACTGACATATCCGACAACAAATTTTAAATGCACTTTAAAACAATGTTTGAGCATAAATAAACCATTAAATATATGTGGGAGAGTCATATTACCTATATCACCTTCAATCTGTTGGAAAAAAGTTGTATTTTTAGCTTTAAAAAAAGTTGTTTTTACCCCAAATTAGTAACAACTAGTTAGTGTCCGTCATGTTGTCTTTGAATTGCACTTGGACAATACCATTATGCAACGGATAAATTCTAAGGGCTTAGTTGTCTTTTTTATATAAACTGCTGTTTTTTTTTAGTTCTTTTTTAAGATCTTTCCTTTGTTAAGGAATATAGATATTAGGTGGCTGTCATTATACTAATAAAGTTGTTTTTTAAATGATACCATTAAATAAATGTAACCATACTAAAATATTGACCCCTGCAGTATAGTGTTTCATCCAGGTACGGTCCAAAGACAACTAGGTGGACTCTACTGGTTGTTACTAATTCGGATAAAACAAACTTTTTTTTACAGTTAAAAATACAAATTCTTCAACAGATTGAAGGCGATATAGATACATGTACATGTCATGACTCTCCCACATATATTTAATTGTTTATTTATGCTCGAACACTGTTTTAAAGTGTATGTAAAAATTTGTTGTCGGCAGTTGTCATCGGGCGTCGTCAGTTGTCAGAGTCGTCAGAGTGCGACCGGTAAAGAGTGCTATATGATAAATAATGAGAGCTTCATGAAATTTGAATTGGGCCCTTTATATGCATGTCATACAATGTTTGACTTTATTTAATATTACCCTCTTTTTATTTCCCTTGCTAACACAGTAACAAACATTGTCAAGCCTGGTTCATACTTTGTGTAGAAAGCGAATGGCATGCGAATTATGAACATTTTAAATTAAGGTACGCGCTGTTTTCCAATAATCTGACAATTGCAGTCAATTGTGATGAAAGGAAATTTGCTCCTCCACTTTTGAAATTCACATGAAGTTAGCCACACTAGTGTAGCCAAGTGTGAACACTTGGCAATACTAGTGGGGCTAGGGAAAATTAGATAAACCATAAATTTTCCTTCCTCCATGGATAAACTAGTGCCTAGTGGAGGCCGGTCAGATTTAATTGTGGCCGAAAAATTTGCCAACTGTAGTGTCGACAATACAATCCTTTTTCGTTGGTTTAGTACAATTTTTATGATAAACAGACGACACTCCACACCATTTTAACAGAAATATCATAATATTTTCAGGCAAAAAAATTTCCCCAAAAAACTTACCGATGAGCTATTACTTTCACTTTCTGACATGATGTCTGTAATGGAGATAAACTTGTCAACTATTTAAAAATATATAATTTTGGCACTTAAAACAAGAAATTGAAACTTCGCGTTGCGTATACGTCATCGATTGTTGTGCTTCCACACAAATCAATACCATGATATAACTATAAACAAATGTTCACAGTTTTTGACAATTATAATTTGATTAGTATTTTTATATGTTGTTAATTACTATTTTATTAAGATTGATATAAATTTTGTTTAATAAAAATGTGCAAAAAAGTATAAATTCTTTATGAATAGAAACTTAATTTCAGAAAAAAAAAATCATCCAAAATGGCTGCGCCCTTATGTACTATTTTTCGACACCTGAGTTTAAAATGTATTTCGGTTACAAGTGTCCGAGGTAAGATTGACACCGTTTTAATAAAGTAGTATGTAGAATAAGTTCAAAATAATTATATTAACAAAAATTACAAATGTCAGTCGCTGTGTTCTTAACAAAAAGCTCATTTTAAACTTGTTCAGGTTCAGTCACACACAGCGCGCGAGAACATGGTTGTTACAGTTCGAGTGAGGGCGCTATCACTTCAGATCAGAGTGATAAGAATATTATTATGTTATGCTCAGCAAAAGAAGTCGCAGAAACCTTCTAAAATTGAAATATGTGCATATTAGAAATGCCTCATATTATTTTAATTATTAAACAGGCCCTTGTAATTTGTAATTAGCATTTGCTCAAATGCGGCCAAAATGCAAAAAAAGGTGACTTTTTTTGTTGTCCAAGTCCACTCCTGGGCTGGAGTCCTTAACCTTGCTTTGTTGGGGAATGTTGTCTAAATCTTTTCTCTATGCATACACCATGAATATGATCCACTCCCCTAGGCCTGGCAGGATGTCATTTCCCATCGCACTGTTACTGAAGGGCCGACCAACTCTGGTGGTTACATTGGTCTCCTGCCTGAGGCCTGCCTCCCCGTTGATGCAAAGGCCTATGCTATAGACTTTGATGATGTCATCGATGGCACCATTGAATGGCAGCAGAACAGCACACAGTTTCACCAATCTAACAATGTTCCTTTATTTACAAGCAACAGCATGCAATGGCAATTTCCTCATGATTCTTTTAGATTTCTGGCTTGGTTAGACTTAAGTGTTTCTTGTATTATTGGAGACAGGTGCAAGCATGCACAAACAGGGTGGGCTGTTTATTTGTTCCAAATAGTTCTGGTTTAAATCAACAAAGGTCTACAGTGCGTCAGGAAATGTTAACAAATTTAATAACCATTAATTTTCAAAATGATCTTCCTCTTAATCTTAAAAGTGTCATAAATTTAGCTCTTCTTCGCTTTGGCAGCATCATCCATTCCGAGATTAACTCGTCACCATATAAGGAAATCTTCCCACCCACGCTGCCGCTATTCTTCATCTGTGCCAGCATCACCATCGGAATCAAAGAGCCCAAGATGGGATCTGATGAGTGCTGTCTGTTTAGAGCGTTACCCTGTAGTATCGCAGGAGCTCCAACAGATAGAGACGGAATTCATGACCATGCTGGAGACTGTAGAGCTGGAGAATAGTTTACTGTCCAATCATGAGATGCAGGTCATTCAAGACAGGTGAGAGATAAATTTGTCGTCTTGTTACTAAAACTTTCTGGTAATGAAACAAAGGAACCCTTTGTTCTGGAGTGAAATTCCAACCGGGCTCCACAGAGGTGAAAGTTAGGAAAGAAACCGCTTTTAATAATCAAGCCTGATTCCATATGGGGGCTATTGTTCAAGTTTGTAAATTGTTAAAAGAATATTAAAGCATAAGTACAGGTACTTGTGAGCTTAGTGTGAACCATTGTTAAGAATAAAAACAATTTTACACGTAACTTGCATGGTATAAAGATGGTCATGCTGGAAAACTTCCCTTGAAATATTTTGCCTGAAATGTTAATGCTTTTGAGAACCGAGTAAAACAACCGATTTTGATCTTCAAGTCTGAAATTGGTGTTTGAAAACGGTGGCTGTGTATGTTTAATGCATACATCTGAAGTAACTGCTGATTGTTGAATTTGTAAATGAGTTTCCTGTTCTTTTCTTAGAGAGAGAATCAAAAGAAGACAAAGTGGCCTCGTTGATGATGATGAAGATGATCAAGCCAGTGAGCTCATCTCAGCTTTAGACATGGAGGATAGATATACGGAGGAATTCAACCAGTTCAAACCAGCAAGTTGTACATCAGGTAAATCTAACTTAGTTTAAATGTGATAAAGACTATCCACAAATGGAGTGTTCTTGCTAAGGAGTACAGTGAAATGTACTCAGATTTTGGTGTTGTCAGAGTGTGGTTTTGCTGCCTGGTAGTGGCAGCTTTATTTGAGGGATAAAGCAGTTGTGGTTAAGTGTCTTGCCTAAGAACACAAGTATAATGACCGGGAACTGAACCCACACTCGACAACACTAGAGCTTGAGTCAGTTGCACTAGCTCATCACTCGGCAAAGACAGTTTGCAAAGTTCTGAAAGACCTTCTGATGTCCAAATAGTGAAACTACAGACCTCATTGTCAAGACCCTTTTTGGCGCAATTATCCTAACCAAGTTGTAAAAATGTAAGCACCCAACATTGTGATCTTATCACACACCAGGGTGTGACAGTACACCAGGGTGGGTCAACTGCTGCATGTTGCATTTTCAAGACCTCACATTTTTGATTACAGAAATTGATGATCCACAAAGTCTCCAAAGGAAACTCATGGACAAGCTGGTGCTGCTTGTCAAGTGCAAAGTGGGAGACAAAAGTATGTGGATGATGCCACAGGGTACCAGACAAGAAGGGGAAACAATGCGGCAGGTTTGTGCTCACAATAACATTTATAACTCCTTAGGCCAAGTGTAAATCTAAGGACATTTCTTTGCAAGAGATATTGAGACGTCGGAACTTCACCTCTGGTTCTTGTCAGAACCTTCACTTATCCCAGAAAAAAGACTAGTTATTTCACCTTCCACATCCTACAAAGCTTCAAAGACTTTCTTATTTCGTTTCAATTTTCTTTTAATAGTAAATCATTAGTTCAATAAAAATGTATTTAACCAAGTGTAATGTTACCCGCAACACAAAAACTGACACAGGGTTTTCTTTAAAGCACTTGTGCATCTTTTTAGAGGAGTTTTATCAATGCAGTTCAATGGTTTTTCTGAAAATTACAGGATCGGAAGGAATTTACCATTCATTAAAAACAAAATTGAAAAAAACATGTCTCGAAAAAGGGTTGATCTTGCAATTTCTCATCTCAGTAGGAAATCTTGTATGGTGGGAAAAGAAGCACCTCTACAAGGCCGTCATACCACAAAGATTAACAACTGATTCCCCCCGAAAAACAAACCCCACCCTGCCCCTCCAAAGAAAGAGAGAACAGCTGCACGTTAAGGTGGGACCAGAAACAGCAATGTGAGACCCCAAAACACACATTTGTCAACCCAGTAAATCAAGGATTTCTCTTTGTTCTCCCACTGTTTGGACTTCTTTTTTTTTTAGCGACGTCCCCATTGATATAGACACAAAAGCGAAACTCTGTTGGAGCATCCGTTCCCCTTTTATCCTCTGTTCCAACGGATACACACCCCCACATCATGTGCTGAGAAAACTCAAACCAATGTCTGATTGTGTATTTACAGACAGCTGAACGTGTTCTGGCCTCTCAATGTGGCCCACAGAGCATGCGGGACATGAGAGCTCATTTCTTCGGCAATGCCCCTAGTGCCTGCTTCAAGTATAGCTACCCACTAGATATGCAACGAGAGCATGGAGTCAAGGGAGCCAAGGTTAGTCTTTTGAAACACTGAACCTCACTAACAAAGACTCCATTGTGTATTTGCGTCTCAATGGTGGCGCAAAACACTGCAACAGGACATGAGGAATCATGTTCATAGAATAAGTGGTACGAGAGAAAGCAAAATATAAATAAGTGTAAGGTCTTGCGGAGTGGCTGTGGGTTTCTTGTACAGTGGTCAAGAAGGAAGAAATGACTTGTGGAAGAAGGTTGTTAAAGTTAAAACCCTTCTCTGGGCACACACTCAAAGGTGCCTCAAAATCTCCTGTATGCACATAATGGTGCAGTCACCCAAGCCACACATCCTGTCATTGTATTTGTATGTTTGGTCAATCAGTGCCACAGATTGCCACTGCAGAAACTGACCATGGTTGAAAGCATTATCTCTTCCAACCGGGGCCCAAAAGTATCACATAAGTATGTCGCTATATGTGCATATCCATTATGTTTTCCCAATTAAAATCATCTTTTCTATTTATTTTCAGATCTTTTTCTACAAAGCAAGATTGATGACTGGAGATATACAAATAAACAAGAATGTAATAGAGGACCATGCCTGGGTCACCCATAGTGAAATGGACAAATATGTGATTCCTTCTTATCTGGAAACAATTCAACAATTTACAGTTCCAGTCAGTTTGGCAGTTTAGAGCCTCACTCCAGAGCCTTCCTATAAACTGGAAACCATTCACCGATTCATGGTTCCCGTCAGTTTGGCAGTTTAGAACCTCACTCCAGAGCCTTCCTATAAAGTGGAAACAATTCAACAATTTACAGTTCCAGTCAGTTTGGCAGTTTAGAGCCTCACTCCAGAGCCTTCCTATAAACTGGAAACCATTCACCGATTCATGGTTCCCGTCAGTTTGGCAGTTTAGAACCTCACTCCAGAGCCTTCCTATAAAGTGGAAACAATTCAACAATTTACAGTTCCAGTCAGTTTGGCAGTTTAGAGCCTCACTCCAGAGCCTTCCTATAAACTGGAAACCATTCACCGATTCATGGTTCCCGTCAGTTTGGCAGTTTAGAACCTCACTCCAGAGCCTTCCTATAAACTGGAAACCATTCACCGATTCATGGTTCCCGTCAGTTTGGCAGTTTAGAACCTCACTCCAGAGCCTTCCTATAAACTGGAAACAATTCAACAATTTACAGTTCCAGTCAGTTTGGCAGTTTAGAGCCTCACTCCAGAGCCTTCCTATAAACTGGAAACCATTCACAGATTCATGGTTCCCGTCAGTTTGGCAGTTTAGAACCTCACTCCAGAGCCTTCCTATAAACTGGAAACAATTCAACAATTTACAGTTCCAGTCAGTTTGGCAGTTTAGAGCCTCACTCCAGAGCCTTCCTATAAACTGGAAACCATTCACCAATTCATAGTTCCTGTCAGCTTGGCAATTCAGAAGCCTCACTCCAGAGCCTTCCTAACTGGAAACCATTCACTGATTCATGGTTCCAGTCAGTTTGGCAGTTTAGAGCCTCACTCCAGAGCCTTCCTATAAACTGAAAACCATTCAACAATTCATAGTTCCCGTCAGTTTGCACAAGATACGATGCAATATTATTTGGAGCAAGTTGGAACCTTTACTGTGACTTGCTGGACTAACTGAACCCCAAACCCAAGTCTGAACAACAATGTTTAGCTCCTTTGTATAGACTCACAGGAATCAATCCTCTAGACATTGTCTCTTCATTGGTGGCTCACGCATCTTATGGCAAAGAGCTGCAAGAACCGTTTGACACATAACAGAGCAATTGTTATCCCAATGCAAAATGTCCACCATTTGCTGCATTGTGTCTTTTGTGTGGTGTGGGGCAGAGCAAGACTTACATGTATGTGTTCTACACGCTACCCATGGGAGCACCCTTGATAGTCTCTACTCATAAACATTCATTAATGTATAATGTTTTTGACCTCAAAATTTAAATAAAATCACAAGAGACAAACTTCATATTTGAATTGCTTCACCCGTAAGTTTTTTTTGTAATAACAAATATATTCGTAGGCTGAAAGTATATACAAAGTCAACTTTTATACATCGCTGCTCAAAACTACCACTGCAAATATAAAGCTACTTATAAGTGGAAAACTGTAGTCTTAAATTAGCGTAATTTCCTGATTGATGAAAAACTCTCTAAGCACTAAACAATACAAACATTTACGTTGGATTAGAGGGTAGGGTAATACTTTGGTAATGACCCCAAAAGTTTTGTGTGTAAATCCCAACCCATAACCTACAGTCATAAACATGGTAATGGTAGTAAGCACCCTGCGAAATGTATTTCGTTCGAAATGCCGGAGTGGACTACAAATTTGAATCTTGAAAACTCGACTCAAGGTGAATTTTTGAGATTTCAATTTCTGTGTCGTGTGTTTGTGAATGCTGCAACCATGGAGTATTTACCAATTTTACAGTCAATATGTCCCTGTGTATTATAACAGTATAATGCGCAATTTAGGCGACGAGCTTACCATAATTTTTACATACAGTTTGACTCCCAAAATGTCGAGCACACCAGACAGAAGCCACGTGTGATGTTGGTGCAAGGTGTCCAATGATTACAAAAAGAAAACTAGATCTATCAGGTTTTAAAACTAAACTTTACTATCAGTCCGTGACTGTGAACAGCCTTTAGAAATAGCCATGGCAATTTTTTAAACCCTACCCCACTTAAATTCAAGCAGCTGGTTCTGTCTAATTCTGTAACACCGAAGACTGCAACACTGAACTGATCATACTTTGCAAGGAATGAGGCATAACCCAACAGCTAGGGTGTTGACTGTGCCATGAAAATCATTTCCCCTATGGCAAAGTATTTGGCCTTCCAAGTCTTTTGGCATTAGCCTCAACTTCTTGGCCAAGATCCTCCGTAGAAAACAGACAAACATTGTTCAGTTTTGTTTTTTTATGCAGTTCCTCCTTTCTTTTTATAACAAACTAAATGTAGTATGCCTGCAGTATTCATATGCTTCAAGAGAGTAAACAAAATTAACCACAAATATCACTCTACGGAAATGAGTCCAACATTGCCCACCATGTTTTCTTGTTGCTGACATAAATTAAAAACCCTTTTATTTTTATCAATTAAAGACAACAATGGCTTTCACTTTTGCCTCGAGATTTAAATTATAAGAATTTCTTGAGTCACTGATTGGATTAAGTAAATGAACTTTTCAGTCATTGCTGGAAGAAGCGTCTGAAACTAGGATCCAGTATTTAGGAAGTATGTTGAAATGATGGCATTTCCACCTTTTGGTAATCCTAGATTTCAGTGTCCTCGGCACTAGAGAAGTAGATCAAAACCAGGATTTCTTTGTATATGAAGAAAAGGTACTTTTTTCCTGAAGCAGACAAAAAAGGTCTGAATTCAGATAACATTTAAAAGTTTCTAATGCCTTATTTCTTACTTTAATTTTTAAAACAATTCTTCATTTCTTGAAACAGAGTGAAATCTGGTGACATTCTCCTGTGAATCACACTGCAGATTTTGTAACTGACCATTAGTGACATTTTAATTCACTATACTTCCCTACAAAAATTATTGCTTGAACTAGCTTTTATCAAAACTAGATGCTACTAATTTTGCATGCATTGGAAAGAAAACATTCAAAACAAACAACATCCATACTATTTTCTTCATCATCACTTAACGGAGTAATAACACAGGAATATACACGATAAATCTTAAAGGGTTTCCAAATTCATTTTTCAGGCAGCACCACTCTGCTCTTCGACGACACATAACTTTGAATTATTACTGATTTGTTTTCAAATTATGCACCACTTTGCCACCATCAGATACTTCAATAATCCTCGCCTCAATAGTCCCTGTGATACTCGTCTCAAAAGTACTTGACTACAATGGTAGGAAAATTATTGGATGCATTATCAGTATTACCGGCAAGTGAACAATACAAGAAGATGCACAACATCCTAGTGGTGGTAGGAATAATGCTGGAGAGTGTAAACCTGAGGAAATGATTACACAAATCATTGTTCAGCCTCTCAGCAGTAAGGTCATAAACTACAAGCCACAATAGCAAATGCAAGAGGCAATTCCGATACCTCGATGCCATAAAAAGTTTCATATATTTATTATTCACTTTATTGGTTCCACTTTCAACTTAATTTTGGGTTGAACAAAGAAAATTTGAACAGAGCGGGATTTGAACCTGCAACCTCCAGATTAATGCCGGTGTCGGGGGATTTTGTTCTTTGTTATGTATGTCCCATGAACATGGGCTGAAGGAAGTTGAATCAAAAGAGGGCGCAATCAGACACAATTTCTACACATTCCATCGTACGGAGGGAAAGAATCTCCTGCCATACCGGTGCTCTACCAACTCAGCAACCTAGCCCTATGTTGGCAGTCTCCCTGTTTTGCCCATATTTTTGTTCAAGGGTGCCAGTCAGAAGCCATATAAGCAGAAAACACACCCAAGTTTACGATATATTCTGGGAAGCATCAGTTAAAATCAAACTCCTGGTCCAAATTTGCAGCAAAGAAAGAATATTAACAAATATACCACTGGTAACCTCAATGATTTCCCAACAACCCTACTGGTGTCTTTAAATTACAGAACATAATAATTGAGTCAAATTGGCATGATCATATAAATACAGCAAATCAAGATACTGTTCAGATACTGTAGCAGACGAGGAGGAGACACCAGTGGTGAGGACACCATTGTACTTCCATCATCACTCCATCTCTTCAAATCTACTTCTCATGACCTTCTTCACGGCGTCCCTGTACGAGTCCGTCCCAGTGAGATCGTAAGAGCCACCCTTTGTCCCTAGTCCAGCACCTGCTTGTCTCTTGTGTACCTATCATATGAAAGACATCAACACCGATAGAGTTTCATTCCTGATATTTTAGATGCCAGATCAATCAATCCATTTTGTTACAACTAATTTATCTCCACTCAATAAATAGCACAAGTAAAATTTGAAACTTTGCACGGTGGAGATGCAATCTAGTACAGCTTGCTCGCTAATAGCAAGCTTTTTTTTTTTAGTAACACACATGAGAACACAAACACCCACACACAATTTTTAATGAAATGTGTGGCACAAAGGACCCCAGTCTTTGCTGATCTGGAGCTTGCCCCGAAACCAGGTGACAAAGCAATGCTGGATGTAGTCTGAGGAATTCAAATTGTGTGGCACTGTACCAGACACCATGCAGATCCAACTATTAAATGGCTTTAACATTCATCAGGAGATAGTTTCTTCCCCAGGGTTTCGGGAGCTTACCTCAATAGGATCAGTGCGACCTTGTTGTTTTTTGCCCAGTCCTGTTCCCTTGTTCCATCCCATCTTCTGCAACATTTGGTTTCCAATGTTGTCTTCCTTTAACCCTGCCTTAGTTGGCTGCTCATAAGGTCTGTCAACATTAAAGCCAGACGGTCACCAGATATAAACATGAAATTGATTCGACAGGTCTGGAATTTTTGTTTTGAAAGGGCAAGGCCATGTTGCATTTTTCAGAGACCACTTCCACTTATAAAAATCTTACAGACGGGTGGCAATATTTTGAGGCCAAGACCAGGAGCAACAGAAGACATAGGCCATTCTCAAAGCAACGGACTAAGCTTCAGTGTAGACAGTGTCTGCTTCTTTGAACTCATGAACCAAAAGTGTACTTTTTCAAATCTACTAATGAAGCACAAGCCAGAGCCAAAGCCCTTGTTTAGAGAAAGGCCACTAGTCGTAATGCTACGCCTGGTTTGTCTCTAATCACACAAATGCCATATCCGGTTCCCAGTACACACACCACTTATGACAAGTGTTTATTCTTATACTAAAAAAAAAAGAGAAGCCAGACTACATTTTTCTTCAAAAACAAACAAACAGATGCCTGCACCATGAAAACGCTCTACTCAGAATAATGAAGGGGTAAACATTGCAGTGTTTTCAATAAAAGCTTGAAAATGCAGAGTAAGTTGAACTTACATTGTGGGTTTGGGAGCACGGAATCTTTTCTTGGGAGGTTCAGCATCCACACCAAACTTTGACCTGCGTTCTTTAGCTCGATCCCGATACTGATACTGCAATCAAGATAAAATATCAAAATAACGAGTGCACCTTTCTTTAATCACACCAGTGCCTTGTACTAAATTGATTCATTTCATTTATACACATCCAACAATGAAAGCGCCAATAACAGGATAGTGATTGGGAAATGAGAAACACCCAAAACCCCAAGCAACCAGATAGGGACTGCAACCCAATCCACATAAAAAGGCTACAGTCCCAGGCGTGATTCGAACAGGGCTCCACAGAGGTGAAAGGCATGGAAAGGAACCACTGAGTCAGCCTGATCAAATACATGCAATGGCATAAATTTTTAACTGTAAATGACAACATTTTGTTTTGGAAACAGTACAAACAAAATCTAGAAACAGTTCAAAGGCATACACAAGTTCAAAGCTGACTTCACAAACTTCATTTTGGTCACAACTTGAACTTTTCACAACGATCATTTTAAGGTCTCCGCTTGGAGAGAATTTAGACTGATCCTTAGGTGTTTTAACTAGAATTTGGCCAGACGACCACTGTAAAGAGAGAACGCTGTGTTATTTTAAATTGGCATAAATGCTTGTCAAGAATTTGTTAACTCCACAAGCTGATCTGTTATAAAACTGACCATGCTGAAATACCTGTAGGGAGTTTATAGTGTTCACCAAAACCAACTCCATCCATACAATACTGACAATGTATTTAATTTTTGAATGACAAGTGCAGTGGCATAACTGAATGTGTGTTGCATGGGGCCATGCATACCATTACATCAGAGTCCACAAATTTCAGTGTTGTATTACCATATGGGGTTTGACTTTGACAGAGTTGGGAAGGGTCCTAGCAAGGAAGAGTCAATATTGCTGGAGGAGTTTCTGATACTTACATCAGTCTCTTGCCTGTCCCTATCTGTTCCAGATTCACGTTGCTGCTGCTTCAAGCCCTCCAAGTTCTGTTTATGCAGCTCCGAGAACTGTTGATGCTTTACCAAGATCTCCTTGGATGGGAACTGCCTTTTGCACAGTAGGCATATGAGTTTGGACCAGTCCGTCAATGCATCCACTGTGGTAGCGTTATTGGTTGCAGAAGTGGGATTTATGGTGGCAAAAGCGGGATTGGAGTCAGGCTCAGGATCGCTGTCGCTACCTCCACCATATGAGGCAACAATTGCCGACTGTAAAACATGTATGACATAAACATGTTTAAGTATCAGAATACAAAACTAATTACTGCTTTCATACAATCACAAAGTCATAAATGTATATAATTTCTGTTTGCAGCAATTATAGTAATTTTCTAAAACTCAACTAAAAAAACAACATGTTACCAAAGTGCTAATGTTCATTTATACGACAAGACTAAGCTTGTGCCGATGAATGAGAACTAAAATATCATCTATAATTTGAAGATATTAAAATAACACCGTTCAATCAATCTTATCGCAGATATTTTTAAGCTCGAAAGCGGCACTGAACTGTGCACTGGCTATCACAATTTGCTTTGAGTTTCTAAGCCAATGCCTACCTTGTTGGATCCAGGACCAGGGTCACTTGTCTGGTGCTGTAGAGCCTGCTGGACACTCACCTTGGTGTCAGCTGGATTGGCCTGGATACGGCAAAACACCAAACAATGGTTAATCATTACAAGTATAAGATTTTCAAGTTTCATAATTATTATTATCATCATTATTATTTCTTCGACCAAAATGACACAAAATGAATGGACGAGATATAAAACAACCACCAAAAACAGAGAATAACAAGCAACGACACTGAAAATAGATAAACAATATGACAGTTAACTAAAAGCGCAAGTTAAAGAGTAAATATAATAAAGATAATATAAAATAACAATAACTGGGGGTCAGGGGTGACAAATGTTCAATAAATCACTACTACCCATGGATCATACCCTCCATACATCAAGCAAACAAAAGCAAGAACAAGATAAAACAGGTCTGTACTCTTTGTTTGAACTGTGAAAGGTTGATCAGAAATAGAGAAGGTAGCTTGGGGATGGGGAGGGGGAGGGGGGAAGGCGGGTATGAAAGAAAGGAGAGAGGGGGTAGAACTGGGATTAATCATAGTCGGAGTTTTCTTACCTTTTTCATCAGCATTGCAAACCCTGCATCAGCAGCACCAGCCACCCAGTCCCTGCCTTCCATCCCACCCATTGACTTCTTGAGAGAGTTGGTCTTGGAGGAGTTCATGCTCTTGGCCCATCTTGCCATGTCCTTCACAAGCTGAACGAATGGAATCAAAAGCTTCTTTTTAACCAGTTCAAGTATGCACTCCAAATATTATTTTGCCTCTGCGTGGTATTATTTTTTTTAAACATTTTGGTGCTTCCTGAGTTATCATTTTCCTTTGATAATACCCTGGGCACAATGAAACTATGGCTCAACAAAGGAAAGACATCCAAGATTTTTGAGATGCAGAGTGCATGAATACGATATTTTCTTGAAACAGAAAACAAAATCTGGTCCTCGAAACAGGATCTTTGTTCTTTTGGCTTTGTTAAGTCGTGGCTTCTTTGTGCCAGCAGTTATGAAAAACTAATCCTGTCAGGGTGGAAGTGAACAAATGGAAGATGTGGTGACGCAGCTCTATGAAATTGGGCCGGTTGGAGAATTCAAATGATTGAAACCATCCTGTGGCATCGTCATGGTGGCCGAGCAGTCTGGTTCACCAAACTCAAGTTCCGGTAGCAGAATCACCGAATCCTGGTCGCGACACTCCTGTCCTTGAGAAAGACACTTTTATAATTGCTCCTCACCACCCAAGAGTAAATGGGTAGAGATTTTGGGGTGGGAATGATTAGCAACTTGCTCACCCATCGTGGGGTATCACGGCCGAGCGGTCTAAGGCAGTGAACACAAGTTAAGTAATTTACAGCCTGGTCAATTGCAGCACAGAAGTTGAGATAGCGTTAGGAATGCTTGATGCACTGAGGGAGAAATAGTGTAAGTTGCTTTGAGCGCCACAATATTATTCTCAATCGGACAAGACTGCACTACCTTCTTGGCCATCTTGTTCTTGTCATTCTTATCCTTCTTATCTTTGTCCTTTGTCTTGTCGTTTTTATCACCCCCTGCCGTTTCAGTCTGCGCTGTGCTCTGGTCTGCGTCTGGTTTGAAGTCCGGAGCAGGTAGGTACGTTGACGCTCCAGCATCCCAATACAAGTATGACTGGGTATCGCTGTTGTAGTAATACTGCAATGAGAAGTGCAGTCGTCGTTAACAATTTTGACTATTGCCAAAAGGGTGTGCAAAACACTGGTAACATTGATAATATAAATGATCACATAATTAACACATGGCTTGCATGGTATCAAGATGATCATGGTGGAAACTTCCCTTGAACAATTTTTTTTGCTGGAGATGTTACAGTTTTTGAAAATGAGTTAAACAAATAAGTTTTGCTCTCGCAAGACCAAAACCCGGTATTTGAAAACGGTAAAAAAATATAAGGCTTTTTAAAATTGATTTCTTGGACTCAGATGACAGATTGAGCTTAAACCATCGCAGAAGCATATACTGGGTCACATGAAAGTGGGGAAACTGGTCTTTGACAATGACCAAAGCTGGCTGCATGCTTTGACCAGATCTTTACTTCCCTGTCTCCTCCTTTTTCAGGTTCTCAACAATGCAATACCAACAATATTTTCATAAAACATAAACGAGTGGACACATTAATGTCCTACCTGGGAATTAGCGTCGTAGTAGAGTCCAATTGTAGGGTCATAGTAGAAGCCTGACTGCTCGTCGTATTGATAGGTCGAGACATCCGGTGTCGGATATGTGCGACCATCTTGGAAAAACTGGACAACGACCGGGACATCTTTGGTCACTTCCTGCTTCTCAAAACACATCAAAATGATCTCCATGAGACAGACGTCTGGTGGAAATGTTTCTCAAATTTATCGGTACTGATGCGACTTTGGAATCTGAAACTGCGAATCTAGTGATTTGACGTTCATGCCAATTGGTGTTATTTTGAAACTATTTATATGTTTTTAAGTCCTGAAACTTTGTAAAAATGTCAATGCCAATGTGGTTGTAAAAAAAAATTGATCTACAAGAATTTGATCTTAATGAATTTGTCACTTCGTCAAAAATTGTGATCTATTCTACAAATCTTGTTTGAATAGCTTCTGTTCCTACCTGTTTCTTCTTCTTCTTCTTCTTGACCATTACGGGGGGAGCCGCTCCATCTTTCTTCTCCTCCAAAGCCTTCTCAGGTAGCTGGTCCTGTTCCTTCTTCTTCTCTGACCACAGTCTGGCCTGCTCAGCAAGCTTCTTCTCTTGGTCGTCTTCCAGGGCTGCTGCAGCTGCTGCAGCTGCTGCAGCTGTTGCTGCAGTTGCTGCTGCAGGTATAACAGCAACAGCCTCAACCTGCTTCTTGACTTCTTCTTGTAGTTTGACTGTGGCCATGATCTGCTGCTGCAACTGCTGCTGCTGTGCATTACAACAAGTACAAAGAAGTAGAAAAGTCAAAATTGGTTCGAGTCTATGAAACACAAGTGTTTAAATTTGGCTGCACTCCTGTTGTGGAACATGAAGTTTGCTTGTCTGGCTAACTCGGCACTGCCCAATAACAAGCCCTAAACACACAAAAATACAATATTGCTGCTTTACAAACCACAGACGAACTTAAATAATCAGGGTCATGTGGTTGGCGCTGCAAGACGACAAAAACTTGGCAACCTTTTCCCCATGATGCACTGTTTTGCGAATGGCCAGTGTTGTTTAATCAAAGCCATTTCTACTCCACATTTAATACCAAACTGTGTCTTGATCTACCAACCTGAAGTTGCTGTTGTCTCGCTGCCTGAACCTGTTCTTGAGCTACGGCTGCTTTATCTGTCGCAAGAAAAATACACATATGTTGAGTGCAGTTACTACATCCAACATCACACTTTGAGGCATTTGGTTAACGCCAGATGTACCTTTGACCTACTTAAACTCTGTATGCCATAATGCTGTGCGTAGTGTCAGTCTGGTGTTGTGGGTGCACTACACAGTGTGTCATTGCATGTAAATGTCTATCCAATGAAACCATTGGGTTTGTAAGACCAGTGCCTGTCTTCAACCTTAAGAATAAAGACAGGGATAATAATTGTCCTCATTGTGAATACATGCACTTTACAAGCCTCCATTTTTAGGTGTTCGGGCGTTAAGCCCGAACAACTCATTGTTATTGTTCGGTTTTTTAAAAGTTTTTTTAAAACTTTTTTGTTTTGCTTATTCTTCTCAGAGTCGTTTGTCCGCAAGCAAAAGCATACTTGCGAACCTTGGATCAACTTGAAACTTAATGTGAAGTTAGACCATAATTAGCTGAGTTAGTTGTGACGTTGTGATGACGTCATCGGATGTCAAATTACAAGCGATTTTAGGTCAAAAGGTGACCATATGCAAATGCTTGTATGTTTGTGAATATTAAAGCTATGTTGCTCATAAGTGGGCATCGGATAGATCAAGACTGGGGCAACATTTGAAAAGTTAACGCCAAAATCGTATGACCTTAACTTCCGGGTCGTTACCCTAGGTCGAAGTTTACCTTCGATTTTTTTCTTCAAAAAGTCATGTTTTGGGCTTTTCTACAGCATAACTCAAGATTGAAATCGAATTGACGGTTGAAACTTATCAGACAATTGGACCTCAGTATCAAGACGCTACAAACATGATGATGTCATGATGACGTCATCGGGTATTGAATTACATTAAATCAAAGTTTAATACTTGTAAAAAATCATAACTCATGAACCACATATTGGATTTTTACAATCTACACATCATCGGATTGGTCGTTAAAAGTTCAACAAACGCTACACACAACATGACCCCATTTGACCTTGGCTTCCGGTTCAAACCGGAAGTTGAAAGTTTGAAAAATTCATATCTCAACAACTACGTAATATTTTAACATGAATTTTGCATGAGGTTATAGATGAGTTATCCTCCCGAAACTTCTGCACAGAGATTATAGCATTTTAGTCTTTGCAT
Organism: Pisaster brevispinus; assembly: GCA_023634235.1. NCBI lineage: Eukaryota > Metazoa > Echinodermata > Asteroidea > Forcipulatida > Asteriidae > Pisaster > Pisaster brevispinus. Next base: position 25,773,566 of record JAMKCF010000004.1, read on the forward strand.
CTGGTCAAAACCGTGCGTCAAAGCGCTCGTGTCTGTTGACTTTCATTGTATGACAACGCACGATAGTGTAGGCCAACACAAACATACGCCGACACTGTACATGTTCACAGCCACGCGGTGCGCACGTGTACAATGCTAGTCTTTTTGCAAGACGTTCTTAGCGGGTTGTTTTCCTTACCGATTGGTCATAGAATCGGCTGTGTCACGCTTCACCAATAGAGGGCGCTCTATACACATCATTGAACTCCTGCTTATGTACAGACATAATACCTAGACCTTTCCATTGTTGATAAACAAACGGCGCTGGTTGGCATGGACGGCCGAATGTTAGTAAAATATTCAATCGTGTTAACAGATGTTTTAACCAAATTCAACATTTTCGGCAAGCTTCTAATTAAATAAAATACCTCCCATGATCGGTTGCTTTGTTTCCAATAAATTCAACACTATTTTTGAATATTTGTGTAACGTTGTTACAAACTGTAGCTATCTGTTTTTGTTTTGCATTTGATGGCTTTCCATAGTTTTCTTGAGCTGTGACGTTGCAAAAGAAAGGTCTATAGACCGACAGCGCCTATGTAAATCAACGTCTGGATACCGTAATTTTGAAAGCACCCGACCATACCCAAACAATAGGCAAATTCTGCGAAAACGTAAGCAAAAACACGTTTTTTTATCGATTCAAATGTTCTGACATCAACACAATTACACTGACTCCGACAACACCCGAACACCTAGTGTTTGTTTCAACAAACACTAAAGCTCTAGTTGTTATTTTTAGTGTTATTTACTATTACTTACATTGGTCTCTATCCGTAGGAATAACCACTGCAGTCTGACCTGCAGGGGCGATGGCAGCATTGGCACTAACCAGAAGGACTTGTGTTGGATATGCCAACTGGCCCGGTAGCGTACCACCAGTTTGCACTACATACTGCTGGTAGGCATACGGAGTCTGCTGGGCACCACCAGTCAGGCGGGCAGGGTCGAGGGTAGCGTGTTGGAAATATGACAGCGCGGCAGTCGAGGCAACTGTTGGTGGAGTGGTGATGGTTTTCTCCTCTTCAGAGCTGCCATACTGTATGTAAAGAACGGGATTGTAATCTCACTATACATAACAGTAACTCAATTCAACCTAATGGCAAGTCATTTATTTCATTATGTTTGTATATACTGCAAGCCTGAAGTTTTTGCTACTCCCTGTGTCATAGGGGATTCTGTACTCTGGTATTTGTGTCCCCCATACGGTAAATTAATATGGGTTGAAGGAAATTGAAACAAAAGAGGGCACTATCAGATGAAGTTTCTACATAATTCGCTGTGTATGGGAAGGGGGACAGATTGTCCTGCCACACTGGTTCCAAAGCCGACTGTATGCTATTTCATCCAAAATCACAAATTTCATCGTTCAAAGGCATTTGTTAAGACAGAAACTTTAAATTCTGACAAGACCTTAGTCTTTGAAGAACTTGTAAAAGTAAAGTCCAATTTTTAAAAACTGCTTGAATAAATCATCAAAGACAACTAGCTCAATGCACCATCTTTGACAGGTGTCCTGCTAATTTCTGCCCAGCACAAAACTGTTTAGCAAAGTTGTTTGCTTAAGCAGCTCTATGAGGTTGGGCCAAGATCTTAGGAGGTGTGTTTAAATGATGGCATTTCCACCTTTTGATAAACTCTGGAGTTAGATTTAAACAATAATTTTGAAACAGTATCACTGAGGCTTCCTTCACAGGTAGATCAAAGACTATGATTGATCTTTGTCTGGAGAAAATCATTTTGTTTTACCAAGCAGACATAAAAAGTATAAATTCCGATGAAATGCAGAAAATTCTATCCACTTTAAATAATGTTTTCCTCTTAATCATCTTTGATAGATTACAAAAGTTTAAGGTATACTAATGAGAAGGTAATGACTACTTACATCTGGCCACTGGGATTCAGCGACTGCTGGGGCGGTCACTTCGGGTCTCTCTGGAATGTTCTGTTTGCAGAAGTGTACGGACACTGACAACGGGAAGAAAGAGTGAAACAAAAGAGACACTTAAAACTTTGTACAATAAAATCACAATCAATTTGGGGGTGACCAAAGAAACAACTGACTGGAACAGGATTTGAACCTGCAACCTCCGGGTTTACGTGCCGGAGCTCTACCAATTGAGCTAGTATCTAGCCGAGGCAAATCCTGACAGTTCACATTATCTGTTTCAATGGGGGCATGGAGATTAAAACCCTGAACGTACAGCCCCTACCCCCACCACTACCACAATGCTTACCCTGTTTCCCATCTATCTGAAACGGCGGCTGCATGGAGGCCAAGATATTCATGAGGTGAGTGGCCGTCTCAACGGTGTCCATCTCTACGTAGCAGTAACCGCGTGATGTGCGCGTGAGCGTGTCCCTCGCTATGCTGATGTTCATCTTGGCCGATGACGTGTACTCCAAGACTTTGGTTACAGTTTCTTCCGTTGTTAGAGCATCCAGGCCCATTAAAATCAAGACTGAGAAAGAAATAGGAACGCTCATTTTACGCATTGGCAAAGCAAGAAAGAAAGATGGGAAGACCTTTTCCACATTAGACTGTGCAAGACAAACTCAAGATTAAATGAGACTTGTGTGACGCTGTATATTTTCTGTTTCATACTATGTCAGCACAAAGTTCTTTTCAGTCAAAAATATTATTTATCCTTTGTCTTGTTAAAAAATAAATAAAGCAAACAATTTTTAAAAACAAAGCCCTGCGATATTTGCCTTTTTTTGCTGTAATGTACAAGCTGTTGTTGCGAGAGTGGAAATCTTTCCATTCCAACTTGAAATCATGCCCAACTTAATGTAACTATTGAATTGGCTTCAGCAAGTGGGCTCACAAACATTGCGGAATCCCAGAACCAAACGGTTAAAAGCAATTTTTTAAAATGGTATACATTCAATTCTTACCGTTAGATGCTACCTGGCCTATTTCACTGTAGCGTTCCGAATCTTTAAAATAATATATTGAAGAAAAAAAAATTTAATGAAAAGTGTACACCAAACTATACAGATATTGAATAACAAGGATCAATATAAAAGGGTAACAAGTTTTACAAGCTGAATATTAGAGGTGAAAGTTTAGAAAAAGATTTTGTTTAGAAAAAGGTTTTGTACACGATGGCTTCAAGAGCTATACATTGCTGCAGTTCTCTTTGCACTTCAAAAATTAGTCTAAAAAGTGAAAATTTGTGTCTTGATTGGGTAAACAACCTAAAAGTCAGCTCTGTAAAACATAAGTCAGAAGTTAAGACAATTCTTACCATCTTTGCTGATGCTACACTTGAAGCAGTATTCTCTCCTCTTGAAGTTATGTGTACCACACTAGGCAGAAAGAAACAATCAATGCAAATAAAACACAAGTACAACATCGCTGCTACATGCGCATGGAAAGATGATGGCATACGTAGAAGTCAATCAGCGTTTTCCCAAGCTCAATGATGCTGAACTAGAGAGAGGTATTAGGTTATAGTAAAACAATCATAACAAAGTTCATTTTGGGTGGATAGTCGATATTAGCTCCCTTAGTTAGTGGGATGTTGACCATCTAGTTCCCTTGGCTTTGCTTCAGGAACTAGTTTGTCAACTTCCAATACCTCGGGAGCTGTTATAGGCTGTCCACCCTCATATCAAGTTATCTTTGTATATTTCCAAAGAGATAAATACCTGAGAGCAGAACCAATCTTCTTCTCTATCCTTATTGGAGCTGAAGACGAGCTGAGTTTCCTGCCCACCAAGAACAACGAGGCCCTGTCAGATGGTAAAGCACAAGTACCCTAGTTAGTGACCAGACTAACCCAAAAAGTTCACCCTTGGCACACTGGCTAGAAAACAATCTATTCAATAGACCACTATCACCGTTTCATCATCTTGTTTTTCTTTTTCTTTGGTACCAGACCATGTAACCCAAACAGAGGCTTGTATGAAAATAGTCGGTACCCCTCTTTATGTATCACTGCTGTTGTAATGACTACAAACAGGGTACCGGGCTAAGATGGCAACAGCATGATAACAGTCTATTGCGACACCTACTGGTGCATGACCTTGGAAAATGAAAATGGGAAAAATCTCAAGGGAAAACAAAGATCGCGTGCATGAGCACTTGTCCATTTTCAGCCAGAACTGCAGGTGTGGAAAACTGCAAAGATATACCATATTCTGAAAATGATGAAAGAGGGCCGCATGAAAAAGGCCGCAGGCCGCCAGACAATACTTATGTCGTTAAGTTGCAAAAGCGCCGCTGCAAAAAGCTGCTTGTTTGTGCAAATGTAACGCTTACGCTCAAACACGCAATGTGTTAACGCACGTGTATAGACCTTTTGCGAAAAAAACTAAAGTCTACACAAGGTATCACGGCCATGTCTACGGTGTTAGTTTAATGCTGTTTTGTTGGGAGCCACTTTGCTTCAATGCATGTTGTGTATAGCCTTCATCAGCCTACGTCTACATCTGTGAGCAGCGTTTGAATGTCTCTCTTAGTTTCTGCTCGTATCGACTGTCAAAACATTTATTGTACACAACTATCATAACCAACTTCTAAATGACACTACAACATTTCATGGATTGAAATTTGCTAATGCCCACAGACAGTTCAAGTTAACTTTCCCGAGTTGTATTACCTAAGGGTATTGTGTGTAAGGAACTTAAGCCCAAAGCTGTCTGGCTGGTACATCATAATTTAGAGAACTAAAAAGAGTATGAATTTGGTCTTTTGCACGAAATGAGTGGCACCCCCGAACAAAGTTATTGACAAAATAGGGAGACCGCCAACATAGGGCTAGCCAGCTCGGTTGGTAGAGCGCCAGCATGTTAAACCGGGGGTCATTGGTTCAAATCTCGCTCTAGTCAATGTTTCTTTGTTCAACCCCAAATTATGATAAGGTATAAAACTGTACATCAAGACTGTTTTTGAGGTAGTTTGTGAAGAAATGTGTTTACCCATTTTACTCAACACTCAAAGAATTCGTTTGAACTCAAAAGACTGAGTTTAGAAGCTTTAGAAGATTTGTTGACAGTTCAACGGCTTGTTTCATATTCTCCAATCAGACTGATAATAAAAGGTCTAGTTGTGGGTTTGGACACAATCCAAAACTATCCTACGGTGATAAATTTTGTATGCATTTACTGTTAGTTTCATAGAACTGCCGAAGTAGACAATATTGCTCAACACATTTCTGCTAAGCAAAAATAAGCAGGCAACAAAGTTGCAAACTGGTACATATAACATGGTATTTTGGCTGGTAACCTTTTTTATACTTAGCTCAGCTTATTTAGTGCTTAAACCCTCTATTTCAGATTCAGTTCAGTTGCATGTATGTTTAATTCTGATAAGCCTTAAGTTTCTTTCCCACCTAAAGGATTTCTGGGACTGTGGGTATGTAAGACATATCTTCACCTGAGACGGAAAGACAGATGCTCATCTTTACTAAGGTAAACATTTTTTTGAAGGACTTCAAAAAAATTGTCTTTCCAGGGGTAGGGACAAGTACTTGTGTTCCATACCTACTAACAACAATTTTTGTATGAACACGGGATATGACTAGGTTCTGGAACCATTCTGAAAACCTCTTTTCACATGAAAAGGGGGGAGGGGGGAAAGGACCTGCAAACCTCACAGTTGCAAGCCCACAGTCGTACATCGACGCATCCGCACACAGCTTGCATTTTGACGTGAATGACTTTCTGTGTAAAGTGAAGCCGATGCCTGAACAATTTTCAGGGGGGAGGGACTTGATTCTCAAAAAAGGGGGTGTTTTACAGACATGCAGGAAAATACACGGAACCTGGTTCTCCTCCATCCATCGCTGGGCGTCGGGCAGGAACTGAAACTCCACAAAGGCAAAGCCCCTGGAGGCACCTAGAGGCGAGGCACAATAACATTCAGAACATCGGGTGTTAACAAGCAAAACAAGGGTGTTCTTAGAATCAAACACAATAGCCCACCATTCAGTAGTAACTGGTCCTCATGGCTAGGCCAGCGCTGTTTTCTATGCCAAATGACTCAATGGAGCAGGGTGGGGATTTTTTTTTTTTTCAAGATGATCGCAGATCCTGCCACAATTGTTCATTGGGAAATTAAAATTTAAAATAAAGAAACGGATTCAAATTAAATTCAAGTGTCTTTCTTAAGACTATTTCTGAAATTCAACTTGCATCAAACTGAATTGGGTTATCAAGTATAGAAAATAAAAGATGACAAAAATGGCAGACTGTGATCTTTGAGACAATCTTCCATTCACCGTCAAGGAGCTCATCATCAGATAAAAGCAAAGTTTTCTATGAAATAAACATTACTTTGAAACGGTAAATTTGAGTACTTTGTACACATTATTAAAAATAGTAAATCAATCCGACCAAATGCTCAAATTAATCCGGTTCACTAAATTAACTTACCTCGCTGGATCTTTATCAAAACAAATACGTGTGCCTATGATCAAAAGTGATTAAGACTTCAGCCAACATGTACTCCCCAATCAATTAACAAGAGCAAAAGAACAAAACTCTACAACAGTAACAAGATGTGAAGAAAAACTCTGCTACAAAAACAAATCAGCTTGCATTTAAAATGACTAAACCTTTCATTTAAAGTAACTAAACCAACAGTCCCTGTCGGTGAATGGAAGATCTGTAGCCTTTTGACCATAATTGGCGAATACAAAAAAAGATGAGCAAAACTTAATGGGAGGGTCGCTGAAAAAATGCTAAGCCATGATGTCCGTTTTTTTCTGAGAATAAACCAAGGCAGGGAATTTACAATTCCCCCCTCCAAACACACACTTCAGATTCTCACCTGTGTCTCTATGCTTGACCAGTCTCACATCTTTGATTGGAGCACCGAACATCTGCAAAATGGTTCGGATCTAGAAAGAAAAAATATTGACACAGAGGTATAAACACAATAGAGCATGGAAACAGGGTGGTTTAAGATGAGAGTAAAACTTTGGTTCAAGGAACATTTATTCCATTGGCAGACTTTACAAACAACAGTTGACAGTTTCACTACCTCCGAAATGGAAAACACAGAATGAACATGGGCAGAAATTAGGCAAAACGATACTTCAAGCACACAATAAATCTGTGTGCTTTGATGTTTCAAACTCTGCTTTCATTTTGTTTTTGTTTTTTTTCTTGAAAATGTTGTGCATCTTGCAGGGTAGTTACGATGCTTCTGGGCTACTCAACAGTCAAATCGACTAGTTCAGCCGGATAGTGAAAAAAATGTTGGGAGGATTTTGGGCCCTAGTGCGGATATTCTTTCTCCTGACTTGACCAGATTTTAATTGATCCAAACTACACAACTATGCTTGGCATGAATCCATGCATACCAGCTAAGCAAACCCACCAAAGCATTCGTATTGACACAAGAAAGTTCCCAGCAAGACTTCCAGTAAAAGGTGCTGTACTTACATCATGGTCAGTAACTGAGCTATTTAAACCCTTCAGCATGACGGTGCGACTTGGTTTCTCCTTTTTAGACGATCCTCGCTCCCTGCTCTCTCCATATCTATCATCATCGTCCACTCTGTTGCCGTTTCTCTCACTGCGTCTGCCACCCCTCCTGTCGTCCCCTCTCTCACTGCGTCTGTCGTTGTATCTCTCATCATATCTGTTGCGGTAAGATCTGTCTTCGCTCCTGGAGTATCTCCAGGAGTCTTCTTCGTATCTATCCTCAAACCTACTATTGGGTATTCTGTCCTCAAAATCCTCCTCGCGTCTGGAGCTCTGGGAAAACCAGGAAAAATACATATCAAATGAGAATAAGAATGAATTGAATGTTTTCCCCAAACAAGCACAAATTTGGTCAGTCACTTATCAACGGGTGACGTGTATATAATGCAAAGTTTTTTCTATACAACAACCTTTATCAAGTGGTGCATTTTGTTGCATTTGGCAAGTTAACATGTTGACTGCCGGTCATAGATTCGTAGGGCGTTCCCATTTGCCAAGTGTGGTGCGCATGCGCGCATACCAAATAGGTACTTTTTCGGTGTCTACATGTTATAATACGTTCATTTCAAACTCTAACCCTCACCACTGCCAGAAGCGCACTTGTTGCGTTCTCAGTGATGCCAGTGTATTCAATTAACAATACAAAAACCTTTCATTCTCTACGAGTATACTCATAGTGGCAGAATCCGTTACACCTGTTACTACGAATATACTCGTAGGCGGCAGTCAACATGTTAAGAGTTAATGTGACATCCAATATTTACTTCTTGTTCTCTGTATTCTCTCCTATCAGCAGTGTCGTAGTTTCCTGAATGCTGCTTCTCTCGATCATCTATGTCATTAAATCGACTCGGTCTGGAGCGTTGTCGTCGCCGGTCTCTGGCTTGATTTCTTTCCCAGCTGTAATCTTGCCCTCTGGAACACAAAACACCAGTGATATACATATGTATTTAAACATGGTGCAATAATAACAATACAGCAGGCTTTGACATAACCAGATAACTTGAGGCTAATAGTGACTGCTCGCCAATAAAAAGCCCTCTATTTCAATGACACAGGCATGCAGCTGACCATTTAGGGACCGTTCAGCACCTGTAGGAGACAAGCCTACTGTAATGACTGGGCACAGACATACAAGGGGTGGAGGGGGGGGGGGCACATGCAACGATGGCCATCAAGCCCAGAGATTAGCGTGCACTGTCGGCAAACCATGGCCAGCCGACAGATAACAGGGCCAGAGCCATTCATACATGCAGACAATGTATTTGTTTTACCTAAAATTTACATTGTTCGGGCAATAATTTTTTTATTTTCTTCTTAGTCACAGTACAAAATAAACATGTAAACAATTTTAATTAAGTGACATAATGTAAACAGGTTATAATGGTGGGAAATTATGCACACTGTAGTTGAATACTTTAATCACCACTTTAGAACAATTTTTCAGCTTCATCCCTAAATCAACAACATTTTGAATTCTTTCCAAAACTCATCTAGGACTAATACAATAAATCAAGATAACAATAATATAACACTTAATTATAAAGTACAGTGGATTAGGTCATGTTTTTGCTCTTCTTTAATATCAATAATATATAGGTCCATACAATAGTCTTGTAATTAACATTTAGGCCAACATTTAAAAATATGTACATTGTTTGGGCAATCGTTTTTGTATTGTCTTCTTGGTCACAGTACAAAATAAAAATATGAACAATTTTAATTAAGTGACATAATGTAAACCAGTTATAATGACCTGGACAATTAATACATACACTGTAGTTGACTACATGTACTTTTATTACCAAGAACATTGTTCAGCTTCACCCCTAAATCAAAAACATTTTGAAAAATTAGTGTTGTCCATATAGGTCTATTGAATTCTTTCGGAAACGTTAAAATCAGGTATAAAAAAAGCATACAAAAGAGAATCATCCGTACGCACTAAACATTTTGCATTTATGAATTGAATGTAATGGTCTTTGCTGTTTGAATTAATTTACCCTGACCTGCTTTCTTGGCAGTTAGTGGGGTTTTGGGTATATTATTTAATTTTCCATCAGATGATGTTACAAACTTTGAGCTTATTCTGTGCCAAGAAAGAAACCTGTGAAGAAGTTGGGTTTTTTTCCAGATCAGTTTTTGTTGCCCATACCTGAGAGTGGATTCTGAATTTCCCCAAAACCCATGGGGCGAGTTGGTAATTGCCTTGTCTATACATGGCACTTTGTATTTCAAGGTACTGCAGTTTAACAATATCAATCAGATCAGGCAGTCTTGAGGGCTTCCAGTTAGTATTCAGCTTCATTATATGGTTCATTGCCTCGCAAGAATTATTCTTCCAGTTCATGGGCACAGAATTCTTACATAAATGGGGAGCAACAACATAGTGATGTAACAGTGGCACTAACCTGTTTCTAAAATAGGAAGAAAATAATGGTAACTCTACTTCATAAATTTCACCAAGGTGTACCACTTCGGCTTTAAAATCTACGTCATTAACACTCAGTGGTGCATTGGAACCGAAGATGTCGTTCAGTATCTCTGATTTGTGTATATCTTCCACACCAATTTGTATCCATACCTGCCACAATTCTCTTGCAAATGTCTCGTACACAAAACAAAAGTTGCATCATGGAAGCATTGTTGTGCCCTCTTTGTTAAAGCTTTCTCTTCATCAGAGCCTAGAACTAAATACTAAATCCTAAATGAGTTTCGCTTATACCAATCTCTAGTACACTCTGCAGATGGGAAAAGAATCGATGATAGGTATTATAGCTACCGTCCCAGTGTAAGTAAACTGGCCCTAGCATAATTGGTGAAGTTTGTGTCTCAGTCCTAACAAGATTGGGATGTTGGAACACAAAACAAAACAGGATCCCAAATTGAATGTTCTGTCAATGCCTGATACTGTCTTTGATTTGGAACTGAAGATAGAGTTCTTGGTAGTTGGACTGGAGATGGAGAATCAATGAGAGAGATGCAAGGTGATGGACAGAGAGGAGTGGAAGACACAACCTGAGCAAATGTCTTTCTGGTGGCAGTATGCATGGGAGGGACAAAGTGGTTCGGAGTCCATGTCCCAGTACCAGTGGAGTCCATCCTGGTCCACATGATGTACACCGGTGTTTTTGTGCGCTCGACAGTTGGAAGGTGGTGTTGAGGATCTGCACACACAAATCTGCCATCCCATTTACCGGTGGATAGACTGAAATTATTGGAACCCCAATAACAAATACTGCTGCTTGGATGGTCCAAGCAGATGAGTAACCATTTCCAAACATGTACGGAATCGCAGTTCCAAAGAGAGAGCCTCATCTCCTTTGAATGGCTGTGGAGAGGGAGTTGGAGAGGGAGTTGAAGAGACAGCTGCCATCACCGGTTGCCATGACTGGAGTGAGTTGCCCAGCCCCTCCTGATGACTTCAGTAGTTGCACGGATGTAGCGTCTCGAGTCATGTTGGAGTTTGCTCTCATCTTGGATGTTTGTCCAGGCAGAACAGGGGTGTTACGAATGAGAATCTTCTCCCTTTCAACTGCCTGCTTAAGGCTCTTGAAGTTTGAAGAACTCTGCTTCAGTCTCTGCATTGAAAGTTCAGGAAGGAACTCCAGTGAACTACTACATGTACATCTCCTACCAACATAGTCAACCGTCACATCACCAAAAGATGTCAACTCCCCATATGTAAGATGCTCACACCGCCGGTGAAACCAGGCAAGACAGTGACCACACTGAATGGTGTTGGGTCGGCACTCCTTCCCACAAGCACCACAAGAGCACTTGCAGGCACGTCTCTTGCTTCCATGGAATGAAATAGCAGCCATGCTAGTCTTCCTGAAGAAGGGAGAGAAAACAAATGTATTAAGAACTGATTGCCTAATTTAGCTGTCAATGCCCCTACATGTACATGTACATGGTGTTGTAGATATTCTTAACATTAGACTGGAACAGCATGATGACGTCATCAATTGAATGGGTGCCTGATCTGACGCCATATTTTTTTAAACAGGAAGGGAAATGACCACACAGATGAGGACTCTCTCTATTGGAAAATGAGTACATCACGAAATTGAAAAGGTCATTACCCTTCCTCTTTAAAATTCAAAGCCATCTAACCCAATGATACTAAATAGCCCATGCAAAATTCTTTAATGTTGTACAAAAACATTTCAGGGCAATATTGACAAGTTGTAACAAATGGTTAAACCTACCAAGTTTCATTTTGTATTTGTTTTGGAAAATTCATTTTTATGACATTTTGTTGATGTCACATATATTTGTCACACTTTTGGATAATGCAAAGGCCTAAATCTTATTACAAAATCAATTTTGAATTAACCATGTTTCGGCACTGAAGTGTGACATTATAATGTCACTATTATGTAATGACGTCATCATGCCATTGTTTGTGTGCAAAATTTCTCACAAATTATTTGAATAAGTCAATTTAAATTGACCATGAGGTCGAAAATGAGATTTCAGCACTTTTTTTGTGTGCGCAATTTTTGGCACCTGTTTCTGGCCCTCCAATTCAGCCTCTACCCAGAAGAGTCTGCTTTGGCAGAACAGGTCACAATCATCACAATTTTAAAACTTTTTAAAACTTTTCCTTCCCTTATGATGGGTACCTTTGCAGCTTACAAAAGTGTTGAGAATTAGTTAGGTCATAAGGCTAGTGCACAGAATGAACAATTATGAGACAAAAGTCTCTGATTTGTAATTCCGTTACCGTGGAATAAATGATGAGGATGCTGCTAGCATACTGTAGTTGGTTTCGCATCTTGCCAATAAGTCATAACAACAATATTTGAGTGAACTGTGAACTAAAGCAACTCACCTTGATAGCAGAAAGCACACAAAAACTGGCCGGAAAGGAGAACTTTTACGGAGAAAAACAAGGGAGCTGTGGTAAAAAAGTAAGGAATATCAGTATTACTATAGAGTCAAAATATGCAACACCATTTAAATTAAATCCTCTTTGATTTGCTTTCAAAAGCATATATTTAAACTAAATAAAGTATGACCAACATGATTGATAAAAAAGTGTGAACAAAATATCAGCTGTGCTGTAAACAAAATACATCGCAAATATCCCAGGGCGACTGTTTTTTTTTTACTGCCGCATCAAAGGCATGGATCAAAACTTTCATGAAAAACAAGGTTTATACAAAGTTATGTTAATTTTGCTCATCGGTGTATTGGTAAAACCAAATTAAAGCTACAAAGTATTATATGTTGGAAACAGACGGAGTGGTAAAGAAAATATCTAAAAAGTTAACAATGGAAAGAGTGGACAGATTGAAACATCAGCACTTATTTGAATCGGCCCTAACCCAATAAATATTCACCAGATGGAAATATATAATTTGTAGTTCGAAAGGTAATTGATGCTCTAATGGGTATGTTTGTGATTTATTTGTTTTTGACGCATGTAAAAATAGGACACCTTGAGGGTTCATTATTTAGACACTTTATAAATCAATGTAATTGTAATTAGGCCTACATTGCAAAAGCAGAAAGAGCAAATGCCAATCTATGCATATTGAAAACTATCAAAATGTACTGTCTATGCAAGTATATCTATCAGATATATTCTGTGATAAAAGTACTGAAGATATTACTGTGTAATTTGGATTCTTGTAACATGTCATCCATTTTTCCATTTATGTTCTTTCCTATTGAAATATTTTAAAGACTTAGTTCAATTAAAAAGCATTCACTTATATAAGGAAGGCGTTAGCAACTTACCTCAGTATAAGAAACTGCTGGAAATCTGGCAAGAACTAGAGCCTCGTTGTTGACACAGTGTCTGGCCTCAGGCAAACACAAAAGCAAGATATTTGATGAAGAATTCAAACTTTCAAAAAAGACAGCTATTCGCACGGAAGGACTGTTTAAAAGCGGACGCTAGGAACAACTGCAAGCAGTGTAAAATTTCAACTTATGATGCTGAATTTAAATACTATTTATTTTTCTTGATCGATTGCGAAATTTTGCGAAGAGCATTTACAACAAAATAGTTCATCAAAATGCCTTACTTCATCATTTACATGTAGGCCCTAAGTCCTGATCTTCTGGGGCCCTTCCCGGCTTGAATATTATTTTATTTCTTGCCACGGGTATCCGTTTGCCAGATTCACACGTAACGACCGCCCTCTATTTGTGTGTTGTGTGATATTATCGTCCCTTTTTTAGCGTAACGGTTTTGGTCCGCTCTCTCCCCCGGCAAAATGGCTACCGATTTCGTAGAGCTGCACAAAGGGACAATTTTCGTGAACTGAAAATGACAAATTTCAGACGTCTAACCAAGGGCGTCGATGGGTGGGGGACGGGGGGGACATGTCCCCCTCACTATTTAGACTGAAGGGGACAGCATATCAGATGTCCCCCCCCCCCCCACTTTTTGATTGACTGCTCATTAGAAATATGCAACAAAATTTACACCATTTTCTTGATTTAATATTTCATTACAATTTTTGTTCAAATAAAAGAATAGCGAACAAACGGTGAAATGTTTTTTTCATTTTCATCTTTTTTTCTGATGGACCGCGCGCAGAATGGTATTTTGGGCCTATTATGTAAGATGTATTTTTTCAAGACTTGCTCGCCCGTCCCCCCTACTTTTCAGTAGCGATCGACGCCCTTGCGCCTAACCTCCTGTAGTTAAGCCAAATGTTGTTTTGACCAGTATTTAAGGTTCCAATCTGTTGAGTTAGAACGTGTTTTGGGAATGTTGACGGTACTGTGTCGTGTTGATGGTATTTAGTAGTTGTCAGTAACGGAGATCAGTCATTCACCCACCAACATGTTGTGGCACTCCTAACAACTTGTCAAGACTCAAGCTGTCGATTTGTCTGACTCCAGCATAGCCCCACTTGTGTGGCCAAGGGACAGGAAACCTGAATCCTTGGCCACACGTCGTCACCCATATTTTCGTCAGCCCACCGATTAAAAAATAGAGGCGCATTCCCTAAGAGCGGGTCGGCGGTTTAAACCACCTCAATGTGTTCACCTACCTCTTAGCTTGACCTGGGTGTTTTGGGTGAGTACATAAATAACAATTTCAAAAGATATTTCAATTCAACATTTTCAACTCTATTCGAATTAGATTTTCGCGACATGTATTGAGCGCGGCCATTTTGGATTTATTCTAATCGCGCCAATCAATTTATGACGTCACCAGCCGGCCGGGCTGTGGGCGGAGCGGATACATAAAGCAACCATTGCAATGTGCGCATCTTCGCTCCGCCCACAACCCGGCCGGCCGGTGACGTCATGAATTGATTGGCACGATTAGAATCAATCCAAAATTGTTATTTATGTACTCACCCAAAACACCCAGGTCAAGCTAAGACTGAGGTAGGTGAACACATTGAGGTGGTTTAAACCGCCGACCCGCTCTTTAGGGAATGCGCCTCTATTTTTTAATCGGTGGGCTGACGAAAATATGGGTGACGACGTGTGGCCAAGGATTCAGGTTTCCTGTCCCTTGGCCACACAAGTGGGGCTAACTCCAGCAGTGTGACCCACTCACATACCTTTTTAATAGGGTTTTCAGGTAAAATTGTTATGAAGGGGCTACAGTGTTGATTTTGGTGCCAAATTAAAGACAATCAAGAGGAAAAGAAAATTCTTTTTAAATGAAGTCAATAGGTGAAATACTTTTTGAGATATAACGCTTTGAATATTTTAAAAGGGCAATACGGCGAAGACAGTCGCACCACATACATTACATGGGGGGCAATGACCCCAAAACAGGTCAAAATATGAATGAAAAATACACTCAATTTCACATAACTTTAAAATTTGATAACATACTTACACAAAATATTCAGTACATATTTGTTGGCTAATGAGGTTTTTAGAAACACCTTATTTTGCTATTGTGAACTTGCAATTGACATCCAGTTGCCATGGAAACCATGTAGGTCAATGACCTATATTTTTAAGAAAAACACACATTTGTGTAGAGTATTCTCATTTATCATGATTTCTGGACCAAATCATCTGTAAATGATAAACAACACTGTAAAACATGTGAATTAGTTGACAAACACCCCTTGATTGGAACAAAGAGTGGCTTACATTCTTGTTGCCATGGAAACTGGATAAATAAGAAAACCTAATTTTTGGGAAAAAACGGTGTTTTAAACGTATATTCTGTGTTCAGATATTTGTTTACCATTTTTAAAAGCAATAACTACAATGTACTGCGAGTCTTTTAATAGTGGAATAGTATTTAATGCTTAACTGTACAATTATCTTCCAAAACATGCCAAATTGCCATGGAAACCAAATTAAGGGCAACATGATTTGAAGAAAAAAAATTTATCTGCGATGGGACACAATTTAACATTTATTACCAGACAGCTATTACAACTACATACTTGGATGCAATACATGTAATTGACCAATAAACTAAATAAACATCATCAAACACACCTGTTTTAAACCCATTTGCTAAATTGGTGATTCTGTCCCGGGCCTCAGGAGAAAATAGACTTAAAATACTTTTAAAAACAAATTGATGAGTAAGTCTCTCTAAGAGTGGAGCAGATAAAATGTGTACAAAAGCTTAAAATTTAAGATAGATAGTCATATTTTGTTAATTTTAGCAAAGCAATGACATGGACTACTCTGTTGTCTTTTAGATTGCTTCGCTGAATGAAGTTGTAACAACATCACAAGCTATGTCATTGCTTAACTAAGGATCACAAACAAGTATCTAGATATTTACCTTGTGTCTATATGCTGCAAAATTATAACTTGATTATCAAATCTCCTTTTTTCAGGTCAACTAATAGAGGAAAAGTCCATGTGTCCTGTGGAAAGTCATCATAAATTAAATCGTATTCAGTGTTGATGACATTAGTTTTGATAGTGCAAATGTCCACAACCTTTGCGCTGAACCATTCTGTTGTCCCATCTTGTTCCCTACATTTATGTGTGCATCTCTTGCCAACTAATGAGTTTGGGTCCTCAAGAAACTGTGGAAGCAACGTTTGCTGTTGTTTTGCTTTAAGTTGTCTCCTTTGATCAGCTATTTTTTCAAGCATTTTGTCTTTACTGCTCAGCACATTCCTATTTGTTTCCTCCCTTGTATGATACTGAAGATTTGTAGCTGCAGTACTCTGTATGTTTGCATTAGTTATTTCATTTAGATCCAGGACTGTTTTTAAGTTCTCTTTCAGTGTGTTTTCACTGAACTCAACATTGTGGCTGGATTTGTTGAATAGTCTGTGGTGTCCTTTAGAGTTCAGTACTTTTCGGTGGTACTTGAGTTGTGCATAGATAGCGGCTTTCCTCTTGGTTGGTTCTACATTATTTATTTCTTGTTCCAAGTCATCAAGTGTCCAAACACCACCATATTGTATAACCCCCTCTGTAGCTGCAACCATATTTATTCTAGTTCTCTGTTGCTGTTTTTCCTTTTTCTCCTGCTTCGCTCTCAATGACTGCCTGCGCTGTTGTTTCAGTTTGTCCTTCCGTTTAATATACTGTTCTCGTATTGAGCTGTATCCGTTACGAGCCATATCTAGCAGGTTGTTCTTTTTGGCAGGGTCCATGTTGAAGAGCCATTCGCTGGGTTTGTTGTTGAGCCACAGGATATATGTTTCAAATGAATGGCAGGATGCAGCAGGCTTGAGTCTCACCAGAACATCAAGGATTGCGAAATCACGCTCAGAGATTGTGTTCGTTGTTGGCACATTCTTGGCAGACTCCTGGAGGCTTGGGGTTGGTTGGAAGTATTTTCCTCCCTCAAGCTGATCTTTGGCTTGCCTTTCCAAAATCAAAACAATACCGGTAAGAACCATTTCCAGCGCAACCTGTGTATATGTATCAAAATCAGCATCTAGTTGATCAGAGAACAATTCTTGGTACATCTCATCTTTGTGAATTTCCACGTCAGCAAATAATGGTTCTCCTTCCATCAGAGGTGTGGCATCAACAACCCATGTCTTCAACTTCCCTAGCATCTGATTTAGTGGCATATTTAGGTCAAGTATGCTTGCAGTACTTTCTGCCAAGCGCCAAAATGGACCGGTAACAACTTTGTCTACCATGCCTAGTGCTCTAATTTGAGCAAGGTAGATCTTCTGCTGGACATCAAACTGGATGGCTTTAAGAAGGTTGTTTGGGTCTGGCAATGTAGATATAAAGTCAAAAATATGGTGTCTATGAAAGTAAGTGGCGGCGGCATCATAGAAGAGAATGTTGAACCTGTTGGCCCTGTATGAAACGAGGTGATTTGTTACTCCTAACTCTTCAAGGTAGCTGAGCCAGTGGGATGCTACTCCAGACATATCACACCCATGTTCTGTTAGAGCCTTAGCCACCGTCCTAACCAGCCTGGCGGCTCCACTTTCTGTACCAAAACTGTAAGGATTATTTCCCCCCATGATGACGTCAGCCTCGTTCAGCTTTAGGACCTTATCAGATTCCGTGGCGAAGTTTACAAGCAAATGCATCTTGCAGAAATAGTTTCCCATTTCTGCAATTGCATCCTGAGATGGCTTGTCCAGTGAGTCCCAGTTGTCAACCACAGATGGAAGTAGATGTTCTCGTAATTCTTTAAGCTGTGCATTGAACTGCGGGTTAGTTGGGCCTTGGTCTCCCATGGTGTTTTTGAGGGAAGTAACAAGCTTTGCAATTGTTTGCTCTTTGTCATCAGCTGTACTCGTAACAACTTCGGCGATGTCCCTAAATATGGTTTTTAAAGCGTCCATGTACGTGTCGGCGTCACCAGCTCCTACTTCGGCAAGGCCTATGGTGATTTGTTTCCCAGTTGTAAGTGTTGCTTGAAATCCTTGGTAATGGCGGTGAAACTTGGTGGTTGCATCTGAATGAAGTGTATTCCCGATAAAATTTGAATGGTCAACCCCTGCTTCCATGCACTCAAATATTTGTGTTTGTGCCACCAGCTTTGCTTCATTGAGGATGCGATGAAGCGTCCCATGCGAGGGAAGTCTCTCTGGAACCTTCCCCAGAAGGTTGTTGCAAACTGTTTTGATCACTTTGCCAACTTTCGACATGCTTACATTGCACTCTGTTAACAGGATCATTATGGTTTCTCTTAGCTCATTGATGTATTTCCCATCTCCAAATGTTTTGATGATGTCATCCTCAAGTAGAATATTAAGTTGTTGCAGCTCCCGTATGTGCAAGTCCTGTTCTTTCACTTTGTCTTTCAACTCCTGTATCTTCGCTTTATTTACCGAGACCATACCACATTGGCTCCTTTCGGCCCTACTTTTAGTCTGACTTACTAGTTTCAGTGCAGCACGACGATCATTTTGAGCTCTTTTGCACGTTTCGATGGTGACCTGTAAGACATCATCTTGTTCATTTACCTGGTTGTGCATCATCTCATTTTCCTCCTCCAGTACACCAATTTTTTCCAATCTTTTCTCATTGACCTCGGCATGTCGTTTTACCTTTTTTTGTAGATTTTTGATGTTGGTTGATTTATTGGTCACCCTTTCCTGCAGTGCCTTCACTTTTGCATTAGTCTTGTCCAGTTCATCCGAATTGAATGTGAATGATATTTGCAGTTTATCATTCTCAGATTTTAGTTTCTTTACATCTTTTGCATGCATTGACAACACATTTCTATGGTTTGAAACCACCTCTTCAAGTTCTTGATTCAAAGTTGTAGCATTCCTGATTGTGTTCTGCAGTTCAACCTCAATTTGTAAGCGTTCGTCTTCCATCTGTTTGAGTTCTTGTTTGTAATCATTGTTTTCAGCTTGAAGCTCTTCATAGGAACGTTTGACAGGTGATGGATGGGATGGAGCTGTGATTGGCGGCACAAAGTCTGTCTCTAAGAAGTTATCGCATGCAACCTTGCTGTGTCGACGCAGACGTAGTTTCTTTGCTTTTGCAGCGTTTATCTTTAGCCGAAGGCTGTCGGGTTTGGACTCATGAATAGATGACTCTGGATGAGCCAAAGCAATCAGCAGATCCGCCGTCTCCTTAGCATTTTGAGTGAAGGTCAGGATCTCCAAGACTAAGCCCGTCTTTGTAGTCCTTAGTTTTCCAGCAACTGGATTGGTTAAATCCTTGATGGTCAGGCCACAGTCCTTGGAAAAAGAACCAAATGAAAGCTCGTCATCCTTCGTATCTGCCATGTTTGAGAATTACCTGAAATAAAAAAAGGGAGAAATTAATAGGCCCTAATACATCCTATTTTTGTTATCAAATGAAACTATGCCTATGGATGCATTCATTAAATAAAAGATTTCTAAAAAGAGTCTTTGACAAAAAATAAAGTATCATTCAATAAACAACTTAAACATTTATATTGTAAACACACCGATGATGTTTTAAAAAAGGCGAAACTATATAAACTTTTGGTCCACAATATTTAAAAAAAAATTGTGTATTATATTATTGTTTTAAACTATAAAACTTTAAAAGGACTCCTGACTATGTTGCAAATAATAATAAAGACAATAAAAAGTAAATAAAAAGCGGAAATAGTTTCTAAATGTTCCTTATAATGTTAATATTTGTTATATTATTGTTTCAGTACCATGCCCCTCATAAAATAAAAATACTACCCCTATTTTAATGAATGAACGGTCCACCTAGGACAAATTGTAAACAAACCGATGATGTTTTAAAATAGACATAGGCCTATAGGGGGGATACAACTTTGGGTCCACAATAAAAATAAAAAATAAAAATAATAATAATAATTTAAACTATATTTGGACTCTTGACTATGGTGCAAATAATAATAAATACAAACTAAAGTAAATACAAAGCGAAAATTTGTATAAATTTTCTTTATAATGTTATTATTTGTTATATTATTGCTTCAGTACCATGCCCCTCAGATAAAATAATAATATTACCCCTATTTTAATGAATGGAACAGTCCACATAGGACGGTGCGACCGCACCCGTATTTACGCAATGGGCGATACCATTATTCGGACATTGGAGTTGTAGGGGATATCGTAACTTTTCATAAATCTACTGACTACTGTCATTAAAATTACCCTGGGCGCTTTATTCTACCCCCGATTACCATAGTTCTTCGTCATTATGTACTAAATAAAATAAAGAAAAGTAGTATACTCACCAAGCATCTCAAATTTAAGAATTTCATTTGATTTCTGACGTCTACATTTTTGGCATCACAATGCGTCGCAGTCGCACATGCATCGAATTGCTAGCGAACCGACCGTGCGTGGAATCGTGTTGACACTATGACACATGATTGAACAACAACAATTGTGACCGGAGCGGTGCTCTAAAATCACTCCGGGGGCTTAATTCTGCCAGGTATTACCATAATATTTCGGATTTATATACTTAAGATTATGAAGAAATATAATCTACTCACTCAATATTCAAATCTGAAAAAATTCTTGTGATTTCTGACTTCTACATTTCCAATCGGCTGTAACTTCACTTCTTTAGCAGCTAAAAAGATCGAGTAACTTGCAAACTACAACTACACCCCTGCAGAACAAGTTGGGAAACCCCCCAAAACGTCAAACAACTTTCCCGCCCCCCGAATTCGTGTCGAAGACAACCGATCTCGCTCCGAACGCTAAAAACAGGGGCCGATGTTGGCATCCGAGTAGGTCCACGCACGCTTCGGAAATTAGTAGGCGGAGCGATGGCTTCATTCATGAAACTCTGAGGGCTTACGTGGATACTATTTCTGGACGATGTTTACACGATTGGAAAGAGGGGATTCCGAGCTTTCCAACGATGCATATTTTTTAAGGATTTAATTTAACTCAAAAGAAAAACGGCAAAATGGAAATAGGGGATTTTTGGGGTCGTTACATGGGTGTGTGTGTGTGTGTCTTCGCAGTCGAGGTGAGTGACTGACAACCCTATTTTTAATTTTTTATTCAGATTGAGAAATTTAGTTATCAATTTTTCACTTTTTCAATGAATAATTTGACTTATATATTTTACTTTTTAAAATCCGCTCGAGCAACTGGTAGTAAATGAATTGATTGTTACCATTTCTAATGGGCAAAAAGGTAGGGATATTGACGGAGAAATTGTGGAGGACGTGGTCGTCTCAGCCGAAATACGTTTCAATCAACAACGAATATCATTACAAAAAAGTAACACAAAAAGGCAAAACTCCATGTTTAGTAATACAATTGTTAATCTTTAAACACAAATTTCAAAATATTTACCGATCTCTTCTTGTATCAGCCTGGTCTCCTGCCATCTCTCTTTGTTGAGCTAGATACTGATTTATTTCCAGCTCCATATTGATGGATTAAAGTGGCAAACTGCCCAGTTTTTTTAAGTCAAACTTTTAACAATCGTCACCTCATCGTCGAAAAGTGGCTGAAAATATGTAAGTACGCGTGCGCGTACACATTTCGCGCATGTGCCATTTGCGATCACATAAAAAAGAAATAGTTTGTCGTCGCAGATTTCTTGCATCAATTTTCTATAATTTCAAACAAAAAAGTACCTAAAATAATCGTATAAGAAATGCGTTAACAATAATTATATGCGTAAAGCAGATATAGATGAAAAGAAGTATTAAGTTAAAAAAGGAACAGACCCGCAAAGTTAGTGAAATACACAAACGTTTCATTTGGCAAACATGATTAATATTGTTTTATTTCTTTAATAATTTTTCAGCGCTTCTTTAAAAGCTTCAGAGTAATACGAGTAACAATTTTTCTTTTTGCTTAAAACTTAACGCGGGATTCTTATCGACCCCGCGATCCGAGTCTTCCGTTGCTATTATGCAGACAAGACTTTCCACTGGACCACTGGGGACGAGCAATTTCCGTGAGAATGAGATGGAAATTGTATAATTGGCATTCTGAGGCCAAATGAGGGCGCTCGTCTAGTTCTTCTGCACACACTCGATCTTCTGCTAACCAAGTATTGAGTTGGTCCACCAAGTAAGTGTGCTGCAGCTACATCATCTTCTTATCTTCGTCAGAAACTTTGTGGCAAAAAAGTTTGGTTTTTTGTGCAGGTGGATGAGACAGTAACAGGATAAGTGACGCAAAGATAAAATATTAATATAGAGGTAAGGCCTCAGGATGCTTTCGTTATGTCATCATTTAAGTTTATTAAGTTAATTAACTCTCCACCCAAACATGTAAAAGTTCACCCCCAGCGGGGGCGGTGCCAGGCCTTAAATTTGGAAGGGGGTGGCAAATGAGTGGCAAGGAAATGTATTTTGGGGATGAGCAATCGAATAGCTGAATGAAGTGATTACAATTTAACTCAAGGTCAAGGGGTATGTCAATCAAGACAATCAATTAATGGTGTTTCTTGTAGCAGATGGCAGAGATCTTTTTTTTTCTTCTTCGTACATAGTCAGAGTCAGACTAGTTTAGTTGGTTGCGACAAGCATAACCCTCCAATCGTAGCCCTCCATCAACTAGTCTTCTTCCCTTGATCACGTCCCTTTGGTCAAAGACCATCAGGAGTATCAAGAGGTTTATGATTATCTCAATGAACTATGTGGAGAATTCTTTTTTGTTTAGCAAAGTTTTTAAAAGAGTGTAAGGTTAACTTAAGAAGTGACTTTTAAGACTAATAATATTAAATTATAACAATTTACTTTTGTAAAGTTTTTGGTAAAACCATCATGTGTAAATCTTTTCTTTCTTTTTTCTTTGAGGAGCTTTTTGGTCTCAGCGTTTTGAACAGTGTACTGTGGCTTTAGCTGGATGGATGTATATTTGGGCGAGAAGGATCGAGTTGTGATTGACCAGTGATGGTAGTCTGCTCAATTTACAAACATGAGTGTGAAATAATTTCAAATAATTCCACCTGTTTTCTCAGAAGGCCTCGCTCAGTCAAAGATGAATCAACCGAATGAATGCAGCGCTGATGAGCACCAGGAGGAAAGAAAAGAAACGGGATGGGACAGGGTGAAGGAAGCGTATACGTATGAGTAAGTTTATTATCTAGAAAACCTTAACACTTTGCCTTGCAGACCTGAGACAAGGTTTGAAAATTGCCCCCAGGTGGAACTTGACTCCAGACACAAAATTTGTATGACTCTTCACACAAAGGAAGGCGCTAGTTACTAACGGCTGTAGCGGTTTGGACATTCTCAAGTGCGCTTTGGTAGTACTTGTTAGTAGTTTATTCCATAAAGAGGGCATAACGTAGATCCTGTCTATATCTACTAGCTATGTAGATTTGTTCTTAGAGAACTAGGTCTTGCTTTTGATTCTACTGCCGCGGAGTAGATTTGGAATCGGGAGACTACTTCGGGAGACTACTTATTTCTGAAAAGAACTGTCCAGCTTATGGTGTTACCGCAAACCGATTATACATTGATACCTCACCATGCAAAGCCTC
Organism: Pisaster brevispinus; assembly: GCA_023634235.1. Taxonomy (NCBI): domain Eukaryota; kingdom Metazoa; phylum Echinodermata; class Asteroidea; order Forcipulatida; family Asteriidae; genus Pisaster; species Pisaster brevispinus. Next base: position 25,797,359 of record JAMKCF010000004.1, read on the forward strand.
AAAAAGTATATAACTTAGATCCTATTAACATATAAGAGAACTGAGAGTACCTGACAAGTTTGGAGCACACTCAACAATGTCTGAACGCTCAGGGGTTAATATTTAGTGCCTTCTTCACACTCATTTCATTTTGTATTTCTGAATGACAGCAAAGATAATAGATACCTACCTCGTGAGCTGCATGAGATAATACTGATGGCAGTGCTGGGGATGGCTGCGGGTTACGTCTATGGTGGTGTCCCTGCATCCCGACACGCCCGGGAACGTTACATACAAAAGAGCAACGCAGCAATCTACAGCAGTAAACTCGAAGCAACGGTATGTCAAATCAAAGGAATGACCTGGACCTAATTTTGTAGAGCTGCTGTAGTAGAAAATTCTGCTGAGCAAAAAATGAGCAGGATACCATTCATAGATGGTACATGTGAGATGGTATTTTGGCTGGTAACCTTTTATCTGGTAAGCATAATTCTTGTTGTGCTTAGCTAGTTTTTGTATTTAAGCAGCTCTAAGAACTAGGTCCTGTTTTTTGTTTTTGTACGCAATCTAATGGCAGCCATCTCAGAACTGGTAATTTTTGTGGTGTAATCCCAAAAGTTGTAGAACCACCCAAGCCCGGGCATTCCAAAGTTGTTCAGGGCGACAAAAACCATCCGTCAGATGCCAGTTAAGAAAAATTTGCTGGATATACATGTCATTTGATGTCAAGTGGTTCAGGAAACTTGTATAGAATGCTTGTAGATGTCTCCACGATTTCTTTTATTTTCCAATACCCAGGGGGCTTCCTATAACGCAGGCACAAGGGGCCTCATTCGCTATGGATATCGCTGGGGGTGGAGGACGGCAGTGCTAGCTACAGGCTTCCAGTAAGTAACTAATTGCCTACGCTTTTTTCTAAAATTTGATAAATTCCATACTTCAATAGTGTAAGCCACTTTGATACAGTGTAAAAGGGCCAGACAAATGTTAATATGTTTGCTATTATTACTATTATTATAAAAGTGGATTGAAATTTTTGGTGGTTTTTTTTACTAAACTTTTTTGCGTTACATTCATATGACTTTATCTTAAAGCGTAGTGCGAAATAAAGGTCTCGATTGATTTGTGTTATAATGTTTGTTGTTTTGGCATTGTGTTCACAGTGGAATCAGTACATGCTTTGGTTTGTACAGGGACAAGCAAGACTTAACAAATTATGTATCAGCTGCAGGTAAGTTGGTATAAAATGAAGTGTCCTGCGGGATTAAGTAAAGTTCCATTGTTGCATTGTGGAAACAATTGCTGGTGATATATGTATTGGTCTATTGACCAAGATTGGTTCATAATGGCCAAGGAGATTTGGACGCTTGATTATTGGCAATGTGACTGTTGATTGGCTAATATAAACAGCCGATTACGTAATTTTGCACCCTCATAAGTTCCGGCATTTGTCAGAGTGTGGGTTCAGGTCCCAGTCATGGCACTTGTGTCGTTAAGCAAGACACTTAACCGTAATAGATTTGACCTTCGGATGGGATGCAAAGCTGTAGGTCCAAGGTGTTATGTAATGCACTTAAAAGAACCAAGTGCACTTATCGTTAAGAGAACGTTTTCACCCAGTGTTTCTGGCATGGCTGGCTGCAGATTGCATCACATCACCTTGTAAACCCTTACATGGTGCTATACAAATGGGTCTCATAACTCAATTATAGCTCTGCATAACTGTTGTTAGAATAATGAGCACTTTGAGACGCCCGTCCAGTGTGATTTAAGCGCTAGTGCTTAACGCTATATTATTACAAGGCATTCATCTTAGTCCTTCACACAAACGGAACCACAGACAGGTGTTTTATTTCTACTTGTCTTCTTTTACCAATTTATATTTGTCTGTTTTTTTTAATGATCTCTACCCTTCCCCCTACAGCCATCACAGGTTCCCTGTACAGGTTCAACTTAGGACTGAGGGGGCTAGCTGGGGGAGCATTTGTTGGAGTGCTTGTTGGGTAAGTTTAGTCTGTTAGTTCAGTTTTTGTTTTGTCAAGGTATAATGTTTGTTCAAATTGAATGGTCAGACATTAGGAAGGTTTCCTGTATTGTGTGGATTCCTTGCCGGCTGGCATAGTTTATCTATCATTCAAAACCAGTGGATGATATTGAATGGTCGGACAGTAGGAGGGTTGACTGTGTACTTTGTAGATGCATTCACCACACGATACCATATTGCAGACTGGATGAGTTTATCTATCATTCAAAACCAGTGGATGATATTGAATGGTCAGACAGTAGGAGAGTTGACTGTGGTTTTTGTAGATGCATCTATCAAATGCTATCATATATAAGAAACCTTTCATTTAAAATCACAGCGGATGATATTGAATTGTCAGACAGTATGGGAGTTTTTTATTTAAACTTTTCTTTAAAAGAATCTTGAAGATAGTATGTTATAAAACTTCTTTGGTTTGACAGACTTCCAGCTGGACTTGTTCTATTGGGCATCCAGAAAATGCAAGGGGAGACATTTTTAGAAAAAAACAAACGACACCGCAGGGAGGCAGCAGAAGACAGACAGAAAGAAATGTAAGTAAACCGGAATTAAGTCAATGGACACACCTTTTTTCTAGCTATCAGAAAGGTCCAAAGACAGAAATATGCCTAAATTACTGATGGCCTCATGTTTCGACCCTAGCAGAGTCTTTCTCAAAGGCTAAATGACATCACAACACACACAAGTACATCTGTATTTAATAGAAGCAGTCAGTTGAAAAAAAGAGTGAAAAGGAAAGGAGCAGAATAAAGTTCAGGGAAAACAAGAAATGAGCAAAGACTCTTCTAGGGTGGAATCATGAGGCCTTTAACCATTTTCATTCCTCATTTTTTTTTAGGGGGGGTGGGGAAACGATCCTATAAATGGGCCATCCTGCAGACTAAGAGAATGGGGAAATATGCAAGGATTTACAACTGTGAGACTGACGTATTATGAAATTCCGTACTCCATTTCAAACTTGTTATTGCATCTCTTTCCTGTATATCTGTTGCAGATTACTGAGGAGACAGGTAACACCACTACTGCTAGACGACATGGAGAAAAGATTGAATCAAGCCAGAAGTACAGATACAACCTCCAGTTGATGAAGCTTGTATGTTGGTCGGTCGCAGTGTGTCGTCCATTCTAGCATTTGACTAGGTTTTTGAAGAAACAGGACTTCCACTTGTGGAACTTCTTATCATCATTTTATGAACTTCCAGATGACTGGATTGATGGAGTTGTGTGTAATGCTGAAGCTAGGATTGTGTGCCATGGTGTATTGCTACCAATGGACCTTATGCATTGACGTCATCCAGCCACCATCTTAGATGTAAACCGATGACGAAACAATAGAAACGCACAGAATTGTATGTGTGGTGCACAGGATGGGCCAGTGAGTGACCTTCTTTTGACCTCTGCGTGAGGGCGCCCTACTCAAATGATGTCATGTGCATAAGGTCTATTCAGTAGCATCAGGGATAAACCTCAGATTCCTTGAGGTGCTTGGTTCGTATCGGTGATGTACTTGGGTTTTTCCTTCGAGAGAACTTGCTTGTTTTAAATCATTTATATTATTATATCTTTTTGGTAATAAAACCAAGGGATCCTCAAATTCTCTATACCTGTGTAGAGAAGATGATAAAGAAAGATCAGTTTTAGATGTGCGGGGGAAAGCCCAACTGGTGAAAACCCATGTCATTAGATGGGGACTGAAAACCCACATGCAAGGCTTAAGGTTAGAAGTGGGATTCGAACATGGGTCTAAAACTCAGGTGAAATGCTGGAAGAAACAACTAGGTTAACCCGACTGCATCTGATAAATAAAATATCTCTGAGAAACAAGATTCTCCCTAAATTGGGGCTCAAAATACCCAAATTTTTTCCACAGGTGCAGTGACCCCACAACTGAATAAGTTGAAGACAGTTGAAGATTCCTGCCAAGTCTAAATACTTGGGGCTCACTGAAAAATTGTTCTAAATAATTTGTGTAACTTGTAATTTATTTTTAAATAATTACATCTTTTAAAACACATTTGAGTGAAAAGTTGACAATAAATAATTTGTTCAATTAAACCACATTTTGTTCATGAAATGTATTTATTTTACATGTTCACTTCATAAATCCTCAACACACTAATGGTAGAAAGGTCCGATATACAAAAATCCCTTCAATTTTTATGAAAATCCAATGAACAGAACTTGCGAGTTGGAAATGTTGATGGCACAAAACGAAGCTTCGATACTTCAAGAGGCGATTGTCCAGTTGGCCTAGACCAAAATTCATAGCACTGCTTACGACGACAGTTTGCGCTTACGGTCGCCATTCTCCGCATACAGGGTAAGCTAGTCTCAGACCTTCTAACATGTCTAAGCGCCAAGTCTCACCCCTGTAGGTCAAGAGGTCATCAAACTATACATGTAGGCCTTTCAAAGCTTTATGATTGGTGGTATTTGACACTGATCATAGCAAGAAAAAAATACCAAATACGCCTACAGTGTCAAATGTTTGCAAATAAACTTGTCCATGCTATTTCTGTTGAACAGATAGACCCCTTGTGTCACAAGTATAGCACAATGGTAACGCAACACCCCAAACTGTTGGACTCTGATTATGATGGTATGTCTGATCCCATGTAAAGCATGACCAGTTTACTGGAGCAGTCGTCCTCGATCCGACAAAATGGACAAAACATGCAGTTGGAATTTGTATGGTTAGGGGTGAAGGATTGACCATTGGATTTGCACAAATTATGTCGACATTAATTTATAAGCATCATCGACGTGTTTGATCACAACTTGAATATGGGAAAGGCATTGGTAAAGAAAGTATGGGCACTTAACATACGAATTCTGTCTGCAAAAACAAAAGTGAAAAGCTTTTAGTTCAAAGTTTAGTTTCTAAAATTTGGAACAAATATTGCAGGATAATATGGAATGTTTATCTATGAAAACAACTTATTTTACAATCATTATGAGCTGTTAAATATGGTTATTCATACAATATTTAAATCTTGAAACCAAATTTATAAAGATGCTGCAAAATCTCCCATAATGCTAGGCACACAGCGGTGAAGTAACCCATGCCACACTGTTCTTTCATTGTATTTGTTTGGGTGATCAATCTGTGACACAGATTGCCAATGCAGAAATTGACCAGGGCCCATTTTCATGACTCTGCTTACCGTAAGCAAAGAACTGGCACTTACGGAAGCAGAGAATTCCACGTTACTAGGCACTCTTCGCTTACACAGCTAGCGCAGGAATTCACCGCCTGCACAGTAAGCAGAGAATGGTGATGTTAAGCGCAGAATTTGGCGGTAAGCAGAGCCATGAAATTGGGCGCAAGTGTGAAGAACCCTATCTCCGTCAAACGTAGCCCTACCTACATTTCACTTAAGTACAGCCATTGGCTTCTCCAGTTTACCACTTTCATATAAAGCACCTTGGGCAATGGCTCTACTCTCTACTCAAAATGCCACCGCTGTGGCAGAGTGAGGTGTGGGCTGGCAGTCTTGAGAAACACACTGACAGTAGGAGAGTTTTAATAAGCAGAATTGCAGGGCAAAAATTAGCGGAAAATAAGTCAAAGCAATGTGAATTCTGTGAACTAACTTTGGCTGGTATACTGCTACTGGTATATCTTCTCTGTGCTCAGTAGCTTTATAAAGGTAACCTACCTACAGAGAATCAAATAAATTATTTAACACCCAAGCAGATCCTTGTGATTTTACTGGAGGATTGTGGGACATGCAGCATTCATTAATCAAACCATTACATGACCAACGTCATAAAACTGCATGTTGGATCTATTCACCATGCATTTACGTCTAGACCACATCATGCGTTTTACACAGCAGTACAAAACGCCCTCGCAGTGGATGCCAGAACACAATCTCATACAGTTTGTTTATTCCTATAATTTTATCCTCCAATCGAATGAAGAAGATCTACTTGGATGTTATATAAAACAAATAATGAATGTTTTGCATCTGTGCAATGGAGAGAATATTTTCATTCGTTGAAATATGGAATGTTCAATTCAACTTGGCTTCACCTCATTTCAACCCGTGAAAAATATTCTCACCAGTACATAAACATTCTATATTTTAATACTAATGCATTGCCTGTAATTAATTGTTCAATGTTAACAAATGATATGAACTCATACAAAAGCACTTTACACATGCCCTGAAATTCTATCAATTTGAGCCTTTTATAAACCTTTACCTGTAGTATTAATTTTCAAAACGTAATGATCAAAACTTTTCATGAACTTGTGCAAAAATATAGTTCTTGCAAAAAATTTACAAACACCTTAATAAGTATCGCTACCTTTAGAATATAGATTGAAACCCAAGTCATTAAATCTATAAATTTTATTTCAATGCTTCAATACTTGATGGAGTTCCCCAAAAAGTACAGGAAGCACAATGGGTTAAATGCTTCAAAAAATCCTTGCATATTCAACCATTCATTAACAAAAATTGTATTTTGAAGACCTGTACTATCTTTGGATCTATATTTTTCCTATCATATCTCAAGCAATGTTTAAAAATAAAATCTATAAAATGTAATTTGAATAACAACTCTAATGTTTTTTCCTATGATTGCGAGGGATGTGGCCTTGGAGATAGACACAATCAGAAGTCTACTGCCTACACAAAATCAGGTTCACCCATCTAGTGTTAATACAACAATACACACTCCTTGATGATCAATAATTGGTGACATGGTGGTCCACAAACTGAGACACAGGGCCTTCAAAATAAGCACTGCAGAACAAACTAAAGCCCCTGCACGTACACATGCATTTTACTTTACACACTGGCGTCACACGGCCAATCGGTATATGGTGAAGACACTGGTTCAAAATAAGCATTGCAAATGACCCTCTCATGTCTTGTGATTACTGTAAAAACTTGTTGCATCCACGGGTCAAGATCAATCCCTGCTCTCTCATAGTCTCCTAGATCTCTACATACCACTCCAACCCATCTTTAAACTCTGCAACTTTCCCTGCTGTGCTCCTCAGCTGTAGCTCATTTAAATGTCATGTTTAATTCACTGGAGGAAGATAAACTATCTATCACAGCTTTTAAATGCATATGCAAATTTGATGTACTTTGTATGGCAGGTTCTTGCCGAGCGATCTAGTGCATTGGACTCAAGTTCTGGCGGCCTAGTCATCGGACTGTGGGTTGGAGTACGGGTCATGACACTTGTGTTCTTAGGCAAGACGCTTAACTACAATTGCTCGTCTTCACCCAGGAGTAACAGGCCTCTGTGAGGGCAGAGATGGCTCTTGGGATTGATTTAGCTTGAGTGCCCTATTTGGCAGCACAGGTTGTATACTCCCAAAGGGAGCTGAGATGGTTTAAGGAATGAAATAAATGGCAAAGTGACCAGGGTAAAAACGTTAATGCACCATGAGAGTCAAGATTGGTGGATACCAGCGCTATTTAGGGCCGTTGTTATTATACCACTTGGTTATTCAAGCAAACACTTCATGCTGGAAATAGATTTCTTGTATTTAAAGACACAGATACAAGCTCGGCTGCAAGTCTCAAACAAAACTACACTTAAATTAAACATTAAATAAGGAAAGTGGGAAGACAGCTGCCACACATGTTGCTGATTACTTTTGGTAAAATTATGAAATTGAGCAGGGTACAGTAACTTTGAAATCGCCTTTTTGGTAGTTAAATCTTTAACAAATTATGCATAAAAAATTTACAGAGGTAAGGGCACACCATGGGATATTTACCTGATTAAAAATTTGCTGAATATAAACCCGATTATAAAAGTTGGAATCGTTACCCAAAGTTTTTGTTTGATATGAAGACACAGTATTCCAATTACTCAGAATAATATTTCTCCTTGATTTAACTTGAGCTAAAACATAAAATACACAAGTTCAAATCGTCACCTTTTTGGCAAATAAAAAGTACGCAAAAAACAGACAGTTTGCCTCAAATTGGCATTTCATTTTCAAAGAGTTTGGGAAAAGGGGATTTTGTTTGTAAATTCAATCTCATTTTAGACCTATTAATGTTCCTAGATTAGTTATTTCCAAGTCTATCTTGATTTAGAGCAACCTTTTTACATAAAAACCAGTCTTGCCAATTCAACCAATGTTGAACCTTTTGTATTACTAATTATGACTTGTTAATTGTTTTCTTCTTTTAACAACCGTCTTTGACCTCGTTTCCCTTGGGGACCCTTGGGCTTGGCAAATGCTGGCCGGTGCAGGTTGCGTACCGGGTGAACCTCATCCATAAGAAATGCTTCTGTCAGAACCGCCCCCTCGTTTATTTCAATCTGTAACAATAATAACAGTAGGCAGCAGGCATATTACAATACAAGAACTTGATGAACATGGTGAAAATCAAGAAAGCTATTTACAAGTTGGGGGCAGGAGTGGGATCCGCCACTGATGTATAACTTCTACCAACAAGATTCTTATTTCTTTCTTTTTTCCCCATTTTTGTTAAGCAAGTTCACCCCAGACAAGGTTAAAGGCCACTATTGGTAAGGGGCTACAAGAAGAAAAGGTTTAAGATGAGAAAATCAGGGAATCTGAAGGTAGGGCTTGATATTCCTCTCAAAACAGTCTAGATTGTAAAATGGTGGGAAACATGCAACAGGCAAAGAGTTCAAAAGAGATGCAGTACGTGTGAACAAACTATTGAAATGGCTCTTTGTTCTACACCTCAGCATAGCTCGAGTGTACGGGTGAGAACAAGCAGAAAGCCTGGTTATGGGAATGCTGACAGCCAATTGCAGTAATACTCAAGGCACTTTGATACAATGTTTAACAGCACCTAGTACATGCCTAATGTTAGTATGTTTTCCTTAAACTCACCCTTTTGACAATTTCAATTCCTAGAGCCTCTCCCAGGTAGCCTATGAGTGGACTGAGACAGCTTGTGTACAGCATTCGCTCCTTCACAGGGCAGTTATAGCCAGGCATTGAATAAATAAACACTGGAACAAATCAAAATGAATCTTAGAATATTACACAACAAGCAGTGTCTGGGTTTGTATGGGTAGGTATACACATTCAAACCGGGAACTTATAACAAAAGGGACAATAGGTCCACGGTTGCTATCACAAAGGAAAACAATGTGGTCCATAGTTGCTATCACAAAGGATTGAACAAAGGAGGGTCCACGATTGCCGATGTTTACACACGTTTGTGTGTGACCCTTACAAGTGTTGACCCCTCGCACAGACGTCACATAACACAAAACGGACACATCGACCGAGTGCTTCACACCCAAAATGGCACCTCCAAGATTTTATGGATGGTGATGTCATGTGACTTGGGTCAATATTTCATGTTTATCACAGATGACCTGTATGTTTGCAATGATGACATTTGGTGATCAACAAGTTGACAGTAATGTAAATACTGAAGTCTCTGCTCTTCAGTCATGCACTAAACAGCTGTACATAAGGAATTTCCTAAACAAATATTTGGTAAATTGTAGATTTTATAACATGGCCCCGTTACAAATGTCACTCGACCTAAATGATTCAGGACTTGAACTCAAATTCAAAACTGAGGACTCAGACTCAAACTCAAGAATTGAAGAATCAAAGACATGACTAGAAAAAAAATAATTGCAAGGATTTTCTGCTTCTTTTCCAATTATATTCACAAGCTAATACCGTATGTAAACACAACATAACTATTAAAATTGAAACCTCACAAAAAAGTTATAAAAATTAGGATGAAAATTAATGACTGCATCAAGTACAAAGCAGTCTACAAGCATTGTCTTACCCATGCTTTCTAAAAAATCTCCTTCATGCGTGTGTTTGAATGTGAAGACATGGTAGCTAGCTTTATCTGTGGGCACCTTGGCTGGGAGTGCATTCAACTCAATGCTATCTGAGTCATCCAACAGGATCTCTTCATTCTTTGTATCCACACACTGAAAGAGACCAGCAAAAAAACAAAACCATGAACATTGACTGTTAGAAGTTTCAGCCCCATGTCAATATCATGAGATTGTACGAAAATTAAAAATTCTGAACATTGCATAACGATATCCTCTTGGTCTGGGGTTCTTATGACGAAGAAGTAGGATGTTACATTTCAGAGGTTTATAGACTCTTTACATCACCACAATTGCCAAGTTGTGGCCGAGCAGTGAGTCCGTCAAATTACAATTAGATGGCGTATTTTTGTTTGGGTGCATCTGTTCCTTGTATCACTCCCACCCATTGCCCACATCCCTCTTACAAACTCCTACTCACCAGCCTAACATAGGTATAATCGCCATTCTTCAATGCAAGAAGCTTGTCCTTGGCATCAGGTCGGACTGGGAATGCAATACCCTTCAGATGGCTCTGCTTGGTAGTGCTGCCAAAATCAGTAGGTCCTTCGTCTTCCCTCCTCTGTTTCTCTTCCTCCTCGCTGGCCGTCAGCGGGGCTGGAGCTTCTTGGTGTTCAATGTGACTTTTGTATCCCTTGTAATTCATTTCGCTCTACAATTTATTACAAATGAACAAATTTGTCATTGGCCTTTTACTTTGACTCTAATAGAGTCTTTCTCCAGGCAAAATGACACAACATAACACACACTATACAGGTATACCTGTGTAAGCAAAAATTAAAAGATAAAACAACCTGTAACAAACTAGACAAAAAGTAACAAAGTTCAAGGTATTAATTTTGGTTTTACCCTTACACCAATGTGTGTTAGCACTGTATACTCGGTACTTTCCCGAGTTCTGTGAAAAAAAATCACAGGCATATTACTCGGGTGGGATTCGAACTCATGACCTGTGCAATTCTAGAGCAGTGTCTTACCAACTAGACCACCGAGATTGCCCGGTAGCTAGAGGCAGTTCGAATCCTATGATTTAGCAGCGGGTTCCGCAACGATTTAATAGATGTTAAGATGTTAATTTTGCATCGGGGATAAAGAATATTAATTTTGGTTTTGGTTTTGAAAAAAAAATCACTTTTTTTTTCACAGAACTCGGAAAAGTACTGAGTGTACAGTGCTAACACACATCGGTGTAAGGGTAAAACCAAAAATGTTCCCAAAAATAATTTCGCGAGTGGGCATGGAAAACTCTTCTAAAGTGCCGATGTGAAGTGGTTAAGTAATAGCTTCTTTTTTTTTAGGGGGGGGGGGGGGGTTGTCGGTCTTATTACGTTACTACCTGATAGCAGTTTGTTGTTAGATCCAGGATGCTTCAAAAGCCAAGAAGCCAAGAATCTTGTACAGAAAAAAGTACAATACTTACTTTTGAAGTCTCAAGAATTTCATTTTGTATCTGTCCTGACCCAAAGGTTGCCTTAAGTGAAGACTTTGTTGCAGCGTAAACCATCTTTTGTTTCACCTGACAAATAAATATTAATGATATTGACATTTTTTAAATACCCCGCAGGTCCGTACGGTAGTGAAGCTTTTCACATTGCTAAAAAGTGTGAAGGCAACAAAATAGCTTATGAAAACAGTATCCTCAGCACTAGAGATGTAAATCAAACAGCAAGATTTCTGACTTGCAATGCAGGCATTAGTGCACATCATGTACATCATCCCCGATACTGACTGGCAGCGAGGCATTAGTGTACATCATGTACATCATCCCTGATACTGACTGGCAATGCAGGCATTAGTGCACATCATGTACATCATCCCTGATACTGACTGGCAGCGAGGCATTAGTGCACTTCATGTACATCATCCCTGATACTGACTGGCAATGCAGGCATTAGTGCACATCATGTACATGTGTAATGGTGTACATTTATAATGTGCCATGTGTGTGTGCCATATATAGCACTCCTGAGGCCGATTTCACAAAGAGCTAAAGATTCATCTTAAAATGAGTTGTTAATATTACCATGGTAATTTGTATTGTGACATCACACTTTGCTTAGCAGTTAAGATTGGTTCGCAGTTGAGATTAATCTTAGCTCTTTGTGAAACCAGCTCCTGGCGCCAAACTATCAAATCAAGTGGAGCTGGAAAAGAATGTTTTTATGAGACGAAGCAACCGTATTACAAAACCTTGGAAGGGATACAAGATGAGGTGGTGCTTATTGCTGCCAGATCATGTCAGAAAACACCGGGGCAAACCCCTTCTCTTAGCGATAAGTGTACTGGGTTCTTTTATGAGCATTACACAACACATAGAACCTACAGCTTTACCATTAAATAACACCATGCATGTTATGAGAACATTTCTTGTCTTTAATTTGTTTAGACCGGGTTTCAATTTGAAAACGATATTCCAACAAAAAAGTTGTGAAACTGCTAATGCCGAAAATTAATAAAGTGGGTGGTACCAATTCAATTTTTAGAAAAACCTGAACCAAAGTGGTTAAGGAAATCTGAAGGCAAGCGGCAACCTTTAAAAAAATCCAGAAATCAGGAAAGAGTTCTGACAAATCACAGGCCTGTTAAATATCAAAAGTTCAAAATCTTACCGTAGCCTTTTCTGGAACATACACAATGAACAGCCATCTGTAGTTATTCTGGGAGTCCTTCTCGTCAAAACGGTAGAAAAGATAACATGGCTCTTGGCTCTCAATCAATGGAGGTATCAGAGCGTCATAATGTGTCCATATGGTCAAGGAATCTAGCTACTAAGTCACAATCAGACAAATTATCATAATTTAAATTGGTGATCCTATTTTATATCCCGGCTCATCACTCCTCTATGATCAGAATCTGACAGATCTCCTGTTCCACCAGTAATCATATTTTACTCTTTACCTATATCATTACTTTCATTCCAGAACAAAATATTATTTTCTAAGGTAAATTCACACACATACATGTACTTAGGCATGCACCTATGCAAGTTAATGAGTTTAATTACTATATTTAGTCCACCAGTAATTCTATATCACTACTAAAATACAGGGTTCTCCCCAAGTTTCTCCAAAAGTGTAAGGCATTCTGGACACAAATTTTACAAGTTTAGCCTAAGCACACTGAATTGAGATATTATTCACATTTCTTTTCCCCCAATAATTATTTGCCTTTACTCTTTTTCCACTGTGTTAAAATTGGACAAAACGCACACCTTTGAGTAGTCTTGAAATCAAGTCGGTAATTGTTGTGCGGTCTAGTTGCGGGGACGGTACAAACATCCTCGATCCCAATATGTGTGTGAGTCAGTCGCAATTACCGTCTTGAATAACTTGTACCCAGCTTTGTACACATGCAATTGGACTTGCTACCAAAATTGGACGGAGCAGTTTGATTGGTTAAGAATTGCAAAAACATGAATATTAATCATACATCTTGCAGCGTATGGCACCATGCAGCTACCAGGCGCACAATTCATTCTTTGATAGGGGGTTTATTATAAATAGTAACATTTTATGATAAAGCATTGGTCAAATTTATCTTAAAAGAAAGTTAAGAAATTGTTACAATGATTAAAATATTATGCTTTTTACATTGATGTTGGCAAATAAAAAAAGCCAACAGAAAAGATAAATTCCCATGTTTATAATGAATTCTTCCAATTTTGTCAGACGATCTACCATTGGCCCTCTCTATGGCAACTTTTGCATATACAATGTATAATTTACCATATATGAATATTCGGCCGGGAACAAGCTACTCAAGTCGTTAGAGCTGACGGACCTTGCCACGCGCTACCTACGACCGTTGCATGAATGTATAATCGCACTGACTGTTGCATGAACGGCGGGATGTGTGTTTGTAATAGGCAGCGCTGGCAGACAAATAGACACTGACTAACGACTTGTCATCAAGTCTAACCTTTGAGTCAAGGGAAACAAATCTGCCAAGTTTAAACCCCTAGAAGTTTGTGGAGTTTTGCCAAGAAAAAGCAGGCAGGGGTCTTGAAAAAAAAACTAGTGCGTTTTTGAATTACCAAAATATCTCAGCTGTTTAAGGGGCAGAGAAAATAAAGCTCCTTGAAATAAAAAGGATATCTTGATCCCATGTTCCTGTGGCTCCTTGGTGACCCAATGAGATCAACTTTTCATTCTCTGTAAACAAAAAAAACATTCAAATGAAACTTGAAACCCAAAATACAAGGAATAATATTTAGCAACGATCAAATATTAAAACACCTTGTATTTTGATTCTGTCTTCTGATTGGTTTAGAGCGCTACACATCGTCTTATTTTAACTAGCAAGCCATGTGAACTACACACGCAGCAACCAATATACTATACCCATAACAACGGCAACTTCTTGGTACCTACATGTTGCAGACATAGGTAGTATCTTTGTATGGGTTTATTCCTGCTATGGTTAAAACTGGGTCTCCCTCAGTGACCCCAGGAACTTTCTACATGTGTATGTTCCAAGAGGTGAAGTCGAGGGAAAATAGGTTGCTCTGGGAGTCACCTTGGGAGCCGTAGTTTTAATAATTGTACTCTTATCAGTCAAGGAAGCTAGTGGTAGCACTGCATGATTGCATGTGATTAAGTAGTTGTTGCTATGAAAGCTCATGCAGTTTTTAATGTAATTAGTTAGTCTTAAAGTGCTACCACTACCTTCCTTGTTTTATCTATCAGACTAACACGGCTATATTTTAGTATTGTCTAATCAGTCAGTATTTGTATACTATGTGATCCATGAGTGACATTGACAGGATGATACCTGAAGATAATCTAACTGCAGGCGCTCAACTCACAAATGTCTCAACTGCTATGAGATTGCTACAATGATATAATGTATTATTTTGGTTTTACCCGCCTCTACAAAAATAATCCACAGGCTGCTTGGGCCCATGACTCATCCGAGAAGCCTGTGGATTTTTTTCTCTGTAGGACTCAGAGAGCACTTAGCATACAATGCTTATCGAAACCAAAGTAACATCATTTATCCCTGATGCCATAAATACATCAACAATGTCTTTCTTTGGCAAACAACAGGCTGTCTGAATGTTCACTCCTAGAGCGATCTTAAATGAGTTGGGAAGAAAGAAAAAATGTACTCAAGCTTCCGTTGAGATTGTCTCAGTAGATTTATTCGATTAGCTCTAGATTAACCCTCCTACTGTCTGACCATTCAACACAACAAACTGTGCAACACAATCTGTACAGCTCTGAGTGATTGATCAACTTGCTTGGAAATGTTACCAAGAGGGTTACACTAGGCCTAGATGAACTCTAGATACTGACCAATATCAATGCCAACTTTCACCACTCTGTAGTCCTCCACCCTAGCATCTGCAAAAACCTGCTTGAGCTCATCAGACGCTTTAGAAATCAAAGGTAAACAATACAAGACATTAATTGATGAAATTTCATTGGAGGCATATATATCTTAAAATCAGACAGGGTTTGAGTTGGTTTACAGTAAAACTGACCATAAAATATGCCTACCAGATCTGTTTTAAACCCACACTACAGGTAGTGATTTTTGTTTACATGTGTAGGTCTGACAAATGGCAAAGGTGTTCAGTTAGTGGGATGTTCAACAGGGCTCTCAATCAGGCTAACGCATCGAACTCAAGTTCTGGTGGTAAGTCATCAGAGTGGCAATTTTCTATTCTTAGCAAAAAATGAGTGGGGCACCAGTCACAACAATATAAACTTTATTGAAATTTGGCAGATAACCAGTTTTTGCTAAGCAATATTTTTTATGTGCTTAGCAAGTTACTGTGCTTACAGGTTTAATGAAATTGTACCCTGTCCTTGAGTGAGACCCTCAACTATAATTGCTTCTCATCGCCCAGGAGTATGTGCATACATGTACCTACGAGGGTAAAAATTGTTGGTGTGAACATGGAGGAAGGAAACCTCCATGGTGTGAATGACTAGCAACCTGTACGCCCATTTGATTGGTGGTGCTGCATACTCGTAAGGAGTTGAGATGGTTTTCAGAATTGCTTCAGCTTTAGGGACCCATGAATAGGGGTAAAATAATGATGTAAGGGATGAATGAAAGAACACTGAACAGTTGTTCTCAATGAAAAGCAACGAGATAAACACAGAATTGAAGACATTAATCATTTATAAGACAATGAAGATCACAACACATCGTAACTGAGTGATGGAATCACAGACAAGAAAAACAATACAGAATAATATTTCCAGATGGGCTTGGAGCAGCTGTGTCCTTAGACCTGTTGACCTACATCTTGTTGTAAGTCCAAACAGATACAATTAAAAATGTACATTAATTTATATAAATAAAAATAAACAAACAAAACCAATAAATAATTGTTAAAATTACTCAATGGTTTTAATTAAAATATAGCCTCGAAAAGCATGAAATGATAATATGTGAGAATAAAACCAGATTTAACAGATAAAATAGAAGAATGTGATGTGTCATGTAAGGCTGTGCGTAAACGTTTTTTTTTTTAACCGTGTAACCGTTTCCGAAACGGTCGGTTACACGTGTAACCGACCGTTTCGGGAAAAAATGGAGTTCAAAAAAATTGAAAAAAGAGCACGATGTTCACTGCCATCGAACGGATTTTCGTCGGGGATGAATCACATACTGGAAACTTACTTGTAGGTGAAATTGTATCCAGTGAAATAAACAATCTTTGTCATTCAAGTGTCCGTGTTTCTTTATCAACAAAGTGCATTTTTAAGCCGCCGCACTGGCACAAGAAAGCTGACATGACGCAACACGTGACCTGACAGGTGACCGACACCAAACCTAATTACTCGACGGTGCTGATTGAATAAGAGTGGTTACAGTACATGAGCAGTGATAGGTCCAGAAGCAGCCAGCGGTGACAGGTCAAGAAGCAGCCAGCATGCTCTCTCCCACCGTTTCACCCCGTTATGTTATGTATAATATTTCTAAATCTGCTTCCTTTGTGGAAGCCGCCTTTATCTACAATGTGTCAGCTAGTTTCCTTTGATGGTGAACCCGCTATTGAAAGCGCGCACTCTCAATGGGCCAAACCTGTCCAAGATTTTCTTAAGACTTATCTTGCCTCTATTGTCTGCCACTTACCAGGGTCCCCTCTGTGGTTATTTTCGTAGACAAAACATGAAGACGAAGACTATTATTCGCGGCGCACCTCGAAGATCTGACATGTTTACATTCACACTCGACGAAAAAAATAAATAAGAACTGACAGGAGAATAGAAGCACCATTTTTAGAACTGGTTTTACGGTTACCCGAACCGAAAAAACGTAAACGTGTAACCGAATAATCGGTTGGTTAACCGTGTAACTCATCATAGAACCCAAGAGGTATAGCCTTAGGCACAGAACTAGTACACTTTAAGTGAATAAGTTAAAAGGTAAATGAAAAACCAATTCAAAAAATGTCATACAATAAATAAATAAATAAATAAATAAATAAATAATAAATACATAACAAATAATCCAACAAATATAATAGAGAAGTCTGAATAATCTGAGAAAAAAAATGTATCTCCGCGTCCACCCAAAATTTAATAAAGCCACCCCATCAATATACATCAAAACACATGAACTATCATCAGTAAAAGGATCCCCACTGTACTAGGAGTAGAATTATTGAAGTTGATACGGGTTCCGTTTCATACTAAACCAGAACCAAAACAGAACAGGCATGCAGACGGATTCATGCTTGTTCAGAAACGAAACACTCTCACGTCTTTGGACATGAATTTCAACACATGGATTTCACCTTTAATTCCGGTTTGATGCGACATGGTTCCAGTCCAATAACACACAGCAGTCGATCCAACATATACAGGTATACCTTTCTACTTGTTTTACTTCCTGGTTTCTACCTTAAAAATCACTTTCTTTAGTGGGCGGCGACGAAATGTTAGCTGGAACTTCACGCTACTGACTGGACTAGGAAGTGAGTTCTGATAAAACGCTTCCGGTAGTAAAGTGGGCGGTGAAGCTGTGTTAAATAACAGCTTCCATGATTAGTCAATCTGTTATCATTAGGGTTGCTTTGACCAATAGCATTTATCGAATAGTCATTAAATACCGGTGAGTTAATTTGACCTCTAACCCTTGACATTTAAAAATGGCAGCCTCCATGGTCACGCCGTGCACTGCTGATGCTCGCCCTTTAAACGTTGGCTATTTTAAAGGATTGTAAGACCGACAATTTAATTTGAACAAATGTAGGAGAAGGACTTATTCAGCAACTCAAATAATGTCGAAAACGGCACACGATTACGCTTCGAAAGACCGTACAAGCGACGTTTTAAATGTAGAGAATGTCAACATTGATTTTGCATCGCTGTTGTTGTCTGCAGACGTGTTGAAGGGCCTTTCGCTTGCGGGTTTTGAGCGTCCGTCACCGATCCAGTTGAAAGCAATACCCATTGGGAGATGTGGCCTTGGTAATGAATCCTGTTTGCTGATAGTGATACACTTACAAATATATTGGCAATCGCTGTTTATACCACAGAGATTTTTATAAATAAAAAAAAAATAAAAAAATAAATAAAAATGTTTTGATGATTTTGCTGAAAGGCGTTGTGGGAAGGAAAAAGGGGGCATACAGTGCTCCCTTTTCCTTCCCACAATGCCTTTCGGCCATTCAGTAAAATCAACCAGGCGGATTGGCGATAATGTCTAATTTATTAATTAAATTAAAGTGAGACAGTATTTTTGTTTATAATTGTATTTACTTCCTTTTTGTGGCGGGGGGAGGGGACTATTTTTGTAACTTTGCCAACAGAGAGGCAAGGTTGTGTCTGTTCAAGGCTTCCTCCAAGCTTTGTGACATTGTTAGTACTAGCTGTGCAGCTTTGCTCGGCAGTCAGATATGATGTGCAATTTTCTCTTTGTAACCATTATTTGTGACCTACGTACATAATTGGGTGTTACAGACATGGGCTCCTGCTCTAAAAATATTAATTGTGACTTTTATCAGAACTCTGAACATCAGGTTTTAGGGTTACGATTATTGCAACTGGTCAGGTTACTACAGATTTAAGATTAGGGCCTATAGTTATTACTTTTGCGTGCAATTTTCAGGGTGCAGATTTTGGTTTTTTTTTCGTACGAAAGTAAAATAGCTGCAGGAGGTAATGGCAGCTCAAATATTTTAACAATTGTTAAGGGCACCAGTCATGCCAGTATTCGGGCACCAAGACCAAGACCAAACAAAATTAAGCAATGGATGAACAATTTTGGTTACCACTATTTAAGGTTACTGGTCAAACAATGTAATTTGTACCTTTACAACTGACTTTACAACACTTTGCAACTGATTTCCTGCTACATGTAATTTGCTAAATTTTAAATCAGATTTTCTGCTTAAGCAGCAGCTCTATGAAATTGGGCCCTGGGTAATGAATGCAACTGAATATATATCAAGTTTTGAACCAATTCTTCTAATGATTTATAGTTATCCGTAAAAAGGTTGTTGTTTTTTCATTTCCTTCGATGACGAGCATGTTAATCAATTTGACATTTTTATTCTTTATGAAAACTTCAGATTTGATTGTACAAGCCAAAGCAGGAACAGGGAAGACATGTGTTTTCAGCGTGATAATCTTGGAGAGTCTCGATCTTCAGTGTGGGAATGTTCAAGCTCTTGTCTTGACACCAACACGAGAGATTGCTACACAGGTCCAAGGCGTTATACAGGCCATTGGGGAATGTATGCCAGGTCTAAGATGTCACACTTTCATCGGAGGGACATTATTTGGGCCTGATCGGCAAAAGCTGAAGAAATGCCATGTGGCTGTTGGCACACCAGGTAAAAGCTTACATCATCCAGACAACATATAACTCCAATTCATCGCACCCTCCACTCGTTACCTGCCATTCCTCACTTACAAACCATACACAGCTCGGTACCAGGTAGATATGATAATCGTAACCCTTAATCTTCACCGAAGGTCCCTGATAATTGATCTGCCCTGACATTCCTTAACTGCATGAACCATGGTTTAAAATCAGTTTTCCAGAGCTCAGAATCTCTCCGATATCTTATGTGAGAATGGGTGGCCAAACTTGTTTTCTATATTTTTCCATTTGCAATAGAAGCCCAAATAGATATCCCCATTTAAAATATAAAAAGAGATCTGGAAAGTGTGTGCCAAGATTTCTGAGTATTCAAATATTGCAGTTCTATCACAGCAGAGTTGATCATAGCACCTGGATACTCTTTTGCTGGCTGAGGGGATTGATCCTATTTCATTTATGGTTGCATTCATTTATCAAGCCATTAGATGGCTTACATTATAAATTGTGAGTTTGGTTCTATTCACCATGCATTTTGTTCAATCCCATTTGCTCTATCGCCTTCTAGAATGAACATTTTGCATTTCTAAATCCATCACAATTCAGTAACACCTTTCTAAGATGACCTTTGATTTTATATTGAAGGACGAGTGAAGCAATTGATTGAGTATGATGCCATGGCAACCGACAGCATTCGACTCTTTGTCTTGGATGAGGCTGATAAACTATTGGATGAGAAGTTTCAAGACCAAATCAAGTAAGTTCACTCTTACAGAAGAGGTAGGGAACAATGTATTGACTTTAACCCTTCCAGTGGGTCACAACCCCTAACCTTGCCACCTCAATCTCCAACTCCCAAACCTCCACCACCCCAAAATTCATCACCTTAAGGTCCACCACCCCAACCTCCACCACCCCAACCTCCACCACCCCAACCTCCACCTCCCCAACCTCAACCACCCCAACCTCGCCACCCCAACCTCCACTACCCCAACCTCTACCACCCCAACCTCCACCACCCCAACCTCCACCACCCCAACCTCCAACACCCCAACCTCCACCTCCCCAACCTCCACCACCCCAACCTCGCCACCCCAACCTCGCCACCCCAACCTCCACTACCCCAACCTCTACCACCCCAACCTCCACCACCCCAACCTCCACCACCCCAACCTCCACCACCCCAACCTCCACCTCCCCAACCTCCACCACCCCAACCTCGCCACCCCAACCTCCACCACCCCAACCTCCACCACCCCAACCTCCACCACCCCAACCTCCGCCATCCCAACCTCCACCATCCCAACCTCACCACCTCAACCTCCACCACCCCAACCTCCACCACCCCAACCTCCACTACCCCAACCTCAGTACCCCAACCTGGAATATCAACATTGAGAGGGCAAGGCCATTTCATTTTTCTCTATGTTCTTGCTTTGAAGCTGGATATATAACCGCTTACCAGTCAGTAAGCAGATGTTAGCCCTGTCAGCAACTTACCCTGAAGCATTGGCTAAGAGCTTGACATCCTACATGAGAGATCCAACATTTGTACGACTGAACCCTAGAAATCTGGCTCTTAAAGGTATCTTGTCACAATCATCAACCACGAGTCACGTGACTCATAGTGGGTATGCTGTGTAAACAAGCCAAGCAAGCGTTACACAGTGTGCATGAAAAGGCATGGCTGCCTCGGAGTGCTCCTGCCGTAAAGTTGGAAGCAGCCATGGTTTTCCATGCACACTTCGCGTTGCTTGCTTGGTTTGTTTTCATAGTATACCCACTAAGAGTCGACTCCAGTCAATGATCATGTCTAATGGTTGATATAGTACAAAATAATACTCAGTTCTTTATATCTCTTCATCTATGGGTGTTTTGGTGTTTTGTTTTTGAGCTTCGATTCTTGGTTAGGAGTGTTTGTGTGGAGTTTTTGGATCAGTCGCTGTGATGCAGCTGTTCCAACCAAACGTTAACCGAGTTGTTTGCTCGGTTTGGTTTGGTTTCAAACTAAGGAAAATGTCTACAAAATTCTGTTAAAAGTGAAAAACTTTAAAAGTATACCAATCCAATATTGAATTATAATGTTATGAAGTTTTTTACTTGAAAAAATGTAAAGGATATATATTTTTTTAGAATATTAATTTTCTAGAGATAGAAATACCTTGTGAACTGTTTTTGCTTCAATCTTGGAAATTGTTTCTGTCAGGTTCGCCAAAACACACCCTTGGTATGTCTCTTATTGAACGAAGGACATAGAAAAGCAAATATGGGTGTATTTTGGTAGAGAACCCAATAACTTCCTGACTTTCCTGGGATGCTGTGTAGCTGCAGATTTATTGTGTAAATCTGTTATCCTTGAAGTGTGCGTTGCCGTGTATGTCGGCTGCCACAAAGTGTTTCAAATTCTCCTTATGTGATTTGTGTGGGGTTTTTTTTTCTTTTTATCACAGGCATCAAGCAGTTCTACAAGGTGGTTCCTGGTCATGGGCTGTACCACAAGGCATTTGAGATCAAGGTCAACCACTTATTGCAGTTACTAACTCAGATTTCATTCAGCCAGTGTCTGGTCTTCTCAAATCTATCCAGCAGGTAAGTTGAGGGTCCACGCCTCCACGAGGGGGGGGGAGGAAAAGGGAATGGATACCTTGTTGTGAGAACATTTTGTGGAGACCTCAATTTTATTCTGATCAGTGTCAGGGAAAACTAAGCCATAACAACTTTGTTTCTGTTTACTTGATATCGAGCCTATCGATTTCTCATAACCCTCGTTTTTGCAACATTCCACCACTAGCTTTCTAACGATCACCGCATCAGCTTGCCAAGCCATGTAATCCTTGACATCACATGTTTACAATAGAGCAACAGAGCCTGGACTTCCCTCAGGCACAATTTG
This sequence comes from Pisaster brevispinus, assembly GCA_023634235.1. Taxonomy (NCBI): domain Eukaryota; kingdom Metazoa; phylum Echinodermata; class Asteroidea; order Forcipulatida; family Asteriidae; genus Pisaster; species Pisaster brevispinus. The sequence goes on from JAMKCF010000004.1 coordinate 25,819,882, forward strand.
TTCACACTCACTGTAAGAAAAACACAAAATCTTACATTCCATGGAGATTGCACTGTTCAATTTTTATCGACTTTTGATTTGAAGAAATTGGGCACAATTCAAATAATTTTTTTTTTTTAAGTCAGACTTTTAGTGTTATTTTTATAACTTTTGACTTTGTGTTTAAATTATGACACAAAATGTAAAATTTCCAAAGTGGACCAGTGTAGCATCTTGCCTGTCAGAAAGGCCCCGGATGTACAAGATCACTCTTCTTGTAAACAAATGTTACAATGTCTATATGTATATTATAGTTCTATAATAGCTTTACTTTTCTTTTCTCTTTTTTTTCCAGAGCTCAGAATCTCTCCGATATCTTATGTGAGAATGGGTGGCCAAGTACTTGTATATCAGGCAACCAAGACCAGACCCACAGACTCAATGCTATGTCAATGCTCAAGACATTTCAGTGCCGTGTTCTCATATCAACTGACTTGGTGAGTGTGCATTTTATGTTTGATTGCGGAAGTAACCTCCAGCTGGCAATCTTCTTTCTTTCTTTTTTTCAGATCAATAAATTTTTCTTGTCTTTGTCAGGGATGAAATATTTCAGACTTGTATTTGAATGCAGCATCTTTTATGTCTTGTGAAAATCATCTGCTACTTTTTCCAGACATAAAGAAATCCTGCTCTTTTATGTACTTCTCTAGCATTAAGGATACTGTTCCCAGAATCTTGGTCATTGCACTTGTGTTTTTTGGCCAATACACTTAATCATAATTGCTTCTCATCACCCAGGAGTAAATGGGTACCTGTCAAGGTAGAGATTGTTGATGTGAATGATCAGCAACCTGTGCGGCAATTTGGCTGTCGGGAGACGATTTCAGGAATGCTTAAGGCTCAATAAACAGGAGTAGAGTGTCAGTGGAAGGCGTTTTGATATGGTGTTTAAAAGCACCTCATAAATGCCTATTACTATTGTTAGTATGCAGTAATGAGCAGACAAATCCTTATTTTAGATGAATTTTTATAGATTGGAATTCCTTTTTTCTCTATTGCAGACAGCCAGAGGTATAGATGCAGAGAATGTCAACCTCATCGTTAACCTAGATGTACCCTCTGATGGTAAGACTTATCTTCATCGCATTGGGAGGGCCGGTCGTTTTGGCAGTAAGGGTGTTGCAGTCACGCTGGCCAGCGAGGGGAACGAGGAGTCATTGCTGAGGAACATCCAGCGACAGTGCCGGGTTAAACTGCAGGTCTTGCCAGGTAGGTTCATGCGCAGAATGATTTGTTGTGTTCTTTTTGTGACCTAAAGTTCTGATGGCCTTGTCATCTGAATGTGGGTTCGAACCCCAGTCATGACACTTGAGCAAGACACTTGCCATAAACTAGTTTTCATTACCTGAGTCTTGCGATGGGGCATAAGTTTCTTTGTGGCATGTTGTAGCCTAAGGGTCTAGAGCATCGAACTCAAGTTCTGATGGCCGAGTCATGTGAGTGTGGGTTTAAACCCAAGAATGACACTTGTGGCGAACATTATATGCTTTTCTTCTTATCCAAACAGACCCTGTGCCATCAGACTTGGTGAATTCCATTGATGTCAGTGTGAATGAGTTAGATGTGACAGCCAACAGTGGATCATCCGTTACATTCAATGGGAAAAACATGGAGAAAGTCTCAGATGACAGCAAATGTGAAGAAACCGATGAATCAAAATCAGAGATCAGTGACAATGAGCATTTGGAGATGCTGGAGAAAGCGACCTCTAGTGAAAAAGCAAGGGAGGATTTGGGTCAAAGAAGTCCAGCAGCTAATACAGACATGAGTCCCAAATCAAACTACACAGTTAAACCACCTCTGAAATCACATGATGCAACTCCCTCTACCTTCACAATGAGCGGAATTAACACTCACAGTATACCATTCAACATACGCAGCCCAATCGATGTCAAGATTCCCTCCTTAGCCGAGAAGGTGGGGCGGAGATCTCAGCAGAATACATGGACCTGGCAGAAAGCCACAGCAGACTTTGACAAATTCATGAGTGGATGTAGAGAATGTTGTGATGTTACATCGCATCTTCAAGAGGATGGATTTGGAGAAAGGTACAGGGGTCGGAGTACTGGATTAGTCCAGACTGTAGGTACGTCCAGTGATCCTGGAGGAGATGTTGCAATACCACTGCATCCAGAAGAACCAGGGAGCGACAACTCGGGGACAAATCAAGTGAAGAAAGATTCACAGTCATCTTTCAATGTGGAAACACGCGATAAACTCAAACAAGAAGGGGTTAATCCAAAGGGTGTAAGGAGCAATATGCCGTCCCATAATGCAACAACTGATGATAAATGTGACAAAGAAAATATTGTAGGGGTCAAAAATAAAGAGAAGGTAGTCAATGTTAGATCAATATGCAGTGGTAACATTAACGGAGGAACTGACGTCCCAACCAAGGGTACTTTGAAAATGAGCAACGATTTTGATGTTCCTTGCAATGAACCTGGAGAAGAGGTCCTAGATGGGAAATGTTCTCTTTGCAGTTTTGTCACTGAAGGAGAGAAGATGTTTCACTCATCAAGGACAGCATCCAAGAGTAAGGATGATGTGAATATCTCTCAGCAAGAAAAAGATGGAGGAGCAAAGATGTTTGCGTCGTCAATGGCAACATCCAAGCTGAAAGATGACAGAGACACTGCCTTTCAGGAGAGAGAAGAAAAAATGACCAAGAGAGTATCTTCTGACTCTAGTCTTCCCTCTGAAGATAGAGTGACTGACTCACCATTGATGGCATCATCCAAAAAGGAGGATGACTTTAAAATACTCAACAAAGAAGATGACAGAATCAGTGCTGTAAGTGATTCCATTAATCACAGCCTTGACAATGCAGGAGAAATGAATGATGTTTCTGAGAGAGTTGAGGATACAGTAATGTTAGCCGTGCAAGAGATAGATAGATGTGAAAAGAAAGGTCAAGTGTCAATCAAAACGGACAAATCTGAAGGGAAAGAGAAGGTATGTTTTTCATGGAGACCATCTCAAGATTTCCATAGTAATTTTGTACCCGAAAACATGGATGGTTTTTCAGCTGCCAATTCCATTAGTAGCCAATGCGATGATACTACGGAAGAGCTATTGGTGGCTGATGGCATAAGAACAAAGGTGCACAGTGGTCCTATGCATCAAACAAGTACAACTTCACCAGAACAAAGTGTTGTGGATAGTCACATCACTGAAACTGTGTCTGTAAGACAACGGCACATGAGACAATGCAATCAACCAGAAGCTGTGAGAAGTAAAACCTGTATTGATAAAACAGCACTATCCCAAAAAACATCCATTCCAATGCCAACTGCCAAAAGCTCAACCGGTGGAAAATCTCAAGATTCTGGTGGCAAGCCAACTAGGACCAGGCCAACTAGGTTAAATTCATATGCATCAGGGGGTACAAGGACTTCAAAGGATCCGTTGCAGACAGACTCTGTTGTCTCCTCTACCAAGTCATGTCTTGATGAGTCGAACCTTGGCGCGGATCCAATTTGGCAGTCCTACACACAATATCTTACACCTCAACGCAGAGGTACTGAGTCTGACATTGGTTTAACCGACTCTGGTTCTGATGACGTCAGTTCTGCTGAAAGCCGTGATTCACCTGATGCTGATTTGTCAAGCGAGGGCAGTGGAGATATTAAACCCCAGCCAACCCGGCACCCCGACTACAGGTATGACTCAGCCACAGCCTATGGGCGGTGGTTACCAAACCCCTATGAGCTGCATTCATCTGCTAGATATTATGGGGTGCCTGACTACATGTCATCCTTAACCCCCAACCAAGTCAATCATCATAATCAGTATTTTCCCCCAGGGTTTTACCCAGAAGATGTTTATAACAGTGCTTTTGTTGGGAGGTACAACACACAGCCACATCATCCCAACTATTCAGAATCTTGATTTGAAAAACGTAGGCCTTCACTTATTTAGACTATTAGTTTTCAAGAAATCTGAAAAAAGGTCGAGCAGATCTGGAAGGCATGGAGGTCATTGCCCTGGTCTTGGCCTTGGTGTCCCTCCAAAAGTTTCCCGTAAAATTTTTCCCAAAGGAAGTACCTTTTGCAAAATGGAAATGGCCTTGCCCTCTCAAAGTTGAAATTCAGGGCCTGTCAAGTGACAAGCTTTGGATTAAAAAGCCATGCACTCCCAATGATTGACAATTGATTGATTTGGGCTGTCAGGTTGGCATAGTGGAATCTTTCCTCGCCTTCTACCTCTAGGACCCTGGTTTAAATCCCACCGAGGGCACTATGTGGATTGGGTTTTCAGTGTTGGGTTTTTTGTGTGGGTTTTTCCTGGAATATATCTCTGGGGTTTTCCTCCAACATCTAAAACTGAAAATGTCTTCTTTTTGTTCTATCCATGGGGTTCTTAGCTAGTACAGTGGTGCTAGTATAGTGGTTAAGTTTGCTTTTCTGAGAGTCCTTGGCTTCACAACCAGAATAAGTAAATGAAATGAAATGAACATTTGACCTATCCCAAATTGAGACCATGTAGTTGGGACAGGTCCACATTACAGACCCTTCTCAGGTGGCGTCACTATTTATTTAACCTGCCATGCTGGAGTAGTTCCATGGGCACATCATGCACACATGTTACCAGACCTGGGCCCAATTTCTTAAAGTCTGTAAGCAAAAAAAAACTTGCTAAGCACAGAAAAATCTTGCTTAGCAAAAAACAGGTTACCAGCCAACATTCCATAAAGTTTACATTGTTGCCACTGGTACCCCGCTCATTTCTTGCTAAGTATAGAAATTTGCTAAGCAGAATTTTCTGCTTAACAGCTTTATGAAATAGGGTACCAGGTTACAGGAAAAGCCCTCTTGGGGTCTTTTACTTTTACACAATGGAACAATGGACCCCACAATGTCTTTGTTTATTCAACTTGGACCCCACAGAGGAATTCTTTAGAAAAGGGAATAATACAAGAAGAAAAAGCAGGCCCCCACAAACCAGATCTGAAAGGTTGTGTGCATGAACCTGTGCTAAGAAACACAAGACTGGATGGCACTACATGTATGTTTCCTACATGTGCATCAGTACTCCAGCATGGCAGACCTCCTGCGTTGCTATAGAAATGTGACGTCAGTGAGAAGACTCTTTGACATTTATTCAGTTGGGAGGAAAGACATTCACACAGAAAAGGGACATGAAGTCTGTACACATTGTACTTTTAACAATTATGATTGATTAATATTTATAGATTGAAAACCATTGCATTGCTTATTTGGCACCATTCATTTTAAAATCTCACGACACATTTACTACTGGCAATAAAGTCAATTAAGGTAAAACATGTGACATAGCAACTGTCTCTAGTCTGAGGAATTCAAATTTAAGCAGTCCATTGTGACTAAGCAAGTCAATGTATCAGACATTATTCAAATCTAACTTGCAAATGGCTTATTGCAGCCACAGCAATTAAGTTCCGAGAAACTTTAGCTTAGTAGATTCTGGTGACCAGACAAATTAAGGGGGCAATTTTTTTTAGAGATGCTCAAGCACAAAAGTAGCTAAACACAATGAAGTTATGCTTCACAGAATAAGGTAACCAGCCAAAATACCATGCCACATGTACAAGCTGTGACTGGCATCTTGCTCACATGTGCTGAGTATTAAATTTTGAAGCAATATTTTGTGCTTAGACAGCTCCATGAACCTTGTAGTTGATGGTTCACAAATTAACTACCTCAGCAAATTGTTTGACTGGTAGCTCTTTGGCATAGACTGTGCAAGGCTGGAGTGTAATCAGCAGTTGAAGTGTGCACTTTCATTTCCTTCACAGAAGCTACATGAGAATCTTTAATTTGTTCAAGACTTTCATGGTCTATTGGGCCCAGATGCTACAAAATAGCCATTCAAACAAAATGGATACAAAATGGATACAAAATGAACTCCTAAATGTGGGAGACAACTGTATGTACACTAAACGCTGTTAAATACAATTTGTATATTAAAAGGCATTAAAAGTGTGCACAGCTACAATCATAGTACACATAAACGGAGTGAAAACTACTGATGTGACAGTTAATTCTAATTCGCTTTGTCGGTGGATTTCCCTCTTCATTGTATCTGATGATAAACTTTAAAGTTTAAGTGCTACCATTTAATGTGTTTTCAGTTAAGAATATAGAGTGCTTAATTTTGTTGTTCACAACTAAAAGTGTACCATGATTGTGGCTGTGCACACATAACAAGGCTTTGAGTCACTAGAGAATACTTTGCATAGAATTTAAAAGAAAGGTAAATACATGTGTAGATCATTGCGATCACGTCAGCTTCCCTGTATACATTATTAATTGTCAACACTTAGCAAATACATTAAAAAGGGAACCAGACCAGTGTCGAGTTGAATGGTTGAAGAAAACACTGCAATTAATTTCAAGATAAATAAGTGCAACTCTAGAGCACTTTCTGCAGTTATGTTATAAAACTACTTGCATGCAGTATTATATAAGGACATGTATCAAATATAGAAAAAACATCTTAGATTTATTTGCTGTATTTTAAAAAAGTATGAGACAACTGTTTCATTGAAATGTGCACATCGTGATGTTACTTTTACTCTTATCAAGAAATTTGGTTGATCTGTCTCTTTCCGAAAAACAAGGGGCGGAGTTAGAGGTTTACGTAGCAGGCACGCCCCCTTCCTTAATTTTCCCAACTGGAAAATAGTGAATTGAAAGGCAAATTCTAAATTTGGAAATGGGTAGAAAATAACGTGTAAACCATGTCAAATGCTTCTGAACTGTCCTTGATTTAACCAGAGAGCATCTATTGTTTAACCATTTCCATAGGGGCCCAACAGAGGGCCCCAGAACAGATAGTGTTCCTAGTTTTGAGATGGAGACATAATTACATTGAAGAGACTGCAAGAGTAAATCAATAAAATAGAAACCTTCTTATACTCTTTGAATCTTTTGCTTAAAATCGAGGGGAAAGTGACCAGGACTCACCTCAGATTGCACCACAGAGCATCTAGAATCAAAGCTAGGGCCTGCTTATTGGCCCAAAACCCACACCTTAAGGGCTTTGCACTTTGTGTTACTATTGGAGGAATTGTGTGATTTATCCTGTATCTGCTTCTGAGATGTGACTAACCAATGATTTTGGAGCTTTCTCTGGCTTGTTTGCATAGCCTTTTAGTGTAACAATACCCCTCACCCCCAATACTGAATCTTGCCTTGAAAGTAATGGTGGGTCCTCGTAAATGCTGTATTTATTATGATTCTTTAAAAAAATCTATTTGTTCAGGATGTTAACATTATGTAAAGTTTTAAAGTGAATCTCTCATGTCCTATTTGTTTATTATTTTATGACAAAGCCATCACTGCTTCAAAAAATGCATGGACCTTGGAATTTGATAAATATTTTGAAATAGCAGAAATTTGTACTTATTTATGATTGTTTTTTCTTATATTTATTAACTATTGTGTTTTTTGTGTTTTGTTTAGGTTTTTTTTTATTTTTTTTAATATTTTTAGGGGATCAGTAAAATTTACTTTAACCTACGTCAACAACATTATCATTTACACTCATATACATATGATGCTGATTTGTTATTGTTATTTCGTTAACTTTATACTCAACTCAATAATAATCTGGTAGTAATACTTTTTATTTCAAAAAAGTTTACTCTATTTTAACCAAATTATTCGTTGACTAAATGTATCCATGCATTTGACTCAACTAAATCGATTCAACAAAAAAATTTAATTTCATTTGAATATACTGCAACAAACACCTCAAATATGTTATTCCAACCCAAAAGTTCAACAAGTTAGACAAATTAGCTGCGATCTCGTCAGCTTGTGTTCCGGGTTTTGTTTAATACCTAAATATCTAATTATTAAAAAGGGGACCAGAAAGTAAGAAATAACTATCAAAATGCATTTTACTTAAGTAAGTTTCATTGGAGTCGGCACAACTCTCAAGTTTAGTAGATACCGCGATAAACAATCTTGCCAAAGTCCACACAGAGCCCAGCATGGGGCGTACGTCAGCGTGATGAGACCCCAAAAGTTTAGTGACCTGTCGCTGTAGTCCCACGAGCAAGCATCGAACTGTTGTAGTACGAGCCCGGCGCTAAGCTCCCAAAGGAACGCAACACACACGTACAGGGCTATCCTGGGACCCAGCGAAACCCGATGGCGTAAATGGACGTAAATACGCTCGATCACGTAACTTGCACTTCCGTAAATGAAGAAGGAATAGATTGAAGAGTAGCCGACCAGCTATTAGGAAGATATACAATGACATTATATAATTTTTCCGCTTTCCAAAGGCTTGCAAATAGGATAAGCTGCGGTGTGGACACTGCGGTGTGGAATAACCCAATAATTATAGAACTAATTGTTATGCATTATCTTCGTTTTTTAAAGATTAAAGACGTATTGTACCAATAACTTTTCAGTTTTTAGAAACTGCAGTTCTGTAAACTTAGGCCAATTCAGCTTAAACTTTGTCTTCATATGTGGTCAATTTTTTTCCCCCATGCCTTAAAAATCAGGGTTCGTACTTTGACGATGATATTCATATTGTTGGAATTTATTTTTCGTAGTGACGTGGTAGAATAAAAGAAAAAATTGCCAAATTGTCATGCAATTTTTAGTGGCAAAAGACATAAATCTCACCTGATAATTGGCTTTACCGTGTATCAAAATGTCATACAAGGCAGTGAATACAATTTCATCCAGGAACCCGTGCATACCGTAGAAAAATAACCTAGCTATCACGGGTAGGGGTTGGTAACCAGACTCGTCAACATCCACTCTCCTTGCCAGTCCACCATTGCTCATCATAGATGTTGTTGCATTGCTTATGTTGTTATCATTGACATCTTTCCTTGCTGGGGATGCCTTGAGCCGCTGATGGAGCACCCCTTCACAGTCCGCCTCCAATGTCTTTGCTTCTTGGGTCTTCTTCATGATTCAGGAAAATGGGATGACTTGAGAGTGTTCTGCCAGATAACCGATTGTATGATTCCTCTGCCAGTGGTTTCTGGAATGTGCGCCTTTATATAAAACTGCACGTGCATCTCGTGCGTGGGTATCGTACACAAGCAACCTAATTATTAATTCAATAAATTAAGCAAATGTACACGATGAACACCATCCATCCGTGCGTTTCCTCGTTTGGGTGCTTGCTACTAAGGATTCTCCCACACGCGTGTGTATACACAGTGATAGTGTATCATTATGTCAATAATTCAAATCAATCCATAATGCAGTCCCAAATCACCTAATGACGTAGATCCGATCGGGGCATAATTACCCTATAGGCTAGCTACGGTACACGGATGTGCTGGCTTATATATTTAGCCTGTGTTAGCACATGACTGACTTGTGATGGTAGGTCTATTACTAATAACAGAGATGAAAAGAGAGCAAACAAAGGTTTGAACTGTGTATTAACTACAAGCGGATTGATCAGGTATTGTGCTATTATGCTCCAAGGTTATACACATATACCTACATTTACACTATATGGGGCCCTCATGCGATCGCGTGAAAAAAACATTTCCAACTAAACGTCCACAATCAAAGGACTAAAAAAAAACATCAGTAAAGTTATAAAATACTGTTATTCAAGAGGACACGCATTGTCTTCTATTTTCCAAGAAAAACGGTGTAAATAAATTCGTCCCTACAGCAGAGACTGCATTTTAAAAATGCGTTGATCATTTTCTCATAAAGCCTCATAAATTCAATAGGCCTAATAATCCTGAAGAGAATTGGCCGAATCAAATTATGCAGTTTCGACGGAGGCCTAGGTGCAACAATTTCGAAAGAGGTCAAGTTTGAAATTAAAGATGAATTTTGATTCAATAGATTAACATAAATATTTATTCGATTTCGATTTTGTCTATCATGTTGGGGCACTATAGGCTAGGTTTGTGACTTTTTATAAATGTTGAAAGTCTAAGTAGGCTAAAACAAAGTTAACATTCAAAGATAACTGGAGGTTCTTTTGTAATTTTGGGGTTCACCCCTGTACCTTCCCAGGCTCTGTACCTTGGCCAAATTTAGACCGACTGTTGGGCTTACTCATAGCACACTTCGCTATATGCTCAGTTCTTCAAATACTACAAACAGGAACTCATTAATATAAAGTAAAATGCACCTCGTCGTTTCTGCCATCCAGTCATGATCACCTGCTTCCAAAATAGTTACTTACTATTAACATAGAGCAAGGAACAGGAACAGAACTCCTTGCTCTATGCTATTACTTAGTTCTGGCGTCACTCGGTATTGCGTCATTATACCGTCACTACAAAACCCTTACAATACAGGGACTTCGGTGACGCGCACGCCACGTAAAACTTATGTCACCTGAGGTGCGTTTTCGCGATCGTAACCAATAACTGTTTCGGTCAATGGCCAGTGATTAACCAGTGTCAAGTTCAACCGAAACAGTAATTGGTTACGACCGCGAAAGCGCACCCCAGATGTCAAGAAACTGCCAGGGGCAATCTACAGGTCAATGGCCGTTTTCGAAATCACAGCTTGGGCTTTGGGCTTCGTCTGCTTGTTTGAAGCCCCTTATGGAAAGCACACATTTTTGACGGAGCCGAAGCCCAAACCCACGCCGTGAGTTTCGTCGGAAACGGCCTTGTTCCACAACAAGTTCTGATCGCCTGATGGATAAGCGACCAAGAAGCGACCAAATAAGGGAGATTCTTGCAAGTGTTCAAAGTGTCAATATGCAAAATGATCAGACTATCTAAACTTGCCTATAAATCCATCGAACTATAGTTTTGATGAGCAATGCAGCCCCTAGTCATTTCATTTTGCAGAAAAGCGGTCAAGTGGGAATAAAATCATGCATTACGTGATCCCCAGTGAAGCCCCATGCACGGGGTTACTAGTACAATAAACGAAAGGGACTATCCTGGGCCTATAGGTCACTGGGTAGAACTTCGCCTGCCCCATGTAAGCGGCGAATAATGCCAAGAAGCCTGAAAATCTGCGGAGTGTATCGCCGATTTTGCCAATTTCCATGACTCCCCTGGAATCATGGGTAGTGAGTGGCAGTACATACACCTACCAGGCACTTACCAGGATCTGGATACCCCCATTTCGTCGTTAGTTATTTTATGAGATTTCAAGTAAAATTGCTTGGTGAAAAAAAATTAAAAAATTTGGAGCTTAGCATGCGGTAACACAGTGTCTATCTAAGCCTATAACGAGTAGTGGTGGCTTTGAAAACGCAAGTTTATCAACTCAAAGTTTCGACTTGTATGCTCAGATTGTCGTCATGAGAAATACCACAGCGAGATGGCTGGCTGGTACGATACCGTCATGACTGCAGATGTAAGAGGTTGGCCAGTAAGAAGCTTTATCCTGTCCACCCAACGTGACCTTGGTCGACCTGGCTTCCTTGTACCTTCAACTCTCCCTTGCAGGATTACTTTTTCGAGATAACACAGTATTAATAATCGACCGGTGCAACAGTGGTCTTTTCTCAAGCGTTTTAACAAACCTGTACACCTATCAAAGTTAATTATAACTTGAAAGCATTAATCTCCCCTTCTTCATTCTGAACTTTGTGAAAATTAATGTTGTTTTGTGCGGCACGCCCCCGAAAAGGCGACCGTGGGCGTGACATAGCGCCCCCTTGTGGGCAATGTATGTAAATAATTACTGTGGAGGTAGTGACGTCACTCAGAATAGCCAACGTGCGCTAGATTACGTGGCACAGAAACGAAAGGGGGAATTGCTGCGTTTTTATTTGGAGAAAATCTTGGATTTTGCTCAAATTGTGTTGAATTCGTTTGAGAGTGGACTACAGCTGCTTTCCTCAACATTGTACTCGGAGAAATTGAAGTAACCAAGAGGAGTAGTACATCGTAAAACGATGGGACTCACGATATCGAGTTTGTTCAGTAGGTTGTTTGGCAAGAAGAATGTGAGAATATTGATGGGTAAGGAAGAAAAGGTCAACTTGTCAATAATGACAAAATGTTGACAATTCTCTTTTTTTCACAGAGTTTGCAGTTTTTGTGTGAGAACTACGTGTAAGAATAATATTAAGAATATCATTATGCACATTATATTACCGTCTACTGTTTTTAAGATATTAATCAAAGACTGGGAATTACAATTTTGAATGGACTGATGAGTGATGGAGGGGGTTGGGTTTTTGTACTGACAATGAAATTGCAACCAATTGAATTGACTTTTGTTTGAAAACTTCAAGTCATTCACCATTTTGGTATTGTGGTCATGACTCATGATTAATGTTAAAGAAATGTGCATTAAGCACCACTCAGTCATGACAATAGGGTCCTGAAGCATAAATAAGACTGACTGAATACTGGCTTTGACTTCGTCATAGAGCATTTTATTTATGAGCTGTATCAATCATGTCTGTAGTGTAAGTGTAAAAGAATGAAGGCAACTTCACTAGTACTAAAGTAGTAGTAATAATACTATGTATCGGGAAGCAATCGTGTAGATTCTCTTGTTACAATATTAAGGCAGTGGATATTTTGCCGGCGGCACTGGCTCTTTTTGAGTAAATGTTATATTATGCTGAGCCGGCAGAACAGCACTGAACACGCTCAGTGACTGTTTTTTTACTTAACAATTTTACTGTATCCCCTGCAATGTTTCTATACTAACACTACAGTCACACACTTTCCTCTTGTAAGAGTACTCCCCCCCCCAAAAAAAAAAAAAAAAAAAGAAAGAAAGAAAGAAAGAAAGAAAGAAAGATTCCAAGCATATAATGAAGACACAATAATTGGGGTTGGGGTACAACTACAACATGAGTCGAGTATTGGCACTACCTGGGGCTAGTAATAACAACCCAGACATGCACAATGGCCAGTGTGTCTGACCAGTCAACTTGTCTTACAACATATTACTAGCTTTCTCAATTTGAGATAATTTTAAATTTTTTAATTTTCTTATTAATTGTAGATGTGATCGTCTGAGGATATAAATGCTATATTTCAAATTCAACTTAAATAAAATCAATTTCTGTTGGTTACCTTTAGCAATTGGGTGGCTGGATTGACTATTTTTATAGGGACTTATTCACCTGGCCAGCTGTGGAGCTGGCAGTCACTGGTGATGTGGGCAGTTGTTTAAAGGTGGGCTCTGGACTGACGCTGTCACAGGCTGTACTAGCAATCAAGCCCATCCGTAACATGTTAGCCCAGAATCAACCATGACCTGTATGGCATCTGATGCCAATTTCATAGAACTGCTTAATGGCGGATTTTGTGCTTACTGCACAAGTTTCAATATTTTATTTCATAGCGCTGCTAACTGTAAGCACATGAAAAGGCGTGCTAACCTTCTGGTGCTTACTGTACATGCAAATGAATGAGTAACAATGCAAGTCCAATGCGCAAGCTGTTCGCCTAACTTTCTTGCTAACCAGTGAAATATGCTTACACTTAAGCAAATATTTCTGCTATAATTAGCACGAAAGTTTGCCTACCGTTAAGCAGCGCTATGACATTGTGCCCTGTTTAGTCTGCACCAAGCAGCTCTAGGCTAGTGACATCCGAGCAGCTTGTAATTAGGCTTGGCAGTGCATCCATGAAGCCTTGATGTGGGTGAGGATAATTCAATCATAGGTTTTGGGGTTTTTTCTTCTTTTTTACAGTTGGACTTGATGCGGCAGGAAAGACAACAATTTTGTACAAACTAAAGCTTGGTGAAGTAGTCACAACAATACCAACAATTGGTAAGTTAAAAAATGTCCGCCTTTCCTTGTTTAGGTCACCAAACACAATAGCGTAACATTCCTTCTTCCAAAACAGGAATCTTAATTCTTGAACAGTTGTCAGTCACTCAGATCTCTGACTCTGCAACACTTCAATCAGTGTATGTGAATTATTAGTTTATTTCACAGTGGAACTTTATGGTACTTGTGCACTACTCTGAGTCTATGTGAGTATCATAAAGATAGTTATTCATTAATTTGTTCAAATTCCTATCATATTATACAAGAGTTTGTAACCCTAACTCCCTGAAGTGAGTGACTAGGATCATTCTTCATTCTAAGACAATTCAACCCAAACTGTTGGACTCTGGTTATGGTGGTACATGTATGCCATAATCAGTTTATTAGTGCAGTCCACAGTCCAACAGAATCAAACGAACATGCAGTTGGCTTTTGATAGCCTGTATGACAGCTTCAAGTTCAATAGATGTTAAATTTGCATCAGGGATAAATAATGTTATTTGGTTTTACCCAAACACCGATGTGCATAAAGAACTGGGGTGGATTTCACAAGGAGGTAAGACTAGTCTTATCTCGAGTTAGGACAAGTTACTCGTCCTAACTTAGGATTAGCCTTAAGTTTTTAATAACTCCTAGGACTGGTCCTAAGTTAGGACTATCTTTGTGAAATTGACCCCTGGCTATACTGTGCTTTACAAACATCGGTGTAAACTGTAAAGGTAAAACTAAATAAGCTTCAAGTTCATTATGAGAGCAAAACAGTTTTAATATGAAGGCACCTGATGGCTGAGTTATAAGGTCAACCTGCACCCTGGATATTTTAAATGACTTTCACCTTTTGCAGGGTTCAACGTGGAATCTGTTGAGTACAAGAATGTCCACTTCACAGTGTGGGATGTAGGCGGCCAAGATAAAATCAGACCACTATGGAGACACTACTTCACAAATACACAGGTAGGAAGCTCGGCCCAATTTCATAGAGCTGCTTAAGCACACAAAGTAGCTAAGCACAACAAAATAATGCCAACCAGAATTAGGTTACCAGCCAAACTACCATGTCACATGTACAAATTTGTGATCGGTATCCTGCTCATTTCTGCTTAGCGGACAATTGTTAGGCAATATTTTCTGCTTAAGCAGCTCTATGAATTTGCGCCCCGGTTTTTAAACTAGTCATACCATAAGGCCAACACCATCCAGCATGGTATTAGTAAGGAATCTAAGGAGCTGAAGTATGTAGACTCGGTTCAGGTGTGCCCTGTTCCACCGGCAGTATTAATTTTCAGAATGCAGCGGCCATGGCCTTTGTTGCCCTGGTCTTGGCCTTGGTGCCCCTTCCTACTTTAATGTGATTTTTCGCTTTTTGTGTCCACATAGCAGTAGCAAAATTGTTATTTTAAACAGCATGACAAAGTCTATAAAAGCATTATATACCATATGTGGCCCCCATAAATGTTGTTTTTTCCCAAGGGCAGTCATCATGCCTGCAAAAGTTTCACATAGACATAAGACTTTCAAATGGATTTGCCCTTTGCCAGATGAAAATGGCCTTCACAAGGACCCACCTTTTGTTACAATGAATATTAGCATTCATTACTGTTACTGGAGGCAGGGAAGGTGACCAAGATGGTGGCAGCATGATAAGGGTCTTTAAATAATAGTAATAATAAGTAATAGCAGCTAGTTTTTATATAGCGCTTTCTGCGGGCGTCTCAAAGCGCTGTTCATTAACCGCAGTTAAGTCTACATTTTGTGTCACGTTCATTTTTGTTGGCAGGGACTTATCTTCGTAATTGACAGCAATGACAAGGAACGACTTTCAGAGGCCAGAGCAGAACTTGAAAAAATGGTGAGTATTGACCGGTAGGGATGTTGTATCTACATGAAGCCTTTGACTCATAGTCTCTTTACATATGATGTCACAAGCTCAAACAGCGCCCTCGCTGAGGTAAAGGAAGGCCCCTCATTGGCTAAGAGTTGCGCTTGGTGCATGCACGCGGGCACGTTTCCATTGTTTGACCTCAGCAAGTGGTCTTAAACAGACTACTTTGCAAATGATGGAAATGCGCGCAATGGAATGAGTCACTAACTAGACCAGCATGCAAATCATTTAACGGCTATAGCGCATTTACAAAGTATTTGTGAAGTAGTCTATGTTAGGGTCTTGTCACACGAGGCAACTTTTACAGGCAACTTGGAGACAACCAACTGCAGTGCACGCTACAGGACCACTTTGGTAGTACAGGAGTAATTTTTCAAACAATGTCTTACGATCCCTAAGAAAAATATGTGAACGTTCAAATGTGAATGCCTTTTCTTCTTGGGGATTGCCTGGAACTGGTGCTTGTAAAAATTGCCTTATGTGACATGGCCCTTAGACCACAGACACACTGTAGCTGGAGGTAAAGGCAGTGCAAGGGGTTCCATAGAGTTGACTTGAGGTGTGGTTAATATTTCCTTCAGTCTCCCTGATTTTGCTGAAAATTCCTTGGAAAAAAAACAAAAACATTCTTTTCGTGTTGTGATAAACAAATTTGAAAATCTCCCTGATTTTGGAGACATTTTCCCTATTACATTGAATGTAGTTATAAATATCTCCCTGATTCTTGCACAAGGTCTGCCTGATTGGAAGATGTAAATGTTACTGTGCAATAAGCCCAAGCAGGCTTTTAGCCAGGATTTGAAAATAGCGTGTCCAAATTTGACAGGATTGAAAGACAGGGTGTCCAAATTTGACAGGATTGAAAGACAGGGTGTCCAAATTTGACAGGATTGAAAAACAGGGTGTCCAAATTTGACAGGATTGAAAAACAGGGTGTCCAAATTTGACAGGATTGAAAAACAGGGTGTCCAAATTTCAGTGATTAGCGGGGGTCCAGAGGGTGTCATATTTTTGTATATACTGTATGAAAAATTTACTTTGCCAAATAAACAGGGCGTCTTCAAGGGAGTCCGACAGTTTTTCAGTCCGTCCAGAAATAAAATTTGGCGTTCGAAAGAAGCCCAGATGCATTGCTGGCTAAAACTAGGAGCCCAAGGAGTGTATTAAAAAAAAAAGAGCCCCCAGAATGCATCCAAATGGAACAGTGAGCCTTCTTTAATTGTATTACCTGCATTTTGTTTGTCCCTTCAGCTACAAGAGGATGAACTTAAAGATGCCGTTTTGCTGGTATTTGCCAACAAGCAAGATTTGCCTAATGCGTTGAGTGTCAGTGAGTTGACGGAAGGGCTAGGTCTTAACCAGATGAAAGGCAAAAAGGTAAGCAGCACCCTTCAGGCGGGACACTCTTCCCACTGAAGTCTGATTTCCAATTTTGGGACTCTCGGAGTTATGAGTAAAATTGTTATTGAAATTGAAATTGTTATTACAATTGACATGAAATGTGGTAAATTTCTTGTAACTTGCAGTGGTACGTGCAGGCAGCTTGCGCGACGCAAGGTACTGGACTATACGAGGGTCTCGACTGGTTATCAACGGAGCTGTTAAGTGCCAGCTAGATCACACTGTGTTTGTCTTCATCTTTGTATCCTTGTATAGCTCACATTATATGTACAAAATCTTCTAGTTTCAGAGCTAAAGTTATGAACAATATTCTTTTCTTTCTTTTTAAATTTTTTTTTTTTGGTGTGGTGGGGTTGTTTGTTTTGTTGCGCTTGGTTTGCATCAATTTAGAATTTCTTGCACCATAAACGAAACAACTTGAACAATTCCTGATGAAATTAAGTTTTGTTATTATTATGAGTCCTAGTGAATCCATCAAAATTCAATAGATTTGTAGTTCCCACTTGACATCACACAGTGTTAAGTTGGCGATCTTTACCAGCAATGATAACTGATTTTTTTTAATGCGCAACTATTTGCTATGTGCTATTACTGCATGCGGCATGTGGGAGTTTTTCAAATTCCATTGCATGATTGGTCGCATAGAGAAATTAGAACACTTGACACAGTTCAAAGCTACAACCCATGTTGCCTATCGGGAAACATCTATATTGACTAAAGAAGGATCAAAGTGGTATGTCTAGCTTGGTAACAAGTGTGGATTTTGGAGGCTTTATCAAATAGAAATCCATCAAATTCTAGCGAGACTTGTAGGTGGATTTTTTTGAATAAATTTTTATTACAAAATGGCATTCCAATGGATTTGTGTGTTTTCGGATCCAAAAAAAATCTAAGCTGGGCTTGTTAGTATCTGGAGACATGGCCAGGGTCAATAAACCTGCCAGTACACTAGTGGTCCAAGCCCGGTGATTTTCTTACAAACTGTCAACTTGAGAATTGTTGTTGTTATCCAATTCTTTTTGCATCACTCAAGCAGTTGGAACATTGTATCCCTGAACTGTCACTTGAAAGATGTCAATGATTGTATTAGAGAGAAAAAAAGTGCATTTAAAAACCTGTAACATAATGTTGATTTATTTGGAGAGAGTTCTGATAATTACGCGGTGTTTGTGAAGTTACTTTAATCCGCTCTTCACCACAGGCAACTTTAGTCAACTGTACTCATACCCTTTCTTCCTTACCATAGATGAGGTAAACCATACTGTAAATGAAGCTAGTTATTAATGATTAATTAGTGCTTTTAATTGTGTGCAAACCTTCTGGAAGACTGTCCAGGGTCCAAGATTAATAAACCCTTTTTACTACTAATAGCAACATTGGAACAGTCTGGGTTACCAGGCAGATTGCCTTGTAGCAGGCATTACCTGCGACTGGTTCCCAGCAAAATCTCTGCTCTGCTTATCAATATTGTGAAACAATTTTCTCTGTTCCATGTAAAAAGGATTTTGTGGTACAGTTATCTAAAAATGTACCAACCAAGTGGTTAAAGGAACTCCTTCAGAACTGCAAAATAATCAAATGTGGGTATTGTTATTCAAAAGTTCATTTGATTGTAAAGTTTGTACAAGTACAAATCACTCTGGGAAATACTTCCACTTGAACAACCGTCATCTTTATTGAGAAGCAAATTATCAAATTGTTAATTTTAAAAGATTGCCCGCACTGTATAAATATTTAAAAACAAAATAACCGACAAAAAACATGGGAGCTGCTTTAAAAGTCGTTATCTCAGAAACATGTAGCATTCCATATAATAATTTAATATTTGTGAACATGCTACCTATTGACCCCTTACGCAGTTCAACAAAGTGCATGTAATGACAAGTTTTGTTTATGCATGCGTTACTTTAATGCCCACTACACACCCAGGAAACCAACTCCCAGACTGATGCCATATTTGTTGTGGTGATACGGTGAATTGGGTCATTTTGATGTTTCTGTAAAACCAGCAGAATGAGATTTTGGAGGTGATGGATGGAAAGAAATACGTTGTTCTCGAAAATAGGAGCATGCCCAGAATTCTTTTAGATGATGGAAAATTACCAGTAGATCTGGGCCCAATGTCATAATAAAAAATAAATAAAAAACTTATATCGCTCCAAATTTATTTGTTTAAAAACTTTCCAGGTGCTTAACAAAAAGAGAGCTGAAGCAGAAATATTGCTTAACAAATTTACGCCAAGCACCAATAAGCAGAGAATCAGACACAAATAGTACTTGCAACATGGTATTTTGGCTGGTACCTTTGTTTGAGTATTAAAGCGTAATTGTTATGTGCTGAGCTGGATTTGTTTGTTTGTGCTTAGGCAACTCTATGGAATTGGGCTTCTGTCACCTGGGGTCACAAAGTCTCCTTTTAGACTCGGCTTTCTCTTTCTGAACCAATCTTGCACCATTCTGTTACAATCACAGTTTGCTTTTCTCTTGAAATTTTTAAGAGTATGAGCGGCCTACTGTTGTTGTTTTCATTTTGTTCACTATATTCATTTCCAATAATATTTGGTAAGTTAGAAGGAGAATTAATGTCCTTTCATTAAATAAACATAAATTGTAATATATTTGTAGTCTGTAATTTACGGCCATTACTGAGTAGATGAGTAGAAATGCTTGGTTTTTTTTTTAAAGTCATCATGAGTTTGTGTTTAAATGTAAGGGAACCGTCATTCTGACAGTTGAAAAAACAAAAACGCGTTATTTTGAATTTCTATAAGTTTGTGTATTTATTACAGTAACGTCATCCAGTGAGTAACAGTTGAATAAACAGATGGGATTCATTGACATGTTTTAGTCTGATATTGGTGTTATTCAGAGAAGTCTTGGCTCAAATGGAGACTTAGTGGTACTTTGTGGCACCAGACTTATTGAAACCTAGGCTTGGACATTGGCTTTAATAGGCTCTGTCAGTCTGATTGGTGGCATGGCATAAAACTAAAAACCCACAATTTTCAAAACAACTAAAGGAGCCAAACATGGAGCTCAAGCCAAAGCTGTGGTTTTAAAAATGGCTAGACCCCCCTGCATTTCAAGTCCCATGCTCAAACAGCAGCCCCACTGTACATGTGCACGTTTCCAATGTTTTACCTCTGTGATGGCGACCTATGCAAGAAGAAGGTTATTCCAGTACCGGAGTTTGAGGTTGAACTGATAAACCACGAATAGAGGCCCCTTACTGGCATCCATACTGGACCCCTCTGGTATGACAACTGACTCGCCACATAACCTTTCCCATCTCTGATCCCTGGCGCAGTGGGCCCTCCCCTCTTAAAGTAAAATTGCCTTGTTTCGTAATAAAGGGGGGAGCCATTGATTGAACCCAGAACCAGTAGCGACCCGGTTAAGTATTCTGAGATTGTTCCAGCTCCTTATTGAACTGAGCCACTGCGTTGGTGCTTGCCAAGGCCAATTTAAATTGTTTTTAGGCTAAACAAATTCCCGGGCATTGTTTGGAGGGTTGTTTGATCGAAGGGATGTGAACCACACACTGTGTACGACAGAATTTTAATGTAGGCTGGATGATTAGCCACCAAAGCAAAAATAATTTACCAAAAAGTACCACCTCACTATTGATTGACTTTGAAATTTGCATTTTCAGATTTGAAATAGTAAATTACATTCAAAATGCACTGAAGAGGTGCTTTTTAAAGAAAAAGGTATGCAGAATCTTGGCCAGAAGTACCCCCTAGAAAAAATGTGCCCCACCCCCCTCTTAAACTTTACCCCAGTTACAGTGCTGAATAGATTAATTACCGCAACGACCATGACAACCAAACACCATATTGGTATAATTATCTCATTATAACACCATCCATTCCATATAACATTGCGAGATTTTCAAAGTTTGGGAAAGACCATTGGAATACTAAGTTTCAGCAGCCTTTATGATGTTCGGAAATGTTTGATTAGTCCTTGTGTGTGTGGACACAGTCCCAAACAGCATGAACATTGCTAATTACTGAACCACACGGTTTTAGACAGCTGTCCTTCCAGCATCGGTTTGGAAACATGATTTACTTCATGGAGAAAAAACCTATACAATTATTTTAAAGATTCTTTTTAGATTTTGAAAAGTCGTGTTATTAAGCAAATATTAATGAGAAGACTGGCTCTCTTGAATAAATAATTGTATATTTTTATACAGTTGAAAGATAGTCATATCCCAGGTCCAATGGGCCCCCTTACGTTGTACACGAGTGCAGGAATATGGCCATATCCGGGATCCAGAGCACCTTTTTCCCTGCGGGCTCCATCCCTATACACTGTGCAAAGAAATTCATACAGAAATATAGCTATATTCCGAGGTCCACCGGACCGTAATGCCACGGCGGATGGCTCCGTTGACTGTGCACAAATGACGGGCACAGGAATATGGCCATATCCCGGATCCACCACGGCCCATACACCGTGCACAAAGCACTGGGTACAGGAATATAACCATATTCCGGGTCCACCATGGCCCATACACTGTGCACAAAGCATTGGGTACAGGAATATAGACATATTCCGGATCCACCACGGCCCATACACTGTGCACAAAGAATTGGGTACAGGAATATGACTACATTCCAAGGTCCAACGGACCGTAACGCCACGGCGGATGGCTCCGTTGACTGTGCACAATGGCCGGGTACAGGAATATGGTCATATCCCGGATCCACCACTGCCCATACACTGTGCACAAAGCACCATACCAGGAATATCATCATACCAAGGGTCCACCAATGCCCATACACTGTATACATGCAATGTGGGAAAGCCACAGGAACAAATTAGCCTCCACTACTAATTATTGATTCACAACAAAAACAAACAACATTTTTCTAATTGTGACTGAATTTGTTTTTAACCCATCCACAATAATGAAAAAAGAGGAATTTTTAAAGATTGATTATTCTGAAAGTTTGAAATTTTACATTTAAATTTTTCTTTGAAGAGAAGTTCTTCCTATGTATTTAGGCAAGTAAGCAAAATCATCACCTTACAAGATCTAGACGTAGCCAGCAGTCAAAAGTAGTTCTACCATTTATGATTCCACAACAGCATAAAGCATTCATTAGTTACCAATCTATTTGTGTTTCGGCAATCAAAATAATGCAAATCCATGGTGAATGCGCAAGCTTTCCACCTAACTTTCCATTTTGTGAGGCGGCAGCATAAAACTTGCACTGCACTGTACAACACACTGGGTCATCGACTCCCAAAAGAAGAAACTGGATGGGTACCACTGAGCATTTGCTTTGGGGATAGCTCAAGCATAAGGATGTGAATAGGGAGAGAAATGTGTGATGCGGCCAAAGGGACGGTTGATATAAACAACACTGATTTTAAAACAAATGCACTGTAAACAAAGTTCATATTGTAGTAACATTTATTGACAACTGTTTGATGTTCTGTACAAAAATAACCTCACAATAAAAGAACTCCGAATCTTGGCTCTAGGCTCATTACGCCTCTATGATTGACAATACATACCATAAAAAGTAATAATAACTAAGAAGAATGGAGTTCAGCCAGGTCTGAACTTTCATCTTTGAAGAGGCAAGGCTATTTTCACTTTGCAAAGGACACTTCCACGGAAAGTCTATGTGAAACTTTTGAAGGGGCACCATGGACAAGACCAGGGCAACAGAAGCCACGGCCTCCATGTGACTCAATGCCTTGGTTCAGACATTAACCATAAAATGAGGAATAACTGGGTTCCCCATGTAATTCCAGCTTCGACTTGATGTTGTCATACTTTTCGTTTTACTTGGGCTGGCATCTTTTAGCATTATTCCTTTACAGAGGTCCGCTGGCCAAATGCTAGTTAAAACACCTCGGAACCAGTCAAAAATCAGTCCAAGTGGTCCGACTAGCTAGTGTTGAAAAGCAACCCTATTTAATATGAAAGTGAACCAGTGAAAAAGATGGTGGGCTACTTAATGACAAGCTAACTGGTCCCCCTGGCTAGTTATTGAAAAAGTTACAGATAAACCCTGTCATTAGTAATGCTTACAAATAAGAAACCTGCACTCCTTCCTAAAAAGATACGTGTGGCTATTACCCAACCCCAACAAATTGTAATTTTCTTGAAAAGGGTCAAAGATAATCTGTTATCTCAAGTCATTTGTAAATGGTATTAAAGGCCCAAGAAACACTTACAAGGTGCTATATAAATAGGTCTCATCATTCAAACTTGCTCTTAATATTTTAGCAACAATATAAGCGCTGTGAGAAGCCTGTTGGGTGTGATACAGTGCTTTATAAGATCTATTATTGTTCCGGCGAGTTTTGCTGATCAGCGTGATGCATGTAGACTCAAACCTGGAAGAGCTTTGATTTACTTTATCTGAAAAGGAAGACAAAAAAAGAAGGAGCTTTAACCATCCAATTCAAGCTCAAATTAGGCAGAAGTTGAACAAGTTATGAAGACTAATCTATTGCGGATGTCCTGTATAAAGTGTTTTCAACCATTGCTGGAACACAAATACACCCAGTTTTTTTTTTAAACATGTAATCTTTGATAGCGTGATACAAGTTAGTTAAAGCCGGTGTACTGGGTCTGCCTGCGTTGCCTGCAATGAACACAACACAGTGCAACACACAGGGAAACTGACTTCCAAAATGGTGCAACCAAGACTATTGTGGTGATGACATCATATGAATTGGGTCAATTAACCCGTTGCACAATGCGCAGCGCACTTACACGCATCTATCCTTACCGCGGGATTGGGAATCAAAATGTACACAAAGGAACTGACTACCAAAATGGTGGCAATGGTAGACATACATTGTGCAGAGGTGCATTATGCGTCAGGCCAAGGTTCAAGAACTTGTGTAAAGTTCAGGGGCTTTACATGTGATGGTTTGGCCACTATTACTTGTGCCAAATCTTTTCTTGTAGGAATCCTACAATGACAGATCTCTAACAGATTGTTTGGCTTACCGTGTACTTGTCCCACTTCTTCTCTGGGTCATACGGCTCCCAGCGACTGGCAGGAAAGATGTGCTTATTCCTCTCAAACCAACTCCTTAACACTACCTTGCCTGCATGAGACTGGGATATATCATAGCCATTAATCACTAAATGCATAGCACATCATTGGTTTGTGAAAACAATATCCTTCAGATGGGACGTAAAGCCGTTGGTCCCATGTGTTGTGTAACGCATGTAAAAGAACCCAGTGCACTTATCGAAAAGAGAAGGGGTTCGCCCCGGTGTTCCTGGCTGTGGCTGCTGTATGCGCCGTAGCACCTTGTAAACCCTTATACGGTGCTAAATAAATGGGTCTCAGAATCCACCACTGCAATAACCTATCTTTCTGAAAGTTTGTATATACTCAGCGCCTTGAGTACCTTGTTTGGTAGATACGTGCGCTATATAAGAATTCGATATTATTATTATTATTATTATTATTATTATCCTAAATTCCAATCCTCTAGTTCTGAATGAATACAAAAGCGCATAGCACATTTTAAAATGCATAGAATGGAAAAAAAAGGTAAAGAAACAAGACTGGTCACCAGGCCAGTGCCCAAACCACAGTATTGGGATACGTTAGCCCCGCCAAGAGAGAGCTAATAGTTGCTTATAACATACGCCTATCTCTGCTGACATCGGTAATGTTTTGATCTTTTCAGGAGACAGATGCCTTTATATAACACCCAAGCAGATCCTTGCCATTTGATTGAAGGATTGTCCGTCACGTGATTGCAAATAAAAGTACTATTGCACGCTACGTCACTCACCGTGCATTTTTCGCTCCATTCACCGTGCATTTTTCGTTCCATCCGAAAAGTACTATTGCACGGTGCGTAAAACATCACTGCGTGCGCGTGTCTTTGGTAATGCAGCAGTGTTACTGATCTACTTGGATGTTATATAAAACAAATAATGAATGTTTTTCATTCGTGCAACAGTGCGAATATTTGCATTCGTTGAAAGATGGAATGTTCTATTCAGCGAGGCGGAGCCGAGTTGAATAGAACATTCCATCTTTCAACTCATGAAAATATTCGCACCATTGCACTCATAAACATTCATTATTTGTATACTAATCCATGGACAGACATATCGAGTATTTTAGCTTTTTTAGAAAAATAAAATGGTTTAAAACATTACTTGGCATTTTAGATTATGAAGTTACGAAGTTTATGAAGTTACCTCGTCTTTCTCAACACTGGCATCATTGGTCAACCTGATATCGTCATGAACGTCAAAACTGAAGAGTGGACCTTCACAAACAAGGCAACAAAAAACAATCAATCAATCAAATAATTGATTCTTAAAACAAGAAATGTTAACGATGTGTTAACACGGTCAACTTCAAGTTATATTTCAAATACATTTTTGGTGGGGGGGGGGGGGGCACAAGCCCCCTGCTCAGGGACCCATGCAAACAGTAATAAGCCTTTTATAATCAAATAACAATTAAGTGTTATTACAACAATTATTCATTTGGGTTTGAACAAGAAAAATTGACTGGAGCGGGACTTGAACCAACGACCTCCGGATTAACATACCGGTGCTCTACCAACTGAGCTATCCAGCCCTATGTTGGCGGTCTCCCTATTAGTCAATATCTTTGTTCGGGGGTGCCAGTCAGAAGCCATGCAACCGTTAACTGCCGTGTAGCCAGGGATCACACCCAAGTTTACGATACAACCTGGGAAGCGGCAGCCACAGGATCACCTTAAGGGGATGCGACTTTATTAACAATAAATAATAATAAACCACAAGGGAAACTGACTGGGTAATTTTGTTTTTCCTTGTGGTTTACTACTTGATACAACAATTATTATACACTTTGTATCATTTGAGAGTAATCGATCTCTTACCGCTCTTTCCTCTAGCTTTTGTGACAATGAAGTCATAGAAACTATGATGCTGCAATTAAAAAATTTCTATGAAATCAGGTCATTTGAAATTTTAATTATTATTATTGTCATTGGTTTATTTCATACAAAGAAAAAAGTGAAGTAATGTACAGTATGGCAACCGAAAGGTTGAACTGCACTGTACAGTGATACATTAACAAGGTTATAAAAAATGGAGTTAAAGTAAAACATTAAAATATTAATTTGATAATCAACCAGACAAAACTCTATCAAGAAGACAAAAACAAGAAAAATATGCTTGAATGTATACATATATAATTGCACTTTACAGTGGTACATTGAAAATGTTTACAAAAAAAGGAGTCAAGAAGAATACTTGACATACATAACCAGACAAATCTCAATCAATTAAAAAGGGGACCAGAAAAAGAACAAAACAGGGTAGGAAAAATAGGCCCAGAATACCCATAGCAATTTGTTATCAATACAAATTCAATTATTACATAATACAAATAATTTGATTAACATCTTAACCCAGGTGTATTATTGGGAGCCTGAGAGGGCTGAGACAGTATTGTATTGGATTAACCCCTTAGTGCTAATTTAAGCAGCTTTGGGTTGTATGCTCCCCAGGAAGATAAGAAAGTTTTAGGAATGGTCCAAGTATGACCGATGAACAGGGATAATAATGTTGTTTAGTGCCTTGATCCAGCCAGTAGGATATGTGTGCTATATAAGAACCCAGTATTATTACTATTAACTGAATTCAACAAATGCAACTTACATGCGGTATGATCAGGTCCTCTTTGATGTACATCATTTGCTCCACTGTGACCGCCCTGAAATAAAAGCAAATTCATTGGAAACTGAGATGTAATCATGCACAAACAATTAATACATTCTGCACCGACACAAGCCACACAGAATTGCCCCACATTTTACATCTTTTAGGTCAAAGTATATATAAATGTTGGGCTTACAGTAACCCGACCGACATGGAATTTTTTGCGGCCAAATTGCCAGCCATGAAACCTTTCACAACATTTATTTGGTTGACCTTAGCCTTCAGATAGTAAAGTATGAAGTGACTGGCCAAAGACAAAGTATTCTGCACATAAAGCTGAATGATTTGTTTTTACAAATTGTCTTACTTCAGTTCGTGGAAATCTTTCTTGAGTGTTTCAAGACATCGCTGGAGAAATCTTTGTATGGTGTCTCCTTTCTTCATCTAGAGAGTGAAAACAAACCGGTAAAGTGATACGATGTTAGCATCCCAAACTTATACCAAGGATGGGGGATATGATGCTAGTTGGTTGGTACAGTTACGGACTAGGTTCTAGTTGGGTTGCACACTTTTATGAGTGGGTTCTACTTGGGCGTCACACTTTATGACTGGGTTCTAGTGGGGTTACACACTTGGTTTTTGTGGGGCGTCACACTTTATGACTAGTGTTCTAGTGGAGTCTCACACTTTATGACTGGGTTCTAGTGGGGTGTCACACTTTATGACTGGGTTCTTGTTGAGTGTCACACTTTATGACTGGGTTCTAGTTGAGCGTCACACTTTATGATTGAGATATAGTTTGGGTATACACTTTATGTCTGGGTTAGTGTTGGGCATGTCACTTTACAAATGGGTTAGACTTAGTTGTTACACTTTACCTTTGGGATATAAATGGGGGTCAAACTTTATGACTGGGTTTCAGTGGATTGTCACACTTTATGACTGAGACTGAGATATAACTTTGGTTCACACTATTTGACTGGGTTAGTATTGGGCGTCTCACTTTACAAATGAGCTAGACTTCGGCATCACACTTAACATACAGGCTAGAGTTGGGTGACAAACTTCTTTCCTAACAGGCTTATAGTTGAATGACTCTGTTTGTAGGTGTGTGCGTTGTATGTGCATGTAAATATATGTCTATATTCTTTATACAATATCTGCTTACTTTTACACTCCTTCTGTGGCCTGATCCATCCCAGTAACTGTATGTTATCTCAATCTCATCACCTATAATCAAGAAATACAATCAAAACTGTAGTTAAATATTTAGATGACCAAGTTTATACTCCTGTGTGGAGAGAAGCAAGTGTGCAACATTATCTTAGACTCAGTCCAAAAGACCCCCATTATATGTTCAATATCTCAGGCTAATGGACCAGCATGTCACCTTGCTTAGAAAAGGATCTTCAGAATTCCAGTGCATTTCCTAGCAAGCAAGATGCTACATTGGTCATACATACATAATAAGAAACTTCAAAATGCCAAAGTTTCCACATAAAACCAGTGGATTGTCAAAAATAACAAATGAACAAATTTTGAGATGACCTCCGTTTCTTCACATTCAAATTTGATAAAAATTGTACCCAACAATCTTCATTAAAACATAAAATATCATTATTTCTTCTGAGCTGTGTACACTTTGTGCCTGTAGGATGTCCAGGCTCTTGCAAACGAGTGGAATGTCACGAGTCACACTGTCTACAACCCTACACTAAAAGTAGTTTTAAAATAAAACACAAACACTCAAAACTATTTAATCAAATTTCATAAAGCAAGTGCTGATGGAAGATTTTTTTCTCTCAACAGAAATCACTTACTCTTGATTCTGCTCTGCCTCTCCTGCCATTCCTGCCTCAGTTTCTCTCTCTCCTTACTCTCCTCTTCCTGCTCAACCAGACATAAAAAGAAGTCATGATTTGAATTAGATTTGATTGTAATACACTGCTCTAGTTCAACTATTTTGTGACATCATTCAGAGGTCGATGGCTGCCTTCGGCTCAAATCTAAACCCTTGCACTTCACATGAATTATTGATTCCTCACATGACAGACCTCTAGAAATAACCCCTAGTTGTCTGGACATAAGGTTTCATGTTCTGTTGCTGCCTGCCTCGCCAGCAACATTAGTTATCACACAAGCGCAAGTGGAATATGGATAAAAATAGCGCTTCTGCATCCCATATCCACTGAGGCTGAAGACCAAGTTTGATAATGGGATGCAGACGTGCTATACTTTTGTGTATTCCACAATTGCGCATGTGATAACAAATTTATCTCTAGGCAAACTTGACACGCAGTTTAAAATAGTGCAATATACGAAGTTTGGCGCAATATGGTTTAATATCACACTGTTGTTGCCATGGATTGACCAATCAGAATCTTGGATTCATGTCCTTAATGTTTTT
Source organism: Pisaster brevispinus (assembly GCA_023634235.1). NCBI lineage: Eukaryota > Metazoa > Echinodermata > Asteroidea > Forcipulatida > Asteriidae > Pisaster > Pisaster brevispinus. Next base: position 25,848,958 of record JAMKCF010000004.1, read on the forward strand.
TAAACACAGTTAATGAAATGACTTGATTTAAACTCTGACCTCTCTCTCTCTGTCTGGAAGAAAGCTCGTGTCTACATCAGGGTTCTTGCCTAGTTTCTTCTTCTTTATAACTGGGGCAGATTCTGCAACACAGGAAGAAAGAATGCAAAATTTTACGGACATGGCGTATATCATGTGTTTTTACATACAGGAGGGGTGCACCATGGGTGGACAAATCACATGATGCTCAAGCTAACTTGACAATTTCACCCTCTCCCCACCAACCCGTGAAAATGTTGTACCTACCAATTTCTTCTTCGCTGTCTTCTGCGCCATCTTCTTCCACATTGAAGGATAGCGTTCCTGAAACTTTCAATTTCTTCTTCTTCAGAGCTTTCTTCTCTTTCTCCCTGAAACAAAGAAAAATAAATTCCCTCAATTCTTTTTTGTGTGTGTGTCCAATATAATAATATGCAAATCTCATATAAAACTTTATCACACCTAATGGGGCGTCTCAAGTGCTAATTAGTCTTACAATCGGTATGCAGAGCTGTTAGAGTTATGAGACCTATTTATGTAGCACCTTGTAAGGGAAAGCTGAACCGTTCATTGGTTTGTGTAAAGTCTCTACCATAACCTGGACAATGCTGAGTTCAAATGTCACCTGTTTCTGCTGTGAACGCCCTCTATGTTCAATATCAAGTAGAGGATCAATACCATGTGACATGACTGTCTGGCAAATTTAACCAGATCAACAAACGAGAAAGCTGAATTTTCCATTCAGTTAAAGTGGCAGACAGACAAATTAATTAAAAATACACATAATTCACACGGCATGCCTCGAGTTCTAACATCTATTAACTTACAATTTCTCCTGATTATTGAATGCCTTTGCTAATTCCTTTTCATGCTCTTTCACCAGAATGTCTCTCTTTGCTTTCATCTGATCTAACGTCACCAGACCTAAACAAACAAAATATTAACCTGGTAATATTATTACATCTCTACATAAATGGTACAATCCTGTTGGTGAGTCAATGCCTCATGTACATTCGTATCTTCTGCACGTCCACATTTTTGCTACTGTCAGCTCCAAAGCATACCCTTGAGTGTAATGTTACCAAGTTGACGAGGGATTAAGTTGACCTTGGACCGAGTTGACTTGGGACTGAGTTGAATTGGGACCGAGTTGACTGGGGACCGAGTTGATGGGAACCGAGTTGACTAGAACTGAGTTGTTTGGGGACTGAGTTGACTGAGGACCAAGTTGACTGAGGACCAAGTTGACTTGGGACCGAGTTGACTAAGACCGAGTTGACTAAGACCGAGTTGACTGGGGACTGAGTTGACTGAGGACCAAGTTGACTGCATTCTTCAAGTTATTGCATTATACATTCCAATTTCATCTTCTTACCAATAGTACTGCTCTTGAGTTGTTGCTCCACAGCATCGTAGTGGGCTGAAAATTTGGCACTAATAGTCTCTACTTTGCCGAAGTTATCCTGTGTTTAGAACAAAAGAAAACATTCATATCATAGTTTATCTGATCCATAAAGCATTCCAAGCTTACATCAATTCAGTTAGTCTCAATTTGCCTTATTTCCAGTCAATCCAAAAAAGACAATAGTAGATACAAATAGTGGTTACAGGAATAAGAATAAGGCAGTGGATATTTTGCTGGCATCGGCTATTAATATAAATAAACGTTAAAAAGCTGGAATGACACTGAACATGCGCAATGACGGTTTTTCCAAACATATGAATTTTACCGTGATAAACTTAAGTCTGGTTCCGCGCCAACATTAACATAGTACAAAGCAAAAGAACACTACAATTTTACAAGGAAAATAATATAAAAAGCAGAGCTTGTTGTCAAGTTAAGTACAGACCCCCCCCCCCTGAAAATAAAGCAATGTTTACAATTATTTAATTGAAGCCACACAATGAGGGAAGTGGAGGCAAATGTTGCCAGAAGCACAAACAATTCAATCTAGATCCTAGGAACTGACGTAATACTAGACAAAGATTTGTTTTTAAATAACTCGATCTGCAAAAAACTCACCTGCTCAATTCTCTGTTTTCTTTTTTCTAAAGCCTCAAGTTGCTTTTCTCTTTTCAGCATCAACTGACGAACACGGCCAGCCTCACTTGCTGCTCCTTTATACTCCGTCATTTTGAGGAATTAGTTTTACTGTTGACGTTAGAGTGAATTAAAATAACTTCTTTTGTCACACTTTCGCTCCGATCGGTTAAGAAGATGAAAGATCAACTTAATATTAACAAAAACAATAACATTTTCACTAACAACCAGTCGTCTTTATTTTTGTACTGTGGCTTTCTTGAAGTCGTCGCGCGCCCTCTGTTGTCAGAATAATGGTAATTGTTACGCCTAATAGGGCGTATTACAAGCCCATTTAAAGCGTCTTAAATTCGCCCAAAACGTTCTGGCGACTGGAAACGTGCACAAAGTTCAGGAGCACTTTTAACACCAAAGTCGCCCAATTTAAATGGCACTTTTCTGCCATGATACCGCGGGTAACTTTGAAGAGGCTGTCTGTGGTGGTTGTCGGTATTTATCTTCTCTTTTCTTGCTATGGGGCTTACGTTTTATTATCGCAGAGAAGCAGTGATTCGTCTGGAGCCTTGAATGGTAAAAAAGGTGGGTATTTAGTTTAGTTTTCTTTCATCAGCTACCTGCTGTCGAGTCATTCACAACAATCACAATGATCATGCTCCATCCATTAAACAGAATACCGGACACTTCGGCACCTCGCAAACTCGGCACCCACAAACTCGGCACCTTGCAAACTCGGCACCTTGCAAACTCGGCACCCACTCGGCACCAAGAATGTCGGCACCATACAAACTCGGCACCAGCCTTTTTTTACTAACAAACTCGGCACCCAATCTCGGCACCTGTTCTGTAAACCGCTAGAAAGGTCAATAAGTAACGTACGTGGATTCACATGTACAAACGATCATGTTTTGTTTTACGGGAATGTCACGTTAAAAGAAGATATAGCATCATGGAGGGGGATTGGGAAGTTTTAGGCCTACTCTAGCTATTTTTTTGTCTCAGGAGGGAGTGTGGAAACTATGGAATTTCTATTTTTTTAAATTGCGTTGTGCGTTGTAAATATGAATATTGAAGTCAATATTTACCGTAAGCCCCCTTGGTGCCTGCTGGGCCATCAGTCTCATAAATAAAAATGTGGTGTCAAATTTTGCGACCGGTAACACACCATGTGTAGATTATGTTCTTTTGAGAACTTGTATTGCTATACTCTACTGCCGCGGAGTAGATTATTCGGAATTCGGTAGACTTCTTAGTTCTGAAAAGAACTGTCCGGTTTTTGGCCTCTATTAGTAATACAGTACGTGATCTTGGGGTGATACTTGACTCAAGTGGAACCATGAATGTTCACATTTCTAATGTTTGTAAGGTTGCATCTCTTTCCCTCTGGTGGATTGGCAGATTGGGTTCATAATTTGCTTATGTTTAGAATATGTTATACATTATTAAGATAATTGTTTTCCAATAGTTTTTTTTTATTCAACTTGTCCTGCCAAAAGCAAACTTTTAATTCGTAGTTTGCTTTCACAATTAAATAGCTACAATCAACGCTTTTATTAATGTATAGTGACAGCTGTCACTCAATTAAATAGCCAACATCCAAAGCTGGGCCTAGTTAGACTTTCCTTGTGAATGCACCGAATTCAATAATGTAATTCATGCTCCAAGCACAACAATGGCTTTGAGTTTTATATAAGACACCGTCACGGTCAAATCATTGTTGAGGTTTTAGCATTTTCTGACAGTAACACTCTCTGGGAATTAAACTAAACCCCACATGGAGATGAGTTAAATTGAACAAACGTACCTTGTTTTGAAAAGATAGTTAAGAATGCTTAATGTGTATTAACGTATTTAATGAATTTTAAAATATGTTTTACCTTTTTTGTTAAGTTTACGTCTGGCATAATTGACCGCTATCACAAATGTCCCACCAATATTTTAATTTATGATTCTGCACGAGACTATTGCCTAAGCCGAAACCTAAAATCACTCTTGGAGTTTAATGCAGAACTTTGCACCATTCCGAAGTTTCTTGAAGGATATGGATAATAAATGTTGGTGCTATCCCATCCAGTGACGCTGTATCTGTTGAATTGTTGTAATTTGAAAAATTTATTGTGATAATACAATTCAAAATGTGGTGCTGGACTATATCCACTTGTATTATTATAACTGGGAAGTGGTGGGAAAATAGTTTAACCGAGATAATGTGACCTTTTTTGACCATGTGGGTGAATCTGTCCCCCTGGACAACTCTACCTGACAGTTTGTAGAAGCTGTAAATCGGCTGTTTTGGACTGGGTGCCGAGTTTGTATTTGTGCATGTGCCGAGTTTGTGGGTGCCGAGTTTGCTAGGTGCCGAGTTTGTGGGTGCCGAGTTTGCAAGGTGCCGAGTTTGTGGGTGCCGAGTTTGCGAGGTGCCGAAGTGACCGGTACCCATTAAACATAACATTAACAATAACAAAACATGTTCAAACAAAAAAGTTCAAGTAATGAAGTCTGAAGTAACTGCACTAATTGCAGGGAAAGCAAATTATTCGATCAATCATGCAGTAGCACTCATGACATCGGTCTTGCTTTAAATGCCTGGCTGCCAGACAAACATTCTATTTCTACCACCTCTTTTTGTATGCGATCACCGCACTATCAACAGTAAAAAAACACAAGTAGTCATGGTAGTACCCCCATTATAACTTTATAAGTGCCATACACTGGACTCCCTCCCTCCACTTGTTCCTTGCTTGCCCTACACCCACATAGTCTCAGGAGGTGAGATGATTCAAATAGAAATCCACGTTTTTTCCCCGAAGTTTTCCGGCTGTTTTATGTGACACTGACACTGACAGCTACAACTAACTACTAAGCCAGCTGCATATGGAGGAGGGTACCAACATACACAGCAGACTGGAGTCCGACAAAGTGCATGCATCAAACACAGTTGTATTATAATTCTATGATGCATGCACCTTGTTGGGCTACACTCAGTGTACGTGTGGTATCGCCTCCGTAAGCAGCTCATTAAGTAGTTGCAATGATCGTAACCCTCCATCCTCCTGACGGTCATCGCAACTACTCATTAAACTGGCATGGCTGTAGGTATTCATTTATTTATCATTTGTTTTGAGGAAAAGGGGAGGCATGGTTGCACCACGGAAGTAAACGTAGACTACTATGGTTTGGCTGCACAGTGTGACATTCCAGTCAACCATATCTCATGTCTTTAATCTGTACTATTTCTTTATTCATATTTTTTCTCCCCAAAAGCACAAGACAGCAGAGTATTGTCACTAGTCAATCTTAGAACAACACAACAGCATCTTCATGAGCCAGCAAAGGAATCAAACCGGAGTAAGACCCATGATGTAATACTAGCCAAGAATACTTACTCTGATGCAAAGGAGGAACATGCTGTGGAGATCTGGAGCAGAGCTGGTGTTGGTAAATTTTAAATTTAGAATATATGGGTTGAGGGAAGGGGTCATTGATTGAAATAAGTACCTTGGTATTCATAATTTGCTGTTCGATTATTTGGACATACTTCAACATCTTTCTCAGGAGTGTGTGTGCAATCATACTCCTTCAGACCCCATAGCCTTCTCCAAAATAGCACTCCTTGAAATTTAAAATGAGTTAAAATGAGAATAAAATTGGGAGGAAATTGAATTTTATTTACAGCAGGAATCAGATCACTGATTTTGCATTAATTTGATTTGATCATGTTACTAAAATAACAGTTTGCAATCCAATCCTGGAGTTTGGTACTCGCATGGATGAATCCCCAGAGATACTTACATTTATGTTCTACCTCACCTTGTATTGCGTCACTCTGTGCTTATGTGAGATTGCACATAATCTGACTTCACACCGTTTATACCATGGCAGGCGAAAATATCAGTATTCTTTTTGACCTAGCAACTGAGTTAGCTGAGATCAAAACTACTGGAATTTAAAAATCCTGAGAAGGATACAACATTGGATGCAGATGCAGGCGTAGATTTAACGACACAGTTTTATTTTCACTTATTAGACAAATGTCTGCAGTTGCGTTCATATTATGCATGCTAGCTGATTGGGCTAGCTGAGGGGGAGCGGGGAAGTCAATGATAAATTGTTAAGTCAATGGCCTGTCCTAATAGCTAATGGTTGTTCATGTAAAGTTTTCATGTAAGTGTAAAATGGTGAGCCAAGTTAATGATGTTCGGTTTTAACTCACAGTGTTTCATTTTGGATCTGTTTCAATGTTCTAAGGTCAATACACTTGGGAGCATATACTAGGAGCCACATTGGAACCCAGAGAAGAGGCAGATAGTCAAAACACATGGAGCTATGGTTACAAGAAGGAAGGCAACATTGCATTCATGTAAGTAATAATAATAATAATAATGATAATAATTATATATTTATACCGCGCACATATCTGTCAATTAAAGACACCCAAGGTGCACAAGCAGAAAGATTCCTATGCTGGTTTTCAATGCAACTCTTCAAATCAGTGTCAAGAGCCAGTTTGTGTGAAGTCTTCCTTCTTATTAGAACAATGGTTGAATGAAAATAGAAAGGCACACAGGAAATTGTAACAAATGAAATCAAAGGAATCCAAACAATTTGTTGGTAACATTCAAAACGCTATTCATTTTTGATGTAGAGTAAAATAATTCATCTGTACACTGAATGATTGAGCAATTCTGTTTAAAACAATTCAGATTTAGAACGGGCCATGGTGTCTTACCGAGCACGGTCCCCAGAGACACAGAGAACCTGCTGCTCGTTCTTAACGGGAGGGCGCCAGACAAGTTTGATTTTGCTCGGGCCTGGCTGGACAGTTTGGATGCCTTCCCACGCCTGCGCAATGCAGCGCTGATGCTGATTGGAAGTGAGCAGTGCCAGAACTCCTGGGTGCTGCCCTACATGAAGTCTCAGGGAGGACGTCTGAGGTTCTTGCTTGTGGTTTATGACACGCTACTTGTGGATGGGAGTGAGATCCTACAGTGGCCTCTTGGAGTGGCAACGTATGTCTGAACACTCAACATCTTTACTCAAAATCTATCAATTTAATTTTAAATAGGATTAGAAACTTTGCATGGTGGAGATACAATCTAGTAAGGTTTGGGGTAACACCATGTACATGAGTAGGATTTGAAACTTTGCATGGTGGAGATACATTCTAGTAAGGTTTGCAGTAACACCATGTACATGAGTAGGATTGGAAATTTGGAACTGTAAAAGTATAAACTGGACTATGATAGCATTATATTTATAGTATGTCACTTTTTAAACTCAGGTAAGATTACAATGCCTGGCTCAGTCGGAGATATTGTTTGTTTGTCTGTGAAGTGCTAAATCAATCTAAATTCAAGCAAAACTTTGAGATGTTATGCATGATTTGTGGTGGCCATCTAATTTTTTGCTTACGTTTGTGAATTAGGATTCCTTCGAAACTACGACTTTGGTTTAGGCTCTTTGCTTGGGCACTGTCTATAATCTGAAAAGAGGCACTTCTGATATAGGATTTCAAACAGGTGACAAACGGTGCCCAAGCTGGAGCCAAAGCCCTTAGCCCTGGTTTTGAAAATAGTCCTAGTTAGTATGAACTTAGACTGGTCCCCTGTCTTTATACATATGGATGAAGACGGGCACTGGTCTTACAAACCCAATGGTTTCATTGGGTAGACATTTACATGCAATGACACACTGTGTTGTATTGTTGAGCATGTACAACAGAACTACCAAACTGATTCCCCACACGTCATTATGGCATGCAAAATTTAAGTAGGTCAAAGGTATATCTGGTAGGCAACCAGTAGGTTCGTTGAGGTCGGTATCTAGTATTAGGAACTAGCATGATGGTGTAAAAGAATCATGAAAATAATCCTGAAGCAAAATGTGGACTAAATCTAAGCCTTTATGAGAATGAAAAATAGTTGAGGGTTGTTAACAGTTTGTACATAACATACATAGGGGTACGCCCTTCACTGTCACAGCATGTTAGTTTTAATGATGTAGTTTATCTGCATATTTTTCAATGAATGTTTTTTTGTTTTTGTGTGTGAAGGTACCGTGGTTTTCCTCTCGTGAACGTCACCAAGTTAAATCCCAGGGCCAGTCGTCGTTACCGCTGCAATTTCATGGCTTCAATTTATCCCAATTCCTCCAGGGAGACCCTTCTGGAGGTTATCAAGAAGCACAATCTGGCTGACTATTGCTATGTGAAAACTAGAGAAAGGTAATGAACTCATTAGAGAGGTTAATCTACATAATATTGCTTAATGCATACGGCAAAGTCCGCAAAGCGTATGTATGGTTCTTTGGAGCTTTATGTTGCTATTCCAATGTAAGCTCAAACCATTCATCTACAAGGACCAACTTCATAAAGCTGTTAAGCAGCACTGCTTAGATAATATCTTTGCTAAGTAAAAAAGGAGTGGTGCACCAGTGGCAAGAATGTAAACTTTATGGAATTTTGGCTGGTAACCTGTTTCTTCTAAGCAAGATTTTTCTGTGCTAAGCAAGTTTTTGTGCTTACAGGCTTTTATGAAACTGGGCCCAGGTTGTGTGTGTGTACCTGTGTCATAAACACCTACTAATTAAAACCTTGGTAGGGTTTCTTGGCCAAGCGGTCTGGTATTTTTAACTCAAATTCAGATGGTGTAGTCTTTGGGGGGTGGGTTTGAACTCTCGTCATGACACTTGTGTCCTTAATGCGCCGCAATGCAAGATACGACGCATTACACATCGTATCTTGCGATGCGTGTGAGAACGATTTCACCAAACTTAATGTGCGTTGAATGGCAAGACACCTAACCACTAATTGCTTCTCTTAACCCAGGTGTTTAAATGGGAACCTGCCAAGGCTGAGGTGGTATTGAGCTGGATTAACCCCTTAGCATTAATAAAGCAGCTTAACTCGTTGACTGCCGCCTACGAGTATATTCGTAGTAACAGGTGTAACGGATTCTGCCACTACGAGTATACTCGTAGAGAACGAAAGGCTTTTGTATTGTGCATTGAATACACTGGCATCACTGAGAACGCAACAAATACGTTTCTGGCAGTGGTGAGGACGCATCCTGAGAATTTGTATTACAACATGTAGACACCAAAAAGTCTTACCTACTTGGTATGCACGCATGCGCACCACACTTGGCAAATGGGAACGCCCTACGAATCTATTACCGGCAGTCAACGTGTTAAGGAGTTGAGATAGTTTGTGGATTGGTTAAACTATGTCTGATGAACAGGGGTAATAATGTTGTATAAAGTGCCTTGATCCAGCTACTAGGATATGTGGGCTATTGGCTAGAGACCCTCCTGGGATTTCATCAGTCCCTACCTGATGGAGTGAATATTCCCAGTTGGAGTGCTTTTCCCACATCTAATACTGACATTTCTTCATCATCGTCTTACGTTTCTTGAGGCCTATGGGCTACAGTGTAAAGCATTTTTGAGGATCCCTTGGTTCCACTTCGAAAAATTTATATTAATAAAATTATCTTGGATAACAATTCTAAATGTTTTTTTTTTCTGTAGTTGGATAGCAGCCGAACAAAAAGAGACAGGACTTGAGTATGAACGAATTCTTGCCCAGAGTGACCTGACGCTAAGTCCTGTTGGTATGAACACTGAGTGCTATCGTATCTACGAGGCAGCATCATATGGATCTGTGCCGGTAGTAGAGGACATGACTACACCAGGAGAATGTGCCAGTGAGCCTCTACGCCTCCTGAAACAATACAACGCTCCGTTCATCTTCCTCAAAGACTGGCGACAACTGCCCCAAATATTACTAGAAGAATCCAAGAAAAGCCCAAGGGAAATTTGTCAGAGGAGGGAAGAGCTGCTGAAGTGGTATGGACAGTTCCGGGTAAAACTAAAACGGGTCTTTCTGGATACCATACAAAAGAGTTTCTTCCCATGAATCAGAAATAACAGTTTTTAAAAATATGTTTTAGCAATTTTTTTTAATATGGTACATTGTACAGTAACATTATAAGCAAGTTAAGACTTTTCAACTAGGTAATTACTCTACAGCCTATGCTGCCAAATATGTAGCACATAAAGCTAAATCAATCATAAGAACAATCTCTGCTTCCACAGGGCCCAGGGCTCGAGTTTGGGGGAAAATGCTCAAAATGTTTACTGGCTTAGAATTGTGTTTACAGGACCAGAATTGAAACCGTGTGAATTTGAAAAGACAGTAAAAGAGAAGATTGATCTCATTTGTATTATGGTTAGGTATTCTTCAGTAATCAACAGAATTATATTTGTCAGACTGCAAGTCATCATTTGAACACAGACCCGATGCTGTAATCACTGGCCTTGGGCCTGTCCCCCAGTGTAAAATCCAAGCCCTGTACCCCTTGGTGAAGAGATGCAACTGTAGTTGGGTGTTGTGCTGGAGAACACAAGAGTTGTGGCCGGTATTCCAACCCACATCCTGATGACTTTGGCCACCAGGACCCAATTTCATTAAGCTTTTAAGCAGAAATGTCTGCTGAGTAAATTTCTTTACCGAGCAATATTTTCTGTGCTTAGCAAGTTTGTGTGTTTACAGGCTTTATGAAATTGGGCCTAGAACTTGAGCTCGAGTCCAATGCACTAAACCACTTGGACATGAAACACCCAAGGGAGCTGAGATGGTTTGAGGAATGAAATAAATGGCTAAATTGCAAATTTACTCTAATTAGGTGTGGCAAACCAAGTCAATTGCAATAATACAAACAAATTGAATATTGTGAAAAATTTTGAACAGGATTTGCCTTTTATTTTCTCAGTGAATTTGTGATTTCACTGGTCCCTCGGATTTGTCACTAGTCCATATTTCATATTAAATGGACCTCTTGGAGTGAATTTTGACTGGTGCTCGGGTGTTTTAACTGGCATTTGGGCAGCAGACCACTGTTAAGGGAGATTGTTGCATAAGCTATGGTGCGGTGAGATCGTACACCACTAGAAACAGTAAGGAAAGGAATCGACTTTAAAAATGGTGCCATTGGCAGGCGCACATTGTGCGGAGGTGCGTTCTACATCATAAAAGGGGTCAATAATTGACCCATATCATGATGCACGGTTCAATAGCCTGTCTGCCATTTCTGGAGGTAAAATGAGACCTACACAACCTTGTGTCCAGTGGTGTATGATCTCGCCCTGCCATTTAACCCAGAATGCCTTGCTCGATATAACCCCTGGAAGTGTGACTTTGAAAAGTTCAATATTGGATATCTATACTATACATGTGTAAGAGCTGTAACCCGCGCAATCTTGGATTTGAAGCGTGGCATCTTAAAAAACCTTGGATTAGAAGCTCCCCCATCTCATACGTGATGCTTCAAATGCTATTTCATTCATACAAATAAATTTGCATTTCATAAAAGTTGTTTTGTTTATTATTTATACTTTAAAGGTTATACTTTTGTTCAGTAAGTTTTTGATACTTAAGGCTTGCCATACGTAAGAAATAAAGAAAGATTGCTTATGACCTGTGACCTATACCCCCTTGTCTTTATACTCTTTAGTGCAACAATGCCCCAGGCCCGATTTCACAAAGAGATAAGATCGATCTTAACTGTGCATCAATCTTTAGTGTGATGTCACAACACAGATCACTTTGGCAGTATTGCCAACTCATCTTAGGACGAATTTTGGTGCTTTGTGAAGTCGGCCCGCCTTAGTTTATGTAAAGTTAGTTGACCCCATGATTGGTTGGCAATTTGATGTCTTTGAACCGCTCTATTATACAAGTATGTAATTACCCAAGTGCGCTAATTCTTAGATAAGGCCCCAAGCTAACAAACATAAATCAAGAAATAAATACACAAATAAAGAAACAAAGAAAACCATAAATTCTCTATTTATTTGTGTTTTAATTGAAATCTTCAAACAAAAAAGAATAGAAATTTGAACGGGCTGTTGAGGAAATGTCAAACTATAAAAACTGTCATCAACAGATGTGTATACAACCAGATCCCTGTCAAAAATTGTACATGAAGTGATGCAAAGACTTTGTTACTGTATCTGTTTGACTAATTGCAAGACAAGTAGTCCGGTGGCTTCCGGTGTTTCAACTTGAAAGTTTAATGTTTGAAAACCAGGAAAGGCCATTGAAAACTCCTGAGCTTGGAAATCATCGATCTGAAATGTCTGCTTTATTTGAAGCATTACTTTTTTCTTCAGTGTATCAAGTATATTAAGTAGTCCATTACAAATTTGGAGTTGGACTGTGTGTCAATACAAATTTCGAAAAAGTTTGAAATTCTGAAACAATGATTAATCTGAATTGCCCCTTGCCCAAGGTGGCTGTTGTTGACTTTCTACAGCAGCATCCTCCAGATCTACCGATGCAGCTCCAGACAGCTCCAGTTAGATTGTAGCCTCCAGTCAAGGTGCTTGCTGCATCACAGATGGTTCTGCTGAAAGAAAGGAGATTACATAAAATGACTAATATTTTAGGGGGGCACGGGGGCACGGGGGCACGGGGGCACGGGGGGGGGGGGGCCAGGTTCCAAATTGAAGGGGGGGGCAACTGATGTCACTGCTGTGTACTATTTCTTTGCAACAAGTTGGAAGACGAACTGATAACTATTATTTCATCAAGAACGCGGGTATTATATTTGATTGCATAAATACAACGTGTACTCTAAAGACAAGTTTCTTGAAATGTCAGAGTGTCTTGTTGAGAAGTTGGTTTAGGTGGGAACTAATACTTCCTGCTGTTGTGGAATCACAAATAGTAAGAACCTCTTTTTGACTGCTGGCTGCATCTAGATCTTCAAAAGTGACAATTTGCTTATTTGCCCAACAGGAAGAACTTCTCTTCAAAAACAAGTTTGAACAATGCATAATTTCAAACTTAGGGGCCATTTAAAATAATTAATGTGTAAAGGTTTTCTTTATTTGAAATTGTGGGTGTGGGGTTGGTTGAGCAATACTTGAAATTCTCAGGGTGAAAAATGCCCAGCAGCCCCTTCCAGATCATCTATCAAGTCAGTTCTCTCATCAGTTGGTCAACTTTTGCTTCAATAGACAACCTTTGTGTACTGAGAGGGAGATGACAGCAATTTTCTCTTCTATTTCAGCTTGACATTTGCATGTTTGAAATCCAGGAAAGTCATTGAAAACTCCTGAGCGGGGAGAACATTTATCTGAAATATCTGCTTTATTTGAGGCATTACTTTATTCTCAAATGTTTCAGCTGTAGTAAAAAGTCTGTCAATACTATTATTTTTTTTAAAGGAAATTTGGGATGGGTGGCCGTCAAAAAAAAAACTTGAAAAAAGGTTAAAATTCTTTATCATTAGTTACTCTGAATTGCCGCCTTTCTTGACATTCTTTACTGCATCCTCCAGTTTCACCGATGCAGCTCCCAACAGCTCCAGTTGTAGTTACCTCTGCACACTAGAATGTAGCCTTAAGTCAAGGCGGTCGCTGCACCTTGGAGGGTTTTCACTGAAAGTAAGGCTCAGACTTTGTTACTATATCTTTGCAAGAAATTGCAAGGAATGAGGGGACTATTTTTGATTGCAGAAACACAAATGATTTAAGACAAGTTTCTTGAAGTGTGCAAGTTGTTGGTAAGGAAGTTGGTTTAGATGGGAACTAATGCTACCTGCAGTTGTGAATTCACAAAATGGTCAAACTACTTTTAATTGCTGGCCACATCTCGTTAGGCCCTGCCCCCTCCCCGTTCCATGTTCATGTTCCTCTCACTGCGCGGTCTGCATTCTTAACAACATTGAGCGGGGAGAACGGGGGAGGGTATGTTTAGTGTCACCTGGCCCAAGCATTTTGGCTGGGATTGTAGATCTTCAAAAGCGTTGATTTGCTGATTTACCTAATGCATACAAACTTCTCTTCAAAATTAAAGTTAAACAAATGTAATTCCAAACTTATCACAAGGTCTGCTGTTGTGGACTTCTACACCTGCATCCTCCAGATCTACCAATGCAGCTCCCTGTAGTCCCCACTGCACGCTAGAATGTAGCCTTCAGTCAAGGCGCTCGCTGCACCACACCGTTGATGGTTTTCTCTGAAAGTAGGGAGATTGTACATAAATTGAGGCACAAACTTAATACTAAATCTTTGCAACAAATTGCAGGGAATGAGGGTATTATTTTTGATTGTAGAAACACTAACAGTACTTTTCAGACAAGTTCCTTGAGATGTGCAAGTTTGTTGGTTGGGAAGTTGGTCTAGATGGGAACTAAAACTTCATGCTGTTGTGGATTCACAAATAGTAGAACTACTTTTGACTGCTGGCTGCATCTAGATCTTCAAAAGTGACGATTTTCTTATTTGCCTAATAGAAAGAACTTCTCTTAAAAAACAAGTTTGAACAATGCATCATTCCAAACCTAGGGGCCATTCAGAATAATCAATGTATAAAAGTTTCTTAATTTTTTTCAAAATTAAGGGTTGGTTATAACTGGAAAAAGAAATTCTTAGGGTGAAAAATGCACCATGGCCCCTTCTAAATCATCTGTTCTCTCATCAGTCAGCCCATGCAGCTCCCAACAGCTCCAATTGTAGTCACCACTGCACACTAGAATGTAGCCTTCAGTCAAGGCGGTTGCTGCACCTCGGATAGTTTCACTGAAAGGAAGGAAATTACATGAAGTGAGGTTCAGACTTTGTTACTATATCTTTGTAACACATTGCAAGGAATTAGGATATTATTTTTGATTGCAGAAACACAAATGATACTCTTAAGAAAAGTTCCTTGAGATGTGAAAACTTGTTGGTTGGGAAATTGATTTAGGTGGGAACTGATTCGTCCTGCTGTTGTCAATTCCGAATAGTAGAACTACTTTTGACTGCTGGCTGTATCTAGATCATCAGTGATGGGTTGCTTAATTTGTCAAATATGAAGTGGGAAGAACTCTTCCCTGTATAAAAGTTTTTAAAATTCAATTTCAATGTTCAATTTCAAACCCTGCAGACTGCTGATGACTTTCTGCACCTTTATATTCTCCAATCCACCAATGCAGCTCCGGTTGTAGTCACCACCGCACACAAGATTGCAGCCTCCAGTCACAGCCCTCACAGAATCCTGGATGGTTTTTACTAAAATGATAGGAATGACATACAGTAAGCCCATGCCACTTTGTTAATTTGCAAGAAGAGCTGAATACTATTGTTTCAAGCTTGAGGGTACTATATTTAATTACATAAACAGCAATTAATAATGGTTTTAATGCTTCTTGCTGCAGTGGAAACGCAGATGGTAGGACTACTTTTGACTGCTTGTTATATCTAGGTCTTCAAAACAGACGATTTGCTTATTTGCCAAATGCATAAGAAAATTTTTTCTTCAAAATATAAAAAGATGTGTAAGTTTATTGGTAGAAAAGTTGGTCTAGATGGCAACTGTTAATGCCTGATGCCTTGTGGTTTCGGAAATAAAAGAACTACTTTTGACTGCTGCCTATTTAGAGGTACATATTCTTCAAAGGTAATAATTTGCTTAATTTGCCAAAAATTAAAAAAATTAAAATTTAAAAAAAGTATCACTTCAAACCAAGCAGGCTGCTGTTGACTTTCTGCACCTGCATCCTCCAGATCTACCAAAACAGTTCCAAACAGCTCCCATTGTAGTCACCACTGCACACTGGAAGGTATGCTCAAGTCAAGGCGCTTGCAGAACCCTGGATGATATATACACTGAAATGAGATGACTGATAATAGGCCCAAGCCACTTTGTAAATTTGTGATTACTTGCAATAAGAGCTGGAGTGAATACTACAATATTTCAAGATGGGGGGGGGGTATTATCTTCAACAACAGAAATGCTAACAAATTGATATCAAAGCAAATACTGCTTGCTTCTTGTCAAATGATGCAATACTTGAGTAATTGCCCCCTTAATTAAGTAGTTTTCTAAACCAAAAACCCTAACTTACATTACTTGGTGCATTACCAAATCTTGTGTGAGACCACAGTCCTTGCAGGTAGACATCACTTCAGCTGCACAAGCAAGTCCATCAGTTCCAAGATGAGCAAAACATCACCTGCATACTTGGGAAGAAAACTATCTAGAAAGGTTAGCATTTGGGGTCACATCGAGCCATGGCAAGATTTACCATGAGTTTACCCTGACACCTTACCAAACTGTCATTACCTATGCATGTCCATGGGTTAGCCACCAATGCGCAATCACCTGCCACAGCATCCATATTAGGAAGAACCGTTACATACTGAGGAAAACAAGAGAATGGTAATTGGCTGCAAAGAAAGAGGTTGTTAGAAACTGTGGGAAAAAAGAGTTACTAGCTGCAAAACAAAGGTTAGGATGGAGCTGTGGAGAAAAGGGTTATTTTTCTTTCTCACTTACCAATACTTTACCTGTCCTGATACTTGACCTTTGCTGGAAATACTTGACCTCACTGACCTCTGGTCATCAGGGACATCGAAGGGAGTGTCGTCAACGTCTACTCAAGATTTGAGAGTGAACTATTGATGCTACCAATTCTCACTAAACCTGCTATAAAAGAGAGTTAATCTTATCTCTAAGCCAACACTACTATTAACTCTGGGCCTTTGCTATCTTACCATTCATACATACCTACAGGCATCATTGACATCAGTGTTCTCAACGGTTGATCTCTCTGTTTCATCATGGAGAAGACAAATTCTTTTTTCGGTCTTTTTTTCTTCTTTCTTTTTTTTCTCTCTCCCCCCTCCCATTTTATTTTTGTTGCAGCGCTCACAAAATAATTAATGCAGTGGGTTGGAAAACTAATTATGCGCCAGAAGCTATACAAAGTTTGAATTGGTGGAGTTTCAACTAAGTTGATTGCTTTTGCTACAATTTGTTTTCAATTTCTTTCATATTTTGTTAAGTTTTTATGTGTTGTCTTTTCTTACTATATTGAAATTTGAAGGGGTTTGGGTCATATGCTCAACAAAAAATAGCTTTACATTCAGAATTGATGAAATGCTGTCATTAGGAATATGCATATTAATTTAGTCTGTCTAAATTGCCTTATACAATACTCCTAAATCAAACATTGATCATCAAAATGAATGCAGGTTGGACAGGAATAATCTCATTACAGGATATGTTTACTTCTATAGTAGGCAAGGATTATAGTTTAAAAATCAGCTACATTCAGAATTGATGTAATGATGATGTAGGAATATGTAAATATTCATTTAGCTTGTCTAAATTGTTTATTCAATACTCCTTAATCAAACATTGATCATCAAAATGAACGCAGATTGGACAGGAATTATTAACCGAACTGTGAAAAAAAACAAGAAAATGGTTGGTTTTATGCCGATGAAAAATGATTGTATTTTGAGAGAAATAGTGAAGATTCAACCATTCTATATTTCTTAGTAACTAGGTTGTTCTACTTCACAAACTAATTTTATCGGAGGGATTATGTCAAGTTATTGTTATTTAAGATTTTGCACATATGCTTTTTAAACATTACAATAATTTGAGTAACAAAATTTAATCATGACAATTACGATTTTAACATGACAACTGGCGACTCTGAAGTTTCAACCCGTAAAATATTTCCAGTAAGACTTGTCTTCTAATTAAAAAGCATCATTGGCTTCGACCAACATGCAAATCAAGAAACACCAAGACAGAATGACGTCACATTGACCGCTAACAAATGGGGGACAACATCAACAAGTTCATCGCAGACTATCTTGTGGGGACGGGGTGTAAAAGAAGGGTGGGAACCTGCAAGAGAATGAGTTAGATCTTCGCTTACCGTGCGCAGTCTTCACACTCTTGTCTTTCCTTGGACGACCTCAAATGTCACATCCCAAAACCACACAATCCATAGATCTTCAACTCCCACCAGGACACAGTCTCTCGATAGTTAGCATAGGAAATGTTCTCCATCTTGAAACTCCACCAATGTCCCTTGAATCTTGACTGGAACACGGCAGCTCTCCGCAGTCCAGACACGCCTCGTTGTTCCCCGACTCGGTCAACGTCAGTCAACAAGGTTCGGTCACAGCTTCTTGACGAAAAAGTAAAGTTTGAAATACCACCCCTCTCCTCAATGCTACAGTTCTAGTTCATCCTGAGGGGTTTAATAAGCTAAAGCTTCAAATGTAGGCATTGAGGTTTCGCGCACGAATGTTCACCACTATTCAACAAGATGTCGGAATGAAGAGAGTTTTGCTCGACATCAAGTGGTTTCGGTCATCCATCTTTTACACTGCAGTCTGCGTTCAATCACTGGAGCACTCTCCAGCCACACTCGCGTGCTCAACACGGAAGTTAAATTGTCCAATAGTTCACTTGTTTAAAGTCTGTAGTCTAAGCTTAAAGTTAACTCCGTGGAACTCGCAAAATGTACTAAAGGGCTCAACAGTGAATTTTGTTGTTCTGCAGTTTGTAAAAAGACCATTCCTTCTTGCAAGTGAAAGAATTACGCACCACTCTCTCTCTCTCTCTCTGTTTCAGTCGTAAGTGTCCTTCAAAAAATCAGCCAAGACTTTTCTCAACTTCTGTTACAGTTATTGCCAATATTTTCTGAACATATAATCAGCAATTATGAGTTATTTTCCCGGTAAAGTTCATCCAAAAACTCGACGTCCAAATCCCGCGCTAGAGCCCAGAGGTAGGGCCGTCCTTCCTGAAATCCTCGCGTACAGAAAATGCCATGCCGTCTTCGCCCACAGAAAATGCTTTAAAACGTGCGCAAAAACCCTGCCTCATTTGCATAACACCTGTTAAGATCCTTTATGACACTACGACCAGTGAATCCCATTGGCTAATCAACCCCCTAAAGACAAAACAACTTGTGATGGTCTCTCTGCTCATTTCAACTGCGCAGGTCACCGTTAATCTAGGGACGTCGAGGCTTGCATGACACATAGTGGTTAAATGTAATAAAGAGCAATTGAATTTATTGTCCTTACCAAGGGGTTAAGGAATTGACTTGAACACAATAAGAAGTTTGACAATTGGGAGAAATCTATTTAAATGGTAATTGCCAATTATGTAATTGCCAGAGGAACGAGAGTGGGTCTTTTTATTGGTGGAAGGGGGGGGGAGGAAGCGGGAAAAGAAATAACTTAAGGCTTTGTAACGTATAGAACCATTCATTTGTGCATTTTTACACATCTCATTTGGGCTAGAGGTGGGTGGGCGAACTCCTGTCCCATCTGGTTGTGCCACTGGCTAGCAGTTAGCACACATTCGCGCATAGCATAAACATTTCTGTGCCCCCCCCCCGGAGATTCTGTCCCCCCCCCCCCCCCGTACGACGAATTGTGTAAAAACGTTTTCTGATAGCGCCCTCTTTTGAACCAACATCCTTCAGCCCATGTTAATTTCCCATATGGGGACAGAATGTCTGGGGACAGAATTCCGTATGACACCAGAACTTTTTCTTCCCAGGGGCTACTTTTGGCCGAATAAAACTATAGTTTCGGTTTGCCATTCTCTCAATGCAAGCTCCTATTCAGTGCTCTTGTTATTCACTAACTATTTTTTATATAAAAATCTCACATGAGTGAAATACAATGTCTACGTGTAAAAGGAGAAATGAAAACATTGACAATTAAATATCACATTGATAAGCACAAAAAATGTAAAATTTTACTAAGAATTTTTTTTTGGGAGGGGCACAGGCTAGTGGGGCATTTATTGGGGAACAGGGGTGGTATTGGGTACACTGGTGAACAGCCAACTACTGGGGACACATCCACTCCCATCATGTATCATCTCCTTTAGTTACACCAAAGAAAAAAGTTTAAAAAGTGATTTTCAAGTGTAAGCCAACACCCCAACCCCAACACCAAGCCTAAACCAAACACTAAACCTAACACTCACATTAACCCAAACCCTAAACCTAACACTCACCCTAACCCTAAGACTAAACCTAACCCCAGCCCTAAACCTAACCACAACCCTAACCCAACCTTAACCCTCACCCCAATTCCAACTCTAACCCTAACCCTAACCCTAACCCCAATCTTAACCCTAATCCCAAACCCTAAACCAAATTCCAACCCAAACCCTAACCATGACCCCGATTCCAACCCTTATCGTAACCAAAATTCCAACTCTAACCCTAACCCCAATTCCAACCATAACCCTAACCCAGACCTGAAATCGGTAATTCTAACCCCAAATCCAACCCTAACCCTATCCCAACTTCAAACTTTACCGTAACCCCATCTCCCACTCTAACCCTAACCCTAATTCCAACCCTACCCCTAACACTTACCCTAATTCCAACCCTAACCCTAACACTTACCCTAAATCCAAACCGTAACCCTAACCCCAAATCTCTACCGTAACCCTAACCCCAATACCAACCCTAACACTAACTTCAATTCCAAACTTTACTATAACCCCAACTCCAACCTTATATCCCTATTACCAATTCCAACCTTAACCGTTACCCCAATTCAAACCCTTACCGTAACCCGAGTTCCAACCCTAACACTAACTCCAGCTCAAACCTAACCAAAATCCCAAGAAGATAGGGGTTAAAATTGGGGTAAGGGTTGGAATTGGAGTTAGGGTTAGCGTTGGAATTGGGGTTAGGGTTAGGGTTGGAATTGGAGTTAGGGTTAATGTTGGAATTGGGGTTAGGGTTAGGGTTTGAATTGGGGTTAGGGTTAGGGTTGACTAACCCTAACTCCAATTCCAACCCTGCCTCATTTGCATAACACCTGTTGAGATCCTTTATGAGGTTACGACCAGTGAATCCCATTGGCTAATCAACCCCATTAAGACAAAACAACTTGTGATGGTCTCTCTGGTCATTTCAACTGCGCAGGTCACCGTTATCTAGGGATGTCGAGGCTTGCATCACACATAGTGGCAATTGAATTTATTGTCCTTACCAAGGGGTTAAGGAATTGACTTGAACACAATTAGAAGTTTGACAATTGGGAGAAATCTTTTTAAATGGTAATTGGCAATTGCCAATTATGAAATTGCCAGTGGAACGAGAGTGTTTTTTTATTGGTGGAAGTGGGGTGGGGAGGGTTGAGCTGGAGTTAGTAACTCCAGCTCAACCCTAACCAAAATCCCAAGAGGATAGGGGTTAAAATTGGGGTAAGGGTTGGAATTGGAGTTAGGGTTAGCGTTGGAATTGGGGTTAGGGTTAGGGTTGGAATTGGAAATAGGGGTAATGTTGGAATTGGGGTTAGGGTTAGGGTTGGAATTGGAGTTCCAATTCAAACACTAACCCTAACTCCAATTCCAACCCTAACCCTAACGCCAATACCAACACTTACCCTAACCCCAAATCCAACCCTAACCCTAACCCCAATTCCAACCCTAACCCTAACCCAAATTCCAACCCTTACCCTAACCACAATTCCAACACTAACTCCATCATTAGTCCAAACACTAACCCTAACCCCAATACCAACCCTAACCCTAACCCCAATTCCAACACTAGCCCTAACTCCAATTCCAAACCTAACCCTTACCCTAATTCCAACCCTAACCCTAACCCCAATTCCAACACTAACCCAAACCCCAATTCCAACCCTAACCCTAACCCCAGTTCAAACCCTAACCCTAAACCCAATATTACAAAACTAAACCCTAACCCCAACTCCAATGCTAATCCTTACCCCATTTCCAACCCTAACCCTAATCCCAATTCCAACCCTTACGCTAACCCCAATTCCAACCCTAACCCCAACTCCAATCCTAACCCTAACCCCAATTCCAACCCTAACCTCAATTCAAACCCTAACCCTCAAACCAATTCCAACCCTGACCATAACCCCAATTCCAACCCTAACCCTAACTCTAACCCCAATCTTAACCCTAACCCTTACACTAAACCAAATTCCAACCCTTACCCTAACCATAACCCCGATTCCAACCCTTACGGTAACCAAAATCCAAACTCTTACCCTAACCCCAATTCAAACCATAACCCTAACCCTAACCTGAAATCCAAACGGTAATTCTAACCACAAATCCAACCCTAACACTAACCCCAATTTCAAACTTCACCGTAACACAAATTTCAACTCTAACCCTTTTACCAATTCTAACCCTAACCCTTACCTTAAACCCAACTCCAACCCTTACCGTAACCCCAACTCCCACTCTAACCCTAACCCTAACGCTAACCCTAAATCCCAACCATAACCCTAACCCCAAATCTCTACCATAAGCCTAACCCCAATACCAACCCTAACACTAACTTCAATTCCAAACTTTACCATAACCCCAACTCCAACCCTATAACCCTATAACCAATTCCAACCTTAACCGTTACCCAATTTCCAACCCTTACGGTAACCCGAGTTCCAACCCTAACCCTAACTCCAGCTCAACCCTAACCATAATCCCAAGAGGATAGGGGTCTAAATTGGGGTAAGGGTTGGAATTGGGGATAGGGTTAGGGTTTGAATTGGGGTTGGGGTTAGGTTTGGAATTGGAGTTCCAATTCAAACACTAACCTTAACTCCAATTCCAACCCTAACCCTAACCCCAATTCCAACCCTAACCCTAACCCCAATTCCAACCCTAACCCTAACCCCAATTCCAACCCTTACCCTAACCCCAATTCAAACCCTAACCCTAACCCCAATTCCAACCCTTACCCTAACCCCAATTCAAACCCTAACATTAACCCCAATTCCAACCCTAACCCTAACCCCAATTCCAACCCTAACCCTAACCCCAATTCCAACCCTAACATTAACCCCAATTCCAACCCTTACCCTAACCCCAATTCAAACCCTAACCACAATTCCAACACTAATCCGTACTCCAATTCGAACACTAACCCTAACCCCAACTCCAACCCTAACCCTAACCCCAATTCCAACACTAACCATAACCCCGATTCCAACACTAACCCTAACACCAATTCCAACCCTAACCCCAATACCAACCCTAACCCTAACCCCGATTCCAAACCTAACCCTAACCCCAATTCCAACCCTAACCCTAACCCCAATTCCACCCCTAACCCTAAACCCAAATCTAAACTAAACCCTAACCCCAATTCCAACCCTAACCCTAACTCCAATTCCAACCCTAACCCTAACCCCAATTCCAACCCTAACCCTAACCCCAATTCCAACCCTAACCCTAACCCTAACCCCAATTCCAACCCTAACCCTAACCCCAATTCCAACCCTAACCCTAACCCCAATTCAAACCCTAACCACAATTCCAACACTAATCCTGACTCCAATTCCAACACTAACCCTAACCCCAACTCCAACCCTAACCCTAGGTTAGGGTTGGCATTGGGGTTAGGGTTAGGGTTGGAATTGGCGTTAGGGTTAGGGTTGGAATTGTGGTTAGGGTTTGAATTGGGGTTAGGGTTAGGGTTGGAATTGGGGTTAGGGTTAGGGTTGGAATTGGGGTTAGGGTTAGGGTTGGAAATGGACTTGGGGTTAGTGTTTGAATTGGAACTCCAATTCCAAACCTAACCCTAACCCGAATTCAGTTAGGGTTACGGTTGGGATTTAGGGTTAGCGTTAGGATTAGCGTTGGAGTTGGGGTTAGGGTTAGGGTTGGAATTGGGGTTAGGGTTAGGTTTAGATTTGGGTTTAGGGTTAGGGGTGGAATTGGGGTTAGGGTTAGGGTTGGAATTGGGGTTAGGGTTAGTGTTGGAATCGGGGTTAGGGTTAAGGTTGGTTAACCCCAATTCCAACCCTAACCCTAACCCCAACTCCACCGATAATCCTTACCCCAATTCCAACCCTTAATCTAACCTCAATTCCAACCCTTACCCTAACCCAAATTCCAACCCTAACCCTAATGCTAACCCTAAATCCCAACCATAACCCTAACCCCAAATCTCTACCGTAACCCTAACCCCAATACCAACCCTAACACTAACTTCAATTCCAAACTTTACCGTAACCCCAACTCCAACCCTATAACCCTATAACCAATTCCAACCTTAACTGTTACCCCAATTCAAACCCTTACGGTAACCCGAGTTCCAACCCTAACCCTAACTCCAGCTCAACCCTAACCATAATCCCAAGAGGATAGGGGTTAAAATTGGGGTTAGAGTTGAAATTGGGGTTAGGGTTAGGGTTGGAATTGGAGTAAGGGTTAATGTTGGAATTGCGGAGAGGGTTAGGGTTTGAATTCGGGTTAGGGTTAGGTTTGGAATTGGAGTTCCAATTCAAACACTAACCCCAAGTCCATTTCCAACCCTAACCCTAACGCCAATTCCAACCCTAACCCTAACCCCAATTCCAGCCCTAACCCTAACCCCAATTCCAACACTAACCCTAACCCCAACTACAACCCTAACCCTAACCCCAATTCCAACACTAACCCTAACCCCAATTCCAACCCTTACCCCAACTTCAACTCCAAACCTAACCCTTACCCCAATTCCAACCCTAACCCTAACCCCAATTCCAACACTAACCCTAACCCTAACCCAAATTTCCAACCCAAAACCCAATTCCAACCCTTACCCTAACTCCAATTCCAAACCTAACCCTTACCCCAATTCCAAACCTAACCCTAACCCAGACTCCAACGCTAATACTAACCCAAATTCCAACCCTGACCCTAACCCCAATTCCAACCCTTACCCTAACCCCAATTCCAACCCTAAACCCAATTCCAACACTAACCCTAACTCAAATTCCAACACTAACCCTAACCCCAACCCCAACCCTAACCCTAACCCTAACCCTAACCCTAACCCTAACCCCAACTACAACCCTAACCCTAACCCCAATTCCAACACTAACCCTAACCCCAATTCCAACACTAACCCTAACCCCAATTCCAACCCTTACCCTAACTCCAATTCCAAAGCTTTTGCTTTTCATAAAAGTTTTTCTGTTTATTTTTTATACTTAGGTTATACTTTTGTTCTGTCAGTTTTTGATACTCAAGGCTTGCCATACAGTAAGAAATATAGAAAGATTGCTTATGACCTGCGACCTATACCCCCATGTCTTTATTCTCTTTAGTGCAACAATGCCCTAGGCTCGATTTCACAAAGAGATAAGATCGATCTTAACTGTACATCAATCTTTAGTGCTGAGCAAAGTGTGATGTCACAACACAAATCACTTTGGCAGTATTGCCAACTCATCTTAAGATGAATCTTGGTACTTTGTGAAATCGGCCCACCTTAGTTTATGAAAGTTAGTTGATCTCATGATTGGTTGATAATTTCATGTCATTGAACCGCTCTATTATACAGGTTTGTGATTACCCAAGTGCGCTAATTCTAAGATAAGGACCCAAGCAAACAATCATAAATCAAGAAATAAATACACAAATAAAGGAAGAAAGAAAACCATAAATTCTGTATTTATATGTGTTTTAATTAAAATCTTCAAACAATAATTTAAATTTGAACAGCTGTCAAGGAATTGTGAAACTATTAAACTGTCATCAATGGATGTGTATACAACCAGATCCGTGTCAAAAAATTTATATGAAGTGATGCAAAGACTTTGTTACTTTATCTGTTTGACTAATTGCAAGACAAGCTGATAACTATTGTTTCATTTAGGAATGAGGGTATTATTTTTGATTGCTGAAACACAAATAGATTAGTAACTAAGGCTTCAAGCAATTGTGGAATAACAATGTTAGAACTACTGTAGACTGCTGGCTATATCTAGATCTTCAAAAGTGTTGATTTGCTTATTAAGTTTAGAATTTCAAAGTAAGGGGCCATTCAGAATAATCAATGTTTAAAAATGTCTAACTTTTTTCGAAACTGTGGGGGGTTGATAGCAATAACTGAAAATCAAAATTCAGTTTACAATTAAAAATTTTTTTTCATAACGATGAAAATTAATGCCCAGCAGCCCCTTCCAGATCATCTATAGTGTTATGTCTGAGCTGTCAACCTTGTTTCAATAGCCGACCTCCGTGCCTGAGGGGGAGCTGACAACAATTTCCTCGTCTGTTTCAGCTTGAAAGTTGCATGTTTGAAAGCAAGGAAAAGCTATTGCAAACTCCTGAGCTTGGAGAACATTGATCTGAAATATCTGCTTCTTTTGAGGCATTACTTTTTTCTTCAGTGTATCAGGTATATTAAATGGTCCGTCAATATTTTTTTTAAATAAAATTTGGGATGGGACCGTGTGTCAAAACAAATTTCAAAAAGTTTGAAATTCTTAAATATTGATTACTCTAAATTGCCCCTTGCCACATGGTGGCTGTTGTTGACTTTCTACACCAGCATCCTCAAGATCTACCGATGCAGCTCCAGACAGCTCCAGTTAGAATGTAGCCTCCAGTCAAGGTGCTCCTGCATCACATATGGTTTTTGCTGAAAGAAAGGAGATAACATAAAATGAGGCACTGACTTTGTAATTTTTAAGGTGGGCACAAGGCGGGTGGAACCAGTTTTTCTAGGAGAGCACTGCTTGCAAATCAATTATAGGTTTCATTTGCACTTAAAAAAAAACTGGATCTTGATCTACGTAATGGGGGGTTCCAAATAGGGGGGCACCCGGGGCGGGGCACCTGGGGGGCACTGCGGCAACTGGGGGGGGGGGCCATGCCACTGCTTTGTACTATTTCTTTGCAACAAGTTGCAAGATGAACTGATAACTATTGTTTCATCGAGAATAAGGGTATAATTTTTGATTACATAAGTACAACTAGTACTTTTTCAAAAGTACCAATTTGCTTATTTGCCTAACAGGAACAACTTCTCTTTAAAAAAACGTTTGAACAATGCATACTTCCAAACTTAGGGGCCATTTAAAATAATCAATGTTTAAAAGTTTCTTCTTATTTGAAATTGTGGGTGTGGGGTGGATTGAGCAATAATTGAAAAATTGAAAAATTTAAATTCTCAAGGTGAAAAATGCCCAGCAGCCCCATCCAGATCATCTATCAAGTCAGTTCTCTCATCGGTTGGTCAACCTTGTTTCAAAAGACAACCTCTGTGTACTGAGAGGGAGATGACAACAATTTCCTCTTCTGTTTCAGCTTGAAACTTGCATGTTTGAAAACCAGGAAAGGTCATTGAAAACTCCTGAGCTGGGAGAACATTGATCCGAAATATCTGCTTTATTTGAGGCATTACTTTATTCTCAAATGTTTCAGGTGTAGTAAACAGTCTGTCAATATTTAAAAAAACAAATTTGGGATGGGTGGCCGTCAAAACAAATTTGAAAAAAGGTTAGATTTCTTAATCAATAATTACTCTGAATTGCCGCCTTTCTTGACATTCTTTACTGCATCCTCTAGATCTATCGATGCAGCTCCCAACAGCTCCAGTTGTAGTTACCTCTGCACACTAGAATGTAGCCTTCAGTCAAGGCGGTCGCTGCACCTTGGATGGTTTTCACTGAAAGGAAAGAAATTACATAAAGTGAGGCTCAGACTTTGTTACTATATCTTTGCAACAAATTGCAAGGAATGAGGGTACTATTTTTGAATGCAGGAACACAAATGATACTCTTAAGACAAGTTCCTTGAGGTGTGCAAGTTGTTGGTAAGGAAGTTGGTTTAGATGGGAACTAATGCTACCTGCTGTTGTGAATTCACAAAATGGTCAAACTACTTTTAACTGCTGGCTATATCTACAATATTCCGGCCATATCTCGTTGGGCTCCTGCCCCTCCCCCCTGTTCAATGTTGGCTCTCATTGCGCGGTCTGCGTTCTTAACAACATTGAGCAGGGGGAGTGGGGGAGTGGGGGAGTGGGGGAATGGGGGAACGGGGGAGGGTATGTTTAGTGTCACCTGGCCCAATATTTTTGCTGGGATTGTATATCTTCAAAAGTGTTGATTTGCTGATTTACCTAATGAATACAAACTTCTTTTCAAAATTAAAGTTAAACAAATGTAATTTCAAACTTATCACAAGGTCTGCTGTTGTTGACTTCTACACCTGCATTCTCCAGATCTACCAATGCAGCTCCCTGTAGTCTTCACTGCACGCTAGAATGTAGCCTTCAGTCAAGGCGCTCGCTACACCGTGGATGGTTTTCTCTGAAAGGAAGTAGATTGTACATAAAGTGAGGCACAAACTTGTTACTATATCTTTGCAACACATTGCAGGGAATGAGGGTATTGTTTTTGATTGTAGAAACACAAAGAGTACTTTTCAGACAAGTTCCTTGAGATGTGCAAGTTTGTTGGTTGGGAAGTTGTTCTAGATGGGAACTAAAACTTCATGCTGTTGTGGAATCACAAATAGTAGAACTACTTTTGACTGCTGGCTGCATCTAGATCTTCAAAAGTGAAGATTTTCTTATTTGCCTTATAGAAAGAGCTTCTCTTAATAAACAAGTTTGAACAATGCATCTTTTCAAACCTAGGGGCCATTCAGAATAATCAATTTATAAAAGTTTCTATGTTTTTTTCAAGATTGAAGGTAGGCTATAACTGGAAAAAAATGCACCATGGCCCCTTCCAAATCATCTGTTCTCTCATCAGTCAGCCCATGCAGCTCCCAACAGCTCCAGTTGTAGTCACCACTGCACACTAGAATGTAGCCTTCAGTCAAGGTGATCGCTGCACCTCAGATGGTTTCACTGAAATGAACGAGATTTAATAAAGTGAGGCACAAAATTTGTTACTATATCTTTGTAACACATTGCAAGGAATTAGGGTATTATTTTTGATTGCAGAAACACAAATGATACTCTTAAGACAAGTTCCTTGAGATGTGAAAACTTGTTGGTTGGGAAATTGATTTAGGTGGGAACTGATGCGTCCTGCTGTTGTCAATTCCGAATGGTAGAACTACTTTTGACTGCTGGCTATATCTAGATCATCAGTGATGGGTTGCTTAATTTGTCAAATATGAAGTGGGAAGAACTCTTCCTCGTATAAAAGTTTTAAAAATTCAAATTCAATGTTCAATTTCAAACCCTGCAGACTGCCGATGACTTTCTGCACCTTTCTATTCTCCAATCCACCAATGCAGCTCTGGTTGTAGTCACCACCGCACACAAGATTGTAGCCTCCGGTCAAAGCCCTCACAGAATCCTGGATGGTTCTCACTAAAATGAGAGGAATGACATACAGTAAGCCCATGCCACTTTGTTAATTTGCAAGAAGAGCTGAATACTATTGTTTCAAGTTTGAGGGTACTATTTTTAATTACATAAACAGCAATTAATAGCGGTTTGAATGCTTCATGCTGTTGTAGAAACGCAGGTGGTAGGACTGCTTTTGACTGCTTGTTATACCTAGATCTTCAAAACAGACGATTTGCTTATTTGCCAAATGCATAAGAAGAATTTTTCTTCAAAATATAAAAAGATGTGCAAGTTTATTGGTTGGAAAGTTGTTCTAGATGCCAACTGTAAATGCCTGATGCCATTGTGGTTTCGGAAATATTAGAACAACTTTTGACTGCTGGCTATTTAGAGGTATTCTTCAGAGGTAACAAGTTGCTTACTTTGCCAAAAATTATGTGGGAAGATTTTCTCCTCAAATTAAAAAAATTATCACTTCAAACCATGCAGGCTGCTGTTGACTTTCTACACCTGCATCCTCCAGATAAACAAAAACAGCTCCAAACAGCTCCCATTGTAGTCACCACTGCACACTAGAATGTAGCCTCAAGTCAAGGCGCTTGCAGAACCCTGGATGATTACACTGAAATGAGATGACTGATAATAGGCCCAAGCCACTTTGTAAATTTGTGATTACTTGCAAGAAGAGCTGGAGTGAATAATACATTGTTTCAAGATGGGGGGGGGGGGTATTATCTTCAACAACAGAAATGCTAACAAATTGATCTCAAAGCAAATATTGCTTGCTTCTTGTCAAATGATGCAATACTTTTCACTGTTTTAGAGATTCAAATATTGTTACTTTATTGATACATAATTTCCTTTATAAATTTAACAATATAGAGTTTTCAGAAATGTTTGAGATTCTCCAAAATGTCTTGGATAGTTGAGTAATTGCCCCCCTAATTAAGTAGTTTTTTTCAACCAAAAACACCTATTAAACTTACATTACTTGGTGCATTACCAAATCTTGTGTGAGACCACAGTCCTTGCAGGTAGACATCACCTCCGCTGCACAAGCAAGTCCATCAGCTTCAAGATCAGCAAACATCACCTGCATACTTGGGAAGAAAACTATCTAGAAAGGTTAGCATTTGGGGTCACATCAAGCAATAGCAAGATTTACCATGAGTTTACCCTGACACCTTACCAAACTGTCATTACCTATGCATGTCCATGGGTTAGCCATCCAATGCACAATCACCTGCCACAGCATCCATATTAGGAAGAACTGTTACATACTGAGGAAAACAAGAGAATGTTTATTGGCTGCAAAGGAAGAGGTTATTAGAAACTATTGGAAAAAAGAGTTATTAGCTGCAAAACAAAGGTTAGGATGGAGCTGTGGAGAAAAGGGTTATTTTTCTTTCTCACTTACCAATACTTTACCTGTCCTGATACTTGACATTTGCTGGAAATACTTGACCTCACTGACCTCTGGTCATCAGGGACATCGAAGGGAGGGTCGTCAACGTCTACTCAAGATTTGAGAGTGAACTATTGGTGCTACCAATTCTCACTAAACCTGCTATAAAAGAGAGTTAATCTTATCTCTAAGCCAACACTACTATTAACTCTGGGCCTTTGCTATCTTACCATTTATACATACCTACAGGCATCACTGACATCAGTGTTCTCAACTGTTGATCTCTCTGTTTCATCATGGAGAAGAAAAATTCCTTTTCTGTCCTTTTTTTTTCTCTCTCTTTTTTCTCTCTCCCCCCCCCCCCAATTTTTGCTTTTTATTTGCAGCGCTCACAAAATAATTAATGCAGTGGGTTGGAAAACTAATTATGCGCCATAAGCTATAAAAAGTTTGAATTGGTGGAGTTTCAACTAAGTTGATTGCTTTTGCTACAATTTGTTTTCAATTACTTTCATATTTTGTTAAGTTTTTATGTGTTGTCTTTTCTTTCTGTATTGAAATTTTAAGGGGTTTGGGTCATATGCTCAACTAAAAATAGATTTACATTCAGAATTGATGAAATGCTGTCATTAGGAATATGCATATTAATTTAGTCTGTCTAAATTGCCTTATACAATACTCCTAAATCAAACATTGATCATCAAAATGAATGCAGGTTGGACAGGAATAATCTCATTACAGGTTATGTTTACTTCTATAGTACGCAAGGATTATAGTTTTAAAAATAGCTACATTCAGAATTGATGTAATGATGATAGTAGGAATATGTAAATATTCATTTTAGGCTTGTCTAAATTGTTTATTCAATACTCCTTAATCAAACATTGATCATCAAAATGAACGCAGATTGGACAGGAATTATTTACCAAACTGTGACAAAAACCAAGAGAATGGTTGGTTTTGTGCCGATGAAAAATGATTGTATTTTGAGGGAAATAGTGAAAATTCAAACATTCTATATTTCTTGTGACTAGTTGTTTTTACTTCAAAAACTGTAATTTTATCAGAGGGATTATGTCAAGTTATTGTTCTTTAAGATTTTGCACATAAACTTTATAAACATTACAATAATTTGAGAAACAAATTTAATCATGACAATTACGATTAAACATGACAAACTGCCGACTCTGAAGTTTCAAACCGTAAAATATTTCCAGTAAGACTTGTCTTCTAATTAAAAAGCATCATTGGCTTCGACCAACATGCAAATCAAGAAACACCAAGACAGAATGACGTCACATTGACAGCTAACAAATGGGGGACAACATCAACAAGTTCATCGCAGACTATCTTGTGGGGACGGGGTGTAAAAGAAGGGTGGGAACCTGCAAGAGAAATGGGTTAGATCTTCGCTTACCGTGCCGCAGTCTTCACACTCTTGTTTTTCCTTGGACGACCTCAAATGTCACATCCCCATACCACACAATCCATAGATCTTCAACTCCCACCAGGACACAGTCTATCAATAGTCAACACAGCAAATGTTTCTCCATCTTGAAACTCCACCAATGTCCCTTGAATCTTGACTGGAACACGCCAGCCTCTCCGCGGTCAGACACGCCTCGTTGTTTCCCCGACTTCGGTCCACGTCAGTCAGCAAGGTTCGGTCACAACTTCTTGACGAAAAGGGTAAAGTTCTGAAATACTACCCCTCTCCTCAATGCTACAGTTCTAGTTCATCCTGAGGGGTTTAATAAGCTAAAGCTTCAAATGTAGGCATTGAGGTTTCGCGCCACGAATGCTCAACCAACATTCAACAAGATGTCGGAAATGAAGAGAGTTTTGCTCGACATCAAGTGGCTTCGGTCATCCATCTTTTTACACTGCAGTCTGCGTTCAATCACTGGAGCACTCTCCAGCCCCACTCTCGCGTGCTCAACACGGAAGTTAAAATTGTCCAATGCAATAGTTCTCCTTGTTTAAAGTCTGTAGGTCTGAGCTTAAAGTTAACTCCGTGGAACTCGCGAAATGTACTAAAGGGCTCAACAGTGAATTTTGTTGTTCTGCAGTTTGTAAAAAGACAATTCCTTCTTGCAAGTGAAAGAATTACGCACCACTCTCTCTCTCTCTGTTTCAGTCGTAAGTGTCCTTCAAAAAATCAGCCATGACTTTTCTCAAGTTCTGTTACAGTTATTGCCAATATTTCCTGAATATATTATCAGCAATTATGAGTTATTTTCCGGTAAAGTTCATCCAAAAACGCGACGTCCAAATCCCGCGCTAGAGCCCAGAGGTAGGGCCGTCCTTCCTGAAGTCCTCGCGTACAGAAAATGCCATGCCGTCTGCGCCCACAGAAAACGCGTTTAAACGTGCGCAAAAACCCTGCCTCATTTGCATAACACCTGTTGAGATCCTTTTATGACGTTACGACACAGTGAATCCCATTGGCTAATCAACCCCCTAAAGACAAAACAACTTGTGAAGGTCTGTCTGCTCATTTCAACTGCGCAGGTCACCGTTATCTAGGGATGTCGAGGCTTGCATCACACATAGTGACAATTGAATTTATTGTCCTTACCAAATACCAAGGGGTGAAGGAATTGGCTTGAACACAATAAGAAGTTTGACAATTGGGAGAAATCTATTTAAATGGCAATTGCCAATTATGTAATTGCCAGTGGAACGAGAGTGGGTTTTTTTTATTGGTGGAAGGGGGGGGGTGGGAGGAAGCGGGAAAAGAAACAACTTAAAGCTATGTAACGTAGCGAACCATTCATTGTGCATTTTTACACATCTCATTTGGGCTATGAGGGGGTGTACGAACTCCTGGTTATGCCACTGGTAAACAGGCTAGCACACTATCGCGCATAGTGTAAACATTACTGCAATAACAGCTCCGGTGTGGTAGGATATTCTGAACCCCCCCCCCCCCCCCGAGATTCTGTTTCCCCATACGACGAATTGTGTACAAACTTTTTCTGATAGCGCCCTCTTTTAAACCAACATCCTTCAGCCCATGTTAATTTCCCATAATGGGGACAGGTTGTCCGGGGACGGAATTCCGTATGACACCGGAACTAGGGTAAACTTTTAAGGGGGCACAAGGGGGTGCACCATTTTTCTTCTTAGGGGATATTTCTGGCCGAATAAAACCATAGTTTCTGCATATCAAGAGTGCAGAATAGAAGCTTGTATTAAGTGAAATGCAAACCAAAACTATAGTTTTATTCAGCCAGAAGTAGCCCCTAGGAAAGGAAGAGAAAGGGTGCACCCTCTTGTGCCCCGTAAGAGTTGACCCTGATTCCGGTGTCATAGGAAATTTAGTCCCCGGACATTATGTCCTAGGACATCCTGTCCCCATTATGGGAAATTAAGGATGAAGGATGTTGGGCTGAAGGAAGTTGATTCAAAAGAGGGCGCAATCAGAAAAAGTTTGTATACAATTCACCGTATGAAACAGAATCGGGGGGGGGGGGGGCACTGAATATCCTACCACACCGGAGCTGACAACGTCTAAAGCTGTTATTGCAGTAATGTTTACACTATGCGCGAATGTGTGCTAGCCTGTTTACCAGTGGCATAACCAGATGGGACAGGAGTTCGCCTACCCCCTCTAGCCCAAATGAGATGTGTAAAAATGTACAAACTAATGGTCGATACGTTACATAGCCTCAAGTTATTTCTTTTCCCGACCCCACCTCCCTTCCACTCCCCCAAAAAACACTCTCGTTCCACTGGCAATTGCATAATTGGCAATTACCATTTAAATAGATTTCTCCCAATTGTCAAACTTCTTATTGTGTTCAGGTCAAATCCTTAACCCCTTGGTAAGGACAATAAATTCAATTGCTCTTTATTACATTTAACCACTATGTGTGATGCAAGCCTCGACGTCCCTAGATAACGGGACCTGCGCAGTTGAAATGAGCAGAGAGACCATCACAAGTTGTTTTGTCTTTAAGGGGGTTGATTAGCCAATGAGATTCACTGTGTCGTAACGTCATAAAGGATCTCAACAGGTGTTATGCAAATGAGGCAGGGTTTTTGCGCACGTTTTAAAGCATTTTCTGTGGGCGCAGACGGCATGGCATTTTCTGTACGCGAGGACTTCAGGAAAGACGGCCCTACCTCTGGGCTCCAGCGCGGGATTTGGACGTCGCGTTTTTGGATGAACTTTACCGGAAAAATAACTCGAAATTGCTGATAATATATTTAGGAAATATTGGCAACTGTAACAGAATTTGAGAAAAGTCATGGCTGATTTTTTGAAGGACACTTACGACTGAAACAGAGTGAGGGAGTGGTGCGTAATTCTTTCACTTGCAAGAAGGAATGGTCTTTTTACAAACTGCAGAACAACAAAATTCACTGTTGAGCCCTTTAGTACATTTTGCGAGTTCCACGGAGTTAACTTTAAGCTCAGACTACAGACTTTATACAAGTGAACTATTGGACAATTTAACTTCCGTGTTGAGCACGCGAGTGTGGCTGGAGAGTGCTCCAGTGATTGAACGCAGACTGCAGTGTAAAAGATGGATGACCGAAGCCACTTGATGTCGAGCAAAACTCTCTTCATTCCGACATCTTGTTGAATGTTGGTGAACATACGTGCGCGAAACCTCAATGCCTACATTTGAAGCTTTAGCTTATTAAACCCCTCAGGATGAACTAGAACTGTAGCATTGAGGAGAGGGGTGGTATTTCAAACTTTACTTTTTCGTCAAGAAGCTGTGACCGAACCTTGCTGACTGACGTGGACCGAGTCGGGGAACAACAAGGCGTGTCTGGACTGCGGAGAGCTGCCGTGTTCCAGTCAAGATTCAAGGGACATTGGTGGAGTTTCAAGATGGAGAACATTTCCTGTGTTGACTATTAATAAACTGTGTCCTGGTGGGAGTTGAAGATCTATGGATTGTGTGGTATGGGGATGTGACATTTGAGGTCGTCCAAGGAAAGACAAGAGTGTGAAGACTGCGCACGGTAAGCGAAGATCTAACTCATTCTCTTGCAGGTTCCCACCCTTCTTTTACACCCCCCCGTCCCCACAAGATAGTCTGCGATGAACTTGTTGATGTTGTCCCCCATTTGTTAGCTGTCAATGTGACGTCATTCTGTCCTGGTGTTTCTTGATTTGCATGTTGGTCGAAGCCAATGATGCTTTTTAATTAGAAGACAAGTCTTACTGGAAGTATTTTACGGGTTGAAACTTCAGAGTCGCCAGTTGTCATGTTTAATCGTAATTGTCATGATTAAATTTTGTAGCTCAAATTAAATATCGTAATGTTTATAAAGTTTATGTGCAAAATCTTAAATAATAATAACTTGACATAATCCTAGTCACTAAGAAATATAGAAATGGTTGAATCTTCACTATTTCTCTCAAAATACAATCATTTTTCATCAGCACAAAAACAACCATTCTCTTGGTTTTTTTTCACAGTTCGGTTAATAATTCCTGTCCAATCTGCATTCATTTTGATGATCAATGTTTGATTAAGGAGTATTGAATAAACCATTTAGACAAGCTAAATTAATATTTACATATTCCTACTAATCATCATTACATCAATTCTGAATGTAGCTATTTTTTTAAACTATAATCCTTGCGTACTATAGAAGTAAACATAACCTGTAATGAGATTATTCCTGTCCAACCTGCATTCATTTTGATGATCAATGTTTGATTTAGGAGTATTGTATAAGGCAATTTAGACAGACTAAATTAATATGCATATTCCTAATGACAGCATTTCATCAATTCTGAATGTAAAGCTATTTTTAGTTGAGCATATGACCCAAACCCCTTAAAATTTCAATACAGAAAGAAAAGACAACACATAAAAACTTAACAAAATATGAAAGTAATTGAAAACAAATTGTAGCAAAAGCAATCAACTTAGTTGAAACTCCACCAATTCAAACTTTGTATAGCTTATGGCGCATAATTAGTTTTCCAACCCACTCCATTAATTATTTTGTGAGCGCTGCAACAAAAATAAAATGGGGGGGGGGAGAGAAAAAAAAAGAAAAGAAAAAAAAGACAGAAAAGGAATTTTTCTTCTCCATGATGAAACAGAGGTCAACCGCTGACAACCCTGATGTCAATGATGCCTGTAGGTATGTATGAATGGTAAGATAGCAAAGGCCCAGAGTTAATAGTAGTGTTGGCTTAGAGATAAGATTAACTCTCTTTTATAGCAGGTTTAGTGAGAATTGGTAGCATCTGTAGTTCACTCTCAAATCTTGAGTAGACGTTGACGACCCTCCCTTCGATGTCCCTGATGACCAGAGGTCACTGAGGTCAAGTATTTCCAGCAAAGGTCAAGTATCAGGACAGGTAAAGTATTGGTAAGTGAGAAAGAAAAATAACCCTTTTCTCCACAGCTCCATCCTAACCTTTGTTTTGCAGCTAGTAACTCTTTTTTCCCACAGTTTCTAACAACCTCTTCCTTTGCAGCCAATAAACATTCTCTTGTTTTCCTCAGTATGTAACGGTTCTTCCTAAGATGGCTGCTGTTGCAGGTGATTGCGCATTGGATGGCTAGCCCATGGACATGCATAGGTAATGACAGTTTGGTAAGGTGTCAGGGTAAACTCATGGTAAATCTTGGTATGGCTTGATGTGACCCCAAATGCTAACCTTTTTAGATAGTTTTCTTCCCAAGTATGCAGGTGATGTTTGCTGATCTTGAAGCTGATGGACTTGCTTGTGCAGCTGAGGTGATGTCTATCTGCAAGGACTGTGGTCTCACACAAGATTTGGTAATGCACCAAGTAATGTAACTTAGGGGTTTTTGGTAAAAAAAAACAACTTAATTAAGGGGGCAATTACTCAACTGTCCAAGACATTTTGGAGGATCATGAACATTTCTGAAAACTCTATATTGTTAAATTTACAAAGGAAATTATGTATCAATAAAGTAACAATATTTGAATCTCTAAAACAGTGAAAGGTATTGCATCATTTGACAAGAAGCAAGCAATATTTGCTTTAAGATCAATTTGTTAGCATATCTGTTGTTGAAGATAATACCCCCCCCTCCCATCTTGAAACAATGTAGTATTCACTCCAGCTATTCTTACAAGTAATCACAAATTTACAAAGTGGCTTGGGCCTATTATCAGTCATCTCATTTCAGTGTAATCATCCAGGGTTCTGCAAGCGCCTTGACTTGAGGCTACATTCTAGTGTGCAGTGGTGACTACAATGGGAGCTGTTTGGAGCTGATGCAGGTGTAGAAAGTCAACAGCAACCTGCTTGGTTTGAAGTGATACTTTTTAGGAGAAAATTTTCCCACATAATTTTTGGCAAATTAAGCAACTTGTTACCTTTGAAGAATACTTTTAAATAGCCAGCAGTCAAAGTAGTTCTAACATTTCCGATACCACAATGGCATCAAGCATTTACAGTTGCCATGTAGAACAACTTTCCTACCAATAAACTTGCACATCTCTATTTTGAAGAAAAATTCTTCTTATGCATTTGGCAAATAAGCAAATCGTCTGTTTTGAAGATCTAGCAAGCAGTCAAAAGTAGTCCTACCATTTGCATTTCCACATCAGCATGAAGCATGCAAAACCGTTATTAATTGCTGTTTATGTAATTAAAAATAGTACCCTCAATCTTGAACCAATATAGTGTTCAGCTCGTCTTGCAAATAATCACAAATTAACAAAGTGGCATGGGCTTACTGTGTGTCATTCCTTTCATTTCAGTGAAAACCATCCAGGCTTCTGTGAGCGCTTTGACCGGAGGCTACAATATTGTGTGCGGTGATGACTACAACCAGAGCTGCATTGGTGGATTGGAGAATAGAAAGGTGCAGAAAGTCATCAGCAGTCTGCAGGGTTTGAAATTGAACATTGAATTTGAACTTTAAAAACTTTTAGGAAAAGTTCTGCCCACTTAATATTTGACAA
The DNA here is from genome assembly GCA_023634235.1 of Pisaster brevispinus. Lineage (NCBI taxonomy): Eukaryota > Metazoa > Echinodermata > Asteroidea > Forcipulatida > Asteriidae > Pisaster > Pisaster brevispinus. The sequence continues at coordinate 25,887,230 of JAMKCF010000004.1, forward strand.
ATTAAAGCAACCCGTCACTGAAGATCTAGATATAGCCAGCAGTCAAAAGTAGTTCTACCATTTGTGAATTCACAACGACAGGACGCATCAGCTTCCACCTAAATCAATTTCCCAACCAACAAGTTTTCACATCTCAAGGAACTTGTCTTAAGAGTATCATTTGTGTTTCTGCAATCAAAAATAATACCCTAAATCCTTGCAATGTGTTACAAAGATATAGTAACAAAGTCTGAGACTCACTTCATGTAATTTCCTTCCTTTCAGTGAAACCATCCGGGTGCAGCGATCACCTTGACTGAAGGCTACATTCTAGTGTGCAGTGGTGACTACAACTGGAGCTGTTGGGAGCTGCATGGGCTGACTGATGAGAGAACAGATGATTTGGAAGGGGCCATGGTGCATTTTTTCCAGTAATAACCCACCCTTAATTTTGAAAAAAATTAAGAAACTTTTATAAATTGATTATTCTGAATGGCCCCTAGGTTTGGAATGATGCATTGTTCAAACTTGTTTTTTAAGAGAAATTCTTTCTATTAGGTAAATAAGAAAATCATCACTTTTGAAGATCTAAATGCAGCCAGCAATCAAAAGTAGTTCTACTATTTGTGAATCCACAACAGCATGAAGTTTTAGTTCCCATCTAGACCAACTTCCCAACCAACAAACTTGCACATCTCAAGGAACTTGTCTGAAAAGTACTGTTTGTGTTTCTACAATTAAAATTTATACCCTCATTCCCTGCAATTTGTTGCAAAGATAAAGTAACAAGTTTGTGCCTCACTTTATGTACAATCTCTCAATTTCAGAGAAAACCATCCACGGTGTAGCGAGCGTCTTGACTGAAGGCTACATTCTAGCGTGCAGTGGAGACTACAGGGAGCTGCATTGGTAGACCTGGAGAATGCAGGTGTAGAAGTCAACAACAGTAGACCTTGTGATAAGTTTGACATTACATTTGTTTAACTTTAATTTTGAAGAGAAGTTTGTATGCATTAGGTAAGTCAGCAAATCAACACTTTTTAAAATCTACAATCCCAGCCAAAATGCTTGGGCCAGGTGACACTAAACATACCCTCCCCCTTCCCCCCACTCAATGTTGTTAAGAGCGCAGATCACGCAATGAGAAATGAGGGCGAACATTGGGGGGCCAATGAGAAATGGCTGGGATTGTAGATGTAGCCAGCAGTTAAAAGTGAATTCACAACAGCAGGTAGCATTAGTTCCCATCTAAACCAACTTCCTTACCAACAACTTGCACACCTCAAGGAACTTGTCTTAAGAGTATCATTTGTGTTTCTTCAATCAAAAATAGTACCCTCATTCCTTGCAATTTGTTGCAAAGATATAGTAACAAAGTCTGAGCCTCACTTTATGTAATCTCCCTCCTTTCAGTGAAAACCATCCAAGGTGCAGCGACCGCCTTGACTGAAGGCTACATTCTAGTGTGCAGAGATAACTACAACTGGAGCTGTTGGGAGCTGCATCGATAGATCTGGAGGATGTAGTAAAGAATGTCAAGAAGGCGACAATTCAGAGTAATTAATGATTGAGAATTTGTTTTGACGGCCACCCATCCCAAATTTTGTGGTTTTTAAAAATAAATATTGACAGACTAATTACTACACCTGAAACATTTGAAAATAAAGTAATGCCTCAAATAAAGCAGATATTTCAGATAAATGTTCTCCCAGCTCAGGAGTTTTTAATGACTTTTCCTGGTTTTCAAACATGCAAGTTTCAAGCTGAAACAGAAGAGGAAATTGCTGTCATCTCCCTCTCAGTACACAGAGGTTGTCTATTGAAACAAGGTTGACCAACTGATGAAAGAACTGACTTGATAGATGATCTGGAAGGGGCTGCTGGGCATTTTTCACCCAAAGAATTTCTTTTTTTCAATTGCAAGCTGAATTTTCAATTTTTCAGTTATTGCTCAACCCAACCACCCACAATTTCAAATAAAGAAGAATCTTTTAAACATTGATTATTTTAAATGGACCCTAAGTTTGAAAGTATGCATTGTTCAAACTTTGTTTTAAAAGAAGTTCTTCTTGTTAGGCAAGAAGCAAATTGTCACTTTTGAAGATCTAGATGCAGCCAGCAGTCAAAAGAAGTTCTTACCATTTGTGACTCCACAACAGCAGGAAGTACTAGTTCCCATCTAAACCAATTTCCCAACCCAAAATCTCAGACATTTCAAGGAACTTGTCTTAAGAGTACTAGTTGTATTTATGCAATTATAAAAATAATTTGTTGAAAAGATAGAGTAACAAAGTCTGAGCCTCACTTTTTGTACAATCTCCTTCCTTTCAGAGAAAACCATCCACGGTGTAGCGAGCGCCTTGACTGAAGGCTACATTCTAGCGTGCAGTGGAGACTACAGGGAGCTGCATTGGTAGACCTGGAGAATGCAGGTGTAGAAGTCAACAACAGCAGACCTTGTGATAAGTTTGGAATTACATTTGTTTAACTTTAATTTTGAAGAGAAGTTTGTATGCATTATAGGTAAATCAGCAAATAACACTTTTGAAGGTCTGCAATCCCAGCCAAAATGCTTGGGCCAGGTGACACTAAACATACACTCCCTTGTTCCCCCACTCCCCCGCTCAATGTTGTTAAGAAAATTAGAACGCAGACCGCACAATGAGAGCGAACATCGAAGGGGGGGGCAGGGGCCCAACGAGATATGGCCGGGGTTGTAGATATAGCCAGCAGTTAAAAGTAGTTTGACCATTTTGTGAATTCACAACAGCATGAAGTTTTAGTTCCCATCTAGACCAACTTCCCAACCAACAAACTTGCACATCTCAAGGAACTTGTCTGAAAAGTACTGTTTGTGTTTCTACAATTAAAATTTATACCCTCATTCCCTGCAATTTGTTGCAAAGATAAAGTAACAAGTTTGTGCCTCACTTTATGTACAATCTCTCAATTTCAGAGAAAACCATCCACGGTGTAGCGAGCGTCTTGACTGAAGGCTACATTCTAGCGTGCAGTGGAGACTACAGGGAGCTGCATTGGTAGACCTGGAGAATGCAGGTGTAGAAGTCAACAACAGTAGACCTTGTGATAAGTTTGACATTACATTTGTTTAACTTTAATTTTGAAGAGAAGTTTGTATGCATTAGGTAAGTCAGCAAATCAACACTTTTTAAAATCTACAATCCCAGCCAAAATGCTTGGGCCAGGTGACACTAAACATACCCTCCCCCTTCCCCCCACTCAATGTTGTTAAGAGCGCAGATCACGCAATGAGAAATGAGGGTGAACATTGGGGGGCCAATGAGAAATGGCTGGGATTGTAGATGTAGCCAGCAGTTAAAAGTGAATTCACAACAGCAGGTAGCATTAGTTCCCATCTAAACCAACTTCCTTACCAACAACTTGCACACCTCAAGGAACTTGTCTTAAGAGTATCATTTGTGTTTCTTCAATCAAAAATAGTACCCTCATTCCTTGCAATTTGTTGCAAAGATATAGTAACAAAGTCTGAGCCTCACTTTATGTAATCTCCCTCCTTTCAGTGAAAACCATCCAAGGTGCAGCGACCGCCTTGACTGAAGGCTACATTCTAGTGTGCAGAGATAACTACAACTGGAGCTGTTGGGAGCTGCATCGATAGATCTGGAGGATGTAGTAAAGAATGTCAAGAAGGCGACAATTCAGAGTAATTAATGATTGAGAATTTGTTTTGACGGCCACCCATCCCAAATTTTGTGGTTTTTAAAAATAAATATTGACAGACTAATTACTACACCTGAAACATTTGAAAATAAAGTAATGCCTCAAATAAAGCAGATATTTCAGATAAATGTTCTCCCAGCTCAGGAGTTTTTAATGACTTTTCCTGGTTTTCAAACATGCAAGTTTCAAGCTGAAACAGAAGAGGAAATTGCTGTCATCTCCCTCTCAGTACACAGAGGTTGTCTATTGAAACAAGGTTGACCAACTGATGAAAGAACTGACTTGATAGATGATCTGGAAGGGGCTGCTGGGCATTTTTCACCCAAAGAATTTCTTTTTTTCAATTGCAAGCTGAATTTTCAATTTTTCAGTTATTGCTCAACCCAACCACCCACAATTTCAAATAAAGAAGAATCTTTTAAACATTGATTATTTTAAATGGACCCTAAGTTTGAAAGTATGCATTGTTCAAACTTTGTTTTAAAAGAAGTTCTTCTTGTTAGGCAAGAAGCAAATTGTCACTTTTGAAGATCTAGATGCAGCCAGCAGTCAAAAGAAGTTCTTACCATTTGTGACTCCACAACAGCAGGAAGTACTAGTTCCCATCTAAACCAATTTCCCAACCCAAAATCTCAGACATTTCAAGGAACTTGTCTTAAGAGTACTAGTTGTATTTATGCAATTATAAAAATAATTTGTTGAAAAGATAGAGTAACAAAGTCTGAGCCTCACTTTTTGTACAATCTCCTTCCTTTCAGAGAAAACCATCCACGGTGTAGCGAGCGCCTTGACTGAAGGCTACATTCTAGCGTGCAGTGGAGACTACAGGGAGCTGCATTGGTAGACCTGGAGAATGCAGGTGTAGAAGTCAACAACAGCAGACCTTGTGATAAGTTTGGAATTACATTTGTTTAACTTTAATTTTGAAGAGAAGTTTGTATGCATTATAGGTAAATCAGCAAATAACACTTTTGAAGGTCTGCAATCCCAGCCAAAATGCTTGGGCCAGGTGACACTAAACATACACTCCCTTGTTCCCCCACTCCCCCGCTCAATGTTGTTAAGAAAATTAGAACGCAGACCGCACAATGAGAGCGAACATCGAAGGGGGGGGCAGGGGCCCAACGAGATATGGCCGGGGTTGTAGATATAGCCAGCAGTTAAAAGTAGTTTGACCATTTTGTGAATTCACAACTGCAGGTAGCATTAGTTCCCATCTAAACCAACTTCCTTACCAACAACTTGCACACCTCAAGGAACTTGTCTTAAGAGTATCATTTGTGTTTCTTCAATCAAAAATAGTACCCTCGTTCCTTGCAATTTGTTGCAAAGATATAGTAACAAAGTCTGAGCCTCACTTTATGTAATCTCCCTCCTTTCAGTGAAAACCATCCAAGGTGCAGCGACCGCCTTGACTGAAGGCTACATTCTAGTGTGCAGAGGTAACTACAACTGGAGCTGTTGGGAGCTGCATCGATAGATCTGGAGGATGTAGTAAAGAATGTCAAGAAGGCGACAATTCAGAGTAATTAATGATTGAGAATTTGTTTTGACGGCCACCCATCCCAAATTTTGTGGTTTTTTAAAATAAATATTGACAGACTAATTACTACACCTGAAACATTTGAAAATAAAGTAATGCCTCAAATAAAGCAGATATTTCAGATAAATGTTCTCCCAGCTCAGGAGTTTTTAATGACTTTTCCTGGTTTTCAAACATGCAAGTTTCAAGCTGAAACAGAAGAGGAAATTGCTGTCATCTCCCTCTCAGTACACAGAGGTTGTCTTTTGAAACAAGGTTGACCAACTGATGAGAGAACTGACTTGATAGATGATCTGGAAGGGGCTGCTGGGCATTTTTCACCATGAGAATTTCAATTTTTCAATTTTTCAATTATTGCTCAATCCACCCCACACCTACAATTTCAAATAAGAAGAAACTTTTAAACATTGATTATTTTAAATGGCCCCTAAGTTTAAAAGTATGCATGTTCAAACTTTTGTTTTAAGAGAAGTTCTTCCTGTTAGACAAATAAGAAAAATGTCACTTTTGACAGAGTAATTGTAATGTTATGTAATCAAAAATTATACTCTCATTCTTTTTATTGCAAGCTGAATTTTCAAACTTTCAGTTATTGCTCAACCCACTCACCCACAATTTAAAATAAAGAAGAAACTTTTAAATATTGAATATTTTAAATGGACCCTAAGTTTGAAGTTATGCATTGTTAAAACTTTGTTTAGAGAGAAGTTCTTCTTGTTAGGCAAAGAAGCAAATTGTCACTTTTGAAGATCTAGATGCAGCCAGCAGTCAAAAGTAGTTCTTACCATTTGTGATTCCACAACAGCAGGAAGTATTAGTTCCCACCTAAACCAACATCTCAACAAGAAACTCTTGACATTTCAAGGAACTTGTCTTTAGAGTACTAGTTGTATTTATGCAATCAAAAACAATACCCTCGTTCTTGATGAAATAATAGTTATCAGTTCGTCTTCCAACTTGCTGCAAAGAAATAGTACACAGCAGTGGCGTAACTAAGGGGGGGGGGCCACATGTCCCCCCCCCCCAATTGACATCAGTTGCCCCCCCCCCCCACCTTCGATTTGGAACCTGCCATTACGTAGATCAAGATCCAGTTTTTTCAAAAAAGTGTAAATGGAATCTATAACTGATTTGCCAGCAGTGCCCTCCTAGAAAAACTGGTGCCCCCTAAAAAATGACAAAGTCAGTGCCTCATTTTATGTAATCTCCTTTCTTTCAGCAGAACCATCTGTGATGCAGCGAGCGCCTTGACTGGAGGCTACATTCTAACTGGAGCTGTCTGGAGCTGCATCGGTAGATCTGGAGGGTGCTGGTGTAGAAAGTCAACAACAGCCACTATGGGGCAATTCAGATTAATCAATGTTTAAGAAATTCAAACTTTTTTGAAATTTGTTCTGACCCACGGTCTTACCCCAAATTTTTAATTGACTATTTAATATACTTGATACACTAGAGAAAAAAAGCAATGCCTCAAAAGAGGCAGACATTTCAGATCGATGTTCTCCAAGCTTTGGCCTTTCCTGGTTTTCAAACATTAAACTTTCAAGTTGAAACACAAGAGGAAATTGTCAGCTACCCTCAGGCACGGAGGTCGGCTATTGAAACAAGGTTGACAGCTCAGACATAACACTATAGATGATCTGGAAGGGGCTGCTGGGCATTTTTCATCGTTGTGAAAAAAAAATATAATTGTAAACTGAATTTTGTTTTTCAGTTATTGCTGTCAACCCCCACAGTTTCGAAAAAAGTTAGACATTTTTAAACATTGATTATTCTGAATGGCCTCTTACTTTGAAATTCTAAACTTAATAAGCAAATCAACACTTTTGAAGATCTAGATCAGCATTCTACAGTAGTTCTACCATTATTTGTTATTCCACAACAGCTTGAAGCCTTAGTTACTAAACTATTGCAACTAGTCAAACAGATACAGTAACAAAGTCTTTGCATCACTTCATGTAAAATTTTTGACAGGGATCTGGTTGTATCCATCTGTTGATGACAGTTTTTATAGTTTCACAATTCCTTGACAGCTGTTCAAATTGTATTCATTGTTTGAAGATTTTTATTAAAACACATAAATAAAGAATTTATGGTTTTCTTTGTTCCTTTTTTTGTGTATTTATTTCTTGATTTATGTTTGTTTGCTTGGGTCCTTATCTTAGAATTAGCGCACTTGGGTAAGGTGGGCCGATTTCACAAAGTACCAAGATTCATCTTAAGATGAGTTGGCATTACTGCCAAAGTGATTTGTGTTGTGACATCACACTTTGCTTAGCACTAAAGATTGATGCACAGTTAAGATCGATCTTATCTCTTTGTGAAATCGGGCCTAGGGCATTGTTGCACTAAAGAGTATAAAGACAAGGGGGTATAGGTCGCAGGTCATCAGCAATCTTTCTTAATTTCTTACTGTATGGCAAGCCTTGAGTGTCAAAAACTGACTGAACAAAAGTATAACCTTTGAATATAAAAAATAAACAGAAAAACTTTTATGAAATGCAAAGGTTTGGAATTGGGGTTAGGGTTAGTGTTGTAATTGGGGTTAGGGTTAGGTTTGGAATTGGGGTTAGGGTTAGGGTTGGAATTGGGGTAAGGGTTGGGGTTGGAATTGGGGTTAGGGTTGGAATTGGGGCTAGGGTTGGAATTGGGGTTAGGATTAGGGTTGGAGTTGGGGTTAGGGTTTAGTTTTGGAATTGGGGTTAGGGTTAGTGTTGGAATTGGGGTTAGGGTTATAGTTGGATTTGGGGTTAGGGTTAGGTTGGAATTGGAGTTAGGGTTAGGGTTGGGGTTGGAATTGGGGTTAGGGTTGGAATTGGGGCTAGGGTTGGAATTGGGATTAGGGTTGGAGTTGGGGTTAGGGTTAGGGTCGGATATGGGGTTACGGTTGGAATTGGGATTAGGGTTAGGGTTGGAATTAGGGTTAGGGTTAGGTTTGGGATTGGGGTTAGGGTTGGAAGTGGGGTTAGGGTTAGTGTTGGAATTTGGGTTAGGGTTAGGGTTGGAATTGGGGTTAGGGTTAGGGTTAGGGTTGGAATTGGGTTTAGGGTTAGGGTTGGAATTATGGTTAGTTTAAGGTTTGGAATTGGAGTTAGGGTTAGTGTTGGAACTGGGGTAGGGTTGGAATTGGGGTTAGTTTAAGGTTTGGAATTGGAGTTAGTGGTAGTGTTGGAACTAGGGTTAGGTTTAGGGTTGGAATTTGGGTTAGGGTTAGTGTTGGAATTTGGTTTAGGGTATAGGGTAGGAAGTGGGGTTAGGGTTAGGTTTTGGAATTGGATTTAGGGTTAGTGTTGAGTTGGGGTTAGAGTTGGGATTGGAATTTGGGTTAGGGGAAGGGGTGGAATTGGGATTAGGGTTAGGGTTGGAATTGGGGTTAGGGTAAGGTTTGGGATTGGGGTTAGGGTTGGAAGTGGGGTTATGGTTAGGTTTGGAATTGTGGTTAGGGTTAGGGTTGGAAATGGGTTTAGGGTTAGGGTTGGAATTGGAGTTAGTTTAAGGTTTGGAATTGGAGTTAGGGTTAGTGTTGGAACTGGGGTTAGGGTTAGGGTTAGGGTTTGAATTGGGGTTAGGGTTAGGGTTGGAATTGGGTTTATGGTTAGGGTTGGAATTGGGGTTAGTTTAAGGTTTGGAATTGGAGTTAGGGTTAGTGTTGGAACTGGGGTTAGGATTAGGGTTAGGGTTAGTGTTGGAATTTGGTTTTGGGTAGGGTAGGAACTGGGGTTAGCGTTAGGTTTGGAATTGGATTTAGGGTTAGTGTTGAGTTGGGGTTAGGGTTAGGTTTGGAATTGGGGTTAGGGTTAGGGTTGGAATTGGTGTTAGCATTAGTGTTGGAACTGGGGTTACGGTTACTTTTGGGTTAGGGTTAGGGTTAGGGTTAGTGTTTGTTCTGGAATTGGGATTACGCTGAGGGTTGAAATTTGGTTGAAATCGCTGCCCCAAAAAAGTTGCCGCGTAAAAAAAGGATGCCGCCCAAAAATGTTCTGCCCCTCAGAAAAAAACAGGTCGCCGCAACAAAATAAAGTCGCCACCTCCCGAAAAAAGTCTCCCTTTTAAAAAAGTTGTAGCCTAAAAAAGAAAGTTCTTGCACAAAAAAATCACTGCTCCCCAAAAAGTCGGCGCGTAAAAAAAGTCGCAGCCAAAAAAATAAATAAATAAATCCGGCTCAAAAGGAAAAACGAAAAAAGGCCTCTTTGAAAAAAGTCATTGCCCTATAAGAAAAAGTTGTCGCTCCCCCCAAAAAATCAAAAATCGCCGCCAAAAAGGTTCGCAGCCAAAAAAGAAGTCGCCGCCAAAGAAAAAATGTCGCAGCCAAAACAAAACAATGAAAAAAAAAATAATAAAAAGCTGTCCTTCCAAGAAAATTTGCCACCCCAAAAAACAGGTCGCAGTAAAAAAAAGGCACCGCCCCCCAAGAAGTCGCCTAAAAAAGTTTTAAAATATATAAATGTATATTGCCATCCCCCCAAAAAAAAATAAAAATGAAAGGCGCCGTCCAAAAAAGAAAACAAATAAAAAATTGCAGCCAAAACAAAAACGAGAAAAAATTCGTGCAAAAATTTTTTTTTTTTTTAAAGACTGCCCCTCCAAGAAAAGTGGCTGCCACCCAAATAACCCAGGTCACCCCCACAAAGTCGCCGCCCCAAAATTCAAAGAACAAATAAAAATTTGTTTTTAAACTTGCCGCCCCAAAAAAGGGCCGTCGCCCCCCAAAAAAGAAAAAAATCGCAGCCAAAAAAAAGCACAAAAAATCCGCCATAAAATGTAACTATTTAAAAAAGGCTCACCGCAAAAAAAGTCGTCGCCCCTTAAAAAAATTCGCTGCGCCCCAAAAAAGTTGCCGCCCCCGAAAAATTACATTAAAAAAAAATAATAAATCGCCGCAAAAAAAGAAGAAGTCGCCGCCAAAGAAAACAAATGTCACAGCCAAAACAAAAACGGAAAAAAAATGTGAAAAAAAAAAAAAAAGCTGCCCCTCCAAGAAAATTTGCCGCCCCAAAACACAGGTCGCTGCAAAAAGAAGGCACCGCCCCCAAAAAGTCGCCTAAAAAAGTTTGCCGCCAAAAAAAACACCCAAAACAATGCTCCCCCAAAAAAAACAACCAATGCTCCCCCCCAAAAAAAAAGTCGCCGCGTAAAAAAAATATACCACCTTATACCACCTTCCCCTAACCCTCCCCCTTTTATCCCGCCTATACAATCACACCCCTTCATTTTAATTTTGATTCGCCTCCACCCACTCCTTACAAGGTTTCAACCATCTGTTTTACCCTACCATGCACCAAATAACACCCTCCCTTTACCTTCACACCAAACATATACTTAAAAACTTGCTGTTTTGAAAGAAATGTCTTCCATTCATGCCGAGTGTATACAATATCTAGATCTTAAAAAAAAATTATTTCTTCTTTTTTTCAAATTTGTGTTGGACACTTTGTCTAAGTTATTTTTTCTAACTCCTTATTGATTTATTGCACAGAGGTAAAAAAAAGAAAGAAGAAAAAACAAACTGGGAAACAACTTGAAAGAAAGAAAACAGAAGCAAAAATGGAAAAAACAATTTAAGAATCTGTATAAAAAAAGTAAAAAGTTACGCTGTGATATGTCAGGCGTTCAAGCGCCGCGATTTCGGTGTTTCCGCTCTGTTCCGATCCGCACACCTTTACCGGCTGCCATATAGTTCCCTTGTGGCATGGCGGCCGACTCACTAGCATGTCCTCCCCTGTCTCGATCCCTAGCTTGAAAGTCTCCACCTCTTTTGAGCTAATTAGACTTATACAATTATATAAAAAGTAAAATGATATGCAAGCTTGCTTTATTTTGGAAACAGAAAAGGAGAACAGGCACAGTACTATTCAATTGTTGACCACGTGAATGAAATGTAAATGAAAACATGACCGGTATCATAATTATAAATTGCAAAGGCAAATGGGCAACGGGCATTAAATTGTCGAAAATAGTTACGATATTCAATACTAATGTTTTTGGCAAATCCTGCCAAGAAAGTAAGTTTCATAGCAACATCTCCCTTAACTTAACCAGATGTCAACAAAATAATGTCTATTAAGAGAAGTGTTCTTTGAGAAGAATACAGTCTCTAGCAATTTTGTCATCCGCTGAGTATATTAACTCACACTTCATATTCCCTTTTCTAAAAATGAGCTTCAGAACTTCAGTCAGGTTTCACGGACTAAATCCGGTCACAAGTCCTTGTTATTTTACACCCGTATTTCCCTTTTCTTTAATGACCTCCAGAACCTCAGGTTCCATAAAATAAGTCAATTCTCGTTTAGCAAGTCTGATCTCGTGTAACAAGTCAACAGTAAGTTAGGATCCACATATCAAATCAAGTCACCCTTATACCCCCTTATACCATACCATTTTCATCCCTCCCAAACCCTCACACTACCCTTCCTTACACCCCTCACACTGCCCCCTCATGTATACCCTTACACCCCTTCCCTATACCGCTCTCCTGCCCCTCCCAATAACCCTCCCAGGCCCGGGCCCTGCTGCCCCCCCCACCTACATTGCCCCTCGGCCGACCCATCCTCCCCCGTGCCCGGACTGACGGACTCCCGATCCGTCTGCTCCAGCCAGTTCAACGGGCACGGAGCCCCGCCGGGCCCCACTGGGCCCCACGTCTATTGGGGGTTCGTTGTACGATTCCAAGCGTGAATAGCTTGAACGTCAACTTCAAGAACCCAACAACCTAATGGGTTTCCGTATCTGTTAAGTCAACATTGGTTAATCATAGCAACTAACACATTCTTGTCGATAAAGACGTGAGTTGTTGTTGCTGCTGTTGTGGTTGTTGTTTTGTTGTTGTTGTTGTTGTTGTTGTAGTGTTTTATTTTTATTTATTTATTTATTTAGGCTTACTTATTTTGTATTTATTTTGTTTTGGGGGAGGGGTTCACATTTGGGAGCACGTGCTGGAAGTATCTGTTGCCAGAGTGTTTTTATACAATAAAACTAATATGTTCAACCCACTCAAACATGGTTACAGTTTAAAAGTTTATTTCTTCTTTTTCAAATTTTGTGTTGAACACTTTGTCTAAGTTGTTTGTCTAACTCCTTATTGATTTATTGAGGTAAAAAAAGAAAGAAGAAAAAACAAACTGGGAAAACAACTTAAAAGAAAGAAAACAGAAGCAAAATAGGAAAAACAAATTAAAGAATCCGTATAAAAAAAGTAAAAAGTTACGCTGTGATATGTCAGGCGTTCAAGCGCCGCGTTTTCGGTGTTTCCGCCCTGTTCCGATCCGCACACCTTTACCGGCTGCCATATAGTTCCCTTGTGGCATGGCGGCCGACTCACTAGCATGTCCTCCCCTGTCTCGATCCCTAGCGCCGCGGGCCCTGTCCCTTTAGGGGAGAAACAAGGCTGATCCCAATCACACTGGTGCCAGTCCCAGCAAAATGCCAAGTTCCTATATTGGGGGCAGACGGTAATCGAACCCAGCACCGGTTGGTTTCTGAGTTGTGAGACAGTCCCGGCACTCGGCCTAGCCCACTGCGCCAAAGTGTCGGTACTTAATCTTGGGGATTTACATTGTATAGAGACTGGAGTCCACATACCATTAAGGATTGCTTTCACCAACGGAATTTGAACCCTAAGTCGTGCTTGAAAGTCTCCACCTCTTTTGAGCTAATTAGACTTATACAATTATATAAAAAGTAAAATGATATGCAAGCTTGCTTTATTTTGGAAACAGAAAAGGAGAACAGGCACAGTACTATTCAATTGTTGACCACGTGAATGAAATGTAAATGAAAACATGACCGGTATCATAATTAGAAATTGCAAATGCAAATGGGCAACGGGCATTAAGTTTTCGAAAATAGTTACGATATTCATTACTAATGTTTTTGGCAAATCCTGCCAAGAAAGTAAGTTTCACAGCAACATCTCCCTTAACTTAACCAGATGGCAACAAAATAATGTCTATTAAGAGAAGTGTTCTTTGAGAAGAATACAGTCTCTAGCAATTTTGTCTTTAACCGCTGAGTATATTAACTCACACTTCATATTCCCTTTTCTAAAAATGATCTTCAGAACTTCAGTCAGGTTTCACGGACTAAATCCGGTCACAAGTCCTTGTTATTTTACACCCGTATTTCCCTTTTCTTTAATGACCTCCAGAACCTCAGGTTCCATAAAATAAGTCAATTCTCGTTTAGCAAGTCTGATCTCGTGTAACAAGTCAACAGTAAGTTAGGATTCACATATCAAATCAAGTCACCCTCCCTTATACCCCCTTATACCGTACCATTTTCATCCCTCCCAAACTCTCACACTACCAGTCCTTACACCCCTCACACTGCCCCCTCATTTATACCCTTACACCCCTTCCCTATACCACTCTCCTGCCCCTCCCAATAACCCTCCCAGGCCCGGGCCCTGCTGCCCCCCCCCCCCCCCGCCTACATTGCCCCTCGGCCGACCCATCCTCCCCCGTGCCCGGACTGACGGACTCCCGATCCGTCTGCTCCAGTCAGTTCAACGGGCACGGAGCCCCGCCGGGCCCCACTGGGCCCCTCGTCTATTGGGGGTTCGTTGTACGATTCCAAGCGTAGACTACATGAATAGCTTGAACGTCAACTTCAAGAACCCAACAACCTAATGGGTTTCCGTATCTGTTAAGTCAACATTGGTTAATCATAGCAACTAACACATTCTTGTCGATAAAGACGTGAGTTGTTGTTGCTGCTGTTGTGGTTGTTGTTTTGTTGTTGTTGTTGTTGTTGTTGTAGTGTTTATTATTTTTATTTATTTATTTATTTAGGCTTACTTATTTTGTATTTATTTTGTTTTGGGGGAGGGGTTCGCATTTGGGAGCACTTGCTGGAAGTATCTGTTGCCAGAGTGTTTTTATACAATAAAGCTAATGTGTTCAACCCACTCAAACATGATTACATTTAAAAAGTTTGTTATTTCTTTTTAAAATTTTGTATTGAACACTTTGTCTAAGTTATTTTGTATAACTCGTTATTGATTTATTTAGGTAAAAGAAGAAAGAAGAAAAAACAAGCCGGGAAAACAACTTGAAAGAAAGAAAACAGAGGCAAAAAAAGAAAAACAAATTAAAGAATCCGTAAAAAAAAAAGTAAAAAGTTACGCTGTGATATGTCAGGCGTTCAAGCGCCGCGATTTCGGTGTTTCCGCCCTGTTCCGATCCGCACACCTTTACCGGCTGCCATATAGTTCCCTTGTGGCATGGCGGCCGACTCACTAGCATGTCCTCCCCTGTCTCGATCCCTAGCGCCGCGGGCCCTGTCCCTTTAGGGGAGAAACAAGGCTGATCCCAATCACACTGGTGCCAGTCCCAGCAAAATGCCAAGTTCCTATATTGGGGGCAGACGGTAATCGAACCCAGCACCGGTTGGTTTCTGAGTTGTGAGACAGTCCCGGCACTCGGCCTAGCCCACTGCGCCAAAGTGTCGGTACTTAATCTTGGGGATTTACATTGTATAGAGACTGTAGTCCACATACCATGAAGGATTGCTTTCACCAACGGAATCTGAACCCTAAGTCGCGTTTGACGTTTGGAGCTCATTGGAGCTCACATAAAAAAAGTTAAAACGTTATGATATTCAAGCTACCTTTGTTTTGAAAAACAAACACAGAACAAGAAATTGTCACTTAGGTTTACAAAAAAATAATAATTATATAGGCCTAATGCTTGTTAATATTGCCAAGTTGCTTCACCTTCGAAAAGGAAACTGATCATTGGTAAATACAAAAGCATTTATGGGCACTGCATTTTCCTACTGAATTAGTTTGCGCTTCTCAATACGAACGTCTTGTCTCATTTTGTAATTCTTTGAAAGGTAACTTTTAGGCCTATATCAGATCTGAAATTAAGTTAATGTTAGGCACCCACTTCCCCAATAAATAATATTTACGACAAGCAATGACCTCGTAGAATCAAAATGGTTTATTTTTCTCAATGCCCCATTTTTAATCTCATAATTAAACTTTTTATTATTTGTTATCTTTATACATTTATACAATGAATACCAGTTGAACATGGGCTGTCAAGGGTACACAATATAGCACAAAAAATGTCATAAAAAGATGTGTACAACCATAGAGCAAGGACTTGCTCTGGTACAACCAAACCCCTGTCACAACGTTGAAATCAGACCTGACATCTGTAAAACTTTTTACTTATCAACTTTTAAAATCTCCTTACTCCCTTTACAAAAACGGTGTTCCCTACATTCAGGCGCAAATGAAACGTGTTAATTACATTAGGTAAGTGGTTTATGATTACTTTGTAAATTCTCATTACCTTAAGACAAAAATCTCTCTTTGGTATCTTAGATTCTCTTTTAGGGGTATTGTTCTATTAAAAAATAGCTTCGTTGTTGTCAATCTAAATCTCGTCGGCTGGGATGTTTGTAATCATTCCCTTCAAAAAAGAAATGGTCTCAACCCTTAAGCTTCTTGTGCATGTTATTACCAAATATGGAAGTCTAGGGCTTTGTTATGCAAATAAGAAGGCAAGACCAAGGTCGCGTGATCTTGACCATGGAACGGACGACCGGTCGTCCGTTTCATGGTCGTCTGTTCGATCTTTGTCCCTTAATACATACACCGGACAACTAGCAAACTTTACATGCGGTTTGCTGTGCAGATGAAAAAATGGACGACCTGTCAAGTCTCCATGACGTTTCCGCCAACAAAATGCCGTTTTTGCCACTGTCTGAGGGTAAACTCCTACTAAAAAAGAAAGTGTGATGGTGAGTTGAGAATCTAGAAAAATTTATGGTGTTTTAAACTTATTTTCATTTGTAAAATTTGAAGAAATGTTTGGTTGTTTTCGGCACAAGGCGTCAAGTTAAAAGCCCCATGTTTTGGCTTAGTTTCAGTGTTGAGACGACATTATTAGCTATTGAAACTTTGAAAGTTGCGGGGATTGCAGTGAGTGAGTGATATTATGAACTGAAATTCTTCAAAGGAACAAACAAGAGCATTTAGAAAAGAGGGTTCAGTCTCAGGGAGTGCTAGTTTACTGTACATTTTTTAATGTTGCTCACATAATTTTTTAAATTATTTTTTCCCCAGGTGCCTAGTTCGGCCCTTCCATGGCAAAACAGCCTAACTCAAAAATTTACATTTTGAGAAAAGCAAATACAGAGTTAAGCTGTTTTGCCATAAAAACGGGGAAAAATGTTCTTATCCTGCCACCCATTTTTTCACTCATTTTTACCCAAAGAAATATCTCATTTGAGTAAATAAGATACTATTTTATTTCATAACGAAAGAAAAAGTGGTGGTTGGATACGGAAATGTTTCCAAAAAAGGGATTAAAGTGTAAAAAGAAGCTGAGATAGGACATTATATTCAGAAACCATACAGAGTATGCCTTTAAAACTTTGACATGGAAAAAGCGCCCTCAAATTACCCAGAAATGATCTGATATAAAAACCAAAATTTTTGAGTTGGGCTGTTTTGCCATGGAAAGGCCGAGTTAATTAATTTCACAAGGCAGCTGTCAACTGTGTACAATTGAAATGACTATAGGGCTTGTTTGATGAAAAAAACTTTAAAAATAAATGATTCAGTTAACAAAGGGGGTGTTCATTTCGGAAAAAGTGGTACATCGTAACTACATGAGTTCTAGACCAAGTAACTGGAGCGCTGTACTCCTTTTTTCATAATTTTGACATCTTCGTCTGTAGGCCTACTTGCCGAAGATGTAAAAAAAAAATTAAAAGAGCGCCCCAGTTACTGAGTCTACATGAGCTCTAGATCCAGTAACTGGGGCACTGTACTCAATTTGTAATCTGCGATTACGACCACAGATGTCAAAATTTTGAGAAAAAAAAACAAAACGGAGTACAGTGCCCCAGTTACTGGGTCTATATGAGTTCCTAGTCAGAGTTACTGGACAGCGCTTTTTTTTACATTTGAAAACTACCTGGTATGTTTATTTCCTAGTAGTTTTTTATGAATGTTGGATTCAGTTGGACCTTTGCTTTCCTTTTTAAAAGTTTGTTTTTATAATTCTCTAGAAATTGGTAATAAATATTTAACTTGCTTACATTGAGGCATTGACATAACTGGAGGGGAGAGGCAGGAGGCCCTCCCCCACTCAGAAATCAGAACTTTTGCCCCCCCCCCCCAAATTAGGTAAAAAAAGAAGCACAAATAAATGACTTGATACATTAAATAGCCCCCTCAAGTTATGTCTTTGCTGCTGCTTGTTTCCCCTCCCTCAAACAAAATAAAAATGTCTGGTTACGCCTTTGCCTGAAAACAAATGAATGCAAGCGTAATTCCATCGTGTGGCAGAAACTCTTGGGCAAACATGGCGTTCAGAGAAAAGGGCTATCATGACCTAGAACCAAACATGGTAATAGTTCAAAATGACTGTTCATCTTTGTATAAAACCATTAAAACCGCTTGTGGAATACAGGAAAATGATACTTGTATATGTCCCATGCCCAACCAGGTTATCTGTTGGTCATTCACGGGCCAACTAGTGATCCACTTTACTTATGCCAGTCCTTATTTCTATATGACATACACTACATGTACATCATACATGTGTACAAAGATGAACAGGCATTTCAAATTTTTAGAAAATATGTTTTAAAAAACAACCTCTGTCCAAGGTTAAGGCTTGTTTTCCTTTACCGAAGAGCCTTGCCAACCTCCATAGGACACTGTGACCAGTGAAAAATATTGAGTATAGTGCCCAATTGGTCGGCACTACACTCCGGAAATAGACTGCGTTAGTTTACCTCAGAGAGCGTACAAGCTTTTGCGGGGATTTGGACTTGTAGCCCTGCAGCTACAGAGTGTGTTGTAACTTATGGACTATTAATTGTACAGCGCTTTGTGATGTCTATGTGACATGGAAAGCGTTTTAAAAATAATGAATAGTAATTATTATTTTTATTACTGTGGTAATTGTTTAACATTTGTTCATTTTCTCATAAGTTTTTAATTTTTTATGTTGTTGGTTTTAAATGTAATAATTTCACCAATTATGTTTTTGGGGGTTGAAAAAGTAATGTGACTGAAATATAAATCACACAAAACACCCACGTTCAACTCCCATAGCTAACGGCTCAGAGGTGCCCAAAACCTCAATGGTGACCTTATCATCGCAAGATTTAATACATGGTCTATTACATGTGTGCAATGTATTTGCGCTTACTGTAGATCACTGTGCTGTAAATTTCATGTACCGGCCTATATTTATGAGCTAACCCTAACTCCGAAGCCCATTTGCCAACAAGCAACCTCAATCCTCCAAGCTCCTTCAATGTGTCACTTTACATGTCTGGACTTGGATAAGATTGAGTATGCCTGACCTAGTGGTAAGTAATGTTACAGCCCTCAGTCCTTACTAAGCCTCCAATTTATAAAAAGAATTCTGGAGGATCCAGGAGGGTTTGGGAACCCTATACGTGACCGTGTTCAACCACAACCAGGTCCCTATTTCATAGAGCTGCTTGAGCACAATATCTTGCTAAGCAGTTTCTTGCTAAGCAAATGTATACAGGCTACCGATCACAAATGGTACATTCGAATGATATTTTGACTTAAATCCTTATTCTAGTAAGTATAATTTTGTTGCGTTTAGCTACTTTTTTGCTTAAGCAGCTTTATGAAATTGGGCCCAGGATAACGAATCAGCAAGCGGTGTGTTATAAAGAGAAATCGCATAGATTGGATCTGGTATTTTTGTTTTGCTGAAGTTGCATCACTTCTAGCTTGAAATAAAAAGTGTAGAAGTATGTTTGGAAGTATGTTTGATGGGAGAAGTACCAATTTGTCCCCAATGAAACCTACGATATAATGGGAACAAAAGCATTGAAATCACTTTATCCACTGTTTAGATCTTGTTTGAAATATTTGGTGCAGTTTATGCATTTGTTATATCTGACAGTAAATGAAGTTCAGTTTTGCTAGTTTCAATATAAAAGGATTTATCATGTTCTTAGTAGTACCTAACAAAAATTGTGTGGGGCTTTGTTTTTGTTTATGTATACAGGTATGCCAGTCTCAAAAGAAATCCACCTGTCAACATGTAGATGTCGGAGATCATCATGCAGCCTGGCTTAAAACCAGCTGCCTTCACTACAGACAGGTAAATTAAAACCAAGCAGTATTTTAAACGAGATCTGTGCAGAAAAAGCAGAGATTTATTTTAAATCTAAGATATAATACTTCTGTAGCTTTTTTTATTTTGGCTTCTGACTGGCACCCCCGAACAAAGATATTGACTAATAGGGCGACCGCCAACATAGGGCTGGATAGCTCAGTTGGTAGAGCAGTCAATTTTTCTTTGTTCAAACCCAAATTATTTAAAATTTACCCAGTCAGTTTCCCTTCAAGTGGTTTATTACTTTTTGTATTTTGATGAAATAGGATCAAAACACAAAAATACCGTCCAAAAGTTTCTTAAAATACATCATGTTAAAACATGTTTTTGGTGCATTACTTTCAGTGAAATTCATTTAGTTTCAAAAGTACAGCATCTTAGTAGTGTGACTTTGGGTTGAACAAAGAAAAATTTACTAGAGTGTGATTTAAACCACCGCTCTCCGGTTTAACGTGGAGGCGCTCTACCAGCTATGTAGCCCTTTGTGCTCAATATCTTTGTTTGGCCGTTAGCTGCCTGGGATCACACCCAAGTTTCAATAAAACCTGGGAAGCGGCATAAACAAAACAAAAAAGCCAATACCTTCATGGTAAAGGCACTACTAAATAAAGTTATAAGCCACAATGGAAACTAACTGGGTAAATTTTAAAAATGTTTTTGGGTTGAACAAAGAAAAATTGACTAGAGTATGATTTGAACCACTGCTCTCCGGTTTAACGTGGAGGCGCTCTACCAACTGTGCTATGTAGCCCTATGTGCTAAATATCTTTGTTTGGCCGTTAGCTGCCTGGGATCACACCCAAGTTTCAATAAAACCTGGGAAGCGGCATAAACAAAACAAAAAAGCCAATACCTTCATGGTAAAGGCACTACTAAATAAAGTTATAAGCCACAATGGAAACTAACTGGGTAAATTTAAAAAAAAATTTTGGGTTGAACAAAGAAAAATTGACTAGAGTATGATTTGAACCACTGCTCTCCGGTTTAACGTGGAGGCGCTCTACCAACTGTGCTATGTAGCCCTATGTGCTAAATATCTTTGTTTGGCCGTTAGCTGCCTGGGATCACACCCAAGTTTCAATAAAACCTGGGAAGCGGCATAAACAAAACAAAAAAGCCAATACCTTCATGGTAAAGGCACTACTAAATAAAGTTATAAGCCACAATGGAAACTAACTGGGTAAATTTTAAAAATGTTTTTGGGTTGAACAAAGAAAAATTGACTAGAGCGAGTTTTGAACCAATCATCTGCCTCTTCCCAGGTTGTAGCGTAAACTTAGGTGTGATCCCTGGCTATACTGCAGCTAATGGTTGTGTGGCTTCTGACTGGCACCCCCAAACAAAGATATTGACAAATTAGAGAGACCGCCAACATACATGTAAAGGCTAGATAGTTCAGTTGGTAGAGCACCCGCACGATAAAGCAGAGGTCAATGGTTCAAATTCCGCTTGAGTAAGTTTTTCTTTGGTCAACCCATAATCATTTAAAAAAAATACCCAGTCAGTTTCCCTTGTGGGTTATAACTTGATATTTGAAATACAAAAGTTGCATCCCCTTAAGGCGATCCCCTGGCTGCCACTTCCTAGGTTGTATCGTAAACTATGGTGTTATCCCTGGCTACACGGCAGCTAAAAGTTGTATGGCTTTTGACTGGCGCCCCTGAACAAGACACTGACAAATTAGGGAGACCACCAACATAGGGCTAGATAGCTCAGTTGGTAGAGCGCCGGCACGTTAAACTGGAGGTTAATGGTTCAAATCTCGCTCCAGTAAATTTGTCTTTGTTCCCGAATCTTTTAACAAATTTACCCAGTCAGTTTCCCTTGTGGTTTATAACTTGATATTTGAAATTTTAAAAAAGTTGCATCCCCTTCAGGTGATCACCTGGCTGCCGCTTCCCAGGTGTGATCTCTGGCTATACGGCAGCCAATGGATTTAAGGCTTCTGACTGGCACCCCTGAACAAAAGGATTGACAAAATAGGAAGACCACCAACATAGGGCTAGATACCTTAGTTGTAGGGGGCCAGCACGTTAAATTGGATGCTCATTACAATAAGTTTGGGGACATCATTCATACAATCACCAACATTGAACAACTTACTGAAATACGCACACAGACAATAGCAAAATGCACATACCCTAGTATTGTATGAAACCAAAACTCCCCCAAAAAACTTGTACCGAACATACTAACTGTGTCCCATGAAAATTCATATTGTGTACTTACTGTACAAGCCAAAAATTGTGTTTTTTTGAAAATTTTACACATGTTCCCGTCGTTTTCAAAACGACAACATTTGCTCTTTTAGCAAACTGAGCTCTTAATAACTTCCCAAATCACTGCGTGCTATAATTGGCTAATGTAAATGATGTGACAGCTCCTTAAAGTTTTGTCACTCGGCCTGTGCGTATGCATTGTGATGTGTTGGTTCAAATCCCGCTCTAGTTACTTTTTCTTTGTTCAACGTCAAACCAATAAAAGAAATTGACATTTCAGTCAAATTTTTTCTGGTCTGGTCCTTCTCCTCTGTTGATGATGTATTGATCTTTTGACAGTTGCTTTGTTTGCTTTACCAAATTGAAGCTTTAAAAAGTTAAAGCAGATCAAGTGAAATCAGGAAACATTTGTTCGGTGGTTACATTAGTTTGTACCCTGCACTGCCATCTAAAAAAACCAATGTGAACAAATTGTGTGAAATAAGATTAACATACCATTGGAATGAAAAGCTAATGCATCTAGTTAACTTCTTTACCTTAAACTCTCTGTGAAATGTTTTCAACTCATGGCACTTGAAGTCCATCAAAATCACCGTTGCTTTATATTTTGATTAAACAACAATAAAAATAAGCCTGATTTATGCACATAATCACCCAAACTGTTTCATTTTCACTGAAACATAACAACAAACTTAATACACTTTCACTTGATTGTAAGATGTGTTTTCTGAAACTAGATGATAATTTAATTTCCCTTGAATCAATCTAAATAATTGGGAAAAATAATTTTTCCAACAAACATTTTGTTTTTGTTTGCATCAAAACTGTTTTCACTATTTTCACTGAAACATGACTACAAACTTTATGAAACTAGAGAATAAAGTTATTTCCTTTTAACAAATCTAAATAACTTACTCCAAGGATTGGGTGAAATAATTTTTTCTAACAAATATTTTGTTTTTGATTGCATCTGCAGGTACGTCAGTCTTAGACGAAATCTATCCATCAAGTCAACAAGTAGATGTCCAAGACCATGTATCATCATGCAGTCCGACCTAAAATCTGTCTTCACTGCAAGCAGGTAGGTTTGATAATGAGCTTTTGAGTTCATAGGATAGAAAAAGAAGAGATTAGAATAAAGGAATGACAGGTCTTCAACATCCATTAAAAATTGGCAGGATCAGGGCCATGCGATAAAACACTGAACTGTTGCTGGGCCACCACCCTGCAAGGTTTAATACAGACATTAAAACTAAGTCACAACTTTCTCATTCCCGTTCCCACTTTTAAAAGTTAAGAGGTTTTTTTTTATCCTTTTAATCAAACTGTCTCTGGCGTAGCAGAGATGATTCAAAACTACAAGGCCTTTAATAGTTAAGAGGTAATCTGACAGTTAAGGCTCAGCTCACTCCATGGTTCATCTTTACTCTGCATAAAATTTATATTTGTGTTGAGCACTAAGTAGCACCTTGCACAAGTTTTGAGCTTGTGGGCTTAAGTTTCAAACTGTTGCGCTAGTTTCACTATTAGTAGTGAACTTGAATGAAAATGGCATTTCAGTCGACATTTTTCAATTGTTTTGGTGGGAAGTGTTACCTAAAACACAGTGTAGTCTGTTTCAAACTTCTGTATTGTAAATGAAGTTTTAAAACACTTATTGTTGCAAATTCTGCATTTTACTTGTGTGCAGTGAGATGTACCATCTTCAAAGTGGCGTGTCGTGGCCGAGTGGATAAGATCACTGGACTCAAGCTCTGGTGTTTCTGATCAGCAGAGTGTGGGTTCGAGCCCCAGTCGTGACACTTGTGTCCTTAAGCAAGACACTTAACCATGATTGCTTCGTCCTTCGGAAGGGACGTAAAGCCGTTGGTCCCGTGTGTTGTGTAACGCACGAAAAGAACCCAGTGCACTTATCGAAAAGAGAAGGGGTCCGCCCCGGTGTTCCTGGTTTGATCGGCTGCATATTGCACCACAGCACCTTGTAAACCATTACAAGGTGCTATGTAAAGGAGTAGGTCTCATACTTCAAAACGAAGCCCCAAATACCTTGCAGGAAAATACTGAATGTTAAGCGCTTAGAGGCTGGCCTGCAGTAGGCGCTATACAAATACAATATATTATTATATTATTATTATTACTCATCAACAAGTAGATGTCTAAGATCTGCATAATGGTCAGCCTTGAAAAGGAATTGCCCTCTCTAAAAGGTAAATTAAATAGCTTGGTTTTGCCGCTTTAAATTGAAATAACTTCCTGATACCATCTTTCATGAAGCATTTGTCCTGGCAAAGTCATATTTTTAAAGACGGCATTCAAGGATGCAGCTCAGTTTTTGATTCAGTAGTCCTTTCTCAAATATTATTGGACTTAAGTGCCCACCTAGAAAACGTGTAAAATACCAAATCCTTTATTAAAAAAAGGTGACTCCGATCTCAAAATTTAATTGTACATAATAGAGGCGGACTCTTTCTCAAGATGCACTTGATTTATTACCTCTTGCAGCAATATGCCCATCAAAAGCTGAGAAAATTTTTCTGAAGTACATCTGCATTCAGCCAATTTATTTTAATAAACTACAAGGGAAACTGACTGGGTAAATTTGTAATTGAATTTGAGTTAAATAAAGAAAAGTTGACCATAGAGCTGCATTTGAACCTGCAAAAGAAAAACAATTTTTTTTTACCTAAAACTCCTTATGAATTATTTTAAATCAAGGCATATGAAGTTTACAAAAATTAATGCTGCTTTATATTTTGATTAAACACCAGTCAAAATAAGTCAGATATAATGCACAAACTCCCAAACCGTTTTCATCATTTTCATTGAAACATGACAACAAACTTGACGAACTTTCAGTTGATTGTAAATGTGTTCGATGAAATAATTTTCCTTTAACCAATCAGAATAACTTACTCAAGGGAATTGGGAGAAAATTTTAGTTAACAAACATTTTGTTTTTGTTTGGATCTTTAGTTATGCTGGTCTTAGAAGAAATCTACCCATCAACAAGTAAATATCCAAGACCCAAGTATCATCATGCAGTCTGGCATAAATTCTGTCTTCACTGCAAGCAGGTAGGTTTATTATGAGCACTTAAGTTCAGGGTAGAAAGAGAAGAGATTAATAATAGGGGAATAAAAGAGTGGTTGCAAGGTCTTCAAAAACCTGCAGTTTCCTGGCCGTGCAGTTGGCTTGGTCCATTATCGCAACCCCTCTAAAGCAGGTTTAAAACAGACATTGAAGACTAAGTCACAACTCTTGTATTCCCCAAAGTAAAATTTACAGAGTGGGATTTGAACCTGGAACCTCTAGATTAATGTGCTTGGCGCTCTACCATCTGAGCTATGCAGCTCGAATAGTGGCGGTCTCCCTATTTTGTCAGTATTTTTGTTTGGGGTGCCAGTCGGAAGCCATTCGACATACCTCTTGCCAGGTTCAGAGATGCTGGCATGACAAATTTCATACAAGTTCTACTGTTCTTGTTTTAAAAACCTTTCTCTTATACAGTGGGTTCTTTAACGTTTATTACAAAACACACAGAACAAACGGAATTACTTCTCATCTG
The DNA here is from genome assembly GCA_023634235.1 of Pisaster brevispinus. Taxonomy (NCBI): domain Eukaryota; kingdom Metazoa; phylum Echinodermata; class Asteroidea; order Forcipulatida; family Asteriidae; genus Pisaster; species Pisaster brevispinus. The sequence goes on from JAMKCF010000004.1 coordinate 25,912,361, forward strand.
AAGAAAGCTACAATAATAGTTTGCGATTTGCTCAAGAACACAAGTGTCAAGACTAGTACTCATGCTACACCTATTACTTTGCCTTTGCCCTGTCCTTTGTCTAGGTATTTGCAGAGAATAACTGGGGGCATGCTCTTGTCAAAGTGAGCTATTCATTTGTGCAGTTTTTAAATATCATTTGGGAGGCAAGGGTGAAAGTTTCAGATGGCCTGGTCCTCCTCTGCTGATGATGCTTCTGGTCCAATGAAAAAAAATACTTGATGATATAGATACATACACTGGTTGTCTTTATAGAATCCATCCAATGCAAGGCAAAATTTGTTTTAAATTTGTTTTCTTTTATCAAAATAACCAGTGCTGGGGGACTCAAAACCGAAATGGGACACTCCCTTCACACAGCATATATTTCATGACAAGTGGTGAGAATTATGGTTGTACAGCAAAGATCGCTTGGTGTACAAAGTTTGCGCCCAGAGCTATGTTGCGCAAAAATTTATGCAAGGAAACAAAGTTTGCACCATCACAAAATGTTACACTGTGCGAATTTTAGAAAAAGGAATACTTAAAAGATTGCGTCCAACATATGTCATCCTAGTAGTGTCTTACAGTAATGGTATTGAGTTTGTTTATGTTATTGTCATCTGGTATGGCAGCCTCAAAAGAAATCTACCTGTCAACAAGTAGATGTCTGAGATCCAAATGTCATCATGCCTTCTGGCTTAAAACCTTCCTTCACTACAACCAGATCAATTTATTGACAAGCACTTTTAAACAAGATCTGTCGAGAAAATAGAGAAATTCATATAAAGCCTTTAGCACTTGCCTAGCATTGAGTCATTTACTCCTTGAACAGGGCAGAGAGTCACATGATTATCCACTGTACCTAGAAATCCTGTTCCAACTTTTGTTATGATTATTTTCATGTATTACAAGCTTTTTATATTTTGTGGAGGATGAAATTACCTTTCGAATGAATTGGACAGTTGTTTTGTTTGCTTTACAAAATTAAAGCTTTGATGTTGGAACTAAAACTACAATTGTTATTTGGAAACTTGTACGCACAAGTTTTTACACTGTACTGCCGTATCAAACAAACAGAATGTGAGCAAAGTGTGTGAAATTAATCACATTATACCTTCGGAAGTAAAAACCAATGCCTCTCTATTACCTAAAGATAACATCTTTACCTAAAACTAAACAATCACTGTTGCTTTATACTTTGATTATACAACAAACAAAATGAGCCATATTTTAGAACAGAATCTTCCAAACTGTTATGAAACATGACAAACTCAATGCACAGTCACTTGATTGTAGAATGTGTCCGGTGAAACTAGAGGTTGAAGTAATTTTCCTTTAACCAATCTGAATAACTTAATCCAGGGATTGGGTGAAATCATTTTTTCTAACGAACATTTTGTTTTTTTGCTTGTATCTTAAGATGTGGCGGTCTTAGAAGAAATCTATCCATCAAAAGGAGATATCCAAGACCAAGTGTTATCATGCAGTCTGGCTTAAAATATTACTTCACTGCAAGCAGGTAGGTTTATTAACAAGCACTTGAGTTCATAGGGTAGAAAAAGAAGAGATTCATAAATAGGGCAACAGTAACTAGTTCTTCATAAATGCCATTTTAAAATTGGCAGGGTCATGACCTTGCGATAGAAACGAGCCCTCTGATGGCCACTACCCTGCAAGGTTTTAAATAGGCATTGAAGACTAAGCCCCAAATCTTTTATTCCCATCATAAATACCTTCAGTTAAAAACATGCAAAACCCTTCACAATTTAAAAGCAAATCCGACAATTCAGGGTCAGTTCACTCCCTGGCTCACCTTGACTGTGCATTGAAATTCTATGTATGTGTTGAACGCTAAGTAGATGATTGCACATCTGTTTCTTGCTCTATGTTTAAACTTGCACGCTTAAGTTTCAAACTATTGTGCAGAAGTTTCCTAATTTGTGTTAGCCAAATATGTGCCCTACCAACTTAACCCTTTCAATACCGCATTGTTTACAGGGGTCACACTGCTGTGTACCGCATTTTTTCACACAAAAAGCAAAGTGCAGTGTTCACTTTTTTCAATCTTGATTTTCTGTGTGAAGACATATTTTTGTGGAAAAACTTTGTGCATACAATTTGTAGCTAATGAAATGATCTTTCATATGATGTCAAATTTTTATATATTATCTTCATGTCCTTTGCCACCTCGATCGGCAAGAATGGGTCGAGGCCCGCCGAGCCCATGCCCATGCCCACGGCGTTGAAGGGTTGCAGTGCTCGGTCCAGCTACCGGTATATCGTCAGGATCACTGCCATCATTGAACGTACCTTGCGACGAAACATCACGAGTTTCATCCGAATCTTCACTAGGTTCTTCTTCACATATTTTCAAGTCCAATTCATAGTCACTAATGACAAATATTTCAACCAAAACCTACGGGTCACGAACAGCCATGATGGTGATTTTTTGTCGGGAAAACGGAAGCGTGAAATCTGGAAGTACTGCAGCACACAACGTAGTTTTTCTCGGAAAATCGTAATGGCGACCCCCTATACAATACACACCATTGGAAAGCTCAATAAACAAGCTACCCGTCTATGTAAGGGTCAACAACAGAGGGCGCCAAACAAAATAAATACAGGGTCTCAAAGGCCGCGACTTTTTTTGTCGAGTAAACTCGACATTGGTACGGAAGCACACACGGCGCACGGTCGAGTAAACTCGACAATGGTATTGAAAGGGTTAAATTGGACAGTGAAATTTGTAAGCACCCTCTTACGACCCCAAAAGGTTGGGTCATGTTTAAACATGGCCACATGATCTCCTTTTAGCCAATCAGAATGGTTTAACTGTTGCAGGTATTTATAAATTAAGTGTTTTTAATCACTAGTTTTTGTGAAAAGTAGTTTTTTTTTCTTTTTTTCCCCTTTTCCTTTAGGTCAAACTGTTCTGGCTTTGCAAAGATGATTCAAATTTACATGGGTTTTAGTTCATTTATTCAGTGAAGTTCTCTGTTTTAACAAATAGTTACCAGTTTTCATCTGTATGGGCTCAGTAAAAACCTGCTTTTGTAACTTATAATGAACTTCAAACAAATTGACATGACATTTCAGCCACCAAGTTTTTCATTTGGTTTGGTGGGCAGGATTACCTAAGATAAAGTATAATTTATTTCAAACTATCTTACTGTTGTTTTGTTTGTGTGCAGTGAGACTTACCGTCTCCAAAGAGATCTCCATCAACAAGTAGATGTCTGAGATCTGCGTAATGGTCAGCCGTGTAAAGGAATTGCTCTGTCCAGTAAAAGGTAAACGTCTTACTCATGTTCACATTGCTTGTAAAATCATATATTCTTAGCCTCTAGCATTGAAATTAATTCCCGATACCATCTATCATGGAGCATTTGTCCCGGAAAAGTCGTATTTTAAAAGAAGGCAGTCAAGAACGCGGCTTAATAAGTTTTTGTTTCAGTAGTCTTTTCTTATATCATTATTTTACTCAAGCTCCCACAAGAAAAGTTGAACAAAAACAAGTAACTTTTTGAAAAATTATGACTTCAGTCTCAAAATTTAATGGTACATAAGAAGCCTACTCTTTCTCAAGATGCACTTGAACAGTTGCCTCTAACAGCAATATGACCATCAAAAGCTGAATTTTTTCTTCCAAATTAAATCTAAATTCAGCTAATTTATATTAATCAACTACATGGGAACTGACTGGATAAATTTGTAAAAGATTTTGTGTTAGACAAAGCAAAATTTACAGTGGGATTTGAACCTGCAACCTCCGGATTAACGCGCTGGCTCTAGAGCAAAGGAGCTATTTTGCTCTAATAGTGGCAGTATCCCTATTGTGTCGATGTTTTTATTTCGGGTGCCATTCAGAAGCCATTTGACCTACCGTTTACCAGGTTCAAGGATTACAAATTTCAGACTCGTTCTTGTTTCAAAAACATTTGCACTGGGCTCTTTAACATTTAGTACAAAACACGCAGGACCAACGACTTTACTTCCCATCCAAAGAAAGAAGCAATAATAGTTTTTGGATTGCTGAAGGACACAAGTGTCATAACTGGGACTCGAGCTACACTTATCACTTTGCCTTGTCAATTTACTTAACTGGACATACTCATTTCTTTATTTTTCATTGGGGGGGGGAGGCAGGTAGTTGCAAAGAATAACTGGGGGTTTGGCAGCAGGGGCGTAGCCAGGACTTTTTCAGTGGGGGGGGGGGGCATTGCTTTTAAGTGGGAGGGCCAGGGGAAATGAGTTTGTCAGTGTGTGTGTGGGTGGGGGGGGGGTCATGCTTTTATTTTGGAAGGGGTAGGCTGCAGCAGCAGGGGTCCACAATCCTCTTATGGCCTTTTGTGGCTGCAATAGCGATCCCGATTGCGATCGTTCACTACATTTTGATAGTACAAACACGCATTTTCTCTTTTTTTGTCTGTTCTTTTCCTTTTCTTATTTTTGTGAGAACTATCGCCATTTTTCGTGTGGGGGGGGGGGGGACACGTGCCCCCCAGGCCCTACCCCCCCAGGCCCTACCCCCCAGGCCCTACCCCTCCCCTTTGGTTACACCGCTGTTTGGCAGGCTCTTGATGTATTGAGCTATACATTTGTTAATTTTTAAAATATTTGGAGAGGCAAGGGCGAAAAATTTTGGTTGGTCTGGTCCTTTTCCTCTGTTGATGATGTATTGAACTATTTACAGTTGCTTTGTTTGCTTTACCAAGTTGAAGCTTTAAGGTCCGAAACATAAAACAGATAAAATGAAATTAGGAAACATTTGTTATGTGGTTACATTAGTTTACTGTACTGCCATCTCAAACAAACACAAAATGAACAAATTGTGAAATTAATCACAACATACCATTTGAAAGATTACTAATGCCTCTAGATCTAAATAAACTCTGAGGATTGGGTGAAATATTTTCTAACAAACATTTTGTTTTTGTTTGTATCTTCAGTTGTGCCGGTCTTAGAAGAAATCTATCTGTCATCAAGTAGATATCCAAGACCCAAGTATCATCATGCAGTCTGACTTAAAATCCGTCTTCACTGCAAGCCGGTAGGTTTATTAATGAGCTTTTGAGTTCACAGAGTGAAAAAGAAGAGATCCATAATAAGGGAATGAAAGGTCTTCAATGTCCATTTAAAATTGGCAGGATCATGGCCATGCGATAAAAGACTGAACTGTCACATAGTCACAACCCTGCAAGGTTTAAAACAGACATTGAAGACTACAATGTAAGTGGCGACTCTTTTGTTCCCATTCATAAATACTTTCCGTTAAAAACATACAATACCTTTAAGAGTTAAGAAGTTTTTTTGTTTTGTTTTGTTTGTATCTTTTTTTAATCAAATTGTTCTGGCCTTGCAGAGATGATTCAAATTTGCATGGATTTGGTTCATGAACAGTAACTCTGTGTTTCAACAATCAGTTTTATAACTGATAGTTACCAGTTTCCATCTTTTTTGGTTTGGTAAAAACCTGCTTTTGTAACTTTAAAATGATCTTTAAAGAAATTGACATTTCAGTAAACATTTCTCATCATTTGTTTTGAGGGTAAGTTATAACTAAGATAAAATACAATTTATTTCAAACTTCTGTTTTCAAAACTAATTGTTGCATTTTGTTTGTGCGCAGTGAGGCTTACCATCTGTAAAGAGATCTACCCATCAACAAGTAGATGTCTGAGATCTGCATAATGGTCAGCCTTGTAAAGAAATTGTCCTCTCCAGTAAAAGGTAAATTAATAAGGTTGTCTTCATGATCTCATTTTTGTGTTGTTCCTCTTTTGTCAAGTCAGGGTTTCATTGTGACAATGATATTTTCAAAAAATAAAACCACATGTGTGCAGGGAAAATTCTTTAAAATACTGACGTGAAGTGGTTAAATGAGTAAAATTGCCCTTTTGGGTGGTAAAGGTATACCAAGGCTTGATGATCTCCAAAGAGATCTAACGATCAAAGTAGATGTATGAGATCTCCAAAATGATTAGCCTGGTGAAATGCCCTTTCCTGTAAAAGGTAAATTCAAGAGTAAATCAAATGTTTATGCATGTTTACGTTGTTAGAAAGTGCATAAGCTCTGAGCCTCTAGAATTGGAAGAAGTTGATGATATTATTTACATTTAGTATTCCCATCAAAAGCTGACAAAGTTCCAGTAATTTACAGCTAAATAAGCTCAATTTCACAAATAATTAAGTGATGAGAAATGTTAGAGTTTTGTCTGAATTCACTGCCCTCTGTTCTAAGTCTGCCTGGTAAACAAACATTGTGTATTTTTCTCCAAATTAAGTAAGTCAGCCTTTTTGATCAACTTCTTTATCACTGAGGACACTTATTCTTAACTCTTTCAGTGCCCGCGACATTTCAAAAGTTTAACCCTAAATTGCCAAACTTCAAGCGTTTTTGTTTTTAAAAAAGTAAATAGGTTTCACTCACCAAACTTGTTGTATCTTGCTCTCTGGTATATCCTTGATATATTCGAAAGTCAATAGTAGTCACGCACATAGGCCCTAGTGATACACCCAGAAACACTGTCCTGCACACAGGGGAGCTCCGCACTTTTTGCAGAATATACGCCATTTTTACCCACAAGCCAAAACTCAGAGTTCGAAAAAAAAAATAAATACAGGTCATACATGAATAAAAATGGTACCACTAGAAAGAGCGAGAGCGCCCCCTTGTGATATCATGTTTACTCTACCTCGTACATGTACGGGGTTTGGCAATTTTAAGTATGAACATTACCTTGTACATGTACAAGGTTGGCGATTTCGAACTAACAAATATACCTCGTACATGTACGAGTTTGGCACTGAAAGAGTTAAAAGTTTCTTTCAATCTATAACTCCAGGGATTACCATGAGGTAGAAATGCCATTATTCCAACAGACCTCCTAAGATTTGAATCCCAGTTTTAGACAAAAGAGCAACAATTGTTTGTGTCTTGCTAAAGACTGGGACCCAAAACCAACACTCTGCTGATCAGAAACACCAAAGCATGAGTATGGTATGCTTGACCAATTGGTCATGACATGCCATGTTTTTGAAACTAATTGTTTTGGCATAGTAGTATAAACTCCCAAGTTAAATGTAATTTATAAATAGATTGAACAATTTAACAAGCAGACCAATTCTTGTAATTAAACGCCACAGTCTTGAAAGCTATTTTTAATGTCAACAACCTCATAAAAAGTCTTTTGAGCTGGATGCCGGAAAAAAAGTGTTTGGCTATCCAGACACACAAACATTATCACTGGTGCCACACCTGACACCTATCATTATTGGGCAACATATGCCCATCATATAACACTCGGAGCACACCTGACCCCTATTATTATTGGGCAACACATGCCCACACATACAAAAACTTGGGGCACACCTGACCCCTATCATTATTAGACAACTCATGCCCACACATACACAACTTGGGGGCACCTTACCCCTGTTATTTTGCTATTCATAAAGTATATGCCCACACATACATGAAGAACGCACTTGGGGCACACCTGAGCCTTATCAATATCGGGCTAAAAATATGTCAGAAGTTAGGATCTATTAATATCAAAATTCGTACAAGGTATGTCAATTTAAATTTGGGGTTTAGTTTCACCTTATAAAAATTAAATTTTAAGTTTTGCAATTGAAATAATTATTTTGTCTTGTTTTTATGCTTTTTTATGCCAAATCTGTAAAACAAAGTATACTGTGCTTTGCCAGTTTGTTGTAGTATTCTGAAATCCTTGATCATGTGATTCTTCAAGAAAATATACATATACATTCCAGAAAGAGTTGTCAATCACAGAGATGATTTGTCAAAAAGTTATTCAAAGTTTTTAAAATCACATGTTGGAGATTTACAAAGCATATTACTCCTTTTGAATGTTTGTTTCCAAAAGAACCACATAACTCCAAGTAAGAATAAATTAATCTCTTCTACAGATGTTAAGATTGATGTCTACAATTCTTTAACTTTAAAAATCATTTCCATTTCTTTCCTTTTTAAAAAGGCTTGCTATTCTCCAATGAGATTGACCCATCCAAAGATGAAGATATCTGAGATCTGCAAGTGCGTACCTGATCTTCGGCTGAATGTCTTCCCAAAACACATAGATGTAGATGTTCAAGGCTGAGGCAAAGCTTGTAAATCTTGGTGTCGTTTTTTTATATAAAGTAATAGACCACAATGTTTTTGTTATCGTCGTATAGTGGGCTGTTTTTGCAGCACTATACAATTAACATTGTAAATAACTGCACCATTGCAAGCAAGTGCACACATGTGCGTTTTGAAGTATTAAACTGGGGATCGTCGCAATTATGTTTTGACCACAAAAAGTCAGAGCATCGGTGGAGCGAGGACTCGATTGGTGGTGCGACAATTCAAATCGTTCGGAATCCAATGGAGGTAAAATCACGGGAAATTCCGAACTTAATTGCGAAAAGGGACTTGGACTCATGCACCTGGCATGTGGGGTCCTACTTCTGGCCAGGGTAACATCTGGTGGTTGATCTTAAAGGTGCATCAGGCCCTTTAGCGGCGAGGATGTCTGGTGTGATCACAATGGTTGACCAAACGGGGGTAGTTCCTAGTCTAGGCCGTGGGGCTAGGGACCGCGTTTTAGGAGTAGGGGGCGTGCCCTGCATAAGGGTGCGTGGACCGGACGCTTTGAAAAGAGTACGAAGGCCCTTATGATCCCCCCACCGGTTCCTAAGAATAAAGTATCGATAGTTTTTCCCCAAACATTATTATTGTTGTTAATAGATTCATGATTATTCAATCGAAAGTGAAAACAGTAAATATGCTTCATTTTTTTTTAAACGAAATTTGTGATAAAATTATAAAGTTTGAGAATATTTTTCTTGGTTTCTTTATTTGGCGTACCGCCTCCCTCCATGCCCCACACCGTCTCCGCCCACCAACCCGCCACCTGTTCCGGGGAAATCAAACCTTGAGGGCGCTACACTATTTTCTTTTCTCATTTTTAAAATTAGTCTGTGCCCTTTTTGTGCTGACTGTTATTAAGTTGTATTTGAATTTGAGAAGTGTTGTTTACATGTGGTACATATCCTGACGACGGGGGAGTGACAGATAATGATAACAAGACTCAAGAGAGAATGGAATTAATTATTTTTCTAAACTACTGATGGATCATACCTTTTTCAAGATTAAGACGATTTAAGCCATTTCCTTGATCGTCAGTTTTGGAAAGCTCACTGTATTTATTTTTCTATTTAATTATGTAGACCCAGCCAGGTCAAAGTAGTGTATTCAGTTTTCAGTACACTAAAGTCACTAGTTTCTAGGTAATTTACTCTAGCCCCACTTGTAAACTTGGCCACATAAAGTTGGGCTATCACTCAGTAGTCATATACATTTTTATGATGACTTTTTCACTTGCTAATTCTAGTTTGATTTTGAGGTTTTCAAAATCACAAATTTTATACAGTTCAATTGTGTTTTTTACTATCCTCCATCCTCCCGACAGTCGCAGACTGGAGGCCGTAGGGAGGATGCATGGTTATGATTAACGCAACTAGGCACAATAGGTGGTCCGGTGTTACTGTTATAACGCGGTAGACATTTGTTCTTGGATGGTGGGGCCATGGCTTTAAATACCATACAATCCTCTACAGTAGTGTGCCTGTAATTTGACTATATTTTACTCGGTTGAGGGGGGGGGGGGGTGCTGAGTGTACAAAGGTCACACATTGGTGTAGGGTAAAAAAACAAATAAGTGAAAAAATGCAGGCAGGATGTGGAATTCTCACCTCTACATTGCTAGTTAATCAATATTGTAATTTCCAAACCAATCCAATTTCAACAATTATTGATTATAAAGAATATTTGAAAGTATCAAAGAAGGGTGATTGTCTGTTGTTATGCATACTAATTTTATTGGCTTGGGTGAGGAGCAATTTAACTAAAGCAGTTTGCAACAAAAAACTTATATCTAGTTTATCATAATTTTGCATAAAAGGAAACAAATCAGATAATTTGTCAGTGTTCCCACGAAGTGACCGATAAGCTTCACGGCCAGAATTCCTTGATAGGAGAAAATCACAATTGAAGTTGACCTTTTTTTCAAACTGCTGTTTCAGAGACTGCTTACAAGTACTATTGTTTATTTTTTATTTTTAAGACAAAAATAAAGCTGAATTCTTCATTCGAGCAGAACTCATCAATGTGTTTTCATTCTTGCAACTTTTTTTTAGAGTAATTAATTCCTGAACACATATTTAACTTGGTGAAAATGAACATAAGAGATGTGCTCTCGGACATATCTATTGGTCACTTTTTGAAGACAGCGACGAATTGCAAACTAACCAACTTCTGAAGTCCAAAACATGTATGTTAAATATGTGTGCAATATTTATTACAACATTTGATAACAGTTTAAAAAAACCAATATTTAAATATTCTGATTTAGCCTTTGAGAAGGTCTCTACTAGGGTCGAATTGTCAGACCACTAAATTGTTTTCAAATAAATATTACTATACATATGAGATCCACTAGCGTGTGTAGTGTTTACAGATAAACTGTTGTGGCTTCAGAAATTTTGATTCTTTAAATATTTGTTTTCAGAAACTTTCAGTGAAGTTATGCAAATTAAACATGTTAAACATGTTGCTACCTTCAACAGAAAAATAATGATTTATAAAAAAAAAAATTCTCCCACCTCAAAATGTGATTTAGATGAAGTCTACAATATTGGGATTCTTTTGGTAAAATTTGTAATTAACAAGGTAAAAAATAAAACTGAACATAATACTAAAGAAAAGTTAGTTTCAAACAGAACTCAAAGCACCAATGACTGTAGAATATTCTGCATAGCTGTAATTACATGAAGTTTTAAGAAACTTTCCCTGCCAAGAGATTTGCCATCGACTGGGCCTATGCTATTTGTCTTGACTGTACAGGTTAATTTAAAAAACATTTGTTGCTGTTATGGCATGTGTAGTGTGGTGATGGCTTGATGCTCATACTTCATTATTAGTGAAATCAAATTTTTCTTATAAGGGTCAAATTTCATAACTGGTGTGTATTGGTGCACCACTGCACCTTCATGCAAATGATTAACACTGTCTCTCATCTGGGCACAACTTTATGGCATTGCAGATGAAGGAATTCTTTGCATTCAACCCAATCACACTCAAGGATTCTGTGGTAAGCAGCGCCATAAATTGAGGCCCACTCGCAAGAACTGGGGCTAAATTCATAAAGCCTATATAAGCTTTGGAGCCAGCAGATAGGCCAGGGCTCGAAATTAACACTGGACCACAGGCTTGAGGCCAGTGATTTTAGCGTCGGGCCAGTAAACTCACTACCGGACACGCCCGGTGGTCTTGTGTTTTTCAAGTGAATAATAGTAGGCTACCTCATTGTGCAATATCGTTGTGAATCAATTTCTTTCAATTCTGTTGAGTATCTAATAAGTACATACATGTGTACACATAAGACAAATGAGATAGATCTTCTCTTAGTGCTTCAACTCATTTTGATTCTGGTTTTGTAAAATAACTTCTGGTCCAGTAAAGTTTTTTAGCTACAAGCCCTGCAGTCTTGTGGGTTACCTTTCAAATTCGAGCCCTGTAGGCCTACGTATGCGTGTGACATAACGTATTACCAACAATAAAGGTGTATGAATGGACTACTAAAAACCAAATGGTAGGCACATGATGCATGTTGTATCAAGAGTCTATTTTATTTCACTCTCAACTTAGAATGTAGACCTCCAGATTTCATTTGATTGATGAACACATGGTCAAAAGAGAAAAGTGACAGCAGGGAATTGTTTAAAGGGGCTATTTGTTATAATTATCTACATATATCATCAAAAATAAACTTCCAAAGTGTCATGCTTACTGCTCGGGGCACTTTTATAAACATATGCTGTCATTTGTCAATAAATACTTTGTAAAAATGATAGTGTAACTGCTAATTAGCTCAGTGGATGAAAGTAAAAAGTTAGAAATGAGCCATCAAAACACAAATAAACAGTAAAACCATGGTATAAAAAACCAAATGTTTACACTTAAAATAACAGTGAAATGTAACTCAAGAGAACTTAACATTTTTTAACATCAATGTTATAAGAAATTCACTAAATAATAAACAAATGCAATTACATTTTTAAAAACATTTAATCGTTAAAATTAAATTGTAAAAAGCCAAAAACAATGTTGTGCCAGAATTTTTCTGAGTTGAATTCATGGAGTTTAAACGATCTTCACCTTCAAATTTCAAAACTTTCACTGTAAAAGCTCTCCCTAATGTCTGTGAGAAGTAAGAGAATGAAGAATGTTAGCATTTTCGCAGAAATGAAAGACAAATTTCAGAAATTTATTGTTTGTCAAAGTAATCTCCGAAAATGAACCAAATCTTTTTATGATCTAAGGCCAGTTTCATAAAGCATGTAAGCAGATGTTTTATGCTTACAAAGCAACCCTTGGCACAATTTGTATCTCACAGTAACCACTGCTTGTTGTAAGCAAAGCAGAAGGCACGCTAGCTTGTCAGCAGCTCTTGTAAGCACACGAGTGATGTTAAAGTGCAAATCTATTGTGAACAGGCACATATGCACTGTCAAATCTTCTTGATCACTAATTGTGAAATACACTTTAAATGCTTAAATGCATATTGTTCTGCTATAGTAATATAAACACAAAAACTAAGCTTACTGTGAAACAGCTCATGAAATTGGGGCCAGATCTGTTCATTTAACATGCAGCACCAGCCAATTTACATACTTAGATTACAAAATATTGTTAAACGCATTTGCTATGAACCCAAATTTCCCAGTGGCTCTGTAATAGGCTTAACTTGAAATATATAAGCAATATAATGTTATTTACAAAAACAATACATCAAAACCAGATCCCAATTACTCATAGGCAACAATTCATAACAGTTATATTGGTTGGAAAAAAGAGCATGTGGTCTTGGGCCAATGTAAATGCAGGCTTTGACGCCAATTGTTTTTTTTAGATGTTTCCCTATCAGAAAGGCATCTTATGATTGCAGAAAACATGAGACTATTACTTGGCCCGCACTGGGACATGAAACTCTTGTGATTTTTGCCAAGGAGTAATGGACCCTACCTGTGGGTCAATTTACAGACAAACTATAAAAAAGAATCATAAAAAAAAATTGAAAAAACCCCCTCAATAAGTTATGCCAAAATCAGGCACTTCTCGGAAAACGTGAAAATGAAATGGCATTAAGCGAATACAACCGTAAAATCAGCCTTGATATCAATTTGATGGATGTATTAACATTCTATTTGTTGAGAAATACCTACTGAATAGGCCTAAATTAGTTGTTAATTAAAAGCTCTTCTCATATAATTGATGAGCAAATAAACCTAGTTTTGAGTTTCGGCAGGAAGTGCCTGTTTTTGGCATGAAGTGATACATGTACAAGAACAAAGTAATAGAGGAAACAATAGTGTACTTGCCAATTACACTCTGCAGTGGTAAGCTACCTTGTTAAAAGTTATTGCAACACAAATATTTTAGAACGTACATGCAACCATGTGGTGACCAACTGCAACATTGACCACTGTAATGTTAACTTGAATTGGGCTTGGTTTCCAAAGATGCCCATGACATGGGTGTAGTCAAAGGGTGTTGTCCCCTTCTCTTTTCAGAGCATGAACATGTCCAAGCCTGCATCGAACACTGCCTAGGTCTCATGATGTACTGTTCTGCCTCATGGTAGACATGCAGTTGTGAATAGGTTTTTGATTTAATCTGGTTGACAAGTACGCTATGGCCTCTGGATATAAAAGACAAGTATGTGTATGACTTGAAGCTTTGCTTGGTGGGTGAGAGTGGGAGTACAGTTTGCTGGAATCACAATGTTCATAATCTCTTCCATGAAGAAGTGTGGTTCCAATAAGAAGCAGTGGGATAATTGTATCTTAAGCTAATAATGTTGTGATGCAGCACTCTTTCCAACAATGAATCGTTACATGGTGTAATTCTGTGGATATTCCATTCCTATATCAGCGGATCGTCAAGCCCAGTACATACTTTCAATCAAATGCAAAGAGCAAGCTCCAAATTGCAGCTACTTGCTCTGGCTGAAACGTGCTCAGTTTTAGCTCGATCTTTCCCAAAAATGTGAAGCCTTGGCGTGGAGTTTCATGTGCTTGTAACACAGGAGTATCTGTAGGGTTTTTGCTTCCAGTTGTGTGAATTTGTACAAAAACAAAATAGGTTACTTGAGCCTCTGTCACCGGCAGCATTCCATCTCTTGAAAGTAGTTATCCCACTCGTCTAGTTCTGAATCTTGCTCCACTGAAGCATCTGGGAGGCTGTCCCATCTCAATGTCTCTGTGGCTGTAAGGTATTGAGAAAATTGAGTTATTTTGTGCAATGCGCCTGAAAAGACAGCAGTGTGAGCCAGCAAGAATTGGCCCCTCCAGTATTGCATTCCTTTTGACCCAAAACGTGCCCCACATTCCAACAAAATGAAAGAGAGGCTCTAAGGTCAAATATTCAGTTTTGTGACACTCTCATTTTCCAGTAGATAGAATCCTTAAAGGCAAAGTATACCTTTGGTTTTTGGAATCGTTTGATTGTTTTAATCCCATATAAATGTAGTTTTATACAAAAAAACTAACCTGTGAAAATTTCACTTCAAAAGGTGGTATCGTTTCTGAGAAATCTCTGAATATCTGGAGCGGTCATTTCCATGCAGGAAGAATAATCCATGATTGGAATACACAATCTGAGAAACGTTTCATGCAGAAACACTTCTCAGGTTGATATGTTTTTGAATCCCTCTCTCTAAAACCACTTTTCTTAGAAAGGAATCATTTCTCAATATTATCAACAGCTGCAGTGCTCCTTATAAGTCAGTTTTTACGGCCATTAATTTTTGGAGTAATTACCAAAGGTATACTCTACCTTTCAAGCATGACCAGCACCCAATGACGTCGCATATTTCAATTATATGGGTCTGTACAATTGTGTATGTCAGTGGAACTTTCAGTTCTATTCTGAATTTCTCAATCAAAAGGGCACTGAAGTTGACCTTCTAACTAATGTACAAGTTCTGTGTGGAATGTACAGACCTGTTTATTCTTGAAAACCCAGTGATGTCATGTTTCAAATTTTGCTCTGAAAGAGTATCAAGTGATAATTTGTAAAGTAAACTACCTATTTGAAAATGAGTGCATTACAAAACTGAATTTGACCTTACAACCCCTCACGACAATACTGAGGCAAGAGTTATATCTTATTCTCCTTTCTGTAGTAATGATTAATGAATACAAAAGCGGCATCTGTTAAGTGCCTCCCACTGTTTGTTTTACCTGAAGTATTGAGTCTACTTTCAGCGCAGACTGTATTGCTATTGAAGATCCACAGGTGACCGTTGTTGCAAGACTGTAGGCATGACGTACATGGCAACATCACATGATAACCTAAAACGTTTCCACTTTAACAAAAAGAGAAATAGCATTTGTCAATGAGCAGCTTAAGGAATTCTTTGGCAAGTACAAAAATCTTTGCAATGGTTGATGAGCGCAAGGTCTGACCTACTTGTTCTTACGGGGCAGGCATAAATAGACTTTCAGGCTGTTTAATCACAGTTTTTCTAGATTTTTCCAGAGCAAAAAAAACCCTCCTGAAATCTGACTACATGTATAAGTAGGGAGAATATCACAACTGATGACCATCAGACTATATTTTACGTTCCAACCTCAAAAGTTGAAAGTCTCTCAGAAAAATGTACGCTTAATCCTAAGCCCACTTGCCTCCAGGTGATCTCAATTTCATTTATTTTAGTAATGATGCACCATTACCATCATTTGTTCATTTTATTTGGTACATATTCCTTGGATATTATTCAAAATAGGAAAGTTAAAAGGCTCCCAATTAATTGAAGTAAAGTTATACATACCAACTTGTACAAGCAACATCGCATATTTTGCAGGTGCACTTTTTAGTTGAGTAACTTTTACCGATGTTGCTAATTTTTCTGTAAAAAAAAGGGGGTGGGGAAAGAAATCAAGTAAATTGGTGTGCACAAGATCTGTCACCATTTTCACATTGGATTCGTTAAAGATGGCATCCCTTCCTTATGAACCCAAATCTGCACATGGCATAAAACCAATTAAAGGCAGGGTCATCAGTTGGTTTTTGTCGATGTAATGCTGATTTATTGGCAAAATTTTCAAGAGAGATACAGTAAAAGTCACCTGTGAAAGTTTCAGCTGATTACAGTGTCTACTTATTGATAAAACAGCAAAAAAACTGTCACGGTATTTTCACAAGAACGTAGAATCCATCCACGTTTAGCAAGGTGACAGCGGGTACCAATCGCATCTCTTGCCACATTATTCCCAAACGGACATCAACCCTCTGAAATCTGAGAAACGATTCATGCTTGAATTGTTTCTCAGATTCAAATGTTTTGTAATGACTTCTAAACAATGAGGGCATTTCAAATGAAACAACTTGACATGTACTATCGTTACTATCGTTATAACAAGTAAGCTTTCGGATAGAATTTACCAATTTTTTTCCCGGGTTGTTTCCAAAGTATGACCGTATCCTTAAGCCCCGCCCAAATAAACACTCTTTGGCTGTGCTGTATTGGTTACAATGATCGTAATAATCAGCTAATGCTTGGTGCTTTGATCGGAGGGTTTACGATTATTACAGTACAAATAATTTGTAGTTTCACAAAAGCACAAATTTAACAAAAAATCTAAGGAAGAAAACACAAAAAAGAAGAAAAAAAGAAATCCAAGAAAATGATCATGCTGTATCTGCTGCATTTCTTCAAGCATCTGAGTCCTGTTTTGATATTATTTGGGAGACAGTTAATTGGCACCCGGTACCCCTTGAACATGTTTTAAAAGAAGTCGTAATGTGTAAACCGTAGACCTTGTCACGATAGTAATCACCGTCTGGTTGATTTTGCTGAATGGCTGAAGGCACTGTGGGAAGGGAAAAGGGGCATACCAGATACGTACAGTGCTCCTTCCAAAAATGACTTTCGGCAATTCAGCAAAATCAACCAGGCGGATCAGAGATAAGCTCTAGATGAAAAAAGTTAATAAAAAGATCATTATGACAATGATCAGCAGCCCTTTCGTGGAATTCCCCTAATTTTCTTCCTCCATCATGTCATAATATTAATACTATAGTACTTAATAAATGTCAACAAATTTGATACAAACCACAGACACTGAGACTGAGAGAGACGACATTATAAATTATTATTAATTAGACCCAGTCAGTAGCTAGCGGGCTGTACTCCTTCTTTTACAATTTGTTTTATATAAAGGGAGTTACACTACAGTGCCCCAATTTAAATTTGTTACTATGGCCGGCCTAAAAAGTAAAAAAATATCATAAATTTATATAAAACTTAATAAAATAACATACAGAAACATATATCAACTAGGTAAACACTGGATAACACAACTAGAGCTAGTTCTTTGTCTAAAGAAACTCGATACGTTTTGACATGAGTGTGTGTTTACATAACAATTGGGGTGTGAAAGATCGAATACGCAGTGAACACAGCCCATTTTCTTACCCAGCCATTGGTGAATCGGTCGAGTACAATTCCACTGCTGTATCAGCCAGTAACACTGCCTTCATTCCTCTTCTACAAACATAAGAGTCACAAAAACGGCACCTAAGCTTGATAACATTTTTCTTCCTGAAGCTGGGGTGCATTGTAAACCGATTCCCTCTGCAAAACAAACGAGTTACTTGGAAATTATTAAGAAATCTTTCCTCAATATCCGAACAGTGTAAATTTAAATGCCCCGAATGACAACAGCTGCTTGAATATTTATACGTTGGTGATACAAACGACCTTCCAGCAACAACAATTTTGAGTGGTTGAATTATCAGAGTATAACGCTAGACCGAGAGCGATTGACCAATCAAATTGCCTGGCCCGTCCTCGGTACTACAAAAGGATTATTACCCAGCAATCTTTGCGGGTCTGTCGAGCCGAAGTGAAAAGTATTTCCGCGATCTCAGAAAATGGCGACCAGGCGGAGAAGGCTAGCCCTATAAGAGTTCTTTCCAAGTGTGTTTTGAATAAGTTTACGGGAATACTTTGTGTGGGAAGACCATGTGATGACAGTTTTATGCTAGTAGTTACACCCTCGTCAAAATGTCGTCCGATAGAAAACAAGAAAAGGAAATATTGCAGGAGTTTGAATCGCATGTGAAAGGTACGTGAATGTGCATTGTGAACTTTGTGTATTGTAGCCGGTTGTAATTAGTACGCCGCGCGGTGGCGGGTTGGGTGCACCGTATGGCGAAGCAAAATGACTGGCCACTTCAAAGTGAGTGACCCGGCTTGGCTGCGCATTATTATTATTTTCCGTTTGTCAGCTCTTGAGCTTAAAGTTCGGCATAAATATTGCTTATGGATACCCCAAAACCTAGTCTCCAACCAACTATGAAGTAAATGAGCCTTTTTATTTAGGAGGAGCATAAAAATAAAAATGAATATTGATGGATGACCTGTGAAAATTTGTAAGATCGATTATGATTCAAAGAAACTTATAATTATTTATAAAGGAAATGTTGGCCCCTGCCTTGGGTAGGGCACCATCCCCGGCTCTTCATACCTACCACCTGAGTTGAGGAAAGTTATTTTCCTGCCGCACCAAACTATTCTTATGTTATGGACATGATGGATAGAAAGTAAAAACATTAAAATTGATAGCCACATTGGCCTTCCTTCAAAGTTCAATGTGTGTACCGATTCTGTCAAAAATACGAAGAAAAGTATGCCTGCCTAGCCCAAGGCCATTGTTGTTAGTGAAAAAAAACCACATAAATTATTAATTTACATTTTTTTTTTCGCATTTTGACTCTTTGACTTTGATTACACTACATGTGTAATACGATTTATAACATCATTTAAGATCCACAGCCGACCACCAATCATCAAAATCAACTGTTATAATAAAATTGACAATGTTTGGACTTAAGATAAGTTTATTGGCATTATCGAGTGTGTTCTTTGTAGACAAATGACATCAAATTATTTGCAGAACTCATTATTATGCAGCAGTTTGAACTTATGGTTAAAGGTTAAATTGACTTTGCATAAGTGTAGTTAGATAATATGACACCCAACTAGTGAGAAGAAATTAATGTAAACTTGAAATGCTGATTGCTGATTTTGGTCATTGTGCTTTGAAGGAGAATTTCTTCTGACAAATATTAGATGTGGACTGCACCTATATGTCATTGTGGTGCACCAAGCCCTCCAGAAAGTAAACTGTAGAACTCCTTTATTCACCAGAAATGTACCTTTTTGTTGTGGTTAAGATGGTCCCACAGATTCAGGCACTGAGATATTTGTGGTTTAGCCACGAACCTCTAGTTGAACCTCCAATTGAACCAGCCTGCCTGCTGTGTCTCAAAGTCAACTAATTTCAGCAATCCCATACTGCTTGTCTTGGATAGTGTCATTGCCCAGCTATGGGGCAATGGATTATACTTTTTGAGACTGGATGAGTGGGTAGGCTGGTTGGTTGGTTGAGTAAGCATTGATTATTTGGACAAAGAATGTGGAGCATTTAAATTGAAAGAAAATAACCTTGCTGTGAGACATGAAGTTGGTAAAACTTGGAATTGACTCCCGCTAGCTGCCATCATTGACTGTAATCACTACAGCTTCATCATTACGATAGCAAGCCAAACAAAATGCAGTGCCGAACCTGGAATAGTTCTGATTTCATCAATGACAAATGTTTAAAAATATGCCATTGATACAGATGTATCCCATATTCATTCATTTTTAAAGCCCTTTTTTCTGTAAACAAAAACATCTCTTTAGTTGGAAGTAAGTCAAATCTTGGAAAATGAAATTTGTGGTTTTTTTTTGGTTTTTTTAAACCAATGTTTGAAAATGTTTGCAATCTGGTCATTGCCTTGCTTCCCCTTGAAATATTCTAATAGAAATGTGCAATTTCCCTAGAGGTGCCCTTTACCAAGTAGAAAACGCCTTGGAGCTCTTGCCCTTTCAAAAAACAAAGCATCAGGCCTGTATTATAAATAACATGCTTAAGTGCACACATGAAACACTCAGTCATGTGAGTAGGGAAGGAACCTCACTGTAGGAAGCTACACTATGACATTCAGGCCTTGAACTTCGCTCTTGAAGGGGGCACGGCAATTTTCTTCTGGTAAGGGACACTCTATGAGGAAAATATAAATTTGTATTGGAACTTTTCAAAGGGCACCACAGCAATTGCCGTGGGTGCTGTAGGTTATTCCCAGGCCTGGACATCACATGTAAACATTACTGAGTCTTTCAGTTTCGTCTGAGAGTTTTGTCATGGCCCCTTTCAGTCTCTGAGTATGGAACTTATCTTTGTAGTTCTGTATAAATATGGTGGCCACTGAAAGTAATTTGTTTGTTTTATGAGCGAGTTTGTTGGTCATAAGCTTGAGGTTGAATGATATCACTGACAGCATGCATAATGAAAGACCTTGTCTTATTTGAACAGAATCATCAATTTGTCATACATTACTACATAATGCTTTGTGCTGCTATGCTGGATAATGTTTTGCTTACAGTGTTTGTGGTGTGATCTGTATCAAATCTTCCATCAAGTTCCATTTTCTGTACTTGTACTTTTTGTAGGTAATTAAGAAGGAATTTAGACTACTGTCAAAGACCCAAATACGAATTGTCATCAAAAACCGTATGGGAAAGAAAGATGATATTATAAAAACAATTGCTGTGTATGTGAAGTTCCAGAAAACCATTTGGCAAAGTAATGGATTGGGGAAAAACATCATTTGACATTGGTCGCAGGCTCATGGCCAGTGATGTATTGCATGAATGTGCACTGACTTTGGCCTTAAAAAAAACAAAACAAACAAACTTCAGGGAGTTTTTCTGTCCAGCAATGTTGCATAGTAAAAAATTTGAACTGAACACGTTTTGTGCAAGCTGAATGCTAAATATTGAGTAGCAAATAATGACTGAGTAAAAGCAACTAATAATAGGTTTTGCGTGGCACGCATTTTGCTATGCTAAAAAGGGAATTTCAGTCACTAACCTAAAATGTTTACATTTTTGTCTTCGCCTGTCCACTACCGTGAATTTGATAGCATGCAGACTGCAAAAACATCTGAACCACAATGTATGGGGTTTGTTTTGACAGAAAAAAGTCTTCCTTTGAGTTTAATATTTCCATATTCTTTGCTCTGATATTTCTAAAAGATCAGTTTTGACTTGTTGTCTAGACATCTGACAGTATAACGACCTCCAGACCTGAGGAAGCTATCAATTCGCTCCTCCAGGTCATGAAATAAAAACCTTCTATCAAGACTGTAGATATCTGATCCCCCCTTCTCACTTTCACCTTTTGAAATCTCCAACTATTGCAGAAGAATAGTTATTTAAAAAAAGATGACATCCTAGTATTTACCCATGGACCCTGCTGTAGTTGCCTGGGGGTTACTGGGACGTTGTTTATTTCCTGACCAGTCAGTGACCAAGAGACCACACAAAAGCAGCTGCTTTCAAAGTAAACACAAGGTGTGGCTTTTTGTTGTCTCCCACGAAAGACTTGCAATGGGATACAGAGGTGGCTGCAAAGTCCTTACAATTACATTGAGTACACCTTTTTTAATTGAAAATCTGTTCCCTTCAGAAGTGTTCACAGTTGCTTATTTTCCAAAATTTATTTTATGTTTGAAAATGACTTTTGATTGGAATTTGAACAGAAAGTCTGATTGGTGGTTATTAAAAAAATCAAAATGAATATAAAATAAATCTCCCAAATTGTATGATGATATATTTTCCACTTAAATATTAAATCGTTTTTCTTTTTACTGGAAAAATTACATGTATGTAATCAGGTTGCAGCCATTTGTGTTGCTGCTGCGTGTACATTATTGAGAACATAAAACAATGAAATGATAAAGCAATTGTTACAAAATTTAAGATTCAAACAAATGAGTCTTTAAAAGTCCCTTGAAAATCTGAAGCGAGTCAGCTTGGCGAATGTGAAGAGGTAAGTCGTTCCATAATGAAGGTGCAATGAAGTGGAAGGCTCTTTGACCATAGAATTTAATAGTGGAAAAAGTCGATTGAGTCAGTAGGGATTGGCCAGCAGAAGGAAGAGGAGGAATCTTCTCTTTTTTGACCCTGGATAATCTTGCATTTTATTAAAAAAAAAAAAAAAAATAATAATCTGTCATTTAAGTATTATAGACCTGTCTATTGAATACCGACTTCGCTTTTGTTTTTTTGGAAGTTTGGTTAATAGTTCACATGGGATTCACATTCTTAAAAAAAAAAAAGGAAATCTAAAACATCTGAACATCATCTTTGACGAAGGTAACAATCATTTCAGAAGTTTTACATTGGTTGTAATCATGAGACTACTCTATGAATGTTAACAAGTTACTTCATAGCCATACCATGTACATTGTCCGTCATCTGAGTCATAATTTAAGTGTCTGCTGACATGCATAGCATTTCTTGCTTTCATTTTGGCACTTCAGTGTAATGTATGGTAACATAATTAACAGGAAATTCCTTGGTTGTGAAGGTCTGTTTTTCTTCTTATTAGTTAGTAGAGGAGAAATATTTGTTTTGGCAGTGGTCCATGGCTGCTGTGGAGTTGCTGCATTGTTGGTATAAATCCTCTTTTAGTATGATTTATTCTGAAGTTTGTTAAGCAACCAACAGGGAAACCAATACCATTGAAATTTATAAAGTTAAACTTTAGTTTATAAAAAATGCTTCAAAATGAAAGTGCTGTATAGAAATCACAAGAAAGTTCTAAGGGAGGTATATGTAAGCATCACAAATACTAAAGCTGAAATGATTAAACTTTTCATAATAATGGCTAGTGAAGGTAAGGTAGATATTCTGTAGCACTCAGCACATTAAACCGTTAGGCGTTTACGCGGTCATCTGTGTCAGGTACCCTGCATATAACAGGGACAATGGCAGTTCTAATTCTCATCATGAATGGGGCCAGACTGTGTTTTCCATCCAGCCTCGGTTTGGTTACATTGGGTTGAAGAGAAGAAAAGCTAGATGGCCGCACCATGATAACTAACGCAGGTCATTTACACAAGGGTACATAATGGTGTTTAGAAGCCCAACACCAAAGTTGATCTTAGTTGACTTATTGACCAGTTACAAATCTTGTGTGTCTCAGTCTCAGGAGGGAGTAAGTGGCAGAATTTTGTTGTGCATGGAAGGCTGTTCCTAAACTTGAGAAAATTATTGAGTATGTCTGTGGGAAGTTTTAGATAAGTGAGAGTCCGATGAAGGCCTCCATGGCTTGAGTATAAAGAAAAGAGTATGGAGAGAGTTTGGAGGGAGGCCTGCATGGCTGGAGTTTGGAGGGAGGCCTGCATGGCTGGAGTTTGGAGGGAGGCCTGCATGGCTGGAGTTTGGAGGGAGGCCTGCATGGCTGGAGTTTGGAGGGAGGCCTGCATGGCTGGAGTTTGGAGGGAGGCCTGCATGGCTGGAGTTTGGAGGGAGGCCTGCATGGCTGGAGTTTGGAGGGAGGCCTGCATGGCTGGAGTTTGGAGGGAGGCCTGCATGGCTGGAGTGGGGATCGAGGCCTGCATGGCTGGAGTTTGGAGGGAGGCCTGCATGGCTGGAGTTTGGAGGGAGGGAGGCCTGGCTTGAGCATAGAGCAAGCCTTGTTCTATGGCTGGAGTATGGAGGATGGCCTGCTTGGCTGGAGTGGGGATGGAGGTCTGCATAGCTGGATTAAGGAGGAAAGGCCTTCCCAGCTGAAGTATGAACATTCACTCATTATTGCTGCCCCCTGTGTGCTCTCTGGCCCATGTAAACAATTCACCATCTGTCTCTCTGGCTATACGCTGCCATTTTTAATGTAATCACTGATATTATCTTGTGCAACTTGGTCATAACATAAGGTAAATAACGGCAATGAGCATTGTGCATTTAGATTGGCCTGAAAAGCAGCTATTCATATCTTAATTGTTTGAAATGCTTTTCAGGATAAACAAATTTAAGCAATTTACACAAAATCTAGACACATACACATGACATAGATTGGGATGTATTTTAAGTCAACACAGTCTTATAAACATTTGTATGTTGCAGCGTACACTCACATACATGGTATGAATGATGTCCCCCAGGGGATATTCTATGCCTCTATGGTATTGGCAGTAAAGCAGTAGCCTTCTTGCTCAGAACCCTTGCCCCCAAATGAGATCAAAAAAATGCACAAATAAAATTATTGTATACTTTAATAGTCCCCCCACTTGTCCCCCTCCCCCCTAATGAAAATGTCTGGTTTCACCTCTTCAGTAGAGACACTGCATGTAGTTTGGCTATTTTTGCAGTGTTTAATTTTAAAAAGAAGAGTTTTGCCAAAATGTATTTAAAGTAAATGTCAAAGACACCATGTGTGGCTATTGTATGTATGCTCCTTTCAGAATAGCATTACTTGAATGACAGGTTATGTTTGTGTCGGTGAAACAAAAGGATTTCTTATAAATTGCCTCACTCCTATAGTCCATTGAGGTTTAGACTTGTAGGCCCCTAAACCATTAGGCTACATACTGTACTTGTACTTTGTGCCTTGTACCTATGAACCTGTCAGCTGATATCACTTTTGTACACAATGCTTGTCATGAGTCCCATGGTATTAATAATTAAGGTTTTTGTTGACTCGCAAAAACAGTATTCATGGGTGTGTAAAGTGTACTGTCACACATGTACATGTAACGTGTTCACATAATCGCTATTTGTGGTGATGACATGTTGAAGGAACGGTTTGTGTACACGTGGAGTCAGTTTTCCCAAAACAACATGTACTTTGTTTCATTACCTATTGAGCAACAAATTCTAAAAACAATGATGAAAAATAACACAATCCAGGAAGATATACTGTGGTTCTTGTGGGAGAAAGCATGACTAAAGGTCAAGTGAAAATATTGGCTTTGGAGTGTACAATGCGGAAGTGGGAACGTCCTATTTGTGTCCATTATGACAATTGAATGATACACACAGGTACACATACATGTAAAACAATGATTGCAAAAAAACCCATGCACATCCTACATGTTAGCTTTCATTACAAAGTATCTAGTTGACAGTTTCTTCCTCCATGATTGATGTGACAGAGTTGCCAACTCTCCCTGATTCTGCAGAAAGTTCCCTGAAGATAAACCAATCTTTCCATGTTCTGATCAACAAATTTGAAAAAATGTCTGATTATGTTGAATGTAAACATCTTCCTGATTGTTGTACATGTACAAAGTCTCCCTGATTGCAAGATGCAAATATTGGCAGCTCTGTTGTGAGGACTTGCCCACTGAAGACACATTGATGCACCAATAAGATGATTACCAATGGTGACAATGCAAAAAGAGCCAAGTGAAGACTTGGCAACAATTGTCATGATTTAGGTATATATTTTTTTAATTGTACGACGTGACAGTGACACCACAGAAATGTTCTAGATTTCTAAACAACACTAGACATTTTTGCTGTGCACTTGTCATAGTGTACAGTAAATGAATCGGAGTAAATTCTGTTGCTACATACACATAGGTTCAGGGAATGCTATTTAGTCCACCGATTTTGGACTGGAAATGTTTTGTGCACACTGAATGCTTGTTGAGTCGCAATTTATGTTTTTTTGAGTAGCAACTGAGATACATTTTGTGTACAAGGGACAACGTTCACTGAGGTTTCTACCTCCATGATTTGCCACACCCTTAAGGCATCTTGTTTGCTCGAACACACATGTAACCATACATTTTTGTCTTATAATGCTACACTGTACTACATGATGACGCTATGGCTTGTTCAGTGCATGACTGACCATGTTGAAAAAAGATTGAACGATGCTTGTCATAATTCATGTATAACATGTAGACTGTTACGCCTTCAGTGCCTTTTGTTGGAAGGCTTTTTGTTGAGAGCAACAATCTTTATTAGGAATAAAGTATGGACACGTATACGTACACTTTTAAACACAAATAAATTTATGCAGTCAAATTGAATAAGTTTCTTCTATACTGATCAGCATTAAAACAAAATTCAATACATATGTGGAAGTTCTTGTGTTTTTTAGTCTGAGTTAAAGCAGAGAGCTACATGTGTACCTTCTAAGTTAGTGATCTCAATAGCATTAGCAATTCTTGATGGAAACTGCTATATTGGGACGTCTTCCCCCATAAGAGGACCATGGTGTGCCTGGGTTTCCCCTTCACTGTCTGCCTCCTTATTTTCAGCCATCCAATTTCATGCTTCATTCCATAAAGCAATACAGATACAAGAGATCTATAAATGAAACGACTCTGTCTCTGGTACATGTAATATATGATGAAAATGCTGGAGAGCTTGGGGGAAAAAGTGCCGGCTTGCAGTACAGGAAAAGCACAAGACATGTGTCATTTTCATCAAGGGGTGGGCCAATTGCACGCTGTGTAAGTAGCAGTAGGCCATGGCACCTCAAAAGAAAATTAACATTTCAGATGATGAAAGTCCAGACTCGGTGTATACGTATACTGCAACGTTGAATTTTGGCTGTCAATTGCTGTGCGATGTGCATGCACACACCACACATGCACACACATGTATGCAAAATTACCTAGTGGACTGTTGAGAGTGACTGAGGACTCCCTGTTTAAATCCTGCAATGCAGAGCTCGAATTTGTGGGGAAAATTCTTGCAGGACTTGTAGTTCACAATTTTCACCTACATCAAATACATTTTCACGTGACCTCAATCAAAGGTTTACATTAACAGTTTTTTATATTAAACAAGTACCAGCAGTTCAATTTATATCAATGACTTATTATGGAAGTATTCTTCTATACTCAACAGAATTGAGAAGATCTTTATCAGACTCTAAGTCAACATTTGTACATCATTTTGTTATTACACGGTGAGGTATTATTATTCAAATAAAAAAAACATGAGACGACTCTGGACTAGTCTGGTCAAGAGTTTACCAGCCCTGACATAAAATCACAGGCCTCAGGGCCTGCGGTCCAGTATTAATTTCAAGCCCTGAGTGGCGGCTATTGTAGATATATAACGAAGATGGGCTTATCTTGCTGGTTCCCAGGCTGTCGGGATTCCTAAAGGAAAGATAATTGGGATACATCTGTTAGCATTTTGCATTTGGTCAGGGGTTGGTTATATGTGAAGTTTCAGCGCCAATTTGCACTAACGGGTGAAAAAAAAACCACGTACATGTAGCTGGATATAAAGTCTGTACATTGCAATGCATTACCGCACGTACACAGATCCTTATTGATTGGTGGAATAGGCGTCACATGTCATCCTTTTTTTTTCGCAGCATCATTTCCAAAATAATTGTTCCCCACCCATTTGTCCGAATAAGGCAAGTTGGTTTCACGGCGTGCAAGGTTAGTGTCTACATGGAGTCGTCCATATTAAGAGAATTTTCAATCACAGTGTTGGGTGGAGGAGTTGCCGTGTCTATTTTGTGTTTATTGTGAATTTTTTTTCAAATGATGTGTGGGTTATTTTATAAAACAAATGTTGAATGCATTTCGTTTGTGCATTGTCACAGAATGTATAATTACTCACTGAAATATGGCTTTTCGCCTCATGAAATGGGAGTAGTCTATATTTTACCATATATTATACTCTGTGACTCACTGTAAAATGCCTGCATTTCTAATAACTGCACAGATGCCTCAGTGGTGTAATTTTTTAACAGAGTTTAGAAACGGTACAACGTGAACTGTACATTGTTTTTGTCTGTTCTGGTTGCTGAAAGCTTACATTGTGTACTTGGTGGAAGTTGGCAGTTTTGTCAGAAGTTTCATACCGTGGTGTGTCTGATGTACTGCCATCCTTAACCAAATTCTGTTACGCATGATTCAATGTTTGCTTTTTAGGTTAGGGGTTCAACATTTTTACACTGGTAACAAAAACTTGGACTGAAAAGCCCCTATTGACCCCTTGCACCAATGTCACCTGCCACTGCTACTGTCTGCCCTGCTGGCCGTTTGGGGAGTCAAATTGCACTAAGCCTGTAAATGCTGCATTGCCTGAAATGCCTTACAGTATGTTTAACACACAGGGACATTGACTCCAAAATGGCACAACCAAGATTGTGATGAGGATGTCAGGTGAATTTGGTCATCACATTCATTATGTCAATGTAGTGGACAGTACCACCCATAGTAATCAATTAGAAAACCAAACTCTACTCAGTTCAAAAAGCGATACATTCTCATCCCGTTCACACCTACACACTTGTTGACGCATGTTGTTCCCTGAAATGTGAGAAAATCTGAATGACATTACGCATCTGTGGATGTAGATATTGTCACAAGAGGACAGAAATAAATTATCTTGAAAGCAAGTGATGCAGTGATAATGTGACATCAGGCAAGGTATGGTCTGTCATTTTGAAAAGGCACTTTGAAGCTGTAAGGAATTAATCAAATGTTTGCCTGCTAGTTACATTGTACCAAAATTCGTGCATAACGAGAGATGTGCGTACATACTTTGTACAGCATCTTTATCAAGTTTCCGCTGAAGGAATGCCGCTTGGCAGAATTTGTAAGCAAGTGTGGAACACTGGAGCTTATCTTGCGTACTGGCTTTGTCAACAAATAAATGATGCATCATTCAAAATCAGTTGGTCAAATTAAACACCAAGTCTACTTTTTCATTTGTTGAGCATTGTGCCTTAAATCCTTGCTTTGGGGTGGGGGTGGGGGTGGGGGAGGGTGGGAAATGAAACCTCACCAATGCCATTGGTGTACAATGTACATGCATGCACGGTTTACTTGATGTTTTTAATATTTCTGAGAGTTCTTAATTGCAATGGAAGGATTTTTGGTAGTTGATTGTATGCATTCAAACATTGTGATACATGTACCCTGCATTGCTTAATGTTTTTTCCTCCACACTCTACTGAAACTCACATAGACCTCAGTCACATGACGTCACCGCCCGGGTGTAAAGCTCGCCATTTCGAGAGTTTGATTACCAGTGTGTTACTCCGCAGTGCGCAGTTAAGGCATTGTGCATGCGGTTAGACAAGTACCATCTCTATCCCATGCAATTTCACTCCCGAAATGGCAGACCATGGGCAGAGAGTAGGCTGCGCGTGACGTCGTGTAAGGGGGTCCTGATACAAAGTTCCTTAAAAGGAAGTTAGAATACAGTACTTGCAAAATGTGCACACTTCTATTAACCCTAACCCCCATTAGGGTGTCTCCACAAAGCCTGCCAAATACAACAGAATGCAACACAGTTGAAATGAGAACCATGCCATATGCAACAAAATGCATCAAGGGATTTTGTTGCATTGTGCAGGCATGTTGTTTGTGTTAGGACTGAGCAATGGTGTTTGCCCTGCTAAATGCAACAGTATGCACATAAGTGTAATGTTTAACTGTTATTATACAGTCTTTTGAATATGATTTGAACTATGATTCTTACCTAATATTACATCATACTTCTCAATACTTTTCCCCATAAAAAATATTTTGAAATACCCATTATAAGTTGTTCAGATACAATAGAAGCACCCAAACCTATATGAAGTCACTTCACTGCTGAATGCAACAAATTCAGTCAAAGAATGACATCTGAGTTGACTGCCAAATGCAACAGATCACAACAACTATTACCATTTGGTGCATATTGTTGCATTTACATGTAGCATGGTTAGGGTTATTGATCATTCCATACATTAAAATACATTGATGCTTAAAACACTGCAGTTGGAGTGTAAGCCAAACATGGGAAGTAAACTTTATTTAAAAAAAACCACATTCATGTAAGCACATCGTACTTGTATGATGGATGTTGTGATAAGAGTAGCCACACCTAGAAGTATCGAAGCAATCATTTACTGATGCAATGTTCTTGCATACGTGTGTACGTGGGACGGAACAGTAACTCAAATGTGTTGCCAATGAGTTAACAAAATTATCAGCTGTCAATGCGCTGTGTGCAAACAAGATTCATGCTCCCATGTTTATCCTAAGCATCAGATAGTTTTGCTCATTTTTCAAAAAGCTGTTCCTATACAGAAGTTCTATTTCTTATTTAGTACCCATTCTATTGCATGTTAAACCCGCCGTTTCTCTTGGATTTTGACCCCCCAAAAATTGTGTACTGCACTGTTTTGAATATATATCCTTGTGAGGTGAGTCATGAAACTTGTTCCACCTCAATGAATAATCTCTGATGAGTGTATTATATGGAAGTCAAAGGTGGAATTTCAGTCTACACCAAAGCCTAACAGGCGCAGTGAATGCGTCCCCTTGAAATGATGTGCACCACTGTGTTCTCAAGTAATTCCTAACTTTTTTGGGCTTTAACTTCCTGGTCAAAATGGATGGTATAACGTGTACACATATGTACATATATCAAAAGCAAGTACACACTGAAGTAAGAAACAAAAAGCATGCGACTCTTAGTAGATCTACATGTAAAAGACGTTTTTGTGCCTTCATAAAAATGTACATGTATGTTAACAATAAAAAGTCGTTATCGACCCTTGCCCTAGATTTCAGTTTTTATCTTTTAGGTAACCTTTGGGACAAAAGCCTCCAAGCAACTCAATGTTGCTTTTAAAATGCACCATTTGATCCTTGCCCACTTCGTTTCTATTGGCCTACATTCCATCTCAAAGTGTTGTAATTAAAAAAGGAAACGCTAAGAAAAGAAACACTGTGAATAATTTCCTGAGGGAGCCTACTAGATTTCCTTTCTCCTCTGTCAGACACCTCCGGGAAATCATCTTCATTGTTCCATATGCCCCTTCTTGCAACCAGCTCATTGTTTGTCCAAAGTGTGAAAGCTTTCTTGGTGTTTGTTCAGCCTGCCGTATCAGGATTTATTCACCTGCAGTTAGCATGATCATGCGTCACCCATTTGTACCCAAATTTTAGACCAGGAACTACATGTAGAAGGACAAATTCCCGCTGGTTTGGAAATTGATTCTCTACAGCATTTGACAATATTTGTGTTGGTTGATAATATACGTAATAGATTTAATAATTGCATCAGGGATAAAGAATAATATTTTTGTTTTACCCGGTATGTAATTAGTCCTGTGGAAAAAATACCCAACCCACCAATGCCCACAGCAGGCACACTACTCAGATGGGAATTGAACCCAGGCCCCCCTCCATTCTAGAGCAGGGCCCAATTTCATAGAGCTGCTTTTAAGGCACAAACAGTAGATACGAGCAACAAAATTATGCTAAGCAGAATAAGGTTACCAGCTAAAATACCATTTCACATGTACAATCTTTGACTGGTATCCTGCTTTTTTGTTGTTGCTTAGCATGTTTTACTCTGCACCGATGTATGATACAATGTAGACCTGTGCTTTCCGGGTCCTGTGGGAAAAAGAAATCTGCAGGCATAATACTCGGTAGTCTCGTGGTTTGAATTTTCCTCTGAAATCAAGAAAGTACATAGTGTACACTGACAATCTGAGTTTACAGTAATAACACATTAGTGTGAGGGTAAAATTAAAATTAATGTACTTTATGCACTAAAAGAAAACAATTTACATGGTGTTCCTTGTAAAATACATGTAGGGCTTACATGCAAGGGGGAGGAGGTTAAAGTAAATTTCGAACGTAAAAAAGATCGTTTTGATCATTGTTCCATGACCCCAAGAAGGTGGCAGTCGTGAAAAGAAAAGGTGGGCCTGAACCTCTGCAAGAAATCATATAGTGGTCGTGGCGTATTACCAATTTAGTCGGGAATTTGTTAAACCCTGTGCACTTTTTACAGCGCTTACAAATTTTACCTGCACTCATTGAGGTTTATGTTCGTTTGTGTCTACTGGACTGTAGCGTAGCAGTGTACTTTGTCAAAGTTAAAATCAAATTGTAATTGCTGTACTGTATTTCTTTATGTTTTGTGAATTTGTGTGGGCATAAACATGTTGATAAAGCCAAACAGATTTTGGGGTGCCCTTAAATTTCTGCTGAGAGCTGAATGGGATCTGAAATAGAGAGTTGGAATTAAAGGGAAATTAGACGCCTACTGCCAGCACTGCTGCAGGGTATATGATCCAGTTAAACCAGGTAATTGAGTCCACCGAGATAGCTCTAAATGATTGGGGGGGGGGGATGAGTAAAGAACCCTCCAGCTTATTATGACCAAGGGAGAATTGAATATCCAGCAGAACAAAAAGTTCCTGAAGATAATTATTGGTGCTACACCGATGTAAAGTCCCTCGTGTGCCAGCTTTCAAACAAATAAAATCAGAGCTGTGTGTGTGATACTGAGCTGTTGTTGCAGCACAGTTGGCCCGAAGCAGGGCCCCTGAGCCGTCTCGTCAGAGGAGCTTGCTGGTTTCAGACTCCCCTCCTCCCCCTCCTATTATTCATGCAGCTAATAATATTTAGAATAGCCCGGAGCCAGACTGATGCGAGCACAAAGCAATGGTGGTGGTTGTCAACGCCGTGTGTCGTGGACGATGATGATGATGATGCATGGTGCATCATTTCAGAACTGGGCAGTTGGCTCACCCTTGTTTGGCTCACTGTCATTTGGAGTTTTGATGCAGTGCAGCACACAGTGGTGGGAGCCGTCCTCTCTATGGTTGTTCGTTTTGTGGTCTCATTTATGTACACACTGCTGTATCAAACAAGAGGCTTGTTTTTGTTATAATGAAGAATCTCTGCCTGCAGTCAACGAGGGCGATATCTCAAGGTAATAATGTAATCTTAATTGTCAACTGATAGAAAATACACACTTTCTCAGACTTGTTGTTTAAATCTGAGGGGGGAAAAACCAACAAAGAGTTTGGTATTAATAACAAGTGGTATAATTAATTACTTCTGGAAAATTAACTCACAGAGTAAAAAAAAAAAGAGATAAATAATGTGATAAAGTGTGGATACAATCACAGTATTTTTGTTTACATTTTATGTACAGTCTGGATATAAACACAGTATATACTTTTTATGCAATAGATGGAGATTAAAATTTATTATGATGTACAGGTAGATGGTGTTAAGTTAAGACACTTTGCTCATGTCAACTTGTTGACTGGTAATGTTAAATATTATATAACTGAAGATTTCTCTTGAAAGCCAGACCAAGTTATTCTTCTCAGATTTACACATGGTTGTACCAGCAATTTGTGTATACTCTGTAGGAATACATGTAGTTACTTCCTAAGGTTACCTACATGTA
This sequence comes from Pisaster brevispinus, assembly GCA_023634235.1. Lineage (NCBI taxonomy): Eukaryota > Metazoa > Echinodermata > Asteroidea > Forcipulatida > Asteriidae > Pisaster > Pisaster brevispinus. The sequence goes on from JAMKCF010000004.1 coordinate 25,945,546, forward strand.
CAGTGTAGACAATCAGAGGCAATGTACAGAGGCAATGTACAGGCATGTGGGTGGTCAGGATTTGTCTGTGATCCTTCTGCACCTTCAGATTTTTCTCGAAAGAGGCAAACTTGCCATCACGGAGATGAAAAGACTTGGCCCTTGTTATGAACAGACCTTTAAGTATCTATTTGAAGCGATGTAAAGAGCCTGTAAATCTTTAACAACACATGTATCCTTCTGTTCATTCTGGGAGCTTTGCCATTCAATTTTCAGGATTTGTTATTTTCCTAGTACATTGTATCTCATCCTTCATGCGTCCTTGGCATTAAGTTGAACCATGGTTGAGTGTGATTGTTGGGGGTAATGTTCTTTCTACAATTATGTACCTTAAAGCACATGAAGAACAACCCCCCAAAATAAATAAATTTAATAAATGAAATAAAAACAACAACATCAATCGTAAGTAGAAAATAATAGAAATGATGCGCATTTTCAACAAATACTAGTAAAATAATTTTCTTTTGAAAACAAATTGGCATTATCAACATGTGTTCATCATGTGTTAGTTTGGGGCAAATTTTTGTACAATCTCTCCTTTGACTGGAAACTGTACTGTCGGTTTTGTTTCCTTGATGGTAATCGATTATTTCCAACTAAAACAATGTTATTGTCTAGATACAATCATCATACAGTATTGGTAATACGTGAGTGTAGCCGCACAACAATAACAAATTAATCATATTATAGGCTAATGCGCTGAGCATAAGTTACATTCTTTATCACTTTATCATTTCATATGTAAATTATAAGTGTTCGCTATCAAATTCCACGCATTCAACCAGTGTAGACTGCACAGCTAATGGTGAAAGTCACAGTAAACTAATCTTTCATCACCGATTTCATTGTCTAACTGTACGGGGACCAGTGGGAGTTAAATTTTATTGCAATATGCTTACCATTACAAGCCGTGTTTATTGATAAAATAACACCCTGGTAAGATTTTCTTTGTGGCTTCGTATGGAGAATGTGTGTGGTATTTATAGAATGTGTATAAATCATTTCATAGGCCACAGTCGAGTGAGCTTGTCACTGTGGCGCAGTCTGCAGGTTTTTTTTCTTAGGGGTGAGATTATTATAAAAATTTTAAAGACACGTTTTATGTGTCACTCTTCAGAAATTGAACAGTTTTTCAAAGAGATGGGCTATATAATTGACACACTTGAATATGAAATGAATGTTTTTGTTACTGTATTTTCTAGGTAATGTGTTTAATTTACGTTTACCATAACATTTATGTACATAATGATACTAAGTATGACATTGTCAAGTGGTTAACTTCACAGGCTCAAGCTCTAGTGTTTCTGATTGGTAGACCAGGCATGCAACTCTTCCGCGTTTCCGCGGATTTCCGCGTTTTTTTTAAATGATCAGCGCTAAAAAAAAAAAAATCAAAAAAAAAAAAAAAAAAAAAAATTTTTTTTTTTTGGCGATTTTTAAAAAAAAAGCCTTATATATATGCTTGGCAACGACAATGTACAACCACAATAATGTGAAATAAGCCTAGTACATGCTAAGAATGCACCTAAGAGCGTAATAAACCTCAAAATTTTCTAGGGTACCATTGTGGATCTCATGTCCCTTGGCGTTTTGGCTGCCTCGCTCCGCGCTTGCGTTGTGCCTTTGAAAATTTCCTCTTTTTTTTTAATTGGGCAGTTGCATGCCTGGTAGACTGTGGGTTCGAGTCCTGCTCTTGACTCTTGTGTCCTCATTAGAGCAAGACACTTGACCATCACTGCTTCATCCTTGGTACAGTATTATGGGACTTTAAAGCTGTACTCGATAGGTCCCATGTGTCGTGTAATGGTGGTGAGAACACCAAGTACTTATCGTTAAGAGAAGGGATAGCCCAGTGTTTCTGGCATGTGCGAATTTACTCCGGAGGGGGTTTCTGCACTGTATAGGACGATGAATGGTGATGGCGATACACTCTACCCACATTTTTATCCAGTCTTTTCCCTGTAATTGTACAGTATGTTTTTAGTCACCCTCGTTTTCTGTTGGTTTTTGTTGTTGGTTTTGATCTAGGTGTGCTGTACATGTAGTTTCAATTCACATAGTAATGCACTGCATAAAATTCATTATCAGTTTGAATATTGGTAAGCAAATTGTGGTGTACTTTAGCAGGAAATTATTAAAAAGATTAATATATAAAGCGAAAGTGTGTTTCATTAACTACCTATGTCTATAGAAACTGTGCTAAGGGCCGCTCAGCTAGCAGAAAATGTCTGTATGCAGGCTTTGTGAAATTGGCCCCGTGTAAGCAGTGGATATGAAACAGAAACTGTGCTAAAGGGCCGCTCAGTAAACAGAAAGTGTCTGCATACAGGCTTTGTGAAATTGTCCCCTTGTAAGCAGTGGATATGAAATAGAAACTGTGCTAAAGGGCTGCTCAGTAAACAGAAAATGTCTGCTTACAGGCTTTGTGAAATTGTCCCTTGTAAGCAGTGGATATGAAATAGAAACTGTGCGAAGGGCTGCTCAGTAAACAGAAAATGTCTGCTTACAGGCTTTGTGAAATTGGCCCCTTGTAAGCAGTGGAAACTGTGCTAAAGGGCCGCTCAGTAAACAGAAAATGTCTGCTTACAGACTTTATGAAATTGTCCCCTTGTAAGCAGTGGATACGAAATAGAAACTGTGCTATTAAGGGCCGCTCAGCTAGCAGGAAATGTCTGCTTACAGACTATGAAATTGGCCCATGGTTCTAAGAATATTTACATTCAATGCTAATTCTGCAGCCTGACCTTTATTGGGGTCTGCATCTATTCACTGTACTTTACATCACTGGCAGTGTGGCAGTTGCTCTTTCAGGACTAGAATTTCATGTTTGAATGGGCTCTCTCTTTAAAATTTGAATGGGTAACTTTCTCTCTAAAAAAATATGTTCATGATGTGCGGGAAATATTTTGAGGGGCATCATCTTGATGGCCAGTACCAAGGAAATAGAAGCAAGGCTTCCATGACCTCTTTGAAGTTGTAGGCACACACTGTTGTTTTTTTCCCCATATTAAGACAAATGTTTCATCAGTCAATGTGATAGTCTGTATCCAGGGACCCATCTTCATATTAACCTGGCTGGGGCATTCAAGTCATAAATCATGTGCAATGCATTGCACATTATGTAGGTGTAGAGTTGCAGGGTTGTGGGAATATAGACTGTGGATTGGAGTTGTAGTCCAGCCTAAGCATTTTATGCTACCATTTTTATGCTCAATTTTAAGTTACATTGTATCTTACACGAAAGTAAAAAAAACCCCAAACCTCTAACTTGTTGCCAAATTAAAGATGACTTTTTGATAATGTCAGAACAAACCACATTACTTTACTTTGGAATTTAGCATTTGGTGTACAGTATATATACCATGTGGACACTGTGTGCTTAGGTATATTTTAATAATAATCCTTGTCACATTGCAGACTTGACTATTAAAGTTGTTACGTATCAGTGACTTTTATAAGCCAAGCTAGTATTGTCTTTTACTGCAATGCCCTGATAGCACAAGTTCTCGTAATTCCTTCCCTTCGGCAAGATGGGAGGAGCTGCATATTTTATAGGTTGAACGATTAAATGTTGATATGTTGAACTTGTAAACCAAACCTGACAGTAGATGACTGTAATGTTACGTATGCAATTAGCTTGTACACCAAATGTTTACTCCTTGTAAAGATTATTGCAGATTGTGTGGATGTGTGCAGTAAGGTACTAATAGCACTCTCCAATGTTCAGGGGGCAAGAAGTTCAAAAATAAACAAATAAAAAATACAGCGTGTAGAAAAAAGTTGATTAGCTCATTTGAGAAATGGCGAGGCATTCTTTTGACAAGTTGTCTGCTGGCGTTTGAGTACATACATATACACTTTTGTTGGACATTTACCAGGCCGACTTAGTGTTGATGCAATTGGCTGGTGATGATTACGATACGACATATTCTCGGCGCCTTAATTTGCTCGGACTCTTCGGGAATCTCCTCATGAAGTAAACGCACCCTGGCGGCTTGTGATTCAAATACTTGTCGCGTGTTGACATGTGTTCGAACTGTGTTCAATCACGGCTGATTGTCGGAGTACCGGTATTCTTATTGTCAGGACCAGTGAAACTCTGCAGTTTACCATGGAGGAAGTAAACGGGGTTGTTTTGCCAAGATGTTGAATTGAGCGGAGATCAAAATTGACTGTGAATTTGAAAAAAACACACAAAAATAAGCGTAAGTTGTACACTTGCTACAAAAATGAAACGATTGTGTGTCAGAATTCGAAGTACACAAGGCTTCCACTCCACTAGGCACTCAAATGCATTGCTGGCTAAAACATATGGGTCGGTCAAATCTTTTGTAGCACCCATCTTGCATGACGTAAGAAGCTTAAACAGTGCCTCCACGAGGTCAAAGTTAAACCTGTCATTGGCTGGGAGTTGTGCGTAGCACATACAGGCCATTCGCGTGTCCAATGTTTTAACCTCTATGATGGCAGCAATGTACAAGGGATCTGAAGCATTTGCTTTTATTATTTTTTTTTTTCAAAGTGGCTTATTTTTCAAATTAAAATGAGGAGTATGTCTGCCTAAGTTTGTTATTTTCTTAAACTTTGTAAAATATATTTTTTAGATCCTTTGACCTTTAATTTGAAATAGGTTCCCAGACATTTTATTACGTTTGTGCAACCTGGGTCTATGGTACTTTACGACAGATGGGAAAAATGCATAAACATTTCTAGTCATTTTTAGCATTTCTTTGAGTCTGATAAATTGAACAAATAGTTCAAGAATATTGCTTGCCGATAGACACGACACAGCTACGAAATTCACCAACAGATTGCTTGAATGAGAAATGGAATGCAACCATTCCACGGAATCGGACCAACTGAGCTGCTTACATGTAAAAACACAACACATTCCTCTAGAAGTTGACACATGAGTCAAGTCTAGCAGTTACCTTTTTCAAAGAAATATGGTTTCATCTTCTTGCAGATATTCGACAAAGACTAACTGACCAGCTGAGATCCTTAGATAATCGTTATGATGCCCAACGGGAACAGCTCCAAGACTTCCAGGAATACTTCAAGCAGCGTGCTGAGGTGGAGATGGAATATGCCAAGAACCTTGAACGACTTCATGAACGACTGACAAGGAGGCAGAAAGCCGTACAGTAAGTTGCTTTCATTTGTGTGTAGCGAGGATGCAGTCAATCTCGTTTTTCTAAATTGATGTTGTTAAAGCGAGACTCGATGGGAAACCTCTTAGTTTGGGTGATGCATGTGGTGTGTTTTTCTTACAAGACAAATAACGAAACAATGAATTACATGGAGGCCGCGGAGGCCACGGCCTCTGTTGCCCTGGGCCCAATTTCATAGAGCTGCTTAAGCACAAAAATTTGCTAAGCACAATAAAAGTTTGCTTACCAGAATAAGGTTACCAGCCAAACTACCATGTCACGTGTACAATTTCTGACTGGTTTCCTGCTCATTTTTTGCTTAGCAGGAAATTGTTTAGCATTATTTTCTGCTTAAGCAGCTCTATGAAATTGGGCCCTGGTCTTGGCTTTGGTGCCCTTTCATAAAGACTCCCATAGCAGGGTTCTTCCCATGGATGCACAAGCTAGCGTATCGGGCCAATACGCACGAATTGCGTGTCGATACGCGCAAATTTCAGCCATACACTATGCTCCAGATTGCACAGTAGGGCTTTTAAAACCAAGATAAAAACTAAGTAGAAAACATTCTGAAAGTGTTTCAATTTAGCGTGCTTCGGCCAAACATGAAACAAATTGGGTCCAGAATGCCCCACAGTTTTGGAAAAAAACCTGGGGAGATCCCTGCGTAGACTTAAGATTTTCCAATGAAAATGCCATTTTGTAAAATGAAAACGGCCTTTCCCTTTCAAAGATGTAATTCAAGGCCTGATAGTCGGAACAAAAACTGGTAAAAGTCTTAGGATTATTGTGCAGTTGACATTGGTACTTTGTGTGCTTGCTGTCATTGTTATTAAAATGGATGGTCATGTGGGGTATAAAATAAAGGTGTAAGTTAAAAAAAAATAAAAAAAAAATTTTTGAATGAGTTTTGGAATGTGGTTAGTACAGCTTGCAAAATGTAAGTCTGGATGCTGTAAATTTGTTTTCTCTGAATGATTTTTTCAATCCAAATATTTTGAAATGTTGAGTTTTTCACAGCCACGACAGAGGGGGAAAATGCCATATTGGATCGAATTCAAAGTGCACTGTATTACTATCAGAGTCTACCCCTTTCATTTGAATATGTCAATTTCTATTCCCTGCTTACAATTTTTTGCCTTATGTAAAAAAAAAAAAAATGTATTGATGCATTCAGAATGCTTCTGCCTGAATGGGTTTTATTTTTCTCTCGTATCGTGTGGCCATAAAAGGGCTTTCCTGCGCAAACACGGCATGTAAGGATAGCCAGAGCGAACCTTCTGCTTGTGTGCACTGACTGTTCATTCATTGGATGTGACACATCTCAGCAGGTAGCACTTGATGTGTACATCCATATTTGCAGTGGGTAAAAAATGCCTGCCCTTTCTTTGGGTATAAAGGTTGGGGGGTAAAACCTTACACAAGATACAGTGTTGTTGGGTGTAGAGGTTGGGGGGGTGAAAACACAACACATTCCAGTAGCGTTGTTTGATGCATGAAGTACATTCTTACAGTGGGTTAGGGGGTAAAGGGCTTTATAAGATAAAGGAGTGATGTTTGGTTAAGGTTGAGGGGAACTTACAGAGTACAGTTGACTCTCATTCATACAAGATCACTGGGACTGGCCAACTTACCTACAGGAAGGAACGTTGTTATAAGAGGACTGCAAAACAGAGAAACACAAAGCAGAAATGAGATTCAAGACTTCAGAATGTCTAAAAACAGAGTTCCCTTATAACAACAGCTGACTGTAATCATGCAAAGAAATGAGCTGTTGATTTTAGGCCTTAAAGTTTACTTGGTACAAAGTTGCTAAGTATCTCATGATAATGCAGGCATTTCTTAATGCAGTGCATACCCAACAATTCACCAAGAAAGGCTATTTTCCCCCCAAAGCAGTCAACTAAAAATTGTTACACTCGCAGCTCACTATCACACAAGTACATGTAGTTCGGGATAAATTTAACTGGCTCTCGTGACATGAATGCGACAAATATTACCCTGCCTCACACAAAAAAATACCATCTTATTCCGTAATGCCAGACAACTGTGAAGCGATGTAAACTACAAATGAACTTAAACAATCAGGGTTGTTCGGCGGGCGCTGCAAGACAACTTAAAACTTGTCAGCCTTTTCCCATGATGCAGCGCATACATCGGCCTCTTCTTTATCGCAGATCGCTCGTATTGTTTCAAGAAATTGGAACCGTTTGAATGCCATAAAACCGTGTTTGAATCGAGTCTTACAGTGTCATGTTACAATGACATATGAAATGGGAAACCATACAATTGCATTCCCTCTGAATCTTGGATATTTTGAAAGCGGCAGTGCCTTATAAACACCTCCCTCGCTCTTTAGTTTTGGCTGTGTGTATCGGTACAAGTCGCCGATAGTCTCGAATGGAATAGTCCAGATTTCAGATGGTGATTACTGCGACAAGGCACTCAAATGCATTCAATATTTGTATAACCGTCTTTTCAAACTGTGTATTGTTTACGACAAGTTTACCCAAATTGATCACAGAGAAAACATTTACAGACCTTGAGGTTTATGCATTGATACATTATAAGTCATGAAGAAGACTTACCAGTATCATACACTCATAGAAAGTCATAAATCAAACTTCAATAATTATATACATAATTCATGTAAGCTCAAGTTAGTACCAAAATATAAGTATGATTGTTTCATTGGTTGTACCTACATCTGTCGTATGATTAGCCTGTCTTGTGATTGATAAAAAAAAAACTTAAAAAGGAAGTTACATGTACCATTGCCTCACTTGGAAATAAACCAAGCAGTTATCCTGTGACACATGACATGGAAATGTATTTTAAAGGGGCTAGTACACTTACATGTACATGTACTACTACAATTTACCTGGCACAACACCTACTTTCTGTAACTGTCAGGGCTGCCCTTTATTTTTTAGTTAATTAAACAAAATAAAAATAGTAAACGTTAAGCCCAAAAAACAAAAAAAAACAAGCCTACATTAAATATATATGTAAGCCACTTGGTTAAAAACATTTAGATAAGATTCAGTCATACATGTAGATGAATAAGCCACTATTTTTCGGATTTGGCTGAACTGTCTCTGCATGTTTTTATAAAGTGGGTCTGTTCGTATAATTTGGTTGTTTCTCGTTTTTCAGACATAAATCCCAAACACTGATCTTAAGAATGTTATATCTTCATAATGTGAAATGATGTCGCAAATCGTACGATTACAAACGTGTGAAAATTTTTTTCAAGTCAACGTGGTACTGTACATTAAATAGCCAAGCCGTATAGTGCATTGCACTCAAATTCCGGGGGCTAAGCATCAGGATGTGGGTTCGATTCCAGGTCAAGACACTTTTGGCAGCACAGGCTACACACACACACACACACACACTTATTTACTCCCAAGGGAGCTGAAATGGAATGAAAAGGAATGAAAAACAATGTAAATGTCCCAGTGACTGGGGTTAATTATGTTGTAATAATAATAATAATAACTAGTTCTTATATAGCGCAATTCACAACAACGTCTCAATGCGCTTTACATTAGTGCACTGGTCATTGGGCCAATAACATTCCTGTAATCTTTCTCAGCTCCCTGGGGAGTATACAGCCCGGGCTTCCGTGGCACTCCGAAGGCTTTTTCAAACACAATATCAACCTCTACCCTCGCAGGTACCCATTTATACCCCTGGGTAAAAAGAAGCAATTATAGTAAAGTATCTTGCTCAAGGACACAAGTGTCATGACCGGGATTCGAACCCACACCCCGATGACTTAACCATCGAAACTTGAATTCGATGCTCTAAACCACTCGGCCACATGACACCCCATGTAGCGCCATGAGTGTCACTGGGTGATGGATATGAGCGCTGTATAAGAAGCCACTATTATCGTTAATTAAGTTATTATTAATTCAGGGATTCAACTCCATTTGTTTTAGGAAAGATAAAGATGGCGCGATTCCATCCACCACAGCATGCTGGAACACGCTGGTAGACATGACAAGGAGTCAATACAAGCAGCATGCAACACTCAGCCAGTGTCTAAACTACAATCTTTCAAACAACTTTGGGACCATCCGTGAGGGGCTTGATAATGTCTACAAGAAGGTGGGTTGCTAGGAATTAATTTTGTACCGACATTTGAAAGCTTTGTTTGAGAAGTAAAGTGTGTGTACTTCTTGACTCTGTGTTGAGGCATTTTCATTCTTAGTTTTCTGTAGTGACTGTGAGGAAAAAAGAAAGGAAACAAAAACCACAAAAAAGTTCAAAAACCAGAAACAGCAAAACTCGCTCGGAGTCATATGTCATGTTGATCTGTGAGGAATGACTCACCACAATTTGTTTGTGACACATTTTATTATTATTTTCATTCTTTCCGTTTCATGAAGTGCTGGATCTCGTCCAACATCAAACCACCTCTCTAACCTGATGGCCATTGTCTCATACCCTTCCCAATCCAGTCATCATTTCTCCGAGTACATAATCCACTTGTATTGATTCTTTTGTCATCAGTTGCTAAACCTCCTGCACTACAAGACAGGACAAATAAATAACTGTTTGATAAACAGATTGTGTATCAAAATGCAGTCATACAATAGCTGGGTGTGGTGATTATCTGATTCATCTGATGAAACACTTTCCTTGGGGCGAAATAAAATGACACACCTCTCCACAGTCTCCTAAAAAAAGAGATCACATCATAAATGGGATGTAACATGAATACTGTCTGATAGAGCTTTGAGTACTTGTACTTTCATTTTGTGTCTGTTTAAAATTTGAGATGGACCTAGCATCCCTTTCATTAGTAACTCCTTGCAGTCTTCATTCAGGCACTGGAGGCAATACCTCAACGCTCTAGGTCATTGCCTTGGTGCCCTTTGAAGTGTTCCAGATAAAAATGTGTACTTTTATCACAGAGAGGTGGCTTTTACTGAGGAAAGACTGCCTTGCCCTGACATGAACTAAGTGTGCATTTGAGATTAGGTGGTGTGCACTTTGCAAAGGTTGTGAGCAGAAAGTGCAACACCCTCATGCTACACGTGCAATGGAAAAACGGAACAATTCCAAATCACTTGCACCTTCACACCCCATCTTCTGCATCTTCACTATATCTGTGTCCCCCCCCAACTACTGCACTTTAGAACTCACTACCTGTATGTGTTTTCCACCATCTTACAATCTATTCTCATTAAAGAGAAATTCAAACAGATAGGGTTGTTTTTGTTTTCTTGTAGCTTTCACCTTGAAAGGCCTTTTGGCCTTGTGTTGGGCAATTTGTCATTAAAAACAGGTATTCTGCTTTCAGGAACCTTGGTGGATTGAATTGGTATCCTGGGCATATTTTGTTCCGGTCAACTGCCCACTCTCCTGTTGTGTAGTTTATCGTTTTGCTCAAAGGTTTGCCATTGTGTACAAAGTACAATCTTTTTACCCAGGGCGGGTGCTGGTAAATAGTGGTCAAGTGTAATTGTGTTAGAGTATCTAAATTGTGCTTCTCTAACCTCAAAAGGATGTGCACTGAGGACTTTCTGTCCTACTCCAGGCATTGCAGGATAATTCAGCCTTGGGTTATTTGGATTTAATCTAACAACATCTGCAGCCATGGCATTGTCACGGACTCACAACGCCACATTGGGGAACACAGCAAATTACAAACCATGCGCGGAAATGGTTTTATTGATATTTATTGGGCTTTCTACAAGTCATCTAAAATAGATATGAATACACAATCTGTTGATATGTTGGCACGTTGATTATTTGGGACAATGGGAATAATTTGACAGATTAGCATCATCGCGGTGTGGAATCGGCATCTGAGGAGAGGAATGACTCAATGGGATATAAACAGATCTTTGAGTAATGGGCAGACCCTGTGCGTGGAATGACTCATTCCACGTCGTCGTTGGCTTTTGTTGATAATCAAAGTGCAGTCAGATACAGTTGGTTGGATTGTGCTGTTTTTCATTCAGATGGAGAAACGCAGCGACTGTTGGCGCCAAATCTTTGGCATTGGCTACCTTCAGTGATGAACGACCATCCGGTCAAAAATTTGATCGAAAAAAGGAATAAATGGGGGAAATTTTATACAAATTAGTAAGCATTCAAAGTTCTTTTCTTTGAGGACAAGAATCTTATTATAAAATTACTCCTTTTCATGTCTTTATACAATAATCTTTTAAAATATTGCATAGTGTGTAAACTCAACCAAGTAGAAATTTTTAAATTAAATTTTACAATATATATAATATATATTTTCAGTTTGGCGCCGTTTAGATTTAACAATTTTCTTTACAAGTGGCTTTTAAATGTTTTTTTTTTTTAAATCAAAATTTTGTTTTTTAATTGAAAATCACTTGATTTTAAAAATAATTTTTCAGAAATTTGGGTAGGTGGGTCAACAACATTTGGGGAAAAAAAATACCAATCTCAAATTTAAAATACTAATTTTCAATGGACTCTTATTAGTATTTTTATGGGATTTTAAATTTTAACTTTTATTTATTTTATTTTTTTAAATTAAATTTTTGGGGTGGGGGATGGGGAGTAGGGTGGGTGTGGATGGATGGGGGGGGGGGGTAGGGTGGGTGTGGGTGGATGGGGGGTAGGGTGGGTGTGGGTGGATGGGGGTAGGGTGGGTGTGGGTGGATGGGGGGTAGGGTGGGTGTGGGTGGATGGGGGTAGGGTGGGTGTGGGTGGATGGGAGTAGGGTGGGTGTGGGTGGATGGGGGTAGGGTGGGTGTGGGTGGATGTGGGGTAGGGTGGGTGGGTGTGGGTGGGTTGGGTCGGGAGTATTGACCATCCCCTACCCATCCATGATACATTAACAGCAATAATATATTTGCTTCTAATCTGCAAAGAGAGACTCTATTTTCTAGCAGAGATAAAAACATTGCCTGGTAAAAAAACAGAATTTAACCCTGCAGACCATAGAGTAACTTGTACTTGCACATTTGGGCTGCCTACTGTAATGTACAGTTTGTGCTCAGTACACTGCAGACACCATACATCCAGTGAGAGACTGATATGGTACTGGTCGTCATGAACATTTAGAAACCAGTTTCCTTGTTTTGAAAGAGTCATTGAATGCAATGCCAATTGGGTGAAACTGTGCTGTCATTTGAAGGTTTCAAACTTTAGAACTACAAGATGATATCTCTATACTGTACAAGGAAATATTCCAGGGTTTATTTATTTCTTTTTCCGTAGTGTACTTTGTACGTTGTTGTAAAATCAATAGGCTGTGAGATATATTCCTTCGTGTTAATGGATTAATTTTAAAGGCTTAACAAAACAACACACCTCCTACCTCCCCCCCTCCCCCCAAATAAAAAAATAATTGGGTACATTTCAGCTCATTTTATAGTACTGCTTTTGTAAAAATAGCTAAGGTTGTATGCTGGTTGTTTCCATTTCATAGGCATGCAACCAACAGATCAATGGATTCTCTATATTTTGTTTTTCTTCTCTGCAGAATTACTGCAAAGTTCCATACATACCAATAGCCCACTTATGTGGCTGGCAGATGTAACATACTGGTAGCCCTACTAGTGTGGCTGGCGAATTTTGACATGCCGGTAACCCCACCAGTGTTGCTTGTGAATTTTAACATACTGGTAGCCTCACTATTAGTGTAACTGGCAGTTTTTAACATACCAGTAGCCCTACTAATGTGACTGGCTGATTGTAACATATTGGCTGTTTGACTAAATCAGTCACACTAGTGTCAGCTACACTAGCGTCAGCCACTAGCGTCAGCCACTAGCGTCAGCCACACTAGCGTCAGCCACACTAGCGTCAGCCACACTAGTGTCAGCCACACAAGTGTCAGCCACACTAGTGTCAGCTACACTAGCGTCAGCCACTAGCGTCAGCCACACTAGTATCAGCCAGCTACATGTAGTGTCAGCCAGTGTCGGCCACACTAGCATCAGCACACTAGCATTAGCACACTAGGGTCAGCCACACTAGCGTCAGCCACACTAGCGTCAGCCACACTAGCGACAGCCACACAAGCGTCAGCCACACTAGCGTTGCAGCCACACTAGCCTCAGCCAGCTAGTGTCAGCCACACTAGTGTCAGCCAGTGTCAGCCACACTAGCTTCAGCGCACTAGCATTAGCACACTCGCATTAGCACACTAGCATTAGCACACTAGCATTAGCACACTAGTGTCAGCCACACTAGCGTCAGCCACACTAGCGTCAGCCACACTAGCGTCAGCCACACTAGCGTCAGCCACACTAGCGTCAGCCACACTAGCGTTGCAGCCACACTAGCCTCAGCCACAGTAGTGGGGCTGGACTGGTGCTACATTTATTGTACTCCCATCCATTAGGATCTACATGTACATCAATACGATACAATAAATTACAATGTGTAATCAATGGCAAAAAGCCCGTATTGGTCTTTAGCCTCAGACTTAAATCTACTGATGCAGTCTTCCTTTCAAAGGTCTACAACAAAATAATGCATCATTTATCACAGTCTAGCAGCTGTGTGGACGTACTTACATCATATGCATTCAATTCACTGCATAATGTACTTCCAAGATATTTGTTCATTTGTGTATGCTTGAGTTCAATGGCATCATCGCATGAAATACAGTAAGGAGCGCTTGAAATGCAATATTGTTATTGACCTGCTCTGTGAACCGAGCTAACTTGATTACTTATGAACAGGATACTAATTTACAATTTGACTTGATACACGTATCATGCATCATCAGTGATATGTAAAATTACAATCCAATCCGTACATAGTATCCTTCCAATGACTTGTAATGTGGATAAAACTTCTTTAATAAAGTACATAGGAAAGATGTGCTGCATGGCAGAGTTGTAATTGAGTCAGTTACATGTAGGTTGAGTTTGAGGCCGAGTCTGGAGTACAACTTGGGTTGATTGAGTCCAATTCTAAGTCTGGGTCAAGCTCTAGTTATGAGTATGTGTCATGAGTCACACATGCAATTATTTTGTATCAAGTAATAAACCACATGTAACATCCCCCTCTTTAAACTAATTTTGTTTTCGTTCTAAAAAAATTTAAATAAAAAAACAAAACAAATTTTAATTTTTTAAATTTAATTTTGATTGATTGATTTTTTTTCTTGGGGGGGGGGGGGGGGAAGGATTCCTCTATGTTTGAACTTGCAAGGGGTTTTATGTAAATAAATGCACATTGCTTGAGGGCCATTGTACCATTGTACCATTGTACCATACTACTAGTTATCACACAAGCACGAGTGGAAAGCAGAAAAATAGTGCTCTTGCATCATATTCTAGAGTGTGCGTGTGATAACAAATTTATCTTGGATTATTTATCTAATATAACTTGACGCTTGGCGTTAAATAGCGTGTTTTAGAACAGGGTTTGATATGGGCCGTTTAAGATAATTTATATCACACTCTACTGATCGACCAGAATCAGAATTGAGGATTAAAGCTTGCATACATGTGTAATGGCAATGATAAGTGTGCACATATGTTTTTGCAGTCTGAGCTATGCATTGTATACACCTAAAACTTGACATCTTTCTGGATGTAGCCAGAAAATCTCCTCAAAAGAGTACACGGACACCAAAATTATCGCATTTACTTATATACTTTCTTAACAAGGTCAACTGAAAACTGAAACTGAAAAGGTAGGCCTAGGAGAAAATCTCTTTTAAAAACTAACATAAGACAGTTTCTAGTCGGGCTTTTGCTTTCAGTCCATGTTGGTGAAATTTCAGGCCTATAACAGACTTCAGTTAAACTTTTTTTCCCACTGAGTTCACTCATTCAGTATTATTTACCACAGATACACAGATCCTTGTCATTTGATTGGTGAAACACATGTCACATGTCGTCCTTCATTTTGCCCTCTATACTGCTGTGATGCTCCAAAATTTAATCTTGGAGTCCAATATGGATAACTATTGGCCGCTTCACAGCATCATTTCCTAAATAATCTCTCCCCACCAGTCTGTCCAAACAAGGCAAGATTTGTCATGGCAGACATGGCAGACAAGGTTGGTGTCCACGTGGAGTTGTTCACATTGTTTAGAATAGGGTCTTTTTCTTCCGAACTATCAGAGTGTTGGGTGGACGAGCACCTGTCTCGACTTCATGTTTTTTTTTTTTAATTTTCAAATGACCAGGACCTACGTTTGAGTTAGCAAAAATTGAAATCTAGCTTTACCATTGCGCTTGACTTGAAATGGAATTGTCAAGATTTCATGTCGTGATTATAGTCTGCAACAACGTGCATCCAATATTTGTAGACTAATGAATGCCAGGGATCCAGATAGTGTTGATTGAGAAAATATGCTAATGAGCGATGGTTTTAATGAGGTGTGCGTGACTAGTCAACGAGTCAATCCATTTGACACCATTGTTGTACGCTCAGTGAACGTTTTTTGCCCATCACTTTTGCACTGCAAAATATTTAGATTGAATTTGTTTTGTGCACACTGAATCTTAATACTGAGATTTTTGAGCAGCAACTGATTTTGCACTGCATTTTGCTCTGCTGTACAAGGAAATCAGTTCAACGCCACTGTAGATTTATTCCACCTCGGCTAGATGTCACTTGGTCAGTTTCTGAACAGTGCATTCGGTTATAACACAGAGGAAGGAAACCAGTGATAATTACAGCATTAATGGCGTAACCTTTAAAGGGCTTGCCCTCACTAGACTAGCCAGGGGACCAGTTAGCTTGCCGCTTCACTAGTCCGCCAGCTAGTCTATTTTCAACACTGCACTAGGCAGCCAGACCATTTGGCGAGAATTTCTTTTTGCCAGCGGACCACAGTCAAGGGAGAACGCTGCTCAAGCATTGATGGGGTTATGTTGCAATGTACTTGAGCTTGCATACTTCCCCCCCCCCCCTATGATATCAGATGTGTGTATTCATGACATGTCCGTTGAATTACTTCCCCTGAGCATGCTGTGAAGCCAACTTCAGCTGAACTGTGTTCATACTGATTGACTGACTAGACAATGTATGTGGTTTTCCCCCATAAGGCCTATATCCAGGCAGCTTGAAATGAGTTTGAAAGAAGAAAAAAAAAGGTGTAATGAACAGTTTAAAGGAACTTCCCTCTTTTATTTATAGGCGCAGCAAATCCTGTCCTAATAAATTTTGCTCACCCGAAATTTGTTTAGTTAACTGTAGCCAGTCAGTTTCCCTTGTGGTTTATTTCTTCATACCATGTTAATTTTATACCCCCAAAAAAAATCCCAACAGCTGTCCTTCCTGACATTTCAGAATGACATTATCAATGTTTGAAAATTCCCTCAATTTTTTTTAGGCCTAACCATCACCCCAATATTCAATTTTGTCAGTGTGTGTTTCCCCTTTTTCTTGTAAAATGTAAAATCACACTTTCCATTATTTTCTTTGAATCCATTCACATAATTTTCACCTTGACAAGGGTGAAAGGTCAAGATTGTTTCTGTTTTACATAAGATTTGTAATTCTCCTTTCTGTCTCATAAAAAAAGTGATATTGGAGATTGCTCCTTTAACCCTAACCCCCATTAGGGTCTCTCTACAAAGCCTGCCAAATACAACAGAATGCAACACAGTTGAAATGAGAACCATGCCAAATGCAACAAAATGCAACAAGGGATATTGTTGCAATGTGCAGGCATGCTGTTTGGGAAAGGACTGAGCAAGGGTGTTTGCCCTGCTAAATGCAACAGTATGCACATAAGTGTAATGTTTAACTGTTCTTATACAGTCTTTTGAATATGATTTGAATTATGATTCTTACCTAATATTACATCATACTTCTCGATACTTTTCCCATAAAAAATATTTTGAAATACCCATTATAAGTTGTTCAGATACAATAGAAGCACCCAAACCTATATGAAGTCACTTCACTGCTGAATGCAACAAATTCAGTCCAAAAATGACATCTGCGTTGACTGCCAAGTGCAACAGATCACAACAACTATTACCATTTGGTGCGTATTGTTGCATTTAGCATGGTTAGGGTTAATCTAGTAGAAATAGACACTTGAAAGTACATGATTGGTATTGATTATAAGTTTCGTACTGATTGATTATTAATAACCATTGTACGCTGTGGGCAGCATTTCCTTCTCGCTCTGTTGACAAATGGTTGAGCTACGTCAGTGCCTCCTTTTGGTGAAGTGCTTTATTGTTCTGCCTTGCGCAAGTGCTAGTATTCTATCTGTAAATATTGTACTTAGACATACTTTCTCTGAATAAGGATCACTATCAGTTTTGTTCCTGCCTTCTCCGGTGGTTTGGTTATTTCAATTTTAAAGTGTTTCAGATTGTATACACCTGCCTCAATCTGAAGTGAAATCTGTGTAAAGGAACTCAAACCCATGACAAAGTGGTGGCAATGGGTAAAGGTAGTACATTAGACCCCTGGCATAACACGCAACACTGCTCTGGTACGCTGGGGGTCAACTTTGTATGCACCAAGAGCAGCTGTCGTCCAATGATCTGCCTCTTGTTGACTTAGTGAGGGCGCTGTTTGAGAGTGTGATGTCATTATGCAAGTCGTCTATACTGTACACAGAGGCAATTCAAACACAAAGAGTAGAGGTCAGAGGGTGTCATTAAGTTTAGTTTAACCAAATACAAAATTAATATTGTACCTAGAGAGTAGTTTCCATGTAGAACTTCTTGCCATAATCTATATAAAGACTTCATACGTTCCTTCATGTTAGGTCTCACTAATAAGCCTACATACTCTATTCCATCTAGAATAAAACGTCAGACATTTATGTTGAAATGCCAATTTGAGTTTTCAATGTACAAATCAGCAGAAAAGTATGTGTATAATAAAATTCCAGTTAACAATACGTCACAGTCATCACCTTGATGAGGACGGATGTTGCCTGTTCCTGATGGCTGTGGTGCCCATTCAAATGTGTCCCTAGTGAGACCAATGGCACTATTGTCCATAAGAATGGGTTCAAGACAACATACTGAATCTTACTTCCATTTGTGTTCTTCTAAGTCTCCTTTTGTTTATATTTTTTACCCTGCCTTGTTTGCGTTCTTTTCAATTCTTTAATCTGATTTCCTGGATTGTATTTCTGTCTCTACAGAGCCGGGAGATGATGGCTGAAGTCCACACAGAGCTCCTGCGAGTCATGAATGAACTTTATGCCGTAAGTTTACATTTCCTGCTTTGGTTTTATTTAGAATTTTTTACAAGAAACGGTTTCCAACTTAATAAAAAAGTTATTGTCCTAGAATTAAACAGAGGAAGTCATAGAGGCATCGGGAGGCCCTGGTCTCTTCAAGCGGGTATTCAATTTCTTAACTACGCAGGCTGAGTTTTAGTAGAGCAAAACAAATTTATGGGGTTACCATCGAGCGAAAATTGACTGCGTTCTGCGGGAAATTCAGCTAAAATTAAATTAAGAGGGACTTTATGGGTCAAATCGCATTTGAATTATTTGTCCTTTGACGTCACCCCTTAACCAGATTCATGCAAAACAAGAATTGCGACATACGGCCAAGCAAATTTCATAGCTGGAGGTTTAGTTGTAAAAAGAGAACACATGGACTTTTTGACCTCTTACACCAAAGTCGTACGTGGCAAATGTCAAATTCAGGTCAGTCAGTCAGGTCAGTCAGTGGGTCAGGTCAGGTCAGGTCAGTCAGTCGGTCAGAACAGTCAGTTGGTCAGGTCAGTCAGTCGGTCTGGTCAATCAGTCGGTCAGGTCAGGCGGTCAGGTCAGGTCAGGTCAGTCAGGTCAGGTCAGGTCAGGTCAGGTCAGGTCAGTCAGTCGGTCAGGTCAGTCAGTCAGTCAGTTGGTCGGTCAGGTCAGTCAGTTGGTCAGGTCTGCCAGTCGGTCAGGTCACTCAGTCGGTCAGGTCACTCAGTCGGTCGGGTCAATCAGTCGGTCAGGTAAGTCAGTGGGTCAGGTCAGTCAGTGGGTCAGGTCAGTCAGTCGTTCGGGTCAATCAGTTGGTCAGGTAAGTCAGTGGGTCAGGTCAGTCAGTGGGTCAGGTTAGTCAGTCGTTCGGGTCAATCAGTTGGTCAGGTAAGTCAGTGGGTCAGGTCTGTGGGTCAGGTCAGGTCAGTCAGTCGGTTAGATCAATCAGACGGTCAGGTCGGCCAGTGGGTCAGGTCGGCCAGTCGGTCAGGTCAGTCATCAGTCAGGTCGCTCGGTCAGATCTGTCTGACGGTCTGGTCAGTCAGGTCAGTCAGGTCAGTCAGGTCAGTCAGATGGTAAGGTCAGTCAGTCGGTCAGGTCAGTCAGGTCAATCAGTCAGTCAGTCAGGTCAGTTAGTCCATCAGGTCAGTCAATAGGTCAGGTCAGTCAATCGGTCTGGTCAGTCAGTCGGTCCAGGTCAGTTAGTCAGGTCAGTCGGCTGGTCAGGTCATACAGTCAGTTGGTCAGGTCAGTTGGTCAGTCAGATCAGTCGGTTGATCAGGTCAGTCGGTTGTGCACTACACCGTATAACGCAAGAGAAATTGACTCCCAAAATGTGTTACAACTGAGATTGTCCTCAGGTGAATTGGGTCAACAGTTAAAGTCTAAGTCTTTAAATCTTTTTTAAAAATGAGAACTGTTTATGAAGATACTTGTTCAATTGAAAAACACAAGACCACCAGATCTTAAGTTTACTGGCCCAACACTAAAATCACTTGCCTGGGCCTTTGGTCCAGTGTAAAATTCAATCCCAGGTGCTGTTCCCTCTTAGGTCAGCGCATGAACATAGAATTCTGTATGAAGTGAAGCAGCCTGACTTAATTTGCTGAATAAAGGACAATATCCAGAAGTGTTTTAATACATAGATGAGCCAATAGAATTAGTCAGTCACGTATGTAGACAAGGACAGCGCGCTGTAAGATTAGATCTTGCCCATGCTGGTAACAATCAGCAGCAGCTGGAAGAGGTTATAGTGCCCTAGGCCATTTGCTCATAAATCATAAGAAAGGAAACTAGACCCACTGTAATTAATACTACTACTACTGGTCACCTGGCTTTCTATCTGATGGCTCTGTGATGGCTACACGAACAAACAGAAGAATTGCTTTTAAATCGCCAGATCAGATTGGCCCCATCTTACATCGCCAATCTTCTTGTACCCTACACCCCTTTGCATACTCTTCGTTCATCTGCTAAGTTCCTCTTAACCATTCACTGATAAATCAATTGTGCTACCAAAAACAAAGTGTATGTATTCTTTGAAAAAAAACCCCACAAAAAAACACCTAAAGTTTAAATTGTGCCAACCCAGTTTTACATTTTGTGATACTTGAGACTGCTCATACAAAATGGTGGTCAATAAGAGTGGTCTGTACCCCCATAGAGCTACTCCTGAAGGTCTTTTTAGCTGTACTACATGTATACCGTTGCAGATTTGTAATGCATAAAGTCATAGAGCATTTTGAACAAGCAACTTGATCAAAGTTTTGAACCTTTGATTTGGGATCAAGGTAAAAAGGTGGTTAAGTCCACAACACAAGCAGCTATGTGCATTTTGTGAACTAGTATAATTCTTGCACTCTGCTATATTACTAAGGCAGGCCTTGAACTTCGCTCTTGAAGGGGCACAGCAATTTCCCTCTGGTGAGGGGCACTCTATGAGGAAAATGTTAATTTGTATTGGAACTTTGCAAAGGGCACCACAGCAAAAAGCACAGTGCACCACGGCATTTGCTGTGTGTGCCGTGGGTTATTTCTAGGCCTGCTAAGGTACTGCACTGTGTAAACTGCACTTGCCATTGAGCACAGAATCTCCCATCTGTGTCCATGGTTTTCAATTAGTGTGTGCCTTTCGCTTGTTGGCGTGACTTCGCAAGTGTCATGGGCATTTTGAAAGATTAATGAAATGGTTTCTTTCCAGAGAGTGAACTAAGCTAAATGTAGACATGATATGCACCCAGTAGACTAGAACAACATGTGCAACGGAATACATGTAGAGTAGATTATTATTATTATTATTGTTATTATTATTGGTTTAATTGGCACCATCTTGCAGCCCAAA
Source organism: Pisaster brevispinus (assembly GCA_023634235.1). Taxonomy (NCBI): domain Eukaryota; kingdom Metazoa; phylum Echinodermata; class Asteroidea; order Forcipulatida; family Asteriidae; genus Pisaster; species Pisaster brevispinus. Next base: position 25,966,712 of record JAMKCF010000004.1, read on the forward strand.
GACTGAAGTGCACACTGTTTACAGTAAGTGAAAAGTCAATATGAATTATAGAAAAAAGCTGAAAAACACAAAAAGCTTAAATAGACAGTCGTTACAAATTGTTTAAACTGTGAAATACACTTGTAAAGAAACAATAACATAGTGAATTGCACAAGCAACAATAACAACAATACAAGTAAAAAAGATTGACAAATCAATCATTGAGCAACACTCCAGTTACAATGCAACAGGGTTGTTATGAAACTTTTTAGTGGAACCATGTTTGTAAATCAGCCGTTTGGTTCTTAACTCCATTCCGTGATTTTGTTTGTTTTGGAGAAACAGTTTTTAAAGCAAATTTAGAGCCAAGTTTTTTCTATTTTTCAAACAAGGATTCCAAACCCAATGCATGTATGGCTTGGTCATAATGTTTTCAATTAATGCTAAGAAGAACTTGACAAATGCATTTTTAAACTAGTTCTAACTGGTTAGATTGGCCTAGAGTCAACGATGAATGCCAGGCAGGGGTGGCATATTCCATTACTGGCCAGAATGGAGACAATCATGGTTATACATATTATAGATACATACTTTAGACTGATTTTGAGTGGATGTCTGCATTGCAGACGTTCTGTAAATGTCTGCTAGGACCTTGTTACCCATTTTAATTGTCAGCACCTTGCATCAGAAAATAAACCTATTGTCCCGATGTCATTGCTCTGCTCCAGATACATGTATCCTTCGCTTTAAGAAATACGAGGAGATCTATAAACTGCTCTCCTTAAATTATTGAGGAACTTGGAAACTTCTATCATCATATGCTTTCATCTCGGCAGATGGAACCACAAGAAAATGGGCATCAATTGGATGTAATTGGTGCACTGGCTTGTAGGGGGATAACAAGTTGCTGTAGGTACTTAGGGGATGAGTCTTTGAGTGAGAGATTGGTAATGTAGGTAATAATGAAGACTCTTAGAGTTAGAAATGATGGGTTTTTCAATAGGGACTGTTACACCACGGTAATATATGAAATTTTATTGGTTGAGAACCAGTCACATGATGGGATACATGTGCAAAGACGTACATGTATGCACATGTACATGGCTCAGGGGAACCATGTGATGCACCCACAGGGTACATTACCTTGATCGTGCCCACTGTTGGTCGTTTTCAGCACGGTGTGCAATATTAGAGATAACCCTGGGTACGAGGTTGTAATTATGCTGGTATTTGGTAAGTTGATTCAAGTTTGTGTGCAATGTGCCGTAGGGAACAGTGAAGCAATATTTCTGTCAACAACTGCCGTTGTTAAAATTGTTCAACACTGTTTGTCTGCTTTTGTAACTGTGACAATTTCGTTGTAATAATGTTGGAAGATGACAACAGATCACCTCCAAAGAAGAGGAATCTATTTACCATGGTATAACAAAACCAATTTTGCACGCTTTGACGAGGTCTATGGATTTTGTCACCCTTAGGGCAAATGGCACCTGGGGCTTCACATCAGGTGCCATCTGTCCCCTGGGGTGTACAAAATGCCATGGACTCCCAACTATTGTTTAGTGTACAATGTAAGTGTCCCCCTTCTGAAAAAGTTGCTTTGTACTAAACTATAATGAAATCCCGTAAGTATTACAAAAGCTCTGTTTTTGTTGACTGTAATAATACCTAACCATTCACCGTTTTGTATTGACTCACCAGGACATCAAGTCTTACCACAATGCCCACACAGAGCACAAGTCCAGCGAGGCCAAATTCAGGCAGGCGGAGAACGACAAGATCAAGATGGAGGAGAAAGGGTCGCATAAAAAGAGCAAGACCGTGGACAAACAATTTGAAAAGGTAAACAGCTGACAAGACTCTACAATCCCACCATCTGTCCTACCCAATGGCCTCATGTGCAGACATGTTTTATTTATTTGTATTAAAATGTACATAGCACCTGTACAGGTGAACAAAGGAGGAACATACCAAAGAAAAACTGGTTAACCCCCAAGCCCTCTAGCTAAGCCCTCTAGGCATTTTTCTAGCGACCCTATAAATGTCTAGCCCTAATATGTTAGCCAGTTTCCTATTAACCCACTGCCCCAACAGTCTAACACCGGAATCCAAATACCAATCCCATCAGAGTCCAAAGAAAGGCTTGTTTATTTATACATGCACTGAACTAGGGATAGATTCCTCCCCTTTTCTCTTTCTTCAGTATTGCAAAAACAAAGGGGTGGGGGAAGGTCTTTCAAAGATTTTTGTAACTGGCATCCACGCCCGGTGTCTGAGTTTTAAACTTTGTAATTGTGTTTCATTGTGCACATGTGTAGGACATGTACACACGTACTTTTACACCCAGGGCAACTTGGGACATGAATTGAAATATGTAATATGCATGAATCTCTCCTTAAAATTTCAGCCCTGCTACATGTGTACACGTATTATGCACCCTTCAAAATGTTGATGACTTACAAAATGTAGCCCCTCCCCCTCCAAGCAGTGGATGTAATAGAGGCTTTTTTTAGAGCATTTGTAATGTTCAATGGCAAAAAAAATCAAATCAGGTTTATTTGCTCATCAAATGTAAGAAGAAGAGCTTTCAAATGATCACTTAACTCCTAATTAGGCCAACTGTATATAATGTAAATAATTCTCAACATATGGAATGTTACAAATATTCCATCACATTGATATGAAGGCCGATGTTGCTGTCGGCTTCACTTTTAATGCCATTTTACTGTTTCCAAGATCTGCCTGAGTGTAGCATCTGCCTTCGCATTCAGGTTCTTGTTTATTTTGTCAGGGTTGTGGTTTGTCAGGATGTTTCCTGATTTCAGGATTTTTCGCTGATCTCCCTGCACCTTCAGATTTTCTTGAAAGAGGCAAACTTACCATCACAGAGATAAACTGGCTCTTGTCATATCTATTTGAAATGGTGTAGAGAGTCTGTAAACCTCTTATTCTAATATGTATCAATCTGTTCATTCTGAGAGCTTTGTTTCCATACCAAGCATGCCAGGAGGAAATTGTTGTTCAGTTTTTAAGGAATTTTCATCTTGATACTTGTTCATCTTCAGTGTTGTAAATGTGAGGGGCAAGGCAGTTTCTCCTTTTTAATAGTAAAGGGCACCTGGAGGGAAATTGAAATTAGTATCAGAGCATTTCAAGGGGCATCAAGGCAATGACAAGGGGCATGGATTAGTTGTCTCAGTGAAATATCGGGAGGGTGTTTATAAAGCTGATTGTGCCTCAGGGAGGGTGTGTGATCTTTGGAGTGGAGAGAAGATTTGCAGAGAGGAGCTGACCATGAACTAATGAAAAACCCTGGTAGTAATTGAATTTTACCCTAATGGCCTCTTTTGGATCATGTTTATACAGCTTAATAAGGCTCTTGTGTTTTGATGTTGGGTTTTTGTGGGCAGGGTCAACAGAATGTCACACACAACCTCCATGTATATAGTACCTACATATACCATAAACTTGTTTGTGCCCTGTGGGCAGAGTTAAGTCCTAGGAAATTGACTGGTAGGAATATGGTATCTGCTTGCGGTCGGGAAATTATGACCTCAGAAGTGGTTCTGAACTAAGTGGGATTTAAACCCACTTTGCTTTCCAATTCAAACAAGCTCTGATATTGCTTTGTAATTTTGTTGTTGTGGAAGTTGGAAAACACATTTTTTTAATGTTTAATTGTCGGCCTTTTCCTTTTGCGGTCCAAGCAGGAAATTCATTCAACCTCTCCCCTCCTTCCCGATAGCTTTTCAGGGTTGTACGTGCCCAATATATGTGTTTGGTATTTGAAAGTTTATAATTAGGGTGTGTTTTAAAGGGTGCGCACAACGTGGGTAAGATCGAAAGTGAAAAACCTGAAACTTGGTAAAAAATGGGCAAGGTGGGAAAACTTCCAGTGAAATATTCTTGAAATTCCATAGTTTTTGGAGTACAACAAGGAGTTTTGATGTTGAGAGTCCAAAATCTGTTTTTTGGAGAGCAAAAAAAAAGAAAGAAAGAAAAAGAAAAGAAAAAAACGGTGTTAAAAAACAGCGATGGGTTTTGTTCACTATTTTCTTGTGAGTCTGATTTACCAATTGAGCTTAAAGTTTGTTTGTTTGGGTCATGCAAAGTGCAGGTACTTTGATAACTACCAATGGTGGCCGAGATTTTCAAAATATATATCCCAGAATATCAGCGTTGCTTTTTATAACACATAGTTTTCACTTCTTGAATTGAATGTTGTTCCCCTGCTAGAGTGTGCATTACGCTCTCTCCTTCCTTGTAAACTGACAGAGACCTTGTCTGTGCCTGAAGGTAAACCATGGAAGTCCCAACTCTCCCAGGGATTGATTCGCTTCTACATGGGTCCATTATTTAAAGGGCGTGTGCCACACTGACTTGACCAATATGCCAGTGTCAAAGTTTCTTGTGTGGGATTCGAACCAATGACCTTTGCCCTTCTAGAGCAGATGTCTTAGCACTAGACCACTGAGCTTTCCTAGTAGCTTCAAATCCTATACTTTAGCAGTGGGTACAGCAATGATTTTAATAGATGTTAAATTTGCATCAGGGTAAGAATATTGTTTTTGCATAACCCATACACAGATGTGTGTTGAGCACTTTATGCTTTCCTGAGTTCTGTGAACAAAATTCACAGGCATATTACTCGGGTTGGATTCGAACCTTTCTCTCTATGGACCCAGGTTAAAAAAAAAACAGACTAGAGCCTTGCACATGGGGATTGGGTTTTCAGTCCCTACCTGATTGTGTGGATTTTCCCTATCTGGGGTTTTTCCTGCCACATTTTGTCACCATCTTCTCTGCACAGGTATCTTCAGGTCTACGGGTCACAGTGCTAGTCACTTTTGAGGCTCCCTTGGTTTCATTACCAGAAAAATATACATGTCGAAATAAGGCTTCATCTTCTTGTACACTAGATTTATCTTTACTTTAAATGTCTGCTCCTAGCTCTATACAATAATTGCACAAGCGCTTTGCAAGATTCATCAATTAATGAATCATCGATGGATCTTTACTGAAGAGTGTGCCTCGTTAGTTAAAGGGAAACTGCAGGGTACATCACTGTTTTGGGGAAAAGGAAGTTCACATTCATTGTGGAGGTGTTTTTTTTGCAGTTAACATGCCATGTACCATAAGCTTGTGAACATTTTATCAAGTTTGGTGATCACAATTTATTAAAAAGAAAATGGGAACAAGTAATTTGTCAAATTTTTCTTAAAACCGATTCTAAGAGTGAAAAGAGTCTGGTGCTTAGTAAAATTGTTGCCATGACCATGAGTGTAGACAGGGGCCTTGACATTGTACTCAGCCACACGTGATGAAGGTGACGTACATGTAGTTGATGTCATGATTGCATTTGCCCAGTTGATTTTCTGTGCGATAAAACCTAAAACCATGGTAAAGTACATGTAAACCAAGGACGCTGTACTAAAGTACATGTGCACATGTTTTTGGCGCAGTGTTCCAGCGTGAACTGCGATGGAATAAAAACCTGAAGGATTCTACACCTCTCAAGGCTGAGTCTTCAAATGCCAATCCCAAGTGTAAAAATAGCAACAATACATGCATTGTAGTCCAGTAAGTCTGGACTGTATGCAGTTTGAATGGGAGGTGCACGTTAAATTTGTCAACCGCACCAAAAGGATTCAACAGAAATTCCAAATTGTGACATGTACAGGTACATGCTGTTGATAATTGATGTAATAATTGCACCTAAAGTGGGAGCAGAGTATACTGTTTGAAACGTTGAGACCGCATCGGCTCTCCTTAGAGCCAACACTCCTCCCAAAAGAGATCTATACACAGTTGTATCACAGTTGTAGTTATAGGCCTACAATCCCGGCCATTCTCGTTGGCCCCCCGCGCCCCTCGGCCCCCGTTCAATACTGGCTGTGATTGCCTGGTCTGCACTCAAGCTAGGGTTAACAACATTGAGCAGGGGAACTGGGGAGGGTACAGTATGTTTATTGTCACATGGCTCATGCATGGCCCAAGCATTTTGACCGGGATTCTAGTTACTTCCTAGTTGTAGTTACTTCCTACATTGTGTATGATAACGAATATGATTTCCACTTCTGAATGTGGAAATACATAGTGCATGGCTGTGTACGTTACCCGCTCCTAACAGGATTCAAACTAGCCTCCGGACACCGGGCACGAAAATGCAGGTTCATGTCGATGGACTATAATGTCTAATGTACCTCCACATTAAAAAGAAACTCAACAAATCTAATTGTGTTTCTGCTTTAAGCACACTCTTTGTTGCACTGACTAATATTTCTAGGAAAATGACAAAGGGGGAAAAAAAAAACCCCAAACAAAACAACCAACACTTTTCATGTATACGGAAATGTATGTACACATTAATTGTGAAATTTAAGGTGCAGTTGCAGTGGAATATAGACTTATCTCGATGTGCTGATATGTACATGTGTATGTTCAAACAGTCACAGTTGAACTGTTCAGTTTAAGGAATACTAAAATGGTTTTTCATGGGTCAGAGAATTCAGAGGATTCTATGTGTCTATTATGCAGCTATTTTTAAATCTTCAGAAAATCAAGCTTGTTCCTTGGAGCGCCTTTTGGTCTGAAACTGACCAGAGCCTAGAACTTTGCTTTTGTTTGGGTTCATTGACTGGTCATGAATAAAGCATAGAGCCCACGGTGTTAATAAAAAAACAAAACGTCAAGAATATCATAATACGTGGTTTCTGTGGTGACAATGGCCGGTCACCCACAAAAAAAACTTGGTCCTTGCAACAACTACAGGGTTTGTCCTTAACTTTTTAATGACTAACCAGCAGAACCAGTTTGCTTGTCATTTCACTGGTCCCCCGGCATATTCACTTGTCCATACTTCTTGTTAATTTAAAATGAATTGTTTTTCAACACTGAACTACTGTAGCCAGCCAGACCACTTGGGATACATTTTGGCTGGTCCTTTGTGATTTAACTGGCATTTGGCCAGCGGCCCACTGTTAATACGGGAGAACGCTGACCGATCAAATGTGGAAGTCCCCTGAACTGTGGAAAGAAAACGGTCTTGCCTGCGCTGGTTGGTACATGTAGGTGTACATGTGTAAACATGGATTCTGTAGGGTGTGTGCCTGTCCTCGCTGCGGTTACTACAAACGTACCACCTATTTCTACCTCCACGCCCCTAAGTATGAAACTCTCCATAACAATGGAACAAACATTCCTTTCCCTGAGTTGTGTTATTAGAAACTAAACAGAAAAGAACATCCTGGTTGCTATTCATGCTGGAGCATTTGCCAGTCCCAACAGGGTTTTTCTATTGGTACCCATCTTTAAGGGCATTTTCCAAGCCCTGGCTCAGCCTTCCGGCTCCTGGCTTTGCTTGGTGTAACACCATGCAAAATTGTACACTGCTTCAAAATTGATGACGGAGCCCAGGCCGGAGACAGAGCTCAAGCCGAGGTTTGGAAAATGCTCTAACTATTGTGTTACGCTCATTGTGCTTGTAGGAACTGTATATCCGTAACATGTGAGTCTCCAGAACGGGAATGGTTTTGTGCTTAGAGTTTGAAGTACCCAATCAATTAATATTCATTGTTCATGCAGGGGGGTCATGATGACACCACCTCCTCGGGTCATTAGGCACTCATTCCAGGAAGGAATATCACATCCTGCATGCCCAAATCAAAGATACAACTTACAAAGATGTAACTTAAAACAATACTACTGGGAGGATTGGACAATGGGGTCATATGATTGCCATTAGGAGTTGTGTATTGTAGTGGGTCATTGTTATCTCTCGGTTGTGGTTAGTTGTTGTGTCATTGGTTGCCAATGGCCGCATTGACCAGACATTGATTGAATTTCAATATGCACAAATAGAAATAGGTTGTTTTTGAGCTTTTGTACCCATTAACATGAGGACTTCAGCAACAGGGATTTTTGGCCCAATTTGCTTCTTTAAACCACTCAAAATACATGTGTAGCACAACAAAATTGTACTTATTTTAATATGGTTACCAGCCGTACCATGTCACTTGTACCATTTGTGACTGATTTCCTGTTCATATTTGCTCAGCAAAAAAAAAAAAGGTTTTCAAAGCAATTTTTTCTGTTGAGCAGCTCTATGAAATTGGACCCTAGAGGTATCGACAAACAGGATGAATGGCTTCTGACTCCCCCTGCCACACCCCCAAAACAAAGATGATGACAAAATTAAGGAGACCGCCAACATAAGGGCTAGATAGCTGTCAAAAGAGCACTGGAACATTAATCCGGAGGTCGCAGGTTACAATCCCACCGTAGTAATTTTTTCCTTTGTTCAGCCCAAAATGTAATTAAAAATTTACCCAGTTGGGCGCTCTTGCGTTTTATTACTTGATATTTTCAGTGCCACACTGATTTCTATACAGCACAACCAGGAAATACAAGTCCTTTGGTAATGAATTTGGACGGTGTATTTTTTTGATGCCATGTTTGGCATTGCACATTTGTGGTAGCCTACTGGTACTATTGTTATGTTGATATCATCAGTGAGCCTTGATCTACCCCTGGTTTATACCAGCACATACCTGCCAAGTGAGCTCATTGTGTCGTGTTCACTGTAGCTTAAAGGTAGCATGGTAGATTGGTAAACTCCATAAATTAATGACCATGAACACGTACATGGTGAGAAGCACCACAGCTGTTTTTATTTATTTATTTATTATTTTTATGATGAGATAGCGCCTAACATCACAAGGCCGGATGGCCACTTCAAGATGAGGGGTACATTTAACTGATTTGGGCTGTTGACCCAAACTAGCTGTCACCAGAGGCACTTTGCCACCTACTCCTGGGGCTGAAACAGGGTTACCCCCTTCACAGTCCTTCAGGATGTAGGCGGGGCTATCATCTACTAGGAGCCTCGCTGGTGGAGCAGAATGCACTACCTTCCCAACTTTTGGTGATAGTATATACTTTTTTGAGAAAGGATTCCCTTTGAAGTAATATGATTTGAATAATTTCTCAGATTTCTGAGTGTTGGTGTCCATTCGTGGATGCTGCAGCCAGAGATGCGGTTGGTACCCACTGTCACCTTGCTAAATATGGATAAACTTGACGTTCTGGTGGAAATACTGTGAAATACTGTGTTCTCAGCAAGTAGACACTGTATTCAGCTGAAACTTTCATATATATGTGATGTTTGTTGTGTCTGGCTTTATAATTTTACCTATAAATCAATGTCACGTTGACAAAAACAATCTTTGACCCTACCTTTAACGGTACATGTATGAGATTGGATTGGTAATGATGGAAACAGAATTGTGACAAGTTGAGTTTGTTATCTCAGAGTCTGAGTCTGAGTTCTCAGAGTTGGGTCTGAGTCCGACTTCCGAGTCAGTTAGGTCAAGTCCTTAGTCCTAAGTTAATTGTTTGTCTGTCCGTAAATGACAGAATACCTTAAAGGGAAACAGGGCCCGATTTCACAAAAAGCTAAGATTGATTGATCTTGACTTCAAATCACTCCTAATCATGTTAATTGCTAAGCAAAGTGTGATGTCACAATATAAATCACTATGGCAATATGGACAACTTCAAACGGATCTTAGTGCTTTGTGAAAACCAGCCCCTCATTTGCAGACAAGTTACTGCAAAAACCTACTTGACTGAAAGCACATATTATTCCTAAGTATCCAGTGAAACTGATTCACCATGTGTTCATTTTAAAAGAAAATGGCAGTTTTGTATCATTTTGAAGTGATGGTCGCCCGGCCAGTGTTTGAGGGTGTGCATTTTAACACAACAAGGTCTGTCTTGACAGCTTATAATTGTCCCCGTTTGTTCTTGTTATTCTCAGCAGTCATGGATGCACAAATGTAAACAGGTCGTTGCAACGATATTTCATATTGAAATCCTACCCCACAAATTTACATATTTTTTCTCTAAAAATGCAGCAATTATCAATGATGTTGTTTCCCTTTTAGAAGGAACAACGGAACAAAAAAAATAACCTGTTTGTCCATCTCTATTGCAGTGTTCAATAAAGCATCGTGAAAATGAAGTCAAAGCAACCAAAGCTAGGAATGACTACATTATTTCCATCGGGGCGGCCAACTCAAGTGTGACCAAATTCTTCCACACCGACCTGGACAAAATCGTAGATGTAAGTATCAAAAGTGTTAGGAGTAAATCAGACCACAAGGTTGGTGGAAGAAATTTCATCACATGCATTCATGTAAGTGATAAGGGACTCAAGGGTAGTTATGAGAAAAGTTGGCCGAAGAACTGTGCGACTAAGTCATAAGGAAAACATCTATGCAAGAAATTAGTCTCAGATCTCGTTCATGGAAAGTTGTTCTTTCTTCACCCCAAAATAAAAGGAAACCATGGCCCAATTTCATATAGACTGTAAGCACAAAAACTTGCTAAGCACAGGAAAATCTTGCTTAGCAGAAACAGGTCACCAACCAACATTCCATTTGGTTTACATTGTTGCCACTGGTACCCCGCTCATTTCTTGCCTAAGTAAAGAAATTTGCTGAGCAGGATTTTCTGCTTAACAGCTTTATGAAATTGGGCCCAGATCACTTACTTGCTTACAGAATTCTTCAGGCTTCCCAGCTGCAATGATTTTGTGCACTTTTCAAACACCCATGGTTTCATGACCAGAAATTAACAAGAGTAATAATAATTGCTGATAATTGTGTTGTGTCATGCTGCTCCCCCTCCACAGTGTCTAGATCTAAGGTACATCCAGCTTCTACGTAAGGGACTGAAGGCGTTCCAGACAGCGGAAGTCCAGACGCAAGCCCTTCAGCAGGACGAGCTGCGACGTCTAGAGCTACACATGAGGAAGCTCAGTTGTGAGGAGGACAAGAAGCTATTCCTTCAGGGTAACACGCGGCCCTTTGTAGCGCCACAGTCATTCCAGTATCAGTCCCATGCTGGGGACAAGGTAGGCACCGATTTCTTCCCTCCAGCCTCGGGAAAACCGATAGCATTAGGGACCGGTTTTTATTGATCGAGATCTTAAAGTAAGGTTGTGTCTTACTTGATAGCTTCGGCAGGGGCTATGACCAGACTGACAACAAGTCTTTCTATTCAATGTTGTTGTTGCTGCCGTTGGCCATAATCCTAGCCAAAGTCGCTTGATACTCATGCAGATTAAGACTGTAATTTGTACTTTGAGATGGTATTGATTTTTCTTTGTTTCTTGTATGATTTTTTTATTAGAAAAGTTTGAAATTCACCAATGATTTTTATATTATTTATGGCTGTTATTTCAAGCGAGAAATTCTGTCGTTGGGTTTAAGAAAGTCATATAGAGAAGGTGATGAAGAGAAGTTGTCTTTTCTTAATTTGTTGCGTCAGGGGACAGAGAGAGGCCCTTTAAGTTCAACAAAAGATATTTTGTTCCATGTTGAGATCAACAAAGCTGCAGTATTTTTTGGGGGTGCTGTTTATTTGAACATTGTTAAAGGGCATGTCACACTGGCATTTTTTCAGGCAACTTGGAGGCAACTAACTGCACTGTTTGCACAAGGAACACTTTGGCAGCACTAAGAGTCAATCTTCTAGCTGTAACTCACTCTCCCCAAGTAAAGAATGAGAAAACTGAAATGTGAATGAATTTTCCAATTGGAGGTTGCCCGGAACTGGTTGCCTGTTTATTGCCATGTTTGACCTGGCCTGAACAGTGAAAGATAATTCCAACTAATACCTTTGGATTATTTCTCTTACTATGAACCCAGACACACGAGTTAACAGCACCACATCATCTACAGAGTGATCTTGAAAATCGCTATGAGAAGCTGTACAAGACCATTGCAGCCCTCAAGATAGAAACTGATGAGGTAAGGACGTTTGCAACTGAGATTAGCTTACACACTTTCATTAGTTACATCCACCATAAAGGCTTGTGTATGTTATGGGGTTGAAGAATATTTGACACGCTTGAAGACCGTTTCTTTCTCTCGTTGACGCCAGATTCATAAAACCATACGTGAAGTGGAGCGGAACTGGCTGGAGGATGACAGCAACCCCAGCGAGGATGATGTGATGACGCAGTTCAAGTCCATCCGTAGGATGGTAGACTCGCTGTCCACACCAGACCTCAACCGCGCACCCTCCATGAAGAGACAGCGCATGCTCAAACAGGAGACTGAGATGTACTATCTGGAGGTAGGTTTGGTTGTTTCTCAGGGTTTGCTCTTAACTCACTCAGTGACGAGCCAGTAGGACCAGTTAGCTTTCTAAGCTTTCATTGCTGAAATAAACCAACAATAATAACTTAACTGGTCCATCAACTGTTGCACTTGTCCATAATTCAAATTAAAGATTTGTGCTTTTCAATACTACCTTTCACCTCTGGGACCCCGGTTCAAATCCCACTGGGGGCACTATGTGGATTGGGTTTTCAGTCCCTGCCTGATTGCGTGGGTTTTCCCTGGAATAATTCGCTGGGGTTTTCCTCCCACGTCTAAAACTGAAACTTCCTTCATTGTCTTCTCTCCTTTGGGTTCTTGGCTAGTTTAGTGATTTAGTTCGCTTTTCTGAGAGTCCTTGGCTTCACAACCGGAATCATTAAATGAAATAAATGACTACTTGGAGAGATTTTTGACTGGTCCCCCGGTGTTTTAACTGGCATTTGGCTAGTGGACCACTGTTAAGGAAGAATGCTTTTTCTTTTGTAGACCGCTTCACCTTAAGGAGGGGCTCCAAAGTCAAATTCAGTTTTGTGATGCACTCATTTTCCAATAGACAGATTCCTTATAAAAATGGGGAAAATGAGACTCTAACATCAGGTTAAAATGGTTTTAAGTGCCACTGTGGTGGATACTCTTCAAGTGCATTTTTTGGTCAAAATCTAAATGTTTGATGATGTCACATTTTTAACTATCTGGTCTGTAGATTTGTGTCAAGTGAATTTTCAGTTCTTTCCTGAATTTTGTTGATACTCAATCAATACATCATTGAATTTGACCTCTCGACTGGTGCAAAAATACCTCTTTGGATTGTACAGAACCATTTGTTTTTGCTGTCCGATGACGTCGTGTTTCAAATTTTCACTCTGGAAGGCTATCAAATAGAATGACATTTGACACCACTTTAACGTGAGGTCAGAGACTTGTAAGTTTTCCCTCACTTTCCTGGGGACTCTATTGACAATACTGCAGAGGTCACACTGTATTGTGAATCGTCCATATTGAATGAGCAACTTCAAGGGATGTAGAATTCTAAGCTGTGATACTGTTCACTGATGTCTCGTCCTTCAGTATTGATGATTTGTGTATCTTGATCCGCAGAAATATAAGGAATATCTCCAAAAGAGTAATAGACTAACTCGCATGCAAGCAAGACAGGACCTCATCAAAAAGGGTCTAGGAATTAGTGAGTACTCTTTATTTGACACTTGTTTGAATGAACTTTATTGGAATGATTTCAAAGTTATTGATGAAGCCGTTGACAGTGTGGTGTCGTGGTGGAGTGGTTAATGCTTTTGTTTCTCCTATATGGATCAGTGTTGTTTGATCAGCCAGTGTGATTTATTTTCTTGTCGTCTGTTATTTGTTTCAGGTGAAGCCAATTCCTCAGACAGGCAAAGGTAAGCATTAGGGAGGAAAGTTAGTACTGTATTTTGAAACACTCTGAATGTTTTCTTGTAGACTGTATCCAAATCGGCAACTACAGCTATGGCTACGACTGTTGCTAAGGGTGATCTATACTTGATCTAGCCATGGCCGTAGCCATAGCCACCCATTCCGACACGGCCTTAACACGTTGACTGCCGGTCATAGATTCGTAGGGCGTTCTCATTTGCCAAGTGTGGTGCGCATGCGCGCATACCAAATAGGTACTTTTTTGGTGTCTACATGTTGTAATACGTTCATTTCTAACTCTAACCCTCACCAATGCCAGAAGCGTACTTGTTGCGTTCTCAGTGATGCCAGTGTATTCAATTAACAATACAAAAGCCTTTCATTCTCTACGAGTATACTCGTAGTGGCAGAATCCGTTACACCTGTTACTACGAATATACTCGTAGGCTGCAGTCAACGTGTTAAACCCACCTCCACGTTACTGGTTTGAATACATAAACACTGTTCCTACCTAAGTCCATGCAGCGCTCATTGTTGCATTACAATAAATATTCATTATTTACTGCCTTGCAGATAAACACATCCCCAACAAAATGAATGACGTTGTAAAGAGCATATAATTCTCTTGAATGTGATATATAGTTTGCGGTGTTCTCCATCTGATACCATTAGAAACAAAAAGAAAAAGAAATCAATCAATTATTGGCCACACTTATATACAGGTTTTCCCATAACTGGTCATTTAAAGGGTTTATTTATTCAAAGAGAAATGCTGTAGTTTGGCAGATAAGTGCTGTAGATGTAGGTGTCCCAAAGTATTCACAGAATGCCAAAAAGAATACTATTGTCTGTTTGTGAGTTGGATCTTTCACAGGATATATTGTAAATAATAAAATATATATTGTAACCACCAGTTCTTTTCAGAACCAACACTATTTAAAAGAGACTTTCACCGCAAACCTAGTTAACTGTAATTTCTGTTGTCATTTAAAAAGACAATGACTTGGAGCATTATGTGGGAAGTTGATTTACTATATGGGACTGAATGCATCTGAGCACTTTGCTTTAATGGCATAATGCAAGAGGTCAAATGTCCCATGCTGTTTGGTGTATTTCCCATAGTTCTTATGGACTGCGGTTCTGCATTTTGTAGTTATGGGTCTTGATACAGACGGATAGAGGAACTTTATTGAAAAAAATAATTGGACACCAAGTGTGCTACAAATCTGTACAACTTACAAGAGTCAAAAATCTCAATGGAAACGCAAAAATACTGTAAAAAATAAATATATAGTTTGAGTACTTGCTAGGGATCAAATATAGGGAGGGATCAAATATAGGGAGGGTCCATGCTCTTCTAATAGGATGTAAAGCTGTAGTCCTCACCCCCTCTCAAGTCCTCAGCAGGAAGATGTCCTGATTGTGGTGGACTGAGGACTGTAGGCCTAGATGACAGTTGCTTATCACTGGGTCAGGCATTCCAACCTTATATATTAAGAGCAAATATGTTGGTGTGGAGTGACCATAGAGTGGAGGATAGTACAGGATTGAGGACATCTGTGGGCAAGTGGGCCTAGGAAGTATAAATGCATGTACAGACAATTTTTTTGTGGTGTCATTTTCTCTAAAATTAAAAATGTTTATTTGCATTTGCTTGAAAGTTAAAATTTTGGTTTTGCCGTTTTGTTTGTGTTAACAGGCAGAACTTGCAGACCTTACCCAGAAAAACAAAGCCACGTCCCAAGTCGGTTCATCATGCACGCCTATTTGGAGGAAACCTGCAGGAGTATCTTGAAGTAAGAATTGAAAAGGTTTCCTATTTAGTCATGTGATTCAGTCATGTGATTCAGTCATGTGATTCAGTCATGTGATTCAGTCATGTGATCTTGATTACTGGTTCTTTCAATAACAAAATATGTTATATTCCCTTAGCGACCAGAGGCTGAGTATATAAAATGTACAATTGCTAACAGAAATGTATTTGACAGAAAGTCACAGAAAAGATGGAAAAATGCACAAATAAGTGCTAAAGAAAAGGATGAAAATTCAGAACAACAGACGCTACAGTCTAAAAGCAATAATATAACTGGAAAAGGGGAAAAAAAAAACATTATGGGAACAGATATACTGACATCTTCAATATTGTGGGCTTTTCTCCGTTGGTTTTCTATTGTTACATTTTTATAGACTCCACTTTGATTGCAGTGAAGTTGGTTGCCTGGAAGTTGCCAGAGAATTCCAGGCAATGTGGAGGCAACCAACTGCAGTGCAAGACACATTTTTCTTACAGCATCTTGCTGTCCCCAAGAAAACGCTGTGAAAATTGACATGTGAGTGTTTTTTCATTGTGTGCCAGAAACTGGTCGCTGTGAATTTCCTCGAATGATAAGTGCCTCGTTAGTTTTGAAAACACTCATTAGTATTTGAATCCTGATCTCGTTGTAGGTTACCAAGCGAGACATTCCTACGGTTGTACAGAGTTGTGTCGAGTGTATTTCCTTGTACGGTGAGTGTTTACCATCGGGGTGTTTTCTGATGGGGGGAAGACTTTGGTTTAATATTACTTGACCTGACTCAACTCGGTTGAGAGGGAAGGAAACCAGCGGATAATTAAAGGACTGACAATGTGGTTAATGATGAACTGAGGGGATTTTCCCACAAGAGGTGAATTCCTGAATTGGTTGTGGCCTGATATTTTATTTAAACTGTTTTCCTGCACGTGTTCTTCCTACTAACATGTACGTCCAATTTCATTGTCAAAATCTGCTACATCGATATTGAATAACCTAAAAGGTCTTTAAAAGCCTATAGTAATGTAGGTCAACCCATGTACTCAATAAATTGTCCTGCTCTTAACCAAGGGCCAGATATGATGCCTGCTTGCAGTTAGTTCCAGTTGGGCATGGCAGTGAAAATGTGCATCAAAGCATATAAACAATTATTTTTTTTTTTTTTTATAGTTAGTTATTAACCCCAAAGTTAACAAAATAGTTTATGAATACTTGTACTGTTTATGCAAACTCATACGTGTACATGTAACTACCTTCTAAGTGAAATTATTATAATTCTAGATGTAATTTTGGCAACGGTAATAAAGAACGCTATTTAGGTTTTTACCCTTATGCCGCTTTGTAATAAGCAGTGTATGTTTCTAGCATTCTGAGGGAAAAATATCCTACCCGGGTGGGATTCGAACCCACAACCCCTGCCATTCTAAAGCAGATGTGTTACCACTAGACCACCGAGCTTGCCCGATAGCTAGAGGTAGTTTGAATCCTGTAATAAGCAGCGGGTACCGCAGCAGTTTGATGTTACAATTGCATTGGGGAGAAAGAATATCATTGTGGTTGTTACTCTACACTGATGTGTGGTATGCACTGTGTAGTCTGTGCTTTTCTTGGGTCATGCTAAAACAAATCTACAGGCATTCTACTTGGTGGGATTGAAACCAGATACGACTTTCATATTAAATTTTAGTTTTTCTCAAAACTTTGTTTATCCTTTACTCTTTCTTCATAATAATGAGAGGCTAACTTTAGTTACATGGTAATCCGTCCTCAGGTTTACACCATCTTGGTATATTCAGAATGCCTGGTGCTCATCAAGAGATCTCAACAATGAAAGACGCATTTGAGAAAGGTAAGAGATCGCTAACAAAAAAAGGAAACCATTTCCATCTCAGAAACTATCAGAATCAAACGAAAGGTGTGACTTGATTGTGTTGGATAAAATACTCCACAACCAAACTTATGTATGCTTAGTAGTTTAGACCATCTCATCTTGTTTTTAAAAAGTGACCGTTGAGCATTCCTGTGCATTTCCTGGCAGGCAAGATAGTATGTAGTGCATGTAGGAAGTTTAACATTTTATACTAATTTTTCCATGTAAAATGGTGACTTTAGTCGACTGCACTGTTACCTCCTCTTCTTTACTACTGGTGACTTTAGTCTACCAAGCTTACACACAAAAAACCCACTCAAGCCTGAGCACAAGGGCACAATGTTGGACATCACCCAAGACTAGCACGATCAATTAAAGCTTATTAAGGAGGTTTGTTTTTTTCCTGTTTTTTTTTTTTAATAGGGGAGGATCCATTTGAGAATTTAGACGAACTAGCTGACATCAATTTGGTTGCTAGTGTACTCAAGCTGTACTTCAGAGAACTGCCTGAGCCGTTGTTTCCTACACCATTGTTCCCACAGTTCATGGAATGTGCCAGTGAGTATAAACCATGTACTCTTTATTTACATCTAAACCATGTACTCTTATAGACCTTTATCATGCTGTCACCACCTTGGTCACGTTCCCTGTATCCAATAACAGTAATGGATGCTAATATTCCTTGTACAAAAAGGAGCCAGACTGTTTTTCCTTCCAGCCTCAATTTGGTTACATTGATTTGAAAGGGAGAAATTCAAGATGGCTGCACCATGATAAAGGTCTATTGAATCATACACGCATCATAATTTGGTGAAGGAGTGACGTTAAGGTTGGCTTAATTTAAAGGTGATCTGACATGTGATGCCCTTTTCTTATCCAAATTGTGCCAAACACGATGTGTACGCACACTGGCAGGTAGGGACTTCAGTTTGCGTTTTAGCGTGACGTCCCAAGTCACATTATCTTTTAATACATGTTGCCATCACAATGCAACAAAGTGGTTACTCTGTTGTGCACAACGGTTTCATTTTGGACATATGTACCGCTGTTCGTTAGCCTGTGACAGCGAGTGGACAGCTTATAAACTCAACGGAAAAGCTAACGGTATCATTGACAAGTGAGCTCTGTTGACTATCATCAGTAATTATATGTACAGATGTACCTCGTCAGTGAAATTGCATTCGATTTTCAAACATTGTGTACAGTTGGTCTTGTGTTTTTAAGTCATTACTGATGCGTTTATTTACTTAGTTTCTTGTGTAGTGTTGATATTGTTTTCAGTGTCTTGCATTTTATCTGCGGAGGGGTCTCTAAATAAGTCATTTTTGTTGATTTTCTTGATTTGTAATTTTTCCTGGCCGTCCAGTGTATTGTGTCATGTATTTTTCCTAGTCGGTGAAAGTGTTTTACATTTTATATCATTGTGTAATGCAGGTCTAGTCTCTGGTGTATCTTTCTTTGTATTATATCTTTTTAAAATTGTTAAGTGCAACGAGGGATTGTGATCCATAATGGGCTATAGAAATGCTGTTTTGTTATCATTATTATTATTATTATTATTGTTATGAATTGAATGGTAAACCATTCCATGCCATCATTCATACACAGCCGTAGTTGTTTAATATTAGCCTAACTGTGAAATGTTCATTTGCCCGACTCAGAAAATTACCGCGATGCAGACAGAATACCTGGGCTGAACAGCCTCGTCAAGGACCTACCGAACAGCGTCATGATTGTCATGAGGTATCTCTTTGCATTCCTGAAAAGGTAGGTTTGAGACTAGTAAACTATGGCTAGGGTTTTTACCTAGAATGTTGAAACAGGGGTTTCCAATTTTCTTTTTTTCAAATACTGCTAGATACAGGCATGCAACTTTTCGGCTGATTTCTTCTTTTCTCTTCTTTTTATTGGTGCTGTTTAAAAACTGAAAAACAAAGTACAAGGTTTGTGTGCTCGAAAATCTGCACATGCTCGGAATTGTGTACAAGAATTTACCTGATATGTCTGCTGCCACCTTGTGTTCCTATGTCTGCCGTTGATTGCATCTTGTGTTCAGTCATGTGATTTCTTGGGGGGGGGGTGTGCTTTCTGGATTTTCTCAAAATCTCCTTGGCCCTTGAAATTTTCTGGAAATAAGAAGTAAAGCAATCACCAATGGGAGAAAGAAATAATCCACATTGTGTCCAAACCAGTAGTTTGTATTTCTAGTGATGCAGAGAGTCTGCAATCTTTTAAAGTAATTTTTTGTTTCCCTTTACACCGATGTGTTTAAGTACTGTATACTCGATACTTTCCCAGGTTCTGTGAAAAAAAAAAAATCCACTGGCAATTTACTCGAATGGGATTCGAACCCAAGACCTTTCCATTGCTAGAGCAGATGTCTTACCACTAGACCACCCTACTAGCCTGGCGGCTTAGAGGCAATTCGAATCCAAATGATTTATCCCCAATACAAAATTAACACCTATTAAGTCTGCAATCTTCTTAAGTGGTATCATCTGGGAGGTTCTTGGTGTAGAATAGGGGGGAACCCCCAGATCGGCAAGCCATTTTTCAGGAATATTCACATTCATCTAATCCCATGCCTCCAACCCCAGGCTTGCACAGTACAGCGATGAGAACATGATGGACTCCCATAACCTTGCTGTATGCTTCGGGCCCACACTGATCCAGCAGCCTGACACAGATGAAGACATCATGATGTGGCAGAGTCACATCAATGACCTGATCCAGACCATGATCGTCTTTCAGGAGGATATCTTTCCCCAGGACTCAGGGATGCTTTATGAAGACCCCTCCATCACTGATCTCAGGTGAGCTCTTAACCACAAGCACAAAGTCAAACTGTTTTTCCTCATAATGATACACATGAACACCAGGTTAAGCACTGGTATCCACTGCTTGTTTTTTTAAATGTGTACACTTTTGAGCTCCTGATTAAAGCCCAGTTCATACTTCCTGCGAATGCGAATGCGAAGCAAATATTGACGTCACAAATTCGCAACAAATAATTCGCAGCAGTTGAAATGTGCTCAACTCCTGCGAAACATTCGCTGCGAAAACGGCCCTGTGACGTCAAAATTCGCTTCGCATTCGCATTCGCAGGAAGTATGAACCGGGCTTATGTCTGTGACCTTTTTTATTGTCGAAATACAACCTAGATATAGCCTGAGGTCAACAGGCTGAAATACTACTGGAGCATCCCAGGGGTAGGATGCTGCACTCTTTTGGTGATTGGGCCTGTGTTTCAGCTGCTCCAGGGTTGTGGAATGCACTGCCTCCTTTTTTGCACTGCCTCCTTTTTTACAGGGGGTTTCATTCGCTGGGTTCTTTCGAGCCTACATGAAAGACTCGCTTCTTACTTTGAGTGTTGATTATTTTTGTGTGCATAGCCAGATTTTACTCTCTTGTCATTCTTCACTTTACTGTGTATATTGCTGTGTTGTTTCCCCTTATATAGTGGTGAAGGTGTCTGTTTTTTAAAAATTTGTCTGTAATTTTATGCTACATCTCATGTCATTGATGTTGTTGGTACACTTTGTATTTTTAGCCTGTATTGTATGTATTTTGATGTAATTTTTATTGATTTCTGCTTGGTATAAATTTTAATGGAATTTGTATTGTAATTTGTGCTTTAAAACATCCTCGGATGGAGAGGGCGCACTATAAATGTAATAAATTATCATTACTATTATTATACTCCTAAAGAGTTGTTATGGTTTCAAGGTGGACACAGTTTGTACTTAATAACTGCCGCGAAAAAAATATCTTAAGTAGTTAGTTTATTTTACCTTTATTTTAATTTGCATTTCTTAACTCCATGTGTTGTATTCTGGATTTCTTCTAAGCTTATAGGCCTACGTTGCATTTTGATTATTGTACATGTATATGTTAATGTTTGTATTTAGCGTCATGAGCACTTTTGTGGATTTGTGCGCTTTATAAGTTGTCATTATTATTATTATTATTATTATTATTATTATTTGCTTGATTTGTTCTTTATCCAGTTCTAGTCCCACTGGTAGCTTGGAGACCATACCTGAAGCAAGTGCAGATGATGACTCTAGTAATGGTAAGAGAACTTTGCAGTTCAGGAGGGTCTGAAAAGTAGGAATGGTAGGAACCTTCCAATTGGATCGTTCTAATTGGATAAGTAGTCCAGCATGTGCACATGGACCGTTCCATTGGACCGTTGGAACGTTCCATTGGAATGTTACAAATACTAATGCGCGTATTCACTCCTACGGGACAGCTCCCGTACTTCAGCACAATGATGTGGTCCCTAACCAGGGACGGTCCCTAACTAGATGTGATGCTTGTATTAAGTAGTGGTCACATGTGAGGCTCTATGCCAGCGCCAGGCACTTTTTGGCAAAACTCAAAACTGGTGGTTATTTTTTTGCGCAGCACTCTCATGTAATTTAGACCTATTTTGTGTTGGTTACAACACATCTCGTAACATTAATATTTACTTTTTTGAAAGTTCAAGTTATGGCCTTGACTCCAGCCATTGTTTCTAGAATTTGTGTTTCCAGTCTCTAAATAAAAGCAGTTTATGTGCTTTTAAGTTGGTTCTTTGTCATTTTTTTCAATTTCAAATTTTGTTTTCGTTGTTCCTCACACCAGGTTTACTAGTGGTTGCCAAGGCAGACTACCTCGGCAAAACAGGAAACGATTTGTCCTTCAGTAAAGGAGACCAAATTCATTTATTCACTAAGGTGGATGAACATTGGTGGCGGGGAGCCGTTGGGGACCAACAAGGTTACATACCCATCCAGTATGTCAACTTGCCAGACAAGTAAGTAGTCGCTATTTTGTTGCAAGTTGTGTTTGTGAAGTGAACATCTCCCATTACGCACCATGAGGCTTCTCTGATGGAGGAGGGGGTGGGGGATGGGGGAAGATTGGGGGGTGGGTCTAGTGACATGAAAGTTTGCAGATCTCCCAACATATATGGTTTGGGTATACCATTTTAACGATTTTTTCTTAACTGTTTTACGCTTACACAATTTTGTTCTTCCTTTTTG
The DNA here is from genome assembly GCA_023634235.1 of Pisaster brevispinus. NCBI lineage: Eukaryota > Metazoa > Echinodermata > Asteroidea > Forcipulatida > Asteriidae > Pisaster > Pisaster brevispinus. The sequence goes on from JAMKCF010000004.1 coordinate 25,988,937, forward strand.
AGAGATTCGATGATGCTGCTTCTGAAGAATTTGTAGGTCTTGCGGTTCACTGAGTGGAAAAACCAACTCTTGCGTAATCACGGATGGTTACGTGCGAGACTTGAGCAAACTATTCCCACGTGGTCTGTAGTCACATTCACTAATGATTATATTTGAATTCCGAAGGAGAGTGGAGGGACCGCGACCAGTCTATTAAGCCAAGTGCATGTGCAGCGATAACCCGAGCAAGCCGGCCTCTGGTTAGTGTGGTGAATTTCAAACGTTACAACGCTACATCTGTACACTTGTATTTGCTCGTCATCTTTCTGGGATGCTTCTTTTCACAGAGTTTTATTTTGTCTGCAAGTGTGAAATTACACCTCGTTTTCATTGCTAAAATGGGGAATAAGAACCATTCTGACAGGATTGGACTTAACCTCGTTCCCAGGGGGGATCAATCTTTTAACGTCATTTATTCCCCCCCGCTACTCGCTCAATAACCCTGGTATTGGTGAATTAAAATGTGCCAGTGTATGGCATATTTCAATAAGGCCTGTGGCCGATCCACTATACGCTCAAGCTCAAGTGTGGTAGCCCGCAAAAAAAGAATCAAGTCGACGAGCGAGTGGCCCCCTTCTCTCGTTCTTCTATGATCTTGTGGCATGTCTAACTGTATGAAGCTTAGGGTGACCGTGTAAAAGCATGATTCATTTTGTTTAGAATTGCGTCAAAACAAATGCACTTTGACATGCGCATACTAATCGTCCTATAAGCGCCGTTCAATTCCCCAATCATTTGACCGTTTTTAACGAGGGTGTTTACAAAGCAGACACTTTTGGAAGCCAATCCACGTTTACATGACTACCAGGGGTTAGGGCGAGAGGTTTCGATACAGCACGCTGCCCATGGCAGCGGGGCTGGATTTGACTGTACTACTCTCTGTTTGCAATGCAGCATGCCACATACTGACTTACTTGCTTGGTGAAAAGTACTAGTTTTTCAATCTGAATGTTGGAAGCGTTTGTTCTGGCATGGTTTAAGTTGTTTTAACCAGGCATGTGCAGAAAGAATGACGGTTTTACTCAGTAATATAACAAACAAACAATCAAATATAACAAATTAGTTTTTTTACCAAGTGAAGGTGCCAGTGGCCATTTTGAGTTATGGTGAACACGTTACGATGGCACTAATTGGTTTGTGTGAATCTGTCTGTATACACCCAAACCAAACAGTGCACTCCTACAGTGTCCACCATATCCCATTTCCCATGGGGGTCTGTATCACACACTGAAACGTATTTTTTCCCTCACCCGTAGCAATTGAAAATCCATCATTTTATGGTTAACTGTGCGTTTCAACACCCATGTAATTGAACCCATGGAGCTGATTAGCAGAAAAAACTGCTTAGCAAATTTGTTAGCTAAGCAAAAAATGAGTGGAGCACCAGTCACAACAATGTTATGGAATGTTGGCTGGTAACCTGTTTCTGATAAGCAAGATTGTCCTGTGCTTAGCATTTGTTGTGTTACAGGCTTTAATTATGAAATAGTGTCCTGATCAGATTGGGATGCCTGGTCCAATGCTCAGCACAGATGGGTTTGTTGTGCAGTACCGAATAAATAATACTCACTCAAATCTAGGGGGATGGATTTTGAAGGCTTCAGGTGGGGTGTTGGGTTTAACCCTTTAGACCATGTGACCTGTGACATCACATGTTTACTAAAGAGCCCCAGAGCCTGGACCTCCTGCAGGCATAATTTTCATAGCTCAAGGGGAGATTACATTAAATCTTACATTAGGGAGATGGCATGGTCTGATTTTCATCAAGTTTTGATATGAAGAAAGGGGGCATCTCAAAACTGGTTCAGCTGTTATTTTTAATAACACTCGAATCTAATGGAAGTTACGACACAAATTGTAAATATAGTCAGTGTATTATCTTGCCTGCCAGAAAGGCTCTGGGATTTACAAAGTCACTCTTTTTTTTTTAACAAACTTGACATGGTCTGTATGAGGTTCTTAAACAGCCTCTTCAAAAGACCTGTGAAATGATCTTTTTAACTCTGTTCACAATTTTCTGTGCTTGGCTGTTTCCTCCTCTGTGCAATGTACATGTGTGATTATCTTTCCAGAATTCTATTTCATTGGCCATTTTTAACATCATATATGCTTCTGAATATATTGATAACTTTTGTGTATACAAATTGACAAATGATTGTGATTGACTTTGAGTTGTTGTTTTGGCTCTGGAATCTTGTATTTCAACACAAATGGTACACTTGCATTTCTATCAAGTTTAAGCAAGTGTTTCAGCATTTTAATACTAATGAATATTTTGATTTTACTATACACTGATGTGTGATAAGCACTGTATACTAACTACTTCACCCCCCCCCTCCCCCGAGTTCTGGAGGAATCAAATCCACAGGAATACTACTTGGGTGGGATTCGAACCCAGGAATGCTAATGGCAGGATTCAAACTGACCTCAGGTCATCGTTCATGCTCAATGGTCTAGTATAATATACCTGATTCGAATCTCACCGGAGTAATACGAGTGTGGATTTTTTCCCCACAGGTTTCGAGAAAGCACTGAGTAAACAGACAGGAAACAAAATAAAGTGTACCACTTACCTAACGTCTCGTTAGTTTAAGTTGTAATTTTTTGTTTGTTACCTGAAACCACCAAAATGTGTTTCGACGTGCTAATGGACACACAGGCTCATTTTTATTTTTATTTTGTTCAACTTTATTTTTTGTATGCAAGTTCGCTCCAAGCAAGGCTAAAAGCCACCGTTAGTAAGGTGTGATTAGTATTTCTTCATTAATTACTCTCAAATTTCATTTTTAAAATGCCAGAAAAGGCGGGTAACTTTTTCCATCCACTTTTATGGAAATTTGAGGGTGATCAAAATTTTTTTTTTTTTAAACATGAAACGGATCAACTTATCATTAGTATCAGCCTGCACACCTATTCACATGTTAGAACAAAAATTACAACCTTTGGCAAACCTTTATTGTGTTTTCTGTCTATAGTGCTTATCACATATTGGTGTTTGGTAAAACCCAAACTGTTGTTCTTTATCCGTATGCAAATTATTACATCTATGAAATAACTCTAATTGTTTTCACTACTAAGTCCAAACCCATGAGGTGTGTCTTAAGATGCTAGTACTTTGCCTCTTGTTTCTGTGGTGACTTGCTTTTGGTCAAAGATTAAGGAGTGCCAAAGGCACAATATGGGGATCTGGAGCTCTATCTATTGTTGGAACATGGAAATCACATGGGCGCCATTTCAGAAAGCAAATGATTTGTTAAATCTGCACTGATCTATTGTTGCATCAAAAGATTTGCTCGCTGAAATGGCGTCCAGTGCTCATTTTACGTTTCAGCTGAAGTTCCTCATCTGGCGCCTTCGTCGCTCTATACTCTTTGCTTTTGATCATTTAATAGGAAACAAACAGCTGTGACAATTATTATTGTTATTGTGATTTCCATATCCTTACCTAGCTGGAACTCCCCCAATTCCTCCACAGACCTAACATCTGACATTCTGTCCTACTTGGTTGACCACTATGGGTGGAAGGAAGGCGCAATTCTTTCACCCAAACGAACAGAGAAGCTCCAACAACCATCTTGATGGGTCAAGAAAAGTTGGTTGGAACAGCTATATACAATCAGAGTTGGGAGTCAATAACCTTGAGTGGATTAATTAGAAAGTAACAGTAGTGGCTACAAACCAATCTTGCTAGTAGTGGTTAACATAGATGCTTTTGCAATGGAAGCGTTTTGCTATGAGCTAGTTAAACGATGAAATTAACATTTAAAGCCTTACAAAGTCACCAAAGAGTTTACAATAAAACTAAAATGTTTTCTTGACTGTTTTTATGGAAGGTAGTGAATTACATGTTATAGATTCTTTTCGGCTTGCAAATTAGTACATGTCTGCCTAGCTCTACTTGCTGCATTTTCCATTTCTGCACTCCTCGTCTCTTCTCATCCAACTAGTGTTTTTCTTTAGCTGTATTTAGTTTCCTTGCTAAGGTCTTGTTACGTTGCTTACTTCCACCTACAGTGAGAATGGTGTCTTAGGTCCTCCCAAACGGCAAGTCAGCAGGACCGATAGCACAGAGATGATGGTCCGGGATATGACAGAGAAGATGGCCGATGCTTTATTGGACATCAGTAACCTGGATGCCCCTTCCCCTACCCCTGATTTAGTGCGAGACATCTGCACCCCTAGCTCACCATCCCCTGGGTCGGGCATACAACAAAATAAACCCAAGAACCCACCCCCTGCCGTTAAACCCAGACCATCAAACAGACCGACCAGGCCCATGCCCTCGTCCTCCTCACGAAGGTCTTCATCGTCAGTGAGTACATCGCAGACGTTATGAGACCAAAGAACAATTATAGATAGGTTGCAATAGGACGTAAATCAGCCATCTTTACGGGCAATTTGGAACACACAGTCATGCGTCTCGCGTGAGAACGGCATACAGCACGCGCACATTTCACAAAACTCATTGCATGATTGGTAAGTAAACAGCGCGGCTGCATTGATAATTTGAGCGCTTGACGCGCCTGCAAGCCAAAATGCAATTTGCCCGTAAATATGGCGTCTGTTGGAAACTATCTATTGGGAAACCGTTCTTCTTTTTTAATTTCCATTCATACCAAAAATTGCCTCAGCGTTGTAAAAATACAATCCAACAAAGATTTTGTTTAATCATGATGTTTGTGTTTGTATATTTGTCATAAAAGAACCATACAACAGTCTTTACAACGAAAATGGCATAGTTTCTTAACTTGTTAGAACAAAGACAATTCAGTTGGAGGTGCTGCTTTTAGTTTCATCTTATTTTTCTGTCAAGAAAATACAGGGTTAGGTAGACGTTGCCTGCATTATTTTGTTTTTCTTTTATCCTGCTTTGAGCAAGTAGATGCTCCTAACATGTGGACAGGGAGTGTCCTTCCAAATAACATCAGGCGCTTTGTAAATTAGAAGCTCTCAGAAGGAGAAAAAAAAGCGGCCGACGTGCGAAGCTATTGAACAAAAAACAAAATGGCACAATTCTTGCAACGACTTATACTTGACCGACTTTTTGTGTATCTTGAAAATTGTTCAACATGCAAATACCAAAAGGTGCTTTTAGAAATTCCACCCCGAGATTCATTTTGTCGTAAAGAGAACAAACAAAATTGCCAGACCCTTTTTCAATGGGTCCTTGACAAGCTTGAACACTTTTGTATTACTATAATATTTGAAATCTGCTTCAACAGCAGGGGCTTGATAGGAACACAGATAGTCCCCTCAAAAGCTATTATGGAGCGGAGAGGGGTTACAAGCTTGTGGCTGAGTAAAACATTTTCTAAAAATTGAAAATTTCATCATGGAGTAGCAGGCCTGGAATTTCTTGGAGGCCACAGAGGTCATGACCTCTGTACCATTGACTTGGCCTACAAGTTTTCCAAAGACCAACTTTAACATTTCCCAAATGGAGGTGGCCATTGCAAATGGAAAATGGCATTGCTCTCTCAAACATAAAATTCTGGTGTGGTCAGAGATTCTGTCGGTCAGTGTAGAAATTTTGTCTGATAGCGCCCTCTTTTGAAGCGCCCTCTTTTGAAGCGCCCTCTTTCCTTCAGCCCAATTTACCCTATGAGGGACACACACACCGGGAGACAAAAATCCCCATGACTCCGGGCCTGGAGTATTTATGTTTTTTTTTGGCTAGTCTGCTGTTCTACCCCTGTCCAGGTATTTGTATTAAAGTTACTAAGACAAATTTCTTCATAGAAGTAAACGCCAGTTTCAGTTAACCAAAAGCTAACATACATGCCATCACAAGTAGAGTAAATCAATTATTTTGTTTATTTTAGAGCAGTAAGTAAATTTTCTTTCGCTTGACCGAAATTGTACTTATGAAATGTGGTAGCAATGTATCTGCAGGTGCTGATTTTTTTAGTGCTTAAAATTGGTGCAAACAAAGACTTCCACAATTTCCATTGTTTTATATTTACTTCTACAGATGTGTACAGCAGTACTCCTATTTTTGAGTTAAAAAAACAAATCCTTTTTGATCAAAATCTTCCGTTGCCTTTTGGTGGGTTCTGAATGCTTTTGTTTTATGTTCATTAGATATAGTAGATATTATAAAACTCAAACATAGATCCTTGTCATTTGATTGGAGGAACATGCGTCACATGTCATCCTTTATTTTACCATGTGTTTTACCTCCGTGACGTTGGACAGTCGAATATGGAAATAAATATAGGATGGTGTATATTGATGTTTTGATGCTTAATTCTCAGCGTCGTTCCCAAAAGAATTGTTTCCGTTCCTTCATCCAAACAAGGCAAGGTCGGTCACGGGGCACGAGGTTGGTGTCTACATGGAGTCATCCTTGTTATGCAAGTGTTTTTTTTTAAAGAGTTTCCGTGTCTATTTTGTGTTAACTGTAAAAATGTTTCAAATGATAAGGATCTATGTGTGAGTTATATAAAACAGATATTAAATGCATTTTGTTTGTGCATTATCGCAGAATATGGACACCTGTTGAAGTCTGGCTTTTCCACTTGACTTGGAATAGTCAAGATTTCACCTTGCATTCAATATTTGCATATTGTACAGCAATATGTACTTTGCAATGAGGCATAGCTGACGGCAGTACAGTATGTTCTGATGTTTGTACTCCGTTTGTCTGCCCAAATGGCTCAACCCAATGCTTGCAATAAGAATATAGATGGGAGAAGCTTAGACTATGAACCCCATACTGGTTTGGGTACTAGAGAGCTGAGGTTTAGCTGTGGTGGTGCATCCCTTATGGGGGTGGCAACTGTTTAAATAACTGTACCACTATAATTTGCTCCCCACAATGGCGTATGTAATAGCTATTTGGCACATGTAAGCTTACAACTTAACAGTTGACAGCTGTCATTTGTTCCAATAGCTCCGTGTCGAGTGACTATTTAATATTTAAGTAGTCCATAATCCTCCGGAAAATTTCAATGGCTGTCAAATGTTTAACATTGACTGGAACGTCGGGATCTGGAACACGGTTGAAATTTATTTGTGTAGAGTAATTTGTTCATGTGCATGAGCGCATGCCAACATGTAAGCACCCAATTAAGACATTGATGGGATCCAAACAGTGGTCCCCAGGAAGCGGAATTTTTTTTAAAATACTAAATCTTTTTACCTATAAATGCTTATCATCCGCCTTAGATTAATGATATAGTACTCTGCTGGGTGGTTTGAGTAATTTTTTTCTGGTGCCTCAAGTGGTGAATAGATAAATATTGTAAATAAAATTGCAACAGGAAAGAAAAAATGTACTTGCTTGTAAAATGGTAAGTTGGGGCGATAATGGATGACGCATATAATATATGTAAGAGTTAATTTTAGTATTACTTGATTATTCTATACGGATGAATAAGTTGAGGTGGTCTATGCATTTGACTTACGGATTCTAGATTTACTGTGCCATGTCTGTTCAGAATCTTTATCGTTCAGTTTGAATTGGTTTCTTGTTTATACACTGATAGTTGATTTTGGCCTGAGCTCTCAACATTTTTGAGGTTGTGCAGAGAACTACCGCTCAAAACCCTCAACCTTCCCCTGATTCTGGTTCTTCTCAAAATAAATTGGCTTATTTTGTCTTGGCATTCTTCACTACATGTCAAAATGAACACTTCAAAATGTTTGCATCTTTCCGCCCTCCCTGTGGTAGTCTTGCTTGCAAGGCTAGTTTTTTTCTATTAGTCACTGGTAGAGGGCGCTACATTTATGTTGTTGGAGGACTGGTCACCTCTAGGAAACTTGTTTTAAAACAAAAGTTTGTTTGGTACATGTCTTCTCCAGTAATGCGTTTTGCAACCGGCGACTAACGCTAACAAACCGAACATCTCCAATCAAGACTAAACCCGTAGTAGAACTGACCACCTTGAAAATGTTGTCAGCTCACAAAGCCATTCATTACCTGTGAAGTGGAATTTGTTCTTCACACGACCAATTACCCACCTTTACAAAAAATGATGGTGCCGTTTGGTCATACCCTTTAGTAACAAATCAGTCTTCTTTCAAAACTTTCAAAAATAGTTGTTTAAATATTTCCGTTCACTACATGTATATTATTCCTTGTTTTAAATTTTACTTCAGTATTCGATGTTATGCAAGAATCATTTGTAAGGCAATCAGTTTTTATTTTAGGAAGTTACCGTTGTGTTGATTTTGTTGGGCAATATGAAGCCAAGATGTTAAACCATACATATATTCAAATCTTATTATTTTGTGAGACTGACGACCAATACTAAACAATCGTTTTTGTCACAGAAATATCAAACAGTATATGAAGCGTAAAGTGGGAGTGTACAAATAACAAATAATTATTGTGTGTGATTTCCAAGAATGATTTTTTTAATTGGAGTCATTGACATAAACAAGCCTGTCATGTTTACGAAAGATTTTTTTGTATAATGATGTTTTTAAAAAATACAATGTAAGAGGCGCTGTACATTGGGTGAGCATTTTTTAATTCAATTTAACATAAAGTGGGTTTAGGAATTGAAATTCCGGAAGGGGGGGGGGGCTGTATCCAGGAAAGGATGAAATAGCCTGATGAGGATGGGTCTTGTTACAAACCTTTAAAATGTCTGAATCTTGGATTGATAATAATATCTTTATTAAACAATAAATTTGAGACTTGGGTTTTACAGGTCGATGGTTGACTTACTCCATAAGATAAAGCAGTTATTAGACAATAGCATCTATAGTAAAGAACATTTGAAGCAGAAAAAGTGATCCAAATAGAATTAAAACTCAACATAACTTTCAAAAAACGTTAGTTTGAAATCGTAATGGTAAAGAATAGACCAATCCATGAAGCTATTCCCCCTAAAGCATTGATCAAAAACTGTGCGAACAAAGTTGTACACATTTAAATCCCATTAGAAAATCTACACAAGCTTCCGGTATTTCAATTTTCTGCATCGGTGTGTGGCACAGTTAAGAGATTTATGTATTGTACGGCTACCCCTGTGGGCACCTTTGATACCCATGTGGGTGCTATTGATACCCATGTGGGTGCTATTGATACCCATGTGGGTGCCATTGATACCCATGAGGGTGCCATTGATACCCATGCGGGCGCCATTTATAGACAGTTGCTATGGAGGGTAGGGCTTAAATAGACCAGTTTATTATGGAAAATTTGACGTAACTAAACTGTACAAGTTGTAGGGGTTTAGGGTTGAACCCTGTGTGCTATTTCTGATCTAGTGGCTACAGCTGCAGCTTGATCACTATGTTGACGTATGTTGAAGCATAGAATGTCCATAGTAGCAGTCATAGCCACTGATACAGACACAGCCTAATAGTCAAAGGTTTATCATTTTGAAAGCAAGTCTCGCTTTTTTTGTTTTTGCGGATTGTGCACTTCACAGGTGTATAAAGGTGATGGGTTGTCATCAATATTGTATAGGACAGTTATACATTGCATATCATGGAGTGCGTTTTGGCGACACCGACCAGAAACATGTTTGTACCATGGTTTTGGGTGAAGCAATTTGGCGTGTTTGGTTCAACCGTGGTGTTATCAGCTGTTCCGACCAAACCGTAACCAATTTTATGGCTGGGTTATGCTCGGTGTCAAGATGGCGGATTCTGAAAACTATCAAAAAATGTAAACGGGCTTCTTTTAAAAATTCAAAACCCTCAAGCATGCCAATTAAATATGGTTGATAAAACTATAAAAAAAAACTGAGTTCCATCACTTGGAAATTAAATGAAGGTTGTATATTTTGAAAACATGAATTTTCGAGAAATGAACCCACATCATGTACTGTTTCTGGTTACTGACCTGTTTTCCTTGGCTCTCGGAAAATTGCTTCGGTCAGTGAAGTTACATCTGAAACTTGTTTCTGGTCGTGGTCACCAAACCACAGCCATGGTATGAAGCATCATCACTGGTAAAACCCATTTGCTATGCATTATGGGATGTTAAGTGTTGACGCATTTAAGTTAAGTTGCATATAAATAATGAACACCATAAGGATATATATAATGTGCACGCCTTAAAGGAGCATCCTGTTTGTACAAAACATATCTTGGTTGTCTGTGTGGATATCACATAGTTACGATGTGGCCGTCTGGATTAAATTATGTGTACCAAGACATGGAATAAAATACCTTCAGAACTGTACAGATTAAAAAATAAGTTAGTCGAGTTTCTTATCTCATTTCTTATCTTTTGACGTTACTGGAATGGTGTATCGTTAGAGTTTACCAGCAGTGGACATCTTATTTTGGAATCCAGTATAGGTGATTTGTTATAATATGTGATACTCCATGACAAAATCAGGCACTCTCGGAAGAAAAGTGAAATGGCATTAAACGAGAATACAACCAAAATATCAGCCATGATATCAATGTGGTGTGCCATGGCCAAGCAATTAAGAGCACTAGACTCAAGCTCTGGTGTTTCTGATCAGCAGAGTGTGGGTTCGAGTCCCTGTCATGGCACTTGTGTCCTTGAGCAAGATACTTTACCATAATTGCTTTGTCCTTCGGATGGAGCATAAAGCAGTAGGACATGTATACTAGGGTTAGTAGTCCACTAAAAGAACCCAGAACACTTAAGTATCGTGGAAGAGTAGGAGTTAACCCTGGTGTTTCTTGTCCACTGCAAGTGCCTTGTTTAAGAGTTTCCTTAGGCTTGCAAGCTACAGTGATTAAGTTCACTTATGAGGCATCCTTGGTTTCATAACCAGAAACATCATAAAAATAATAATGTGATGTGTTGTCTAAAATGGCCATTAAGCAGCTTATAGAGCTGCTCAAACACAGAAAGTAGATAAGCACAACCAAATTTTGCTTACTACAAAAAGGTCACCAGCCCAAATACCATGTCACATGCAATTTCTACGACTGGTATCCTGCTTATTTTGCTAAGCAGAAACGTTTTAAGCAATGGGTTCTGCTTAAGCCCCTCTATGAAATTGGACCCAGGTTCACTTTTGCTTCCAGTCTCCCAAATCAGCCCTCCAATCCCCACAAGACATTGCACTGCAAAAACATGTAAACAAACCAGCAGTGTTTTCTTCAGGTGAGGTTGTTAAAAAACTTTTTGGCTGGAGATTTTGTCTTGAAGCTCGTTGGCTTGTTAAGAAGTCCATCTCCATTTTTGTATGTTCCTTGTATGAGCAGAGGTTCTTCATGATGCCTACCCATCAAGAGTATTATAGGATGAGTCTTGACATCATTCTTCAGGGACTTCTTGGACCTCCTTGAGGTATTGCGTCTTGAGGCTGCCGAGGTAGAGCCGTAGACTTGGTTCATCCAGCCTGGAGTTACGTGCCGCTTGGATCAGGCGGTTAGCTAGCCTGTATACAGCCCTGTCATCCTTGTCTTGGCGAGTGTTCAAATGTAGTTGCTATAATATTAATAATAGTAATAGTGCAATTTAAACAGTGCCGTATGGAGGAACAACCCCAAAGCACTGAACAAAATGTATAAATAGTTCCCACTTGATGTCACTCTGTAAAGTTGGTCATCTTTACTGGTAATGATACTTAATTTTTGAATGCACAGCTATGCATTATGTGTAAATACAGCGTGCAACACGCAGGAGTTTTGTCAACTTCCCTGCATGAGTGGTCAGTTGTAGCTGTTTGTGATCAGCAGAGTGTGGGTTCGAGTCCTGGTTGTGAAAATTGTGTCCTAAAGCAAGATACTTAACCATTATTGCTTCGTCCTTTGGATGGGACGTAAAGCCGTGGGTCCCGGGAATTGTGTAATGCACGCTAAAGAACCCAGTGACACTTATCCCAAATAGAAGGTGTTCACCCTGGTGTTTCTGGCAGTGGCTGCCGAGTGCGCCGCAGCACCTTGTTAAAACCCCGGTACTTTATAAATCGGTTTCATAATTCAACATTTTCACAAACTTGTCTTTGAATGTTTCTCTTTATTCAAGTGCCTTGAGTACTGTATTGGTAGATATGATATGTTTGCTACGTGAGACTCCAGTATTGTTATTACCCAGTAAATGATTCTGCCCAGTTCTGACCTCAAAGTTTTGTCCAAACCAAATACTTGCCTTTCTCTGTTCGGATAATTTTTCCGACAGTCTTTTGGCCTCAGCTAGCATGGGTGCAGGAAGGGTACACAGCTCTGCTAGCTTGATCCCTGAAGTAAACAATCAGAAAAATGGCAACCAGAATGTGGGAAATCTGAACAGTAGGAACTTGCAAATCTATTCAGGAGATATATCTGTATTTCTCAACTAGAAAACCAGGAACTGGACGCTCTAAAATGTGCTGGACTCTGGCAAAACCCTAATAGTCAGTGAGCAGTCAGTGGATTATCCAAGGGGGAAGGGCTTGAACCCCCTCTCCTCCCCCCCCCCAGAAAAAAAAAAAAATGTTTTTAATATTATTCACCCAAATAAGATACTGTTTTCAGTGACAATGAGTAAAAAAGGGTAGTCGGAATTGGATACAGCATATTCCCGTAATTATTTACCTTGATTGTTTCATTTGAATGAACATAAATTTATATAAAATAACATCGTTGTCAATTTGTGAAATATTTGTATTGATAGCAAGAGAAAATTCTTTGAAAGTGAACTACTCCCCAAATCTCACTTCGAAAATTGGGTCAAAGTTAAGGGTATGGAAGAGGCAGTCACAAATAATTCCACGATGAACATTGTAGATTTTCAAATGAATCTTAAAGCAATAGATAATGATAAGATTACCGTAATGCTGTTCTTCAGTACGTCCTTTGGATAGAACATGAGAGTAGGCAAGTTTCCTCTTGGTGGCAGAAGTTGAGCCAACATTCTCCACCTCAAAATGATAACTGAAATATTCAAAAATACTCATCAATTCATGATGCTTCAGTTATGAATCAAAATCACTCACTCACAACGAACAGGACTGGATATGGGTTCAGTGTAATACATAATGGCCTGAAAAAATATTTCAAACTGGAAAAGTCTAACAGGAGTGGAAAGAAAACTTGGCACACAACTTATTTATTGATGTAATTTTATTAAAGATCTAACAGTGCCAGCTGTTTGGTCTTTGGAAAAGAAAGTGACAATTTTATTGAGTACAAGGGCTGAACTACAAGTACACAAGGTGTAGACTTTAATACACTTTTCAGGCTTTTAATAATAGTTTTTCAGATAAAAAAAAAAAGAAAAAAAAAAGGAAAACAGACTAAATTACAGTAGGAAGAATATTATGCCTGCAATAACAGAATGAACAGGAGGCAACTGAAGAGATGTTCAGTTTTAGATGTGGGAGGAAAACTCTGCAACGGGGAGAATCTACGCAGTCAGGTAGGGGCTGAAAACCCAATGCACATGCAAAGCACCAATCATATCTCAACCAAATCACACTGCACCCCCTGTCCTAACAAAGTTTTAAAGTTCTGTCCCATCAGTGCAAAAATGTCAATTTTGACAAAATGTCTCGCATGAAAATGCACCGTGCAGAAAGTTGTATCTCGGCGCGTACTTGTTTAGTGTGTTTATCAGGGCTTATTTAAGAGAGATACAACATTTTGATAGTTTCAAACTTGTGCATAACGTAAGTGTCGTTTTAGGAGATACAACGTTTTTGCACTGACATACGGTTTGTTCCTGGCTTACTTTTCCACGTTTGGGTAGAGCACATCCAGAGGAGTGATTTCCATGAAGTGAGTAGCGAAGATGGTGAATGCTTTCAAACTCTGTAGGTATTCACAGATTGAGTGACATATACCAATGCCTTCCTCACTGCTCGTCCCTTTTTGAAATCAAGTCAAACACATCAATGCAAGTCAGAACAATATAAGGCGGTCCTAGTAAGCAGATGGTCGGACGTTACAATCCATATCCATAATGAACGCGCACGGAAGTGTGAAAACACCTGCATCAGGGACCTCCAATTGTCCCTCTTTGGTTTGCATTTCAACTTTTTGGCAACAGCCCCCATTGGTTTTGTACACACTTTCCAACCAGGAACCCTATTGTCCTCTTCTGTTATAGGTCCCCAGTTTGAATGTGTATACCTACCCACATGCACTGCCAATTCCCATCGATCATGAAATACACTTTTGGTTGAGTCACGTTTTCCCGCTATCCTACAGGCCTGGAATTACACTGGTACCCCTTGTCTTGACCTTGGTACCCCTTCAAAAGTTCCCCAAGAGACTTTTAAGATTTTCCAATGAAAGTGCCAAAACAAAAATAGCCTCACCCTCTCAAATATGAAATTCAAGTAAGCAAAAATATTCTAAAAAATTGCTTAGCAGTAAACAGCTTTTTGAAAGTGGGACCAGAGATAGTGATACGAACCTCTTCCTAGTTCATCAATTATCACCAAGGACTTGTTGGTACAATTCTGTACAATGTAATTCATCTCTCTCATCTGAAAAAATAAAAACCCAGAAAAAATTTGAAACACTATTTTTCCCTGTGTAGAATATTTCAGCAAGTGATGTATTTTAGAAATGTTATGTGCTGGATTAATTACAAAATGACATTTTGATGCTCAAACTTCAGTACCTGAAAATGATACCAGACACTGACTAAATGATGTGAAATCTGTAACTTTTATCAGGAAAGATCCAAGTTGTAGATGAAACAAAACTTTCAGCCTAGAAATAGACCTTTCCATTGTTGATAAACAACTAGCGCTGGTTGGCATGGCCCGCCGAATGTTAGTAAAACGTTCAATCGTGTTAACATATGTTTCAACCAAATGCAACATTTTCGGCAAACTTCTAATTAAATAAAATACCTCCTATGATCGGTTGCTTTGTTTCCAATAAATTCAACACTATTTTTGAATATTTGTGTAACATTGTTACAAACTATAGCTATCTGTTTTTGTTTTGCATCTATGGCTTTCCATAGTTTTCCAGCCAGGGTTGGCAAAATCTTGGGCTGTGACGTTGCAAAAGAAAGGTCTATAGGTCATCAGTTGTAGTATTTATTTTTAAAATAATTGAAAGTCGTTCAGGGCTTGAGCAGTCCTACCTCAAGCATGAAGGTAGATGCGTTAGTCTCAATGTCGTCATCACAACCAATACGAGAGAAGATCTGGTCACAGACTCGGAATGAAGCGTACTCAGCTGGTACAAAGCTACCAATCTGAGCCATGACTTGCAAGATGGCCAACTGCTTCAGGTAAGTTGACTTGCCACTCTGCAGACAGAACAGAGGTGACCTTTATCAGGTGTGGCCATCGGGATTTTCTCTCATTCAAATCAATGTTACCAAACCGAGGCTGGAAGGATAAATAGTCTGGTTCCTATTTGTGAAATGAATTTTAGCATTCATTTCTGTTATTGGATACAGGGGACATGACCAAGATGGTGCCAGCATGATAAAGGTCTTTACTTGATTTCATGCTTCAACCCAATTTGACAGAGCTGCTTATAATGGTTGTTTTTTGCGCTTACTGTGTGATTTCCATTATATACTGATGCTTATTGTAAGCACTGGAGGAGGCATGCTAAACCCTCCAGTGGTTACTGTAAAAAAGTGACCGACGTAAGAATGCAAATCCACGGTGAATGCACAAGCCGGCTGCCTGCCTAATTTTCTTTTAATCCATGAAATACGCTTACGCTTAGCAAATTTTTTTGCCACAGTAAGCAGAAGAATTTTGTACAAGATGTGTGTTGAAAACCTACCATGTTAGGGCCAGTGATGATGATGAAGTTGCTGTCTTCACTAGCATACTGCAATACAGAGAAAACCAGGACAAATTCTCAATTGTATTTTGAGGATCAAATCAGGGGCTTAACTTCATAGAGCTGCTTAAGCAGAAAATATTGCTTTACAATTTTCTGCTAAGCAAAAATAAGCCGGATACCAGTTAGTGGTGCATGTGAAATGGTATTTTGGCTGGTAACCTTACTCTGGTACTTTTTTGTGCTTAAGCAGCTTTATAAAATTGGGTCCAGGTCATCAACATCTTAATGGGACACTTTTGCCTCATTAGGCAAAATAAAGGGGGAACTCGATCAAATAGATCAAGAATACTGAAGTGAAAGTACCCTTCTCACTTGTGGTTGGTCCAAGGTTCAACCTCTACCCCTATGGGAGATGTGGACCAGATTAGAGACTTGTGGAGATCAACACTTATGTTTCCTTTGAGCTGTGGTTCTTTTAATCAAACCTTTGTTAGACACATTGAATCACCACCTGCAGGACTACAATCTGTTGGTAGCACCCACTGAGTCTAGTTCCTTTTGTTTAGTTACATCATTCACATACAGCATGGTCCAGTTATTTAGCAAAGTCTTTCTATTCAATAACATTTCTTTAGTTCTTAATTGTAGCTCTACAGTTCTGGGCAGCTAGGCTTTTTGGGTGCAGCCAGGTAATGTCATGTGTATGGAGGGGTGAATGCTCAACACATTGTGTTGAGGAGAGTCATTTTGATCAGTGCACTGCATGCTGGAGCCAAATTAGAGTAAGCTACTTTGAATGCTTTGGAGAGTCCTTGTCAAGTAATTTTCTCATGCCAAGTTATTTTGCTTACATTCTAGTCTATACCAGCCACGTAAGGACCCTACAAATAAGTTTGCCCCTGCTCATTTCTATTACATTTTAGTATCAGCTATAATTGTTATTGTTTTGTGTTCATAAAGGCCTAGGTCTCCACATGTAACTGAGGTGTTTTTTGTAGTTGATTGTCATTATTGATTAGATTGGCATACTGGCTAGAAGTTAGGCTAGCAACATTTTGGGCGAAAATTCAGAATCCCACCACCACTTTTTCTCACTGAAAAATAAGCCATTTTCGGGTCTATGGTGGTCTTGACAACGCTGCTTGCCACACTCCATTTTATTTCCTTAGGGCATGAGTGCACAAGAGTGCATCTGCTCAATGAAATGTGCGCTTGTAGTTTCCTTTTTAAAGGTCAAAATTTAGCGTTTTAGCTACCAATTTGTCATGAGGAATATTAAAAAATGAAAATGAAGTCCAACATCCAAATCAAATAAATCCCTTAGAAAGTGGTGGCAGGATACAAAAATGTTCCCAAATTTAGAACAATGATTTAAAAGGCAATAATAAAATAAAGCAAGTAAACTCACAGTATTATTTGGGATTGGCTGCTCGTAGGATATTCTATCCAGTATTGGGTGTTTTCCATTCTTGATGGCCAGAGTGTCTGTAAAATCTGGTCTCACTGTAAAAGTACAGGCAAACATTGAACAAGAACAAGGATCTTTTGACTGGTCACAATAATTATAGTTACAAGTATATGATATAAAACAAACCGGTATCTGAATTAATCTGAAACATTCTCCTGAAGACTACCAGAGCATACTGATCGAAACATTGAGTTGTCAAACCATCGGTTCTTCTCAGATCCACTACAACTCATAAAGAGAGATTATATATATGGTGTCTCTTCAAACCTCACTTGATTGAAACATACTAGAAAATATTTTTTTTAATAAGGAGAAAATTCACTTTATAACTACATGTTATTTATTTATTATTAATAGCGCTCTTAATGCTTGTCCAAGTAAAAGCAGTTGACATGTACATGTTTAACTATGTAGAAAATACTTTCTCATTCAATTTTGGTCCAGTAGGCCTAAATAATTTAAGCTGTAAGCACCGCTGTCTTGTCAATTGTTCCCCCTGAATTCAAGCCCTGGGGTGTCATTGATCAATATAGAATGATTGTGCAACTTGCCATCATGGGCTCATATCAGGAAAGCTATTTACATTTACAGTTACGATTCAATCTTTGAAAACTGTTGTTTGCAAGAAGTTTTAAAAACTGAAATGTTCTTTAAAAATGCAGAATTTTTGCCATTTTTTTCACTCACCATACTCTGCCAAAGTGCAGGCGTGTGCAAAAGCCACCAGCATGTCGAGGGTCGAGACGCACTCAGCCAACTTGTACAGGCAGCCGACATGTTCACGAATCTCAGTCAAAAGCTCACTCACTACACTGGAAATGACAACAGTGGAATTTTTCTTTAAAGCATCATTTTCTTTCTAATAGACTGTGCAAGTCTCACGCGTATTCGAACATTGGGATCCGTTAAAGCACGTGAGTTTGTTTCTTTAACGCGTTAAAGCAATGTACATGGGACCACAGTGGTCCCAAAAATGTTCGAATACGCGCGAGACTTGCACGGTCTATTAAAATTACAATCCTAAACTCTTAAAGACAGGCTCTAAGGTCAAAATTAAGTTTTCTGATGCACTTGTTTCTAATAGATTGAGGCCTTAAAAAATGTGGCGTCATTGGATTGTTTTGGATATTAAGAATTTTGCACTGGAAGGGTATCAAGTACAATGGCATTTTACATCGTTTTAGGATAAAGTTAGAGACGTGAATTGTTTCCCCACTTTAATAGGACTCTATCTTTTGGAAAATGAGTGGATCACAAAACTGAATTTGAACTAAAAGCCCCTCTTTAAGCAAGTCACTGATAAGTATCTTTTTGTTCAAGTTTTTATTTTGGACTTGTCACTTACATATTTGTCATCAGGTAGATCTCATTCAGTGATTCCCGTACACGATCTAGAAACACAACACAATTAAATACTTCTTGTTGAATTTATTTTCTGCTGACCTGGGTGCTATTTCATAGAAAAGTGTGTAACAAATCTCTGCTGAGCAAAGAAATTAGCTGGAAACCAGTCACAAATGCTTTTCGTAAAATGATATTTTAAAAACAGTGAAAAGACCTTATGGGGTTTTACTATTGCCTGGTGTGTCCAATGACTGATTGAGCTTAAACTTTCACAGGTTTGTTATTTCATGTATATCTCGGGTCCCATAATGTGCAGATGCTGGTCTTTGAAAATACTGTCCAAGTGCTTGAAGCAGGTCTATGAAATTTGGCCCATGGCATAACAAGAAACTAAATAGGCCTATGTCTTGTTTAAAATTGACAAAATAGGAAGTCACATTGAGATGTTGATCGAAAATGTTCATCACTAATTGATGCCTAATTTGACACCTAGCTTAAAACAAATCATGGATGCCTTCAAGCATTTAGCAAAGAGAAATACACTCATGCACATTGCCTCTTTCATTTTGACAGAAAATTACATTTAAACTTTACATTATTGAATGCTCCTGTACTTACTGTTCAACTTGATCTGTAAGGCAGAAGAAATAACAAGGTTAGAACATCTACTCACAGGATTGTATGGTAAATCAAAGTTGAAGCATTGAACTCACATCAATACTGACAACTAAAAACACAATCTTCCCAAAGTATGTTCTTGTTTTCTGAGATAATGAAGTATAATGATCAATGGAGTTACTTTATCCCAGTATCCGCAGCACTATTGAAGTACTGGTAGATCAAAGAGCATGATATTTTCTGCCTGATGCAAATATGTATATATATATATTTTTTTACCATGTAGATAATTACACTGGAGTTACACTGAAATTACACTGGGTTTTACACTGGACAGCAACTGGCGGTCTTTTGTTTATCAATTGAATAATAATAACTCACTGGCAATGGATTAACTTTTGTTTGTTACTGATTTATACAAATAAAAAAAATAAATTTAACAGTTTTGTTTTTGAAATAAGTAATATCAGCACCTTACTGTGTAGTATCTTTAAAAAAAAATTTTTTTTTAAATACAAATAAATTGAAAAACCATCTATGTTCAAATGTTCCCTTTTGGTCTGAAAAATATCTTGAAGTCTGTTGAGTATTGACTAAAAGATAAACTGTCTCTCAGTGCTCGTTCAAATAAAAATAGTTCAAATGTTAAACTTTGTAGTCTTTGGTGATTGAAGCCTAGATAGATTTTTGTTTTCATTTTGATTGAATGTTTTGGAGCTGCAACCCCTAAGTCTTGTGAATCTTTCTCCCAAATTGAAGCCCAGAATAGAGTCTGAAGTCGGATCTGAATTTTCTCCTCCCTGTGTTGCCAACTTGAGAGAGTTTGTTTGTTTGTTGAGCTGTTGGGGTGTTTGTTGGTTTGTTGGTTTGTTTTAGAGTAACTCACCAGATCAGCTGAAGTGAAGCTGAGTGAATTCCTGGCCCTGATGACTTTGGTGAATACCGGTGGGAGGGATTCGGGTTGGATGGGGTTCTTAGCACCACAGTACATCTGGATGAAGAACCCTCGACTGCTGCTGTAGCTGGTCCTCAGTGGGAGACCGTACTGCTCACCAAGTTGGACTATCAAGTCTAGCACAACGAGTCATTGCAAGAATCAGCTTCTAAAATTAGGTCTTTATAGTTCATACTCAAAAAGACAAACCAGTGGTTTCGCTACTCATTGTTTTGACAGAGGGATGTTTAGCCCTTGGAAAAAGTAGGACATTTTTATTGAGTACAAGGGCTGACCTACGTGTACATATGTTTGGTATGGTCTTTTATAAACTCCGTAGGCTATTTAATAAGAATTTAGGTGATTTTTTTTAGGGCAATCGGAAATCAGATTTAAGAAGGAAGAATATCATGCCTGTTTTGATCAGCATGCTCTGAAGAAAGCCAGAGCTTACTGTAAACATGCAACTTTGTAGTTATAGAGGATTTAGAGGATTTATAAAGCTGACAAAATAGTCGCAGACACCTTTCCATGCTTTGTGTGATCAAACATTTACATAAAATAAAAAACCTGTGAAAATTTGGGCTTAAACCGTTGTGCGAGTCAGGAGAAAATAGTGAAAAACCCTGCACAAATTTCCGCATGAAAACACACTGCCCTTAATTTTGATTGTAACAAATGAAATCAGCCGTTGCGTTTTTTTATAGGTTTTCAGATGCAGTTTTCTCAATACAACTTCATTTCAGGGGAAAATATTTCACAGAAAAATGGTTAGAGTATAATCTTCATACTCAGTAAGCTTTCAGACTCAAATTAAATAATAATCAATCCTGTATTTCTCAGTTTACTATAGACCTTATGGATATGACATCATTTGAGTAGGGCGCCCTCATCTAGAGGTCAAAAGGGCGTTGTTCATTGGCCAGTCATGAGCACCGCGCGTACAAATCTGTGCGTTTTCCATTGTTTCATCATCGATTTACCTCTAAGATGGCGGCTGTACGATGTCAATGCATAAGGTCTATGGTACTATTATTAAAGAAAAAGAGGAAATCAGCTGTGAAAAGTGGTATGCCTGACACTAAATAAACCGTTGTTGCGGTTAAAATCACTGGTTCTTTCAGACACCACAACACTTTAGAGAGATGATTACGTAGTGTTACTACAAACCTTAGTTTCAAGACATACCTGCAATATCATCAACAATTTCAGTATAGGTGCGCCTTGCAACGTCCAGTAAGCCTATAAACAAGAGAAGACTGATGCAATGTAACCAAGGAACAGGCATCTGGATTGTTAGGGCATGTTATTCTTTCAATTTTCTTTATAAATTGATGGCAAGAAAAGAAAAGTATTTCTCGGCACAACGATTGAATGGTTATTGGTTTTTATCGTGAAAAGTATAGATCTTAAATCTTGTTTTCTGTGAACACAATTGAGAAAACATGCACTATGTATCTATTTTGAATACAAATTATACTCTTTTAGTTTTAACTTTCAGTAAACTTAATGCAGTCAAAATTATAAAGGATAGACTAACAATTCAGGCCGATACTTCATTCCTGTAAGGGCAAAGGCAGTTTTTTTAAGTAAAAGGCACCGTTGATGGAACATGCCGATGGGCACCAAGGCAGTTGCCTCATATATTGACTCCATGAAGTATAAGGCCCGACTTTTGCTCTCGTAAGGACAACACAGCTATACCTTCATAAAGGGCACCTCTTGTTTATAAGGGAAATTTAAGTTTCTACTTGAACATTTCAAAGGCGTCAAGGCAATGACCAGGGGCAACAGAGGCAATTGCTGACTCTGTGAATTTTTTAGGTCTGCAATGTAAAGAGATTGCCGAGTGGCCACGAAATCACGACACCTACCGTTGATATTTGGCTTGACGGCAAAACATTTCTGGGTGCGCATGTTGAGGGTGCCTTTCTGGAAGCGTGTTCCATCATTGATGACTGTGTGTATCCTTTCCAGCATTGCACTGAATCTATCATCACTGAGGGACTAGAGCGAAACACCAATCAAAACATGTCAAATCTAGTCTTTCTGTACCTTGTCACTGGAAAATCCAAGTTGGAATTTAACATGAATATTCATTCTTTTCCTTCTGACATTGCATAAATTTGTTTAAGTTCTTTTTAACAAGGTGTTTATATTCATGAGATGGCTTTGTGCCAGGACCCAGTTGGCCATAGTTGTATAGGGTCTTTATTCATAGTTTTCAACCCGGGCAAACCCCAACAGTGGAGCAGTGAGCCTCAAGATTATACCCCTACAGTTAATTTACATATGTGAGGTAAGTTTACCATGAGAAAGTGACCAGGGTGTCGGCTTATAATGGGTACAAAGAATCGTGTGTGAGGTACATGAGAGGGTTTGGAGAGTGAAGGTTTGGGGGAAGATTCAGTGGAGGCTCCAGTTGTGAAGAGTGCATGCCAAATGATCTGTTGCTCTGTTCAGTGTTCATTTTTATTATTTATTTGCCACCACGCAGACAGCTCAGATCATCTACACCTTCTCCTCAGTTTACCGTGCCCAGAACCCAAGCTGTGTCATTTGCAGCTCGCTCACTCTCCAACTGGGCCTGGTAGTTGGAATCCAGCAGTCTCCAGATGAAAGAAAGAGTGTACTGTCTGAAACGTTGAGCCCTCCCACTCTTCTAAGAACCACCATCACTCAAAAGAGATCTATCTACTTGGTGTCAACGCAAAATTTCTTACGTCTATTGTCTTTCCGAAATGAAGATTAAAATGTCAAATTTTAAAGCTTCCCTCGGTCATTCACCTTACAGTAAGCTTGTAGGAGTTTGTTTTTGGTCATTCACCTCACAGTAAGCTTGTAGGAGTTTGTTTTTGGTCATTTACCTTACAGTAAGCTTGTAGGAGTTTGTTTTGGGTCATTTACCTTACAGTAAGCTTGTAGGAGTTTGTCTTTGGTCATTCACCTTACAGTAAGCTTGTAGGAGTTTGTTTTTGGTCATTCACCTTACATTAAGCTTGTAGGAGTTTGTTTTTGGTCATTCACCTTACAGTAAGCTTGTAGGAGTTTGTTTTTGGTCATTTACCTTACAGTAAGCTTGTAGGAGTTTGTTTTTGGTCATTCACCTTACAGTAAGCTTGTAGGAGTTTGTTTTTGGTCATTCACCTTACAGTAAGCTTGTAGGAGTTTGTTTTTGGTCATTCACCTTACAGTAAGCTTGTAGGAGTTTGTTTTTGGTCATTTACCTTACAGTAAGCTTGTAGGAGTTTGTTTTTGGTCATTTACCTTACAGTAAGCTTGTAGGAGTTTGTTTTTGGTCATTCACCTTACAGTAAGCTTGTAGGAGTTTGTTTTTGGTCATTTACCTTACAGTAAGCTTGTAGGAGTTTGTTTTTGGTCATTCACCTTACAGTAAGCTTGTATGAGTTTGTTTTTGGTCATTCACCTTACAGTAAGCTTGTAGGAGTTTGTTTTTGGTCATTTACCTTACAGTAAGCTTGTAGGAGTTTGTTTTTGGTCATTTACCTTACAGTAAGCTTGTAGGAGTTTGTTTTTGGTCATTTACCTTACAGTAAGCTTGTAGGAGTTTGTTTTTGGTCATTCACCTTACAGTAAGCTTGTAGGAGTTTGTTTTTGGTCATTTACCTTACAGTAAGCTTGTAGGAGTTTGTTTTTGGTCATTCACCTTACAGTAAGCTTGTAGGAGTTTGTTTTTGGTCATTCACCTTACAGTAAGCTTGTAGGAGTTTGTTTTTGGTCATTCACCTTACAGTAAGCTTGTAGGAGTTTGTTTTTGGTCATTTACCTTACAGTAAGCTTGTAGGAGTTTGTTTTTGGTCATTTACCTTACAGTAAGCTTGTATGAGTTTGTTTTTGGTCATTCACCTTACAGTAAGCTTGTAGGAGTTTGTTTTTGGTCATTCACCTTACAGTAAGCTTGTAGGAGTTTGTTTTTGGTCATTTACCTTACAGTAACCTTGTAGGAGTTTGTTTTTGGTCATTCACCTTACAGTAAGCTTGTAGGAGTTTGTTTTTGGTCATTCACCTTACAGTAAGCTTGTAGGAGTTTGTTTTTGGTCATTCACCTTACAGTAAGCTTGTAGGAGTTTGTTTTTGGTCATTCACCTTACAGTAAGCTTGTAGGAATTTTTTTTTGGTCATTCACCTTACAGTAAGCTTGTAGGAGTTTGTTTTTGGTCATTCACCTTACAGTAAGCTTGTAGGAGTTTGTTTTTGGTCATTTACCTTACAGTAAGCTTGTAGGAGTTTGTTTTTGGTCATTTACCTTACAGTAAGCTTGTAGGAGTTTGTTTTTGGTCATTCACCTTACAGTAAGCTTGTAGGAATTTGTTTTTGGTCATTCACCTTACAGTAAGCTTGTAGGAGTTTGTTTTTGGTCATTCACCTTACAGTAAGCTTGTAGGAGTTTGTTTTTGGTCATTTACCTTACAGTAAGCTTGTAGGAGTTTGTTTTTGGTCATTTACCTTACAGTAAGCTTGTAGGAGTTTGTTTTTGGTCATTCACCTTACAGTAAGCTTGTAGGAGTTTGTTTTTGGTCATTCACCTTACAGTAAGCTTGTAGGAGTTTGTTTTTGGTCATTTACCTTACAGTAAGCTTGTAGGAGTTTGTTTTTGGTCATTTACCTTACAGTAAGCTTGTAGGAGTTTGTTTTTGGTCATTTACCTTACAGTAAGCTTGTAGGAGTTTGTTTTTGGTCATTCACCTTACAGTAAGCTTGTAGGAGTTTGTTTTTGGTCATTCACCTTACAGTAAGCTTGTAGGAGTTTGTTTTTGGTCATTCACCTTACAGTAAGCTTGTAGGAGTTTGTTTTTTGGTCATTCACCTTACAGTAAGCTTGTAGGAGTTTGTTTTTGGTCATTTACCTTACAGTAAGCTTGTAGGAGTTTGTTTTTGGTCATTTACCTTACAGTAAGCTTGTAGGAGTTTGTTTTTGGTCATTCACCTTACAGTAAGCTTGTATGAGTTTGTTTTTGGTCATTCACCTTACAGTAAGCTTGTAGGAGTTTGTTTTTGGTCATTCACCTTACAGTAAGCTTGTAGGAGTTTGTTTTTGGTCATTTACCTTACAGTAAGCTTGTAGGAGTTTGTTTTTGGTCATTCACCTTACAGTAAGCTTGTATGAGTTTGTTTTTGGTCATTCACCTTACAGTAAGCTTGTAGGAGTTTGTTTTTGGTCATTCACCTTACAGTAAGCTTGTAGGAGTTTGTTTTTGGTCATTTACCTTACAGTAAGCTTGTAGGAGTTTGTTTTTGGTCATTTACCTTACAGTAAGCTTGTAGGAGTTTGTTTTTGGTCATTCACCTTACAGTAAGCTTGTATGAGTTTGTTTTTGGTCATTCACCTTACAGTAAGCTTGTAGGAGTTTGTTTTTGGTCATTCACCTTACAGTAAGCTTGTAGGAGTTTGTTTTTGGTCATTTACCTTACAGTAAGCTTGTAGGAGTTTGTTTTTGGTCATTTACCTTACAGTAAGCTTGTAGGAGTTTGTTTTTGGTCATTTACCTTACAGTAAGCTTGTATGAGTTTGTTTTTGGTCATTCACCTTACAGTAAGCTTGTAGGAGTTTGTTTTTGGTCATTCACCTTACAGTAAGCTTGTAGGAGTTTGTTTTTGGTCATTTACCTTACAGTAACCTTGTAGGAGTTTGTTTTTGGTCATTTACCTTACAGTAAGCTTGTATGAGTTTGTTTTTGGTCATTCACCTTACAGTAAGCTTGTAGGAGTTTGTTTTTGGTCATTCACCTTACAGTAAGCTTGTAGGAGTTTGTTTTTGGTCATTCACCTTACAGTAAGCTTGTAGGAGTTTGTTTTTGGTCATTCACCTTACAGTAAGCTTGTAGGAATTTGTTTTTGGTCATTCACCTTACAGTAAGCTTGTAGGAGTTTGTTTTTGGTCATTCACCTTACAGTAAGCTTGTAGGAGTTTGTTTTTGGTCATTTACCTTACAGTAAGCTTGTAGGAGTTTGTTTTTGGTCATTTACCTTACAGTAAGCTTGTAGGAGTTTGTTTTTGGTCATTCACCTTACAGTAAGCTTGTAGGAGTTTGTTTTTGGTCATTCACCTTACAGTAAGCTTGTAGGAGTTTGTTTTTGGTCATTTACCTTACAGTAAGCTTGTAGGAGTTTGTTTTTGGTCATTTACCTTACAGTAAGCTTGTAGGAGTTTGTTTTTGGTCATTTACCTTACAGTAAGCTTGTAGGAGTTTGTTTTTGGTCATTCACCTTACAGTAAGCTTGTAGGAGTTTGTTTTTGGTCATTCACCTTACAGTAAGCTTGTAGGAGTTTGTTTTTGGTCATTCACCTTACAGTAAGCTTGTAGGAGTTTGTTTTTTGGTCATTCACCTTACAGTAAGCTTGTAGGAGTTTGTTTTTGGTCATTTACCTTACAGTAAGCTTGTAGGAGTTTGTTTTTGGTCATTTACCTTACAGTAAGCTTGTAGGAGTTTGTTTTTGGTCATTCACCTTACAGTAAGCTTGTATGAGTTTGTTTTTGGTCATTCACCTTACAGTAAGCTTGTAGGAGTTTGTTTTTGGTCATTCACCTTACAGTAAGCTTGTAGGAGTTTGTTTTTGGTCATTTACCTTACAGTAAGCTTGTAGGAGTTTGTTTTTGGTCATTCACCTTACAGTAAGCTTGTATGAGTTTGTTTTTGGTCATTCACCTTACAGTAAGCTTGTAGGAGTTTGTTTTTGGTCATTCACCTTACAGTAAGCTTGTAGGAGTTTGTTTTTGGTCATTTACCTTACAGTAAGCTTGTAGGAGTTTGTTTTTGGTCATTTACCTTACAGTAAGCTTGTAGGAGTTTGTTTTTGGTCATTCACCTTACAGTAAGCTTGTAGGAGTTTGTTTTTGGTCATTTACCTTACAGTAAGCTTGTAGGAGTTTGTTTTTGGTCATTTACCTTACAGTAAGCTTGTAGGAGTTTGTTTTTGGAGCCCTGTAAAGCCATCATCAGTGGAGGTACGAGCTCCAGAGTATGCTTGAGGTGGATGACGTTGGTGATCTTAGACTCTGCGGTCTTGACTGTCTCCTGTTTGGGGATCTGGACACACAGTGAGAGCAGGTGATCCACATCCAAGAAACGAGCAAGAACTGCGGAAGAAAAAAGAAGAAGAAAAAAACAAAAAACAACAGTAATTGGAATTTGCCAAGTTGGACTTTGTCAGTTGACCTCTTGCACTGTCACATGCGGCTATTGTCTGCCCATGGTCTGCCCATGGTCTGCCATTTTGGGAAGCAAATTGTACACAAAGATTTATGGTGAGCTCATTCTACGTATGGGCCTTGCCTGAATCGCACACAACACAGTACAACATTAGGTTAAACTGACTTCCAAAATGGCACCCAACCCAGATTTACAGTGGTGACAACATCAGGGTAAATTGTGTCAATTGGACTGACAAATATTGAACAGGGGAGGGGGGAGTGGCTCAGCACTGCGACTGGAGCTATGCTGGCGCATTCAAAAGATGGGTCAGAAAGATAGACAAACTAATGCTCATATTTTCAGTTTTACAAAACAACCATCTATTCTTCGGAAAGTGATTGCTCTGAGAAATGACTGCAGAATGATTCTATTGTTTTTAATTTGCTTCAGTGTCCAGCTGGATCTCCTCCACACCACTGATTTGTCCTTCGATGTGCAATCTCAGTGTGACTTTGTCACCAAACTGACCTGACTGTAGATTGTAGAACAGCTCTTCTTGTTCAGTCAGCTCTGTAACAACATCAAGTCGCAGTGAAATTGTATCCAAAGCTGTCAGAAAAACAAGTCACTCCTACTTTACACACATTATGATGCAATTATTGAGAAATAGACTCATTGACTGTGACTAAAACTAAATATGATTCAGTGAAATGTTAACTTTTACAAATAATCTTCCAAAATGTCGTTGAGGTTGTCATCTCCATCAGTTGGCTGAGCTTGATACTTTACTCATCAGAAGATTCATGCCTTAAAACTAAATTAATTAATCTCCTATAGAAGCAACTCAAGTAAAATCAAGTTTTAATTATTGAAATTAGTTTAACTTTAATGTTTTTTGATACATGCACCTGCTACTCATATAGTTCTTTTTCCACAAAATTCTGCTCAGCAGAGTTTTAAATAAATTTTTCCCATTTTTGTCTCCCCTTCATATCAACTCAAGTTGAATTCTTACCACAAGGAGGTTGCAGGATGTTAGCTCTCAGTAACCGTGCTACAAAAACAAAAGCAAGTTCTGGTGAGTTTCAAGTTATTATATTCCTTCTCGTCGCTTTTGATTTGTTTGTTTGTCCTGTTCTATTCTCTGTCTGTCCTGTACAATCTTTTTAAAGTTCTGTTACTCCAGCATCTTGTTTTAAAATTGCATTTCTGTACTAGACTTGGTCTTTTAAGTATGCCTCCATATTAGCATCTGTTTCATTGTGCCTCATGTAATTATTACTCTCGGAGCTCTTTAAACATCTTCGTCTCATTTCACAGAACTCGGGAAAGTACTGAGTAAACAGTAATAACACACATCGGTGTAAGGGTAAAACCAAAATTAATATTCTTTATCCCTGATGCAAAATTGACATCTATTAATTTGTCTAATTACTTGCATAAATATTTTGCAATAAGGAAATACATTGAGATGAATGAATGAATGTCATTGCTGTTAATTGGAATTAAAGTCACTAAATTTTAACAAAATGAGCGTAAAGTTGGGCATTACTTCAATTGTAGCATTTCTGAAGTCAGGATACAACCTGGGCTAATTTTAATATAGTGGCTTTATAAGCACAAAAAGTACCTGAGCACAAACTAATTTTGCTTACCAGAACAAGGTAAGCAAACATTTGCAGTTGGTTTTCTGCTAAATTTTGCATAGCTGAAATGTTTTAAGCAATATTGTCTGCTTAAGCAGCTCTATGAAATTGGACCCAGTTCTCCTGGGCATTCCTATTAGCTGAAGTCACTATTAAACATATTTTGAATTTAGGAGTGCTGAAATGAGTTTGAACGCTGAGCACTTGATTTGTCTGGACGTACCTCCAGCCAGTGTTTTGGTATAGTTCAACACGCCATACAGCGTATGTCCACTCTTAGGGTCCTTCATGTTCTGCACCAACTCCAGATTTCTGGCAGTTGTGGCATCTGTAAAAGAAACACAAATGTATCTCTCATAGAACCTTGCAATGATGTCATAAGCGCCTACAGTCTTACCATGGTCTGCTATTTTAGGAGTCAAATTGCATGTTACAATATGGTGTAGCTCTATAGACCCCTTGCATAATGCAAAACGCTACAGGTATACTGAGGTCACGCGCGCGTTTTTACGCACAAAGAAGAGCTATCGTCTAATATCCTGCCTACTTTTGGCCTCAGTGAGGGCATTTTTTGAGAGTGTAACGTTGTATGCAACCATGCACTCATCGCCTAAAATGCACACTGCACAAATTAACACACAGGGAATCTAACTCTCAAAATGTCATGTGAAATTAATCTCTTGAAGGAAGGAATGTTGGTTATTAGAAAGAGCCAGAGCTGTAAATGTGACATAATTCCACTGGATGCTTTTCCCACTTCCCATACACTGGCTGCACTGATTACCAGAAGCCCATAGGATTTGCAGTGAGCTATGTTTTTCTTTGATGGTTTAAGCAAGAAAAGTTGAATAAATGTGCCAGATTCTGGCACATTTTAATGAACCAGTTCCAGGGGTTATGAGCGAGCAAGGCATGCTGGGAAAAATGGCGCGGGGAGCACCCCTGGGAACGAGGTTGTAGTCATTGTGCAAAGTTGGATGATTTTAAGCCAGGTCTTGAGAGTAGACTAGTCCTACCTATCATTGTAGACTGTTCACTGCCTCTGAATACCACTTTGAGAGAATTTGGAGCGTACACAATATTCTGAATGAACTCGACGTACTTCAGCAACGCTGCAGCCGCAGCTAGACAGTAGTACCTATAAACAAACAAACAAACAATCAACTCTAACACTTTATTTGACAATAACCACAGTTTCAGCAGTCTCTAGTTCATTCAAGCAAATTTGTTTCATTGCACTGTAGGATTGGTTGATAAACAATCTTCATAAAAAAACCTTCAACTTGAAGCGTTTTCAGTTGGAAAATTATGATTTACGATTTGTACAATTAGTTAAAAAGTATAGTATTTTCCAACCCTGACTATATTCACCCACAAGTGTAAAAAAAAACCACAAGTCTTCAAAAACGTGATTTAGGATGGAATTTGTGACTTTGGATGAAACTGACTTGTTATCCAGTACTGAGTATGAAGAAGGCCTACGTGATATGCCTGTGTGTTTTTTTTTCTTCACAGAACTCAGGAATGTACTGAGTATACAGTGCTTATTTTGTGTAAGGACAAAACCCAACATTCTTTATCCCCGATACAAAATTAGCATCTATTAAATTATAATATTATGAAGAAGTAGTACAATTACAAAGTAATATAAATGTTTTGTTAATCTGTTTATTTCCAGACCAATGTAGAATGTCTGATTAATGAGCCTTGAATGAACTTCACTCAACTCACTTTGAAGTTATTTCCATCTCCACTGAACTGAAGTCAGAAACACACAAGTGTTTTATGCACTGCAGGCCTAAACAAAAAAGGGGGTCAACAAATCGAACCAAAGATTATGTATGGTAAAGAATAAGACGTCACTGGCAACCAAAATCCCTCAAAGCAAACAAATTTAATAGCAACTAAATGGCAAGTAAAGAAAACACCAACACTGTTGGAGGGGGCAGGAGGCAAGTGCCCTCCCCAACTAATGTCCGTGCCCTCCCCCACCCCACCTTTGAAAATCTCTTTAAAATATGTTTACCTCCTTCACTATTTACGTGCAGACAATGTATTTGTTTTCACCTCCACCTCAGATTCTCTTCATAGAAAAATAGTAAACGGCATAACAAGAGCGCTGAAAAAGGGCTCGATTAAGAAAATGCAAGCAAGCATCAGTTTAAATTGGTCAGATGTGCCCCCCTAGACATGCCCCCACTCTTTGTACCCCCATAGAAATGTAGCCGATTTTTGGCTGCTGCTGTAAGTTCATTTTCAAGTCAGGGCAGCATGGGATGTTAAAAAGACATGTGTATCAATTTGACTAGGGAGGGGTGTGAGCATTCTCTCTACTTACCCCTGTAGGCCTGACTTACCTTTGGTTTCATTGAAGTATTTCCGTTGGACAGTTGCAATGCTGGTGTTATGGAAGTTATCACTGATGAGTTTGAATAACTTTGTCATGCTCCCTCCTTCGCAAGCAGTGATTGGCATCACTATCTTTTGAAGATAAATATGGTATATATCATGAAACTTTTTAGAATTGGAAGAAATACTCCCCTTCCTTGTCAAAGAAAAGTAAATAACCACAAGTGTTTAGAAAGAAAAAAAAACCCAAAGAATAGTAACACAAATCTTATAGAGCACATTAACAAAGAAATGTTCATCCACTGCAAAAACATATTACCCCTGGTCACTGGGCCATGTATTTCATTCCTTAAGCCATCTCAACTCCCTTGGGAGTATACAGCCTGAGCTGCCAAATACATGTAGTGCACCGAGCTAAATCAATCACAAGAACCATCTCTGCCCTCATAGGTACCCATTTACCCCTGGGTCAAGAGAAGCCATTATAGTCAAGTTACTTGCTCAAATGTCATGACCTGGATTCCAACCCAGAGAATGTAAACAATACTATTGCATCTCTGTGTAGCCTGTATATTTTGTATAACCTTATGGTTATATAGTTACTTGGTTTTAATGCGCCCTCAACCCACATCTGCCCAACAACAGGAATTCATGTAGCACACACAATGTCTTTGTTTTACCACTTCACTAGTTAGATTATGAAATCTACCTCAACTGGTTGATATATTTGTAGCTTTGTTGTCATCTTCACATAGCTTTGACTGTCTGAAAACTGTGAAAATAGAAACAGAAATCTCATTAATCAATCTCACTTGCAGAGACAGTAAAAATTCCATCAGTTTTGTAAACTCTGATTACAGCACAGCGTGACGAATAAGGGCCTTGTCACACAAGGCAACTTAGGCAACTTGGAGGCATACAACTTCAGTCCATATTAATTACCTGTGACAGAATGAGTTCTGGCTGCTTCAGGTCAATGCTTGCCAGCCCAATCTCTCCTTGAGCTAAACCTCTGCCTTCAACAATTGCTGGAATTCAATTAACATTCACATGTAATTCATTAAGCATTCAGAGAGCCTTGAAATATTCACAACTTTTTATTCGTATATGCCCCTGCTCTTTCCCTACTCAAAAAATGTTATATTGGCAACTTCCTTCCTGATACATAACATCAAAAAGGGGTTGAAATTAGCATTGAAATAAAATGTGCCGAGGTATGTTCAATAAACAACTCAACTTTAAACCCCTTTTTCTCAGTTTCATTCTCTCATAACTCTTGATGTTTCTACTTTCATGACTTTTGAACCAAAGGTGGTATCAACATGGGGTTTTAACAGCATTAAAGCATGGAGTATACTCTTTTCAAATTTATAAACAAAATAAAAATGACCTAGGTCGACAAAAGACTTATTGTGCTTGATCGCCTCGCAATTGTGCTTTTTGTGTTATTTAGTTTTTCTATTTTTGATTATTAGTTTGTTTGTTTGGGGAGTATTTATGGATTTTATAGCTGTACAATTTTGTTTTTCAATTGACATACTTTTGTCATTTTTATGTAAACACGTTAAAGTTAGTCCGTTTTAAGTACAGTCATGTAATTTTACGTTGAATAAAATTAGAATAATAGTTAACAATGATACATTTGAACTTTGATGATAAAAGCCACATTTTGAGGAATTCTGTACCATTAGGTCAGGTTAAGAAGTATTTCTCAAGGTACATTTAAGAACAGCGTACATACCCACTAAGATCGATGACTGATGAGAGGCACTGCCCGGTGTGTTGGAACTGTAAGGAAAGGTACATTTAAGAACAGCGTACGTACCCACTAAGACCGATGACTGATGAGAGGCACTGCCCGGTGTATTGGAACTGTAAGGAAAGGTACATTTAAGAACAGCGTACATACCCACTAAGACCGATGACTGATGAGAAGCACTGCCTGGTGTGTTGGAACTGTAAGGAAAGGTACATTTAAGAACAGCGTACATACCCACTAAGACCGATGACTGATGAGAGGCACTGCCTGGTGTGTTGGAACTGTAAGGAAAGGTACATTTAAGAACAGCGTACATACCCACTAAGACCGATGACTGATGAGAGGCACTGCCTGGTGTGTTGGAACTGTAAGGAAAGGTACATTTAAGAACAGTGTACATACCCACTAAGACCGATGACTGATGAGAGGCACTGCCTGGTGTGTTGGAACTGTAAGGAAAGGTACATTTAAGAACAGCGTACATACCCACTAAGACCGATGACTGATGAGAGGCACTGCCTGGTGTGTTGGAACTGTAAGGAAAGGTACATTTAAGAACAGTGTACATACCCACTAAGACCGATGACTGATGAGAGGCACTGCCTGGTGTGTTGGAACTGTAAGGAAAGGTACATTTAAGAACAGCGTACATACCCACTAAGACCGATGACTGATGAGAGGCACTGCCTGGTGTGTTGGAACTGTAAGGAAAGGTACATTTAAGAACAGCGTACGTACCCACTAAGACCGATGACTGATGAGAGGCACTGCCCGGTGTGTTGGAACTGTAACCTCTGCGAGGTGTTTGTCTGGAACTCCTTGATCCTGGTGTCTGACCATATCTGCTGCTTGTGGTCCGAGGAGTAGACAGCCTGAAACAGCGTGTGTTACAAAGATTCAGTTGGGCAGATTTAAAAAAAACTTTATTGACAGTGAAAGGTAGAGTCATAGATTGGTTTTTTGTCAGCTCGATGCTGGTTTAAAGGCAAAACTATGAAGAAGAAGACTGTCACATTATTTTCACAAGAACCTTAACTCCATCACCGGTTAGCAAGGTGACAGCGGGTACCAACCACATCTCTGGCATTAGAATTCGCGGAACGACACCAACCCTTGGAAATCTGAGAAACGATTCATGCATGAAATTTTTTCTCAGATTCAAATGTTTTGGGGTGAAAAAGTACCCAAACCATATTACTTTGAAGGGAATCCTTTCTCAAAAGAGTTTATACAACCAAGAGCTGCAGTGCTTCGCAGCAAGTAAGTTTTGATTTTAGGTGATTGCTTTTTTCTTTCAAGAAAATTTGAAGGCTCAAGGAGATTTGAAAAAAACAAAACCCATTGAAGCAAATAAAGGACTTCGTACTGAAATGTAACCCTTACCTATTGGAAGATGAAGCAGTGAATGGTTCAGATGTTCCACCAGTCCGTAAAGCATAAGTTGAGGATTCAGTGAAGTGGGAATGAGTGTGAGAGGGTATCTTGTCACTCCATTGATTGTCTCTCACATAGGTTGAGCTCCATGGGCCACTGGAGATGCTGTTTGATGACAAGTCAGACAATTCAAAATCTGAAGAAAAAAGACAAGAAAAATATTCATCAGTCGTCCAACTTACAAGATCCTAGATTTATTTAAACACCAATCCAGTGACACAGACTGCTGAATGCAGGATTTACCCATCCAACTTCTAATTGACCTGTCACCCCTTGTGTGTCACCACTAAATGTAGTTCACAATACAACACAAGATAATATTTCTCCTGTGTACAATAAATTGCAGGGTTTGCCCTTAACCTTTTCAGTGCCTGGCCAGCAGGACCAGTTTGCTTTTCATCTCAGGGGTCTATCAGCTTGTGCACTTGTCCATAATTCATAATAGGGATACTTCAATACCGAACTATCCAGTCTGACCACTTGGGGTGTATTTTGACTGGTTCATTGGTGTTTCAACTAGCACTTGGCTAGCAGAACACGGTTACGGAAGAATGCTGAGTTGATGCTTTTTCATATGAAAACTCTCTGTTCTGCAACAGGCACAAATTGTGTTTGATAGTAAAAACAAACTAACTTGTACTTATTCAATAAATTACTATTGTAACTTGTTTTTGTGGTGAATTCTTATAAAAAAAGACAATTGTTGGGTATCTCCAATGGAGCAGCAATGAAGCTTTAAGTTGCCCTTTTTTGACAATCTGTACTTTTTTATATCAACTAACATCCAGCATGAATGTCAGATGTTTGGGAGTCATTACAAAAGATCAAGAATAACAATGTGATTTATAATGTGCAACTGCCATAAAAACGGTAAAGAACATATTTAAAAAATGTTAGGGCCTTAAGCGCATACATGTATCACAGATTTAAGAGCCCAAAAATAAAACAACATAAAGCTAAAGCTAACATTCTCCTGAGAACAGAAAGGAACTGAACAACTTAACAAACTGGATACGTAGGGGAGGAGGGATCAACTCTTCCTAAAGAATAAATCAGCAAACATTTTTTTAATAATAAAGAATAATATGTAGTAGGCCTATTTACATAAAACCTTTGCATTATGCTTTTGACCCTGAGGGGGAACCCCAAATTTATTACCGTATCTTGGATTGTTGACGTTTTTGGAAGATGAGGCCATTGCAGCTTTCACAGGGTTTTCTATTCCGTCTTATCCTTGTCCAGCCAAGCAACCTAAAGAACAATCAGAATTCCAACCCAAGACATTATTAACTAGTAACGAGGGCAGATGTAAAAGAGACTACAAAAGGGAGATCAGGGCTCGAAATTAACACTGGACCACAGGCCCGGGGCCAGTGATTTTAGCATGGGGCCAGTAAACTCACAAACATACAAGCTTGGTGGTCTTGTGTTTTCAATTGAATAATAATAGGCTACCTCATTGTGTAATATTTTTGTGACAAAATGTTGACTAGGAATCTGATAAATGTCTTTCAATTCTCTTCAGTATCGAAGTGCTACACATAAGACAAATGAGATAGATTTTCTCTTAGTGCTTGTTCAACTCATTTTGATTCTGGTCTTGTAAAATAAATTCTGGTCCAGTAAAAATGTTGAGCTACAAGCCCTGTAGTCTTGTGGATATTTCCCCTGAATTCGAGCCCTGGAGATATATATTTGGCACCCTTGAACAAAGATATTGACTAATAGAGAGACCGCCAACATGGGGCTGGATAGCTCAGTTGGTAGAGTGCCGGTACGTTAATCTGGAGGTCGTTGGTTCAAGTCCCTCTCCAGTCAATTTGTCTTTGTTCAAATCCCAAATGAAGTAATGTATTTAATGTAGTTTTAGGCTCATATTTAAAGGGGGCTCCATGGCAACTACTGTGGGCATTTTTTTAGGGCCGTTTTAAATAATCACCTAAGTTGGGGTTGAACAAAGAAAAGTTGAATAGAGCGGGATTAGAACCAACAACCTCCGGATTAATGTGCCGGTGCTCTATCAACTGAGCTATAGATCTAGCCTTACATGTGTGTATGTTGATGGTCCCCCTAAATCAGTCTGCAACCGGCGGGAGGATGGATGATTCAGCAATTATCGCAACTACCCTTTTAAAAAGGTTTTGATTAAAAAAGGGTGTTTTTTTAACAGTTGAGTTACTTTTATGGAATGAATGAAACTATTTAAAAAAAGAAATGAAACCATAACTACTAATTCATAATTGCTATGCCTAGTTCAGCCCTCTAGACATGCTAGAGGCTAGTGCCAGTGGATTGCTAGTCATGGATGCTTTGCCTTTGCCGACTGAACAAACGAATCAGATTCAGTAGAAGTTGGGTGGGGGCACTGCAGTTGGTTTTGTGGTTTTTTGTTTGTTTGTTTGTTTTTTTGTGGGTTTTTTGCCAGCAGGCTGTTTACCATGGTAACCATGGTAACTGGCCTCATCGCTACATTACAGTCTGCTAATGCTACTGCTACTACTAGCATGCTAGCTACTTTACTTTGGGCCTGGCGCGTCTGTCTCCGTTTACCCTCGCCCCACACCCGTGACAGTCTTTAGTTTAGTACAAATACCTCCAGTACAGAACGCATTAAGGTTACTAATTAGTTTTTAGTACAAACCTGAAAAACTGGAAAAGACAACTAATCTGTCACAAACAAACATCTGTCACTCGCACTTTCGACGACTAGGGTAGCACTTTTCTTAAAAGTATGCGTATCGTGTTAATACCACACTCACACAGACACTTGCACAAAGTTTACAGAACAAGATGTGTCAATAGAGGGCGCACTCCACTGAACTATTATGGCCATTCACTGCTCGCTGAATTAAGGCTGTGAAAAGAGCAAGTGAGAAAGTAGTTCTCATGACAATCTTATGTTCCTTTCATTTCTTTGAATCGTTTACAAACAAAGGTCACCGAGCTAATAGTCGGATACGTAATTCATTATTCATAGTATTCATATTATTTTCTTTATGCAACTAAATATGTTAACTACCATTGTGATTGCGTATTGATAGGGAACAAGTTATGCGCCCTATGAAGTTTCGGCCGTAGACTGGTCCCCTGTCTTTATCCAATTACAAAGACAGGAACTGTCTTACAGGTCCAATGACTTCCAGGGGATGACTCGAGGATACTGCTCGCTGGATGGATGCTTGGTGCATCCTAAATTGCCAATCCCACCCAGAAACACAAACAAAACGAACATTTTTTTCGGCAGAATTATTCCTGTCTCTGCTGTTATTGCTGTATGTGATATTTTCCTGAATGACATCTTGTGGACAGTTTCGAAATGGTTTAAACAACTTGCAAATTTTGTGTTTGACTTCTTCAAAGAAAACATGGATGTACACAGTCATGACAGCGGACTTGCAACTCAGTCAACTGTTTTTAAATCACAGGATGGTGATCAAGAACAAAGACAAAATGGTAAGAAGACCGAGTAAGACTAGAGCAAGACTACTAAAGTAAAATTTAAACTAAAGTAATGTTGTTTAATAAAGTTAATAATGTAAAGTCAAGACTGACTAATAAACCATAACATTGACATGATTAGGCTGATTAGGCCTAATAACAAACATATTCTGGTAGTGGTACTGAGTGTCAGTGAGTGTCACTCGGTTTTCATAAAATTTAATGCGCCTATACTAAAGTATGTCATTGTGTGTCTGACCTTACCTTGCACAACCTGGAACGCACC
Organism: Pisaster brevispinus; assembly: GCA_023634235.1. Classification (NCBI taxonomy): domain Eukaryota; kingdom Metazoa; phylum Echinodermata; class Asteroidea; order Forcipulatida; family Asteriidae; genus Pisaster; species Pisaster brevispinus. The sequence goes on from JAMKCF010000004.1 coordinate 26,027,034, forward strand.
TCCGCACAATGCGTGTCAATCATTTCCATCATTTAAGGAGTCGGTTCCTTTGTGTACATTTTGACTTAAAAATGATAGAATTATGTGTTCCATAGCTTTTGCCCCATAAGTCTACATATATAGCTGTTTATCACTTTAATGATACATACTTTGTCATGCAGATATTCGTAATTGTACATGTTGTATGTCTCTCGTGATGCCAAATTTGTTTCACATTGAATAAGTTCTTCCATAAGTCTGTGTTTTAAAGTAAATAGTAAAGAATAAAAATAATGTCGCAAAGACTAGTAATTTCATAAAGAGGCTTCACCAACCACTTTAAGTAAAGGACTAGTGTTGGCCTTTTTGTGAATGCACATGTATTGTCAGAATTTTCATAATCTTTTACATTTCTGACTCACACTTAGTTATAGTGTGTATTTTAGGTCTTTGATTTTCTCCTTTTTCAGATCTAAATTTTATACCTGAATAACTTAGGGGAAATCAAAGATCTAAAAGAACCCTAAGTTGCTGAACAAGAAGCACAAGAGGAACCCTATCGGACAGAATACTAATTGACACAACACTAATCATGGAAAATTTCTAACTCACTTTTACTTGTGCTCCCCCAATACAATTTTTTTGGACGCCACAGCGACTGAGACTAGGACTGACCTAAAACTTCTCTTAGAGTGTGTCAAGTGTCACATGAATGATGCTACAGTACAGAGGGACAGTCTGCTCACCATTGCTACTATGTGCTCTGGGTCTGGTAAGGCATTTCTGTGTTAAAATTCATGTCGCCTGATTAAAGGTAGTGTCATGTATTGGTAAATAAAAAAAATAATTGCCATAAAACTTACTCGGTACAAAGCACTGCAGCTGTTGATAGTTTTGATAACTTTTTACCCCAAAGCATTTGAAATTGAGAAATGTTTCATCATGCAGGAATAGTTTTAACTCAGATTTCTGAGGGTTGGTGGCCATTCGCGAATGCTGCGGCCAGAGATGTGGTTAGTACCTTCTGTCACCTCGCTAAATGTGGATGGATTCAATGTTCTTGTGAAAATACTGTTGCAGTTTTTGATGTTTTCTCAACAAGTATACACTGTATTCAGCTGAAACTTTTCTCATGTGAATTTTATTGTATATTTCTATATAATTTTGCTTTAAGCTTACCCCTGATACCCATTTTTCTCTAGGGCTGAAATGGTCACAAATTGGGGAATTTTCAGCCAGAAGAAAGTAGTTCAATGGTAGTTCTCCAGCAAGTGAATGTTGGGGGTAAAGGGGAGCACAATGGCAATGCCATTCCTCCATTAGTGATTGTATTCAGCCCACATATCTTTTTTGTCAACATCTCAAAATTAGGCCTTTGTTTAAAAATGTGCTCTCCAAAGTCACAAAAATGCATCAAGCATTATTTAACAAACTTCCAAGGGACAGTATTCCATTTTCTTGGCTGGCTTCACCTTTGAACCGACCCCCAAAAACTTAAAATAATGCATGCACACATAATTTAAAGCAGACGCCTGTGCCAGATTTTGGGGACACTGACCACTCCAATGATTGGAAGAATTTGCTGGTTTTCTTTCCCAATGCGGGATAGTTGAACAACCGATATTAAGTGAGAGTTTCCTTTTGAACTGTTTAACAATGTGAATTACATGCCTGATACTTTGTGGTGGCAATTGCCTACTATGCCCCATATAGTCTTTACCTTGGTGCCCAGTAAAATGTTAGTATAATTTACATTTCCCTAAAGATGTGGCCTCTACTATGTAAACAAAATGCCCCACCCTTTACAAGAACAAAGTATCAAGTCTCTGGATAAGTAACATGCTTGCAGTGATATTTCTTAAACCCAATTTCTTCTGGGAACATTATTTTGCATTCACCAAACTTGGAAGAAAGACCTGCAACATGAGAAACTATAGTTTTTAGTGGAAGAGTGATGCTATCATCAATCAAAGATGAAAGGATTATAAGTGAATGTATTTATCTAGCCTTTAAATCACAACACCAGACATCCTCTAATGAAAAATTTGCATAAATTCCTTTGGTTTTGTCAGAGGCGACACAGGAGATTTTTAGAGAAATCGGAGGTATCAACTTTGTCCTGAACCTTCTTGTGTCAGTAGAAGATCCAGTTAGGATTGCTGCTCTGTATATGCTGGGATGCGCCTGTGAGAAAAATGGTAAATTTAAAACGCTGAATTGATATTTGATATTTTATTAAAGCAAACACACATCGTAGCCTGATAGCCGAATTGAAAGTGTTTTTACAAAAAGACATCAGAGTTAACAAGAAGAGGATTTGATAAGACCTCGATAAATGAAAACAAAAGTTATTGAATTGTCCATACAACAAACTCAATGCATTAGCCATGAACAAACATTTCATTTCAAAGAGAGAAATCAAGTATCTACTGATTTAAAAAAGCTACATCAACATCTAAAAGGATGATGTTTTCATACTTGAATTTTTTTTTTCTTTTTCTATTTTGGCTTGTAGTATTTTCTCAAAAGAGACTCTGTACGATAGCAGTATTCAAGTTCCTCAACTGCCAATTAACCTCCAGTGATGCAGATAACAGTCTGAAGAGAATAGCAGCTTTTCTCGTTCTCTGTCTTGTTACAAACAATGGTAAGTTATTGTGATATTTGTTGATTTAATTGGATATAATTGATGGAAGTGCAATGTTTGGGTAGAATCGATCAATCATTGAGCATTTCGTAGAACGCCATCACTCTAGTTTCCTATGCTGAGGCACTTAAAATAACCACTTCATGTCGGTATTTAAAACAATTCTGTGCTCACCCGCGGCATTTTTTTTCAAAACTATTGGAGCTTCTTGAGCAGTCGTTTTTGTTTGAAAATACCAATACAACAATGAAAGGCTGACTTGACAAAGGAAAGACAACAATGGTTCTCATAGTTAGCTTCAGGATTTGATGTTGTTGTGTGAGAAAACTGAGTAGGCACTCACTGTGATCCACAGAACCTCGGCCGTGAGCCACGGCCGAAAATCTGCCATATGCTGGAATCTCAGAACCTAAAAACCGACTTACCTCAGACTTACCTCCCATGGAAAACATTGCTATACATTATTGTTCCTACTGCTTTTTAAGGGTTAAATCGATGTTGTTCAGTTGGAATAAAATTGTTACATTTTTGTATTTTAGGTGAAGGGCAGAACCTTGCAAGGACATCAAAGTGTTTGGACGCAATCCTAAAACTGTTTCGGTAGGCATTGTATACATTTAAGGGAATTTATTCCTTAGAAGCCAGAGTGGCCCAAAGCACGTTGTCCCAAAGTGGTTGCAAACGGCTGCAAGATTTAACCTACCTCCACTCAACCAAAAAAGGTCAAAGTAAAGGTCATGAAATGACCCTTTTCATTGTTAACATACAAATAAAATATTTCTGTTCAATATTCTTTTTTCCAGACATGTTGATTGAACAAAACTGTATACAAAGTCTTCAAAATCAGGCCTGGAATGAGAGAGCAAGGCCATTTTCGTTTTTCAAAGGGCACTTCCATTGGAAAATCTTTAAGTCTATAGAAAAAAACCTTTTGAGTGGGGCACCAAGGCCAATATCAGGGCAACAGAGGCCATGATCTCTGTGGCCTCTGAGTAATTCTGGGCCTGCAAAATGTAAGGGTATATGATGCTTAAATACAGACACGAATGATCTCTAAATGGTTAGATTAAGATTAATCTGGTTCTATTTATGTTGGATTTGTCTATATGTTTTGGAGATAACATATTTAAGAACGGTTTACTCTGCCTTTTTTTTTTCTTGGTTTGTACGGTAATCTTTTCAAACTGACTGACTTGATCTATAATTTCAACATACAGAACGTCTCATCCCTTAGCTGAGAGCTCAAGATTACCAGGTCAGATGTGGCTGGATGTTCATAGCAACATTGATCAGCTTGATTTGTGGACCAGTATCATCGGCACGTTGTGCGGTTGTGTCAATAACCCTCAAAATGGTATGAACTGTTCAGTTTCAGGCTAGCATGATTGCCTCTTTTTTAATCTTACTTCAGGCGATGTGTTTTTTTATTGGCATGGTTAAAAACATTCACCTTATTCACAATTGATTTGAAACTGAGACTTGATACTAATCGGTAATGATATTCTTGCTATTTAAGAATAAAGAACTGGATGGAGTTTTGTTGTTTCTTTAGGCAAAATATTTGATATTTTGAAAGCCACTATATTATTATTATCTCCTGTTTGCCACTTGTCCACCTCTTATCTCTTTTAATTGAGCAAAACTGTTTACATGCACATATCCAACCCCAAATTAAGCTAAGACAATACATTTTGAAGCCCTAGATAGGCATAGGATGTGTTCTGAGGCTGTCAGCTTACTAACAAGAAAGACAACATTGAGCAAGTTCGGGTGGGCGACTAGAGTGACTAAACTTACCAGAAACCATAGAGCACAGGGAGATTGACTAGATCGACCATGCACTGGAGCATGGTCGATCTAGTCAATTTGAGAGTTATGTCACACACGGCGCACAGTCTAGTCACTCTAGTCGCCCGCCCGAACTCGCTCATTGCAGTCAAGTTTGTTGATTCAGGTGACCGGAGTAGGATGCTGGTCACAAACTCATTCATGGCAAAAAAGTGATCCGTGACATCACACGTCTGCCACAATGCCGACACGCCACGCTGGTAGTGCGCAGGCAGCAGATTGACATCCACTGATAAATGCCCATCAATGGCTTCTTTTCAGAGAAAAATCAGCAGCTTTGTGCATCAGCATTTCCAACAGCTGTCACCATTCTAAGCAAGACAAAGAATCCAAGGACCATCCGGCTAGTGTCTTCATTCTTGTCATTAACTGTTGCAAGTAGTGGTAAGAACTATCAAAGTCATGAGCTTTCTCTTTATACTGATTTTAAAATCAAACATTGGAAGTTTTAACTTCTTTATCAAATGTCTTTTGCAACGAACATTTAATAACTACGTTGGAATTCAGTTTGGCTTAAAAGTGTTTTTTTTTTAATGAATACAATGTTGATATGCCAGGTTGCAGCTCACATCAGCTCTGTGTTTTCTTGACGTTTTATACCATCTATACTTGTCATCACCTGTGAAATGTGGGCTGGATGTCTTAATCTCAATACCTTCTTGTAGTGTGTTCAATTTGCTGATGTTGTTCTTGTATTGATCCCTTGCACAGCGTGGAGCGTACCACTGCACAGTATGCGCCTGCCATTTCCACCATTTTGGGAGTCAATTCCTTCGTGTACATTTTGACTCCCAAAATGGCAGTCAGAATGTTTGACTTGCTGTTGTTTATTGTATTACACTACATGTATGTTTGTGAAATGCAATGGTCATCTCTGGAATTGCACTGTGTACGAGTTGTTGTTATTATTGTTATCATTCCCATTCTTCCCTGCCTTTCTCCACCTCTGTTAAATGGACCCTGGTTCAGTCTGCTTTGGACCAGACCTTGCAAGTTGCATGTGGATTGGGTTTTCAGTCCCTTCCTGATTGCATGGAAGGCCTTGCCTCCCACATCTAAAACTGCAATGTCTACAACATCTTCTCTCCACAAGTGTCTTTATACCCACAGGTTACAGTGCAAAGCTGAGATTTCTTGTTTTCATTACCAGAAAGACATACTGATGATAATAATGACATTTTGATGTCACTAGAGTTGTGAACATTTAGAGAAGATAAACTGTAAACTGGTGTCAAAGTTAACTTTTGTTTTCAATTTGCTGTAGTATTGCTAATGCCACTGGGCTCTTTTGTTTGTTCGGCTCTTTAATTTGTTATTTGTAATGCTTTTAATATTTCAATGCAATTTTCTTACTAAAACCTTGTGCACATTGAAGCGATTTTCTCCTTTGGGCCACTTGTTTCAATTTTGTAATGTAATAATAATAATTGATCAGAAATATACTAAACTTATGCAACTTGTTTGATTCGGTCACCATCATCGATTGACTACAACTTGGGGTTGTGTCAGTCAAGACGACAGGTGCACCTCATGTCCTATTCCATCATGGGATGAATGGAAGACTTTTGGGGACTCTATGTGGCAGCAGACTTACCAGGTAAATCCATTGTTCCTAGAAATGTGAACATGATCAGAACGACATGAACGATGGAAATCTACTTGGTAAGTCTGCTGCCACCTAGCGTTCCAAAGTCTCCCATTGGTACTGTTTGATTAATCTCACTCTTTCCTATACTTATCACAATAATGGTATCTTGACTGTATTATTGGAACCCCAGAGTATAACCAGGACAGGTTTGGCATCCTTGGGGGCCTTGAGATTCTTGCTAGTCTTCTCCAAGATGTCATTGAGAGTCTCTTGAGGGAGCCGGAGCGTGACTATGTACAGGCAGCTGTACAGTTAGCAAATCTGTTTGTTTCCTGTTCCACAGACAGTGGTAAATATTCAATCTTTGTTTCTGTTTACTCCTAATAGTTAGAAAAATGTAACCTTGTTAAAATCATAAGTAATAAACCGCAACAGAAACAAACTGGGTAGCCTAAATTTTGGAATGAACAAACAAAATTTGACTAGAGCGGGACTTGAACCAACGACCTCCAGATTAATGTGCCAGCACTCTACCAACTGAGCTATTCAGCCCTAATGTTGGCGGTCTCCCTATTTTGCCTCCAGGAAGTATCAGGCCTGCAACAATCAAAACATAAATAACCTTATACAAAAAGCATTTAAAATGGTTTTTGTTTGGAGAACTTTGATATTTCAAGGACTTCATCTTTTTCTTTTGCCTCCCTAGTTTTTTGTTTGCAAACAATTTCAACTAGGCTTATCTTTCTTTTGTGTTGGTTTGCAGCGCCTTTATCTCACTGCAATTGAACCAATCAGTAAAAATGTTTTAAATTTAGATGTTATTGTTCTCTTTCTCCAAGAACAAAATTATGCAAGGCTTGTGAATCTTAATCTTGCACCTCTCCTGATTCAACTTTTGTCAATGGAGTTCACCGATCTTGATGACAAACTGAAAATCATTGTAACCTTAGGTCACCTCACAGAAAAATGCGGTAAGAAAACTGATGGCAGCAAAACCCATGTTAAGTTGATGCTTTTTCTCCCTAAGAGTTTTAAAATTACTTATGTTTCCCATTCTAATAGATGACAACTGTATGTTCAGAGAATAGAAGACAAACCTTCCATTGTATTTTTGTTTTTGAAATATGTCTTTTCTTTAGACAGATGTTAGCAACTATAATCACCAGGTATGCATGAATTACAGTTGTTTAAGATAAGGGGACAATTTCACAAAGAGCTAAGATTGATCTTAACTGGTATCAATCTTAAATGCTAAGCACAGTATAATGTCACAACACAAATCACTAAGGTAATAGTAACAACTCATCTTAAGATGAATCTTAGTGCTTTGTGAAATCAAGCCCAGGTTTGCTGCCCGAACAGTGTAAACCAGCCAATGGTGTTTGGTATGGTGGCCCTGAAGGGACATCAGACACATATATTTATGTAAACATTTTATTGCTGCATTATGTAATCTTGACTTTCTTAGATATTTTACTTATTTTAATGTAGCCAGTGGCATTGGACTTAAAGGCTTCCGAGTCACAGTTATTTAGTTAACTTTTTTAATTCCAGGCATGTGCCATTGGCTTATTGTCCTTGCTGTTCTATTATTCCTGTATTTTGTATTGTTCTTTTGTTATGCCGAATAAATAATAATAATAATAATAATAATAATAATGTAAATATTTATGTTATTTGCCCCAAATTGCAAATATCTACGTGAATATTTACATAAATAATTGCAATTATTGCCTGTGTTGCAAATATTAACATAAATATTAACGTGAATATTCACATAAATATATATGTTTGATGGCCCTCCAGGGCCACCATAGAATGGACTAGAAACCAAGTTGCTGTCCCAAGAGTTTCATTTACTATCTTGTTGCACAGATACATTTTGTATAAACTCAGTGAACTTGTGTTGACCTGTGGTGAATCGTGTTAATTTACAGAGAGGAGCCAGAGGCAGTTTTTGGAGAGTGATGGCCTGAGGTTACTCGTTCACATAATGACTGAAAAACAGGATGAAGAGTTCATCAGAGCAGCCATGTATCTTCTGGGCACCTGTGTTAACTTTGGTAAGATATCGGATTCCATACGACCTGCACCATGTAATAATGACACCATTGCAGTCACAGAGCTGCCAACTCTCCCTGATTCTGCAGAAAGCTTCCTGAAAATCAACCAATCTTTCCATGTTTGGATGAACAAATCTGAAAATCTCCCTGATTATGGAAACCCTTGTTGAGCTGTTATGTTGAATGCAATCTTAAATGTAGGCCTATGCGCTTAGAGGCTTTTGCATTAGGCGCTTTACAAATGTCTTTATTATTATTGTTATTATCATTATTATCTCTTATTTATGTACACAATCTCCTTGATAAAAAAATGCAAAAGTTGGCAGATCTTTTTTAGTCACATTTGCAAGTTTTTTGTGTGTATGTCCCTGATGTACATGTAAACACACACAGCCGTACGGATCCGGTTTGTGGGGTACTGCTATTGTTGTTCTATTATTCCCTTATCTAAAGAATTCCCTTGTGGGGCCCAAAATCGATTCTGTTTGAACTAACTGGTTGCCAGTATTATACTTAACATTTGTCTTATTTTGCATTTTGCAATAAAATAATTCCTTCACACAGAAAAAGGCTTTTTAGTACAACCGTGTGTAATGTTAATGGTTATGCAAAAAGATTCCAGCGGGCAGGAAACTGTGTGTAGGGAATGGTAGCGTGCAAAGGGTTAAGCAACCAGTGATTGTTTAAAATGACATCAAACCTTAAAAAGTGATTTATGCAAAACAACCGAAAATGAAGTTACAGCCTTGTTGCACTGACCCAACGATTTATAGAATCTAAAAATAGAGAGCATTGGTAGCCCTGCTAGAGTACCTAGGTATTCTCTGATTGCCTGTATACTGTATGTTAGGGCAGTGTGTTGTTGCCCCAAATGAGCAAGGAAGCAAATCTACAGTGGATGACTGGCAGGGCTCACTGAGCAGACACCGGTCTTGTGAGGTTTGTGGAGACACCATGTACATGATCTCTGCATATGAGTTGTGGTGGTTCTGACAAGAACTGGTGGTTTGACAACTCCATGTTTCGATCAGTATGCATTTCAGAAGACAATCAGAGCATACTGATCGAAAAGTGGAGTTGTCAGAATCACCACAACTCATGAAGAGAGATTATAATGTACTCATTGTCTTCCTAAACCTCACATGATTGTATTCAAATCCTACAGACTCCAGTCTGTTCAGTGTTGTAAAAAAAAAGTTTCAGAGTCTCTTTTCTTTGTAGAGATGTGTGGATTCCCACCATAGTGCAGACCCAGTGAGGCATAATGGGACTATAACTGTCAGAGATTAACCCCCAATCACTCTTTGGGGGCTAATCTGCTAATTGTGTTTGGGTGCTAATCTGCTAATTGTGTTTGTGGGCTAATCTGCTAATTGTGTTTGAACAAGTCATTTATAAGCCCCATTAACTGAGGTCATCTGTTGACCCCACCAGGACAACTGTGGTCTATGATAATAGGCTGCTGGTTATACATGGTTAAACCCTTACTCTATGGTTACACACACACTTTGGCAGGATGCAATAATTCTTGTAAAGTACCTATACCTTTGAACAGAGCAAGTCTGCGTCATGTGTTAATACCTACTAGTGCTGTCCTGTATACCATTTACAAAGACAGCCACAGAGCATGGACTTCCTGCTGGCTCATTTGCACACAGCTCAATGAAAAATCTTACATTTCATAAACTTTCATCCTTAAACTTCTCGGACGGAATGGCAATGGAGGCAGTTGCCCCCATGCCCCTGGTCATTGCCTTGGTGCCTCTTGAAAAGTTTAAGTAGAAATTAAAATTGCCTTCGTAGATGTGCCCTCTTTACTAAAGAAACCAGCCTTGCCCTTACAACATCATCAAGCCTGAACTTTGGAAGGAAGGGGGCACATCTCCAAACTTACTCCGCTGTCATTTTACAACACTTGAATTTCTGTACAAATTCTGATACAAATGTTAAGCTTCCTATATCAAGAGGTGGTTTTTTTGCCTGCCAGGAAATGCCATGGAATGTACCAATTTGTTGGTCTATTAGAAATAGGTTAACATGGATAAAGACAATCCATGTGACTCAAAAAAAGGTAAAAACCTGTGACAGCCTGCAATTCAAGTGACATTTTCCATTTTCTGTAGTTCCATGTTTGGAAGGAGAATGCAACACTTACAATAAAAAGATGCCGACCCCAAAGAAACAGAAGACTGCTGAGAGAAGAGACAACGCAAGAGTAAACAGGGCATCATTGTATGGTGCACTACACAGTCAACAGGACAGTCCACGCACACTGAAAGACCTGAATGCTCGAGTACGAAGACTGGATAGAAAAAAGGTACCCGCAATAATCATGAGAAACTCTTCAAGGTGATGTTAGAACAGTCCCATCCAGATCAGAGTTAACTGTGAAGACCTTACAGCACTTACCCTTAACAGTGGTCTGCTGGTCAAATGCTAGTTCAAACACTTTGAAAGGATTTAACATGTTGACTGCCGGTCATAGATTCGTAGGGCGTTCCCCTTTGCCAAGTGTGGTGCGCATGTGCGCATACCAAGTAGGTTACACTTTTTTGGTGTCTACATGTTGTAATACAAATTTCTCAGGATGTATGTCCTGACCACTGCCAGAAGCGTATTTGTTGCGTTCTCAGTGATGCCAGTGTGTTCAATTAACAATAAAAAAAACTTTCATTCTCTATACTCGTAGTGGCAGAATCCGTTACACCTGTTGCTATGAATGTACTCGTAGGCGGCAGTCAACGTGTTAATAGATGTGGGTCGTGGGTTCGAATCCCACCCGAGTGATTGCCTGTGGATTATTTTTCACAGAGCTCGGGAAAGCACTGAGCGTACAGTGCTTAATACACATCGGTGTAAGGAAAAATCCAAATTAAAAAAAAAAAACTTTGAAAGGACCAGTCAAAATTCTCTCTAAGTGGTCTGGGCTGGATAGTCCAGTATTGAAAAGCATCCCTACTTAACATGAAACATGAACGAGGGAAAAAGCTGACGGACCAATGAAATGACTAGCTAACTGGTCCTGCTGGCTAGTCACTAGTACAGTTGCGGACAAACCCTGCCTTATTTCAGTTTAGTTGGGGCAATTTGAAGAGTAAGAAATTGGGTTGTAATGGAAAGGAAAGATCGTCCACCGCAAATATAATTATTGAAAACCACTGTTACAGTTTTCCTTTTTAAATTATAAATGTCACTTAGCTTATATGCGAAAAAGCCATTCATAGAAAACAAAGGTAACTCTTCTCATGTGTTGATATCGTTATAGACTGGTGCACTTGGAGTTTACACAGCAAGCGTGATAACAACAAAATCCAATGACAAGCTCAGCTCACCCTCCCACTCTCAGCTTGCACATGCAGATATTATCAACGATTTAGAAGTCCAGGTTCAAGAGGTGAAACTCATTTAAAGTTTTTCTAGATTTCGCCACTTTTTGTGCGTACATATCTGGACCATTCTGTCACATGTGCTATTATAATTGTATTGATTTATTTCATCCAACTAATGGCTCGCAGGCTAAATTTTACAAATTAAAAATTAAGTTTTAAAAAAAGTGTGTGTGGGTGTGTGTTTTAACGCTATATGAAGTGTGGACCCGAGAATAAAAGAGGTCCACATAATGTAGGGACTTGAAACACTATGGGGACACGTCCACACAGTGTTTTTTTTTTTACAGTGTGAGGAATAGGATATTCCTTAACAAAGGAATGCCTACAGAGTGACTGCAACACATAACTGTGTGTGGGTGTGTGAGGGTGTCTACCCATTAAAACTAAGGGCTTTAACAAAAGGGGTACAGGTGTTTGACAGCGAGGATGTCCTCGCTTTGCTTTCGTGTACAGAATCAATGGGGACGTCACTAAAAAACACTAAGCCCAAACAATGGGAGAACAAAGAGAAGTCCTTGATTTACAAACGTGTGTGTGTGTGTGGGGGGGGGGGGAGGTGTATTTACAGCTGAGGGCATAGCTGAAAGATAGAATAAGAGAGATCATGATTGGGTGCTTTTCTGCCTCTTTTGTAGAAAATGATTGAAAGAGAGCAGCTTAAAACTGAAAAAGAGGAAATAAAGAGACAAAGAAAGATCAAGGAGAACCCCCAGAACGTTATCAATGAGAAGGCAGAGGCAATCACAAGGGAATTAGAGAGACAGTATGAAGAGCAACTAGATGAAGAGCATGAGTGCAAACAGGTATTACATGCGGCTTCTATAAAGTCATATTGTCAGTTTGCAAAACATCGCAATAAACTGTTAATGGCCTTACATTTGAACCCTTGCAGTCTTTCTCAAAGACTATATGACAACACAGCACACATCAGACCTTCTCCGGACTGTTCAATCCAATGGTCTAAACATCCAAAAAGGAAACAGATGTCCCCCATAAAAGTCTATCTCAGTCAATAATAAATTACTTTTTCTCCTTTTTGCCCATGATTGATTTTGTATTGAGTGTCTCCACTAGTCCCTTCCCTCCAACCCCAACCCCATTGTTCATCATCCTTTGCTTTTTATGACTGCTCCTACCTTTTCACTTCTTTCAACTTACTGCTTCTGTTTAAACTGGTGTGTTCTGTCATAACTTTGTTGCTTTTAGGTCACTTTGTCTGCTAAGCAGTTTGCTAAGCAGTTTGCTAAGCAGTTAATTCTATTTTTCTTAGAGGCAGAGTATACCTTTAGGCCTAGTTATTACCCTAAAAGTTAGGCCTAATGATTATAAAAACTTACTTGGTAAAAAGCACTGCAGCTGTTGATATCATCATCATCATCATAGCCGTCCTCCCGAGGTAGGTCCTGGAGATGGCTTCCCAACCACTATGAGTCTCCATAGGTCTCTGTTGCTTGCTAGGTGTCCTGCTGCTGCCACAGATGGTATGTCAGCCTCTTCGCAGAAGTGCTTGATATCATCCAGCCATCGTTTTCCCGGTCTACCTCTGGGTCTTCTACCTGCAATGTGACCTTCTAAGAGAATTTTGGGGTATCGGTCGCTGCCCATTCCGTTAACATGCCCAAAATACTTGAGTTTTGTTTTCCTAATTGTAGTTGGAAGATCTTTGAAGTAGTGAAGCTGTTGATAATGTAAACCATTTTGAGAAACGATTCCCTTCTAAGGAATGTGGTTTTAGAGAAAGGGATTCAAAGAATTTTCAATCTGAGAAATGTTTTATTTATATCGGCAGACTGAACCTTTAGGTTATAGGAAAATTTACATTTTCCTCCTCAGTCTAGCCTTCTCCATATCTATTTTGTCTCTCTTGTGTGTAATATTTATTGAACTTGTGTAGAATAATCATAAAACAATAACAATTTCTCAGATTATGTATTCCAAGTACGGATTATTCTTCCTGTGTGAACATGATCGCTCCAGATTTTCAGCAATATATTATCTCAAAAATGCTACCACCTTTTCAAATGAAGTTTTCACTGGTTAATTTTATCATCTAGGCGTAGGCCTACATTTATTTAGGATTGAAACAATGTAATGATTCCAAAAACCAAAAACTTATTTTGCCTTAAAACAAATTGGCAAGCTTTTGGTTTCAGCTGTTTGTTTTGGGGCATTTCTGTGATATTTGAAACAATTCTCTTTGCAGGAACACCTACTTGTGATGCAGACACCTGAGAAGCTCTCTAAACATTGTAGCATAAATGGGTTGGAACAAAAAATAGCTGCACTAGAGAAGAAAGTCCATTTCATCTCAGCTGAAAAAGTAATGAAACAAATCACCGGCCAGCAGTCCATTCCTCAAACTAGGAATAAGTCAGCGGTGCCAGATGTTCTCCCAAGAGGAGACTGTGATGGTATGTGTGAGAGTAGCAAAGATCCACACAATACCATGGCCATGATGAGTTCAGACTGCTTGCCGGAAAGTGAGAACAGGCGTGCTAGTGACCAAAATAAGGGTTCGGTCAGATCAGCAGGACCACACCAAAAGGAGAGCCAGAATAAAGGGCAGAAGTCCGCAACGACTGGGAAAGATATTGTGTTCCGAGTTCCCACAGCACCTGTCCCACATTTAAGACGGGCTTACAGGTCATCTAGGAAAGATAAGACACTACCCATGCTAAACAACATGAAGCGTTACTTCACACCATCTCAGATGGAGTCTGATAGGGAGAGTCAGACATCCAATACAACATACCAGTCCACAGAATTGAGTTTCACCTCCTCGGATATGGCTCTTTTTCAACCAAGAGTCCAGCTTGCCGATATTATGTGCAGTGGAAATCCCACTCGTCAACGTCAGGAATTGTCAGCTCAACGAGGCAACCTCGGTTTTGAATTGAAGCATACAGTTCAAAATGCATCTACTCTGTCAAGACCAGTTTCGGGGTTGACCCAGCCAAAGACTAGACAAAATAGAGCCAGTGAAGATAATCGGAGTTTGTCAAAGAACGTGTTTAGAAGTAGTCTCGCTCAGAGTGATTTATCAGGTAATTCCAGTAATTGTTTTCAAAGACGATTAAAAGGTGTAAACTGTCTATAGTTGGCAATATTGTTTCAATCAAACATGGCATTTGTTTTGTCCTGGTAATTTATTTTGAATTTACTTCAGGCATGGAATTTCATTTGAAGGTGAGTACATACAATACCTGACTTCAACAGCTGAGACTTGATTCTGGATATTGGACCTAGTATTTCAAAATTATTAAATTTTTGAACCGCACTGATCGGGGCCCACTTTCGTGGCACTGCTTACGGCGAAATTCTTCATTTACAGCCCATAGATTCACATGCTATGTACAGCTGTAAAGACAGAATTCTGTGGTAAGCTTAGCATTAGCGGAGCTATGAAATAGGGCACTGATAATTTTAATACTCCATAGTCACCTTGTAATTGGGTTATTTTATCACACTTCAGGTAAAAGTTCTGCTGGGTGCTCAAATCAAATGCTTCTTCACAGCTTACCAAAATGCCCAGGTTTGTATACAGCATTACAACTCCTATTCAACTAAGATTTGTTCTAACCGCTATCACTCACTTAGACCTCCTTGATCTCTGAATCAGGGCTTATTAACAGACAGAATTACCTGGATCCCATGGAGGCCATAGCTTCTGTTGTCCCTGGTCTTGGCTTTGGTACTCCTTCAAAAGTTTCACATAGACTTTATGATTTTCCAATGGAATTCAAGTGGCCTTTGCAAAATGAAAATGGCCTTGCCCCCACAAAGATGAAATTTCATGTCTGTATTACCAACGAGGTAAAGGATATGAAACTAAAATGATACTCTTTATGTCTCAATAGCTTTTATGACATCTACGGTATTAAATTGTTAGTGGTGCCCACTGGCATTTACAGAATTCAAACTCCCATCTCATCACCAGGCATGCTTGGTGGTGTAGCGGTAACAGCATCTTCTCCAGAAAACGGATTTCCTGGGTTTGAATTCCATCCCTATAGCTAGTAGCCTGAAGACTTTCTAATAGATTTTTCTCCCCTGCATGACCGAGTGAAGCAATTCCCACAGGACTTATAAAGCAGTGTGTTCCTTTTTAGCAGGCTGTGCCCCGCCTGTCAACCGACCGTTGTTGAACAGCCGCAACTTTCTGTACACTCTAGAGAGGAGTAGACACACATGCTCTGAACATCGAGATCTCCACAGAAGGATCAAACATGGCATACTGCAACAGATGACTCAGAAGCACAGTGAGTATCCATTTTAGGACTCAAGGAAGACACCGAAAAACCACACAGCACTTCAAATATAAATCGTCAAGCTGTGAATCAAATTGATAACCTTGCCTCGAGATTTTAAGAAATGAAATGGGCAAACCATTTCATCCCCAGTAGTTTTAGCTTGGAGTTAAACTTGGATTTGATTCTCATACAATTGTAATGAATAACACATAAACATTAGTATTTTTCTCAACGTGACTCCTGCCTTCCGTGTCGTGTATCGGCTTCACAAATCACCAAAAGAAAAGGAAGGTCTTATTTTGTTTACTGTCGGCTCCGTTTAACCGTTAAACGGTTTTCTTTTCTTTTTTTTACAGTTAGAATGGTATTCGATTATATGTCCCAACCCTATAAACATCTACTGCATAGAGTGAAATTATTGTTAGAGAGGAGTGCAAAATCAAACGGGCAGTTAGCAGAGGTTAGCCTCAAGGTTTTTGAAGATTTTCCAGGGTTGGGTTCATTCTCAAGTTACCTGGAGTTACTGCTTGTTTAATACTGCATTTCTCTCTTTGGAGCAAAATGTTATTTTTCGGTCACAGTTCAAACCTGCAAGGGTATTCAGTTGTTTTGTGCACTACCGTTGGTGCATATGTATGCACAACAGCAGTACTCAAAGAGATTCTTTCACTGTCACTCAATGTTCAGTAATTTTCACAGCTTTTAAAACCCTATTACTAAGTGGCGTATTGTGGCCGAGCGATCAAGCGCACTGGACCTAATTGCGCTGGACCTAATTGCGCTGGTGTTTCTGATCAGCAGAATGTGGGTTCGAGTCTCGGTCTTGACACTTGTGTCCTTAAGCGAGGCACGTAACTATCATTGCTTCATCCTTCAGATGGGATGTAAAGCTGTAGGTCCCGTGTGTAGTGTAATACTCATAAAGGAACCCAGTTTACACTTGTCCTAAAAGAGAAGTTTTTTTTCGCGGTGTTTCTGGCTGGCCCGGCAGGAATATGCACCACCTCACCTTGTATACCTTACAAGGTATTGTACTATGATCTCATAAAATTCTCAACGAGCTTCACCAAATTTGATATTTCGGCGCCAAGAGTGTCATTTATGACAGACATAGCGCATTATAAATATACAATATTTTTATTATTATTATTATTATTATTATTATTATTATTATTATTATTATTATTATCACAAAGGCACTCTCCTACCCAACTGGCTCTTTCCACAAAACACCACAGCAGACTGTGGAGACTAAGTCCACAATACATGAGCCATTGGGTTTCTACATGATCCCAGCTGTACAAACAGAATACACCCATGTACCCAATGCTAGCTTATTAGGAGATACGATACTTTGTGGATGTCTGTGGTACCTGTGTGTAGGATGGTGATAGCACTCTGCACTAATGCTAAAAATAGAAGCTATTTACCCGGATCTCCGACGCCATGTCAAAAATCACTAACATGTATGCATGTCCAAGTTTTATGTTTACTTGCGTGTGTTGACTGTATAACTAGTGCGGTTTGGTGCACAGATGATGCAGTGATTGCGTAAGTGGTGGGATGTTTGCTTGACAGCTGGGTAATTGAGCAAAAATGACGTCATTGGTGGAGAGTGCTATTAACGGCACGTTAATTTTGTACGGCTTGTTTGACAATATCTTCCTTATTTGTTATATAGATTCCTCTCCTGAAGGTTCGACAGCCACAAGTTCTAGATGTACCTTGTCAAGAAACGTTCGTAGTGCTTTGAGAACTAAGCGATTCCCACGTGCGTTCCCTTCTATTTTACCCAAGAGCATGGATAGGCAACTCATGCAAGAAGCTGTAAGAACAATTTTTTAAATAATTTTGTCAAGCCTTCTGATTTAGATATGTCTTGAAGACTTAACGACTCAAAATTTGGGCTAAACACTTTCTTACTTGGGGCATGTTTTTATCATTTCATCTGATAATATTATTTGTGTCTTTTAACCCTACACTTTCCTGTGGGAAGAAATCTACAGGCATTACTGATAATATTTGTTAATTGAGATTCTTACAACTTAATTAAGAAGTTTTTTGTTTTGTTTCCCTGTATTTTTGTATGTGCATCTCCTATTAAAATCAATTTTGGGTTGAACAAAGAATAATTGACTAGAGCGGATCTGAACCTGCTGATCTGGATAAACGTGCCAGCACTCTCTCTACCAACTGAGCTATCCAGTCGTGATGTTGACGGTCTCCTTATTTTGTTAATACCTCTGTTCGGGGTGCCAGTCAGAACCCGTTCAATCTGTAATTGATGTATCCAGGGATCGCACCCAAGTTTTGATACAGCCAGGGAAAGCAGCAATACAGGGATCACTTTACGGGAATGCAACTTTTTACTACATCTTGGGTTGAAAAAAGAAAACTTGACTAGAGCAGGATTTGAACCTGCAACCTCTGGATTAAAATACCAACTGAGCTATTTAGCCCTAATTTGTCAGCATTTAAAATGGGAATGCATTGTTTTTCAAAGATGAAGAGTGGTAATAGGAGGCAACTGTTCGCTTTCATTCTCGCTAGTTGCTTTGCAACAGGCCTGTGTGAAGGTTGACATAAGTGGAGGAGCAGAATCGAAGGCCTTTAAAAAATGTAACATTTCTGGTGGAGCGATTATTGCAAATTATTGATTTAAACAAATTTTTGTTTCTAACAGACAAAATGGTCATCGCCCTCATCATCCAAATGTAATCTGAAAAGAAGAAAGCGTAACAACTTCACAGAACAGGAAGTTAAGAATCTCATTAAAGGTGTAGCTAAGAAAGGTAAGCATTGGAACGCCATTCTCTGGGGCTATGAATTTCAACCAGGACGGACCTCTGTGGATCTTAAAGACAAGTACAGAAGGATGCAGGTATGTAGATATTCACTTATCTAAGACCTTTTAGCAGATTGTTTCGACAATATGTAATTTTTGCATTTTGGGGTAGCCTTCTTGTTGTCGCAGAAAATGTCTGTGTGCTGGTCATTGGAACTGACATTGTGACCTGACTGGTTTAGTCTTTGATACTCGATTCGTAAGCTGGATTTGAAATCCTGCATGGTGTGAATACAGTCTAGTAGTGTTTGCAGTAACACCATGTACATAAATAGGATTTGAAACTTTGCACGGTGGAGATACAATCTAGTAAGGTTTGCAGTAACACCATGTACATGAGTAGGATTTGAAACTTTGCATGGTGGAGATACAATCTAGTAAGGTTTGCGGTAACATCATGTACATGAGTAGGATTTGAAACTTTGCACGGTGGAGATACAATCTAGTAAGGTTTGCAGTAACACCATGTACAGGAGTAGAATTTGAAACTTTGCATGGTGGAGATACAAATAATCTAGTAAGGTTTGTGGTAATACCATGTACATGAGTAGGATTTGAAACTTTGCATGGTGGAGATACAATCTAGTAAGGTTTGCAGTAACACCATGTACGCGAGTTCGATTTGAAACTTTTTGGTAGAGATACACTCCCAAGAGGTTTGCGGTAATGCCAGGATTTGAACATTTTGTGTGTTGGATATATGTGAGGTCTGTGGTACACCATGTACATGAGGATCGAGGTGTGACATTAACACAAAGGGTCAATATAACAAATGCTATACCATCGAGGCCAGACCATTTTGTCCATGTAGCTCCAGTTGGATTACCAATTCCAATGAAAGAAATTGAACATAGCTGCAATTTGATAATAGGCCTACTAAGGCCTTAATAGGGCTACTAAGTTTTTTGTGATTGCTGTCTTCACAAATGTAGGGGATTCTTTTTTGAAATCTTCAATACCGTAATGTTAGTTGTTAGGGATAGTGATGAGTTTGTGTTCCACCCAAGTTTCTTTCATTTATTTGTTTTAAGGCTAGTTCTGATTGTGTTGGAGTGATCAAATCAAGCAGGCAGTCACCATCATTATCAGGCAAAAGTAGACGGCAAAATGCTGATCCTGCATGGCATCCTTGAGATCCCTTCAGAATAACCAGTTGTCAGAGCTTGAATTTTACACTGGATCGAGGCCCGAGGCCATTAATTTTAAGCATTGGACCAGGAAACTCTTGGCCCGAAGCCATTAATTTTAAGCATTGGACCAGGAAACTCTTGGCTCGAAGCCATTAATTTTAAGCATTGGACCAGGAAACTCTTGGCCCGAAGCCATTAATTTTAGCATTGGACCAGGAAACTCTTGGCCCGAGGCCATTAATTTTAGCATTGGACCAGGAAACTCTTGGCCCGAAGCCATTAATTTTAAGCATTGGACCAGGAAACTCTTGGCCCGAAGCCATTAATTTTAAGCATTGGACCAGGAAACTCTTGGCCCGAGGCCATTAATTTTAAGCATTGGACCAGGAAACTCTTGGCCCGAAGCCATTAATTTTAAGCATTGGACCAGGAAACTCTTGGCCCGAAGCCATTAATTTTAAGCATTGGACCAGGAAACTCTTGGCCCAAAGCCATTAATTTTAGCATTGGACCAGGAAACTCTTTACCCGAGGCCATTAATTTTAGCATTGGACCAGGAAACTCTTTACCCGGGGCCATTAATTTTAGCATTGGACCAGGAAACTCTTGGCCCGAGGCCATTGATTTCAGCATTGGACCAGGAAACTCATGACTGAATTTGAGAGGGCAAGTCCTTTATCATTTTGCAAAGGGCACTTCCACTGTAAAATCTTGAAGTGTACAGGAAGCGTTTGAAGGGGAGGCCAAGAGCAGGGCAACAGAGGCCATGGCCTCCGTGGCCTCCTGATGTAACTCCAGGCCTGATGTTCTTATTCTCTTCTTTGTTCTTTTTTTCTAACAATAAAATGGGCGCTAATAGTTTTCCTGTAGTCTTCAGTTGGGCACTGTGATGAAGGAACACTAGAGGGTGGTCCTGTGCCTAAGGCCAAAGGCATGCAAGAAGGGGTCAAGTTGTAAGGTTCAATATTGGGCACCCGGCACACACACAAGTATCAAACACTTCCATATAACACAAAATGAAAATATGTCTGATAAGCTCTGTTATATTATTTGCATCTCATCAACAGTGAGTTAACCATTTCATAAAAACAGACCATCAATTTGGCAAAAGCAGTTGTTTTACATCAAGAAAATTCTTGAGGCTATGTTTCTTTGGTAGAAGTTTTATAAGTTATATTCAAGATAAGTTAAAGCAAAACTATCATATGATACTGTATTTATAAATTACAGTTGAGTTAATTTGAGTTGTTTGTAAACTGAGTTCATTTTAAAGGTTTGGTTAATTTATTTGTATTCGTTAATCTAATCACTTTGAATTACTTTTAAGCAAAGATCTATCTATTTGTTAAGAAAAAGTTTTCTGTCTAAAAAGACAGCATTTTCTTTCAACGTTTTTGAAAATATTAATATATATTTGTCATTTAAAAATTTTTCATGAGTTACTCTGGGGTTGGTTTTGGGGTTTTCGGTTGAACCGCGTGACACGGCTGTTCTGACCAAACCGTAACCGACTTGTTACCTCCGATAGGCTGGGTTTCAATATGGCAGATTCTAAAAACTATCGGAAAATGTCCATAGAATTCTTTTCAAATGGAAATACCCTTAAAGCACAATAACATTGATAACATTACAAAGATTAAGTTCCATCACTCTAAAATAAAAGGAAGGTTGTATATTTTAAGTAGGGCCTACATGATTTTTCAAAAGATGTAACTACGTCATGAATTGTTTTTGGTTATTGCTCCGTTTTTGCGCAGCTCTTGGAAACAGTAAATGGTCAGTAAATTTTACGTCAGAAACTTGTTTCCAGTCATTGTTGCCCAAACACACCCCTGAATGTGGAGCTTCATAACATTTAGTCAATCTCATTATTTGAAATCTGTCTCCATTGGCTTCATGGAAATCTTGCAATATTTACAAGAGCAAATGCTTTTGCTGACTCACAGAGAAGAAAAAAGAAAAGAAAAAAGATCAATTATTTTGAAGGTGTATTTATAAACAAAGACCTGTATTTTTCAGCAATTTATCAAACTGTTTGCAATGCCCAAAGTGTTCATACTACTTATTGAATAACAATAAAATTAAACGAAAATGACCCCAAAATATTGATTAATGGTACTTATTTTGCTAATCCCTCAGTCTTTTAAAGAATCTTCACAGTTCAACCCTCAACAGAATATTTCCAAAGTTACTTGCGAATCCATATACAAATTACTGATAGGCCCTTAACTGTTAATGCTCAAAGCTATGGCAATACGTTTATACAGCAACGGATACATTTTTTACAAATATCCCAGGTAGCTTTTTAAATGAAAAAGTAAAAGCAATAATAGGCCTTTATACAATTAAATAATTACAAAACGTATCTTAAACAAAAACTAGACCAATATCTTGGAGGACTTTTTAAGGAGTAAATTCACTTAAATTTTTGAGGTCGCATGTTACTGAAAAATAATGAAAAAAAAGTAGTATGTTTTTTGCACGGATTTTGTATCATACATTCATTTCGGGCTTATTTTAATGTGGCAATTGTAATAATCATTGGTAAAACTTTGGCTTTTCCCATGCTATTTTGTCATTTTTGACACTATTTTAGACATGATTTTATCAGAGAATTGACACTGGTGATACTTTAAGTGAGCTCTAATCGTTGACCCTTTGGATAACTACCAACCCTGTATAAGACAATGTACAAGGTTAGTACTCTAAATAAATAACGAAAATTTACATAAAATCTTTAGAAAATACTGGCCAGAGCCACAAAGAGGTATAGTATATGTTTACATAGTACTTACAGGTTTGGACAATGATACATTTGTTCCAAATATCTTGTTTAAAAAAACAACAACAAAAAGACAACAAACTTATGAAAATGTAAGATTATGTTTTGAGTCAACTGCAAAAAAAGCTTTCTTTAAATTAATGTTCTGAATGTGTTTACTTTGAATAATTTTTTAGGCATTGTATGGTGAAGTATTAATGTATATTTGGTTTGCGGTAACACCATGTGTATATCTTCTTTGCGTGTGGATTTGTTCTTTGGAAAATAGGTCTTGCTTTAATCTACTGCCGCAAAGTAGATATCGGAAATTCGGGAGACTACTTATAGTTCTGAAAAGAACTGTCCTGCTTATTAAACTTTGAGACTTTGCCAAGATTTATGTGTACAAACAGATGGCAGCCCTCCAGACCACAGGATTTGTAATGAGATTTTCAAGGTGAATGAACTCTACCCTGTGCAAATAACACCTGCCATATGTTTCTGCATGGTTTGATGGTGGACTGCCCAAAAGTAGATTTTTTTTAAAAATTTCCTGGGCGGAATTATGGGGAAAAAAGGCAAAAACCTATTACAGACTGTAGTATTGCCCATTTCCTGGAGGCTACTACCTGGGCGGAAGGTAGGAAATCGGTAGAGTGATTTCTTAGTTGGTCTCTTAGTTTCGACTAGCTTGCTCTAGGTATCGTCAGGAGACTGAAGAGTGTGAGGCATGATGATCTATTCATAAGAATTCAGAGGTTTCAGTGTAGAGTCAATCACTGATCTGATTGGTTCTTCTCAAAAGAGAACTGTGATTGGAGAGCCGAGAGTCATTGTGTGGGCTGCCCATTGCCCATTTCTGAAATCTGCTCCGCGGCAGTAGAATTCAAACCAAGACCTAGTTCCCAAAGAACAAATCTACACAGCAAAGTATGGTGTTACCGCAAACCGAATATACAGCGTTTACTTTGATTCAGGTAAATTAAGAAGTAAGCCTTAATAAACAGTGTATACAATACATTACATGGACATTCAAACAATAATAAATGTGTATATTGAGGCTGACCGACCTCCAGATTTACATGCCTGTGCTCTACCGACTGAGCTATCTAGCTCTATGTTGGGGGTCTCCCGGTTTCCACCAACATAGGGCCAGACAGATCCCACTTACATACGGCAAGATAACACAGTTGGTAAAGCGACAGCATTCAATCTGGAGGTTGTTGGTTCGAATCCCTCATGTAGGCATGTGGAAATCATAGTCACTCCATTAACAAGAATTTGCTTTAATTTTCTTCCATCTAATCTTTAGTTGAGAAGTTAATCTCTATCCAATTACAGGTAAAAGCCAAGACAGGTTTATCTGATGCTGCATATAACACTTTACATGCAGCACTATCAAATAGTTTGCAGCACTTGCTGCCTTAAAAAAACCCATCACACCCCCTTATTGCCATCGTCTTGTTCATACTAGTGTTGTCCTCTGCCACAGCTTGTCAGGTTTCCTTGTACTCTGAGATTTTGTTGCAAAACCCCCAGCAAAGGAATTGAATATGAATCTAAATAAATATACAAAACATAAAACAAAGAGCAGGATAGAGTACCATTTGTTACAGCGAATAGAGAAACTAAGGGTTGATTACAATCTTTGATGGATCTTCTCTGCTAGATAAATTAGATGGTTTTCTAAACAATAAATCAAAGACTGGGTCAGTTAACAGACGATAAGCAAAACAAAAGAAAG
Organism: Pisaster brevispinus; assembly: GCA_023634235.1. Taxonomy (NCBI): domain Eukaryota; kingdom Metazoa; phylum Echinodermata; class Asteroidea; order Forcipulatida; family Asteriidae; genus Pisaster; species Pisaster brevispinus. The sequence continues at coordinate 26,051,278 of JAMKCF010000004.1, forward strand.
CAGCATCATGTAGGCCTTCATCAAAACTACCTTTAAAATAGATATATAAACCTACTTGACAACAAACAGCGATTAAAATCAAAATGAAAGTGGCCCAGGGACTGTACTGGAGAGGTATAAGTCTGAGTGCCACAACAGTGAAGCCAAAGAAAACCAAAAACAAGAATAAAGCATACTTGGACAAAATTGCCTGGTCCTCGGGCAAAACAATTAATCCTGCCACTGAGTACACAACAAGCTCTAGCACCTCAGCCCCCAAAATTGGTCTGGGGGAGTATTTAATCAACTCAGAACATCTCTGGCAGATCGACCAAATGGCTTTGATGCCAATGCTTACAAGTAGCATACATGTTATTGCAGTTTTAACATCATTCTGGATGCCACTGATATCTATAAAAGACATCAGACCAAGAACACAGCTACACCATGAACGGCTGCAGATCAAGATGAAGTTGAAGAGACAGTCCTTGTCTTTGGAGTTTGGTTTACTACAGCATATTAATAAGTGAAGGACATCAATCAGCAATCCAATTACAAGTACAATACCAAAGAGTACTTTACTGATGATTTTAGATCGCAACAGGCCACTCAAGCTGACCACCAAGGCAATTATCCACAAAAGCAATTAAGTTAGCAGGCTTCATTTCCACCAAGGCAAGAAGACAAACTAGTTTATAATGGCAGCTCTTCTGACTGATAAATGGAGTTCACAAAATGTTAGAAGATTTGATCCACCTTTATATAGTCGAAGAACCATGAACCTGTGATGTAGACAGAAAAATATAGTTTTAGAAGAAAATTAAGCTTTTTGAATCTGGAATAATTCAAATGTATGTTAAAATAGGTCTGGGCTAAAATTACTAAACTGTTAAGGAGAAATTTGCTTAGCATAGAAAATTCTGCTTACCAGAAACAGCCGGCCGGTTGCAGTGGTGCTTGAGAGTCTCAGTGTTGTTGCATTATGCGTGTGTAAGTTTGTTGGCTGAAAATAAAGGGATATCAGAGGATTGTTTTTTAATGGAGCCTTGATGACATCACAAGCTCAAAAAGTGCCCTCAGTTGGGTAACATGAAGAACTTTCATTGGCTGAGAGTTGTGTGTGGTGCGAATGGTGCTCAGTTCCATTATTTGACCCAGTGTAGCGACCTTTGCAAGAGGTCTAATATTCCCTTTTTGCCCCAAAAGTTTTGGATAACCACACTATTTAACCGACCATTTAAACTTTCTTGAAATTAGGTGAGTTTTCAGTGAACTATGAAAACCATGTTTTTGCAGGGATTTTGTGCAGAGACTACCTACAGGAAACTTTTTTTGTCCCCTATCTTGTATACATACCAGTTAGAAGCCGCTAACATCGAGGTCAAAATGTAAGGCATACAGTGACCATACTAGTCTTTGGAAGACTGAACATCACTTTGTAGTGTGCTCAGAAGGACGTAAGCAATTAATGTGCCAAAATTGCGCTTCAAGAAAGTTTTGAAAGTTGTGAGTGTGAAAATTTGATCCGTTTTCTTCCGTTTGTAAGTCATTATAGGAAGGTTAAAATAAGAATGGGAAATGAGAAATCATGTCTTTGGGGGTAATTCTAGCAACACAAATGTAACAGTACCAGTAATGCCCCTTTTTTTTGTCAGAGGAGCTATTTTATTACTTGGAGATGTATTTTTTTGAATCTGTTAATTAATCATAGGCCTGCAGTGATTTTTGTTAACACAATCACAATCAAAGCTGCAGCAGGGTCCACTCATGAGCACACTGTATCATTATCTGGCTTTCCATGACACACGTACTCTGCTTGTACTTTTATCCATGGCCACGCACCTACATATTTGCAAGAACTTATTCACAAACACCAGCCTTCTAGAAATCTCCGCTCCCAATCACAATCTCTACTTGCCTGTTCATCGGCTTCAACTAAGTCTTACGGCCAACGCGCATTTTCTACGTCTTCTCCTACTCTTTGGAACAAACTCCCCCGCAACATCAAATACGCACAAACTCTGGATCAATTCAAATGCCTTCTCAAAATTCACTTGTTAAACTCTAACTAGTTTTTTTTTTTTTTTTCTCTTTTGACTTTGTACAGCGCATTGGGACTCCGTGTGTAATGCGCTTTATAAGAAGGGTTTATTATTATTATTATTATTATTATTATTATTAAAAGTTTAGCTGACTGGGTATAAAGGTAGTGTCACACTCCAAAAATTACTGATTATAAAACTGACTTTGTGAGAAGCACTGCAGCTGTTGATTGTCTAAACTATTTTGATTCCCTTCAATGTAATATGCAGGGTTCTCCCCAGTTTTTTTCAAAACTGTGGGGCATTCTGGAAAAATGGTTTGATGTTTGGTCGAAGCACGCTAAATTGAAACAACAGATTCGGAATATTTTCTACTTGGTGTTTATCTTGGTCTTAAAAGCCCTACTGTGCAATCTGGAGCATTCTTTAGGGTTTTCTCTCAATTTTTTTGAGAATTTTTATTTTATTTTCTTTCTTCTTTTGCATGTATGGACATGCAGTTCACTGAATCGACCTGATACATTAACTTGTACATGGGGTGAACCCTGATATAGTTTGGATAATTATTCACCCACAAAATTTTGAATCTGAGAAACGATTCATGCCTGGATGGTTTATCAGATTTCTGAGGGTTGGTTTCTGTTTGCGAATGCTGTGCTGAGATATGCGGTTGGCACCCGATGTCATCTCACTATATGTGGATGGATTCATTAATCTTGTGAAAATACCAGGGCAGGTTTTTTTTCCTCTCAACAAGTAGACACTGTATTCAGCTGAAACTTTCACATGTGACTTTTGTTGTACCTTTCTTGCCTATAAATGAGTATTACATTGACAAAAATCATTCTATAACCCTACCTTTAACACTACAAAAAAAATATATATATACTCAAACACAAAATGGGTCTTACCTCCAACAAAGTTTACAAACCTAAGCAGCAGAACATCTCTCTCTCTTTCCACTTGCGCTGATCCATTCACTGCACCAACTGACTGTATGGGTTCTTTATGTAGCCCTTTATTAGCAGTCAATGAACTCACACTTACTCAATTCTCACTACGTATTGGGGATTTACCCCGTTGCAATTCAAAAATTTATATATTGCAAAATCTGATTTCTCATCCGAGGGGAAGTACCTCTACCTCCGGACAATAGAAGTTCCATTGAAATGACGGCATGGCTACTACATTCTGCATAATAAACACACTCACGCAAGTGTTTCCAACACCTGCCGTCTGGGACCTCTTGTTGTCCCATTGGTTTTGTACACACTTTCCAACTGGGGACCTTTACCCAACCTGGGAGCCTATTGTCCTCTTTTGTTATAGGTCCCTGGTTTGAATGTATGCCATCTCACACCTGTCTAGTATTATCAGAAGAGCATGATCCAATTCTGTCCCTCTTGGGAGGCATGGAAATCATTAGACAAATGCCTTTCCCTGGTGAATACAGGCATGCAACTCTTCCGCGTTTCCGCGGATTTCCGCGTTTTTTTTTAAATGATCAGCGCTAAAAAAAAAAAAAAAAAAAATTTTTTTTTGGCGATTTTTTTTTAAAAGCCTTATATATGCTTGGCAACAACAATGTACAACCACAATAATGTGAAATAAGCCTAGTACATGCTAAGAATGCACCTAAGAGCATAATAAACCTCAACATTTTCTAGGGTACCATTGTGGATCTCATGTCCCTTGGCGTTTTGGCTGCCTCGCTCCGCGCTTGCGTTGTGCCTTTGAAAATTTCCTCTTTTGTTTTCATCGGGCAGTTGCATGCCTGTGAATATAACAGATTGAAACTGAATATTGAACCTATGTATACTAGCTGACAATGTTAATACACATTCTCATTGTTATTATTTAGTGACATTCACTTTAAGATTTTATGCAGGAGTCAGTTTTAAGGGTAATGGACGGACATCAATAGAATTGACAAACAATACGATTTCCATGTGAGGGATGGACACAATGGTCTAATTTATCAAATCAACAATATTGATAAAGTTTATCTTGGAACATAATTTTTGACACTTAAGCCTATACTTAGGCCTAATATGATAAGAGTGAAACAAAAATGTAAAAAAGGGTTTATTTGAGATGTATGACCCTGTTTATAAAGTGAGGGACAAACATCACATTACATATTGAACTACATATTGTCATAAAACATTTTCAACATTTCACGAAAATAATTTTAATAAATTGGAATAAAATCTTTGACCTCTAAGTAACAAGATTATAGTAAAATAAATTACAAATTGGTCAATTTGCGATGTGAGATGTGAGACCCTGTAGTACAAACAAAGTGAGGGATGGACATTGCAGTAAAAAAATAATGTCAGAAGGCCTAATTTAATACAATGTAATAGAAAATTGGCCTGAAATCAAAACACAGCACAGCTTTTTGTACATGCACTCTTATGCAAACACAAAATACATGTATGTAATAAGGGTTTTTCCAAACCAACAGCAGCTGCCATTTTGGAATGGGAATCTGTTTTTTGGGTAACGTGAGGCCGTCCCTCACTTTTTAAAAGTGAAACAAGGAACCACAAGGTCTCCTTGACCTGTGGTATTCATTTCTGGATAGCTGATGTAGTCTGTCAATAGATAGGGTACTTCTTTTCAAAAAGTTGAGTTGAGTAACTAGGAGGAAAAAAAAAAGTTGTAGGCTATTTGGTCTGTGAGGGATGGACAAAACTACACCATTTTGGGTTTCAAGACCCCTGTTGTATAAAATGACATTAAGCGATAATATCATAAAATGTTAAAAGACTTTAGAATTCAATATGTTAAATATCATACACAAAAGGTGAACTCTGCAGGGAGCTTTTATTATAAGTTTAATAAATCTAAAAGATAACAATAATACTACTGCTACTATTAATAATAATAAGCATTTATATAGCCCCATATATCTAGAACACTATTCCGAGGCGCTGGAGAGTAAAAGAAATCAAAAAAGTTGATACAAAAAAAAGGAATCTAAAGAGTGCCTTATTAAAGTAAAAATGATGTATACAAGTTGCAGTAAAGCAAAAGCAATCATTTAATGCTATATTTACAACTCAGTTTAGTATGACATGGGTTGATTTGCATGTGAAATATTATTAGTTCGATTATTTTATTTGTATTAATTAGTCTAATCAGTTTAAACTTCTTCCCAGTAACAAACTAATAAACCCATTCTGTCTGAAAATAACAGCATGTTTTTCGTATCAGTGTAAAACCAAATCGTCTGTGCCTGTAGGTCCTAATATAAACACTGCAATCTTAAAGAACTTCTAAAAATGTAAGACTTTTTAAGAATTTTTGATTTAAAATCTTAGAGGAGTTCCAATCGTACATATTGTAATGTTAACTGAGCCAGTGTGGTAACTTTGGTTAGACCTGACCCCAAAACCTCCCTGGTAAACCTCCCTGGTTCTTCCACAAATAAGTTTTAAAAATAATAAAAAAATCTTTCTCTGATAGAATTTTGACAGATAATGCTGTATCAAAGCAAAAAACATACAAAAACTTTTGTATATACCACGGACAATGCACAAAATACATGTTACATGCAAAATTATTTGAACATGGCTAATGGACACGAGATAATGTGAGGTTCCCGGCAACAATTTATTTAGACAATAGACACAGCATACACAACATAATAGTTGCTTTTTAACTTGGTCTCGAAACAGGATTTTCATTAGACTTATCAATACTTTGGGAACTTGGTTGTGAACTTGTCAATATACTTCTTGTGTATGCGTGTGGAAATCACATAATCACTACATGAACGAGAATTTGCTTTAATTTTGTACCCCCTCTTCTTCCAATTGATACTGTTTTCATTTGAGAAGTGAACCTCTATCTAATCACGGGTAAAATCCCAGACTCTTGTCAGGTTTTCTTAAGTGGATCAGTTGCTTCATAGGTCTAATAACACTTTGCACTATCAAATAGTTTGCAGCACTTGCTGCCTTAAAAAAAAACACATCACACCCCCTTATTGCCATCGTCTTGTTCATACTAGTGTTGTCCTCTGCCACAGCTTGTCAGGTTTCCTTGCAAAATCCACATCAAAGGAATTAAATATGAATGCAGACAAATACAAAAAAGTAATCAAACAAAGAGCAGGATAGAGTACCATTTGTAACAGCGAATGAAGAAACTTACAACGGGAGGGTTGCAGTATGTGACAAACGTTTTCTGAACAATAAATCAAAGACTGGGTCAGTCAACAGACGGGTAGCAAAGCAAAACAAAATAACACTATGTACATCCAAGCTAATTTGGAAATAGTTACTTAGACGTACAAGAAAAAAACCAACGATTGCAATCAAAGCGAATATGATGATGGGATGCTTGTAACGGAGAAGTGCACGTCTGAGTGACACCACAAAAAAGCATAAGATAAGATAAAAAACGAACAAATTTTCTTTGTGAAAAATTGCCTGGTCCTTGGGCAAAACAATTAATCCTGTCACAATTAATCCTGTCACAATTAATCTTGTCACAAAGAACACAACAAGCTCTGTTATCTCAGCCCAAGTCACTGAACTAGTGGAGTATTTAATCAACCCAAAATATCTCTGGCAGATCGACCAAAAGGCTTTGATGCCAATGCTTACAAGTATTGCATTTTTAACATGGATGTCACTGATATATACACTAGACATCAGACCAAGAACACAGCTACACCATGAACGGCTGCAGATACTGAGGAAATTTAAGAGAAGTTCATTGCCAATGCACTCTAATTTACGACAGTACATGAGGCAAAGACCAATCCTTATCAGCAATCCAATCAAAACCACAATACCAATGATTAATGGAATAATGCTGGTAGAACTCAAACTGACCATCAAGGCAAATATGAGGACAATAGAATCCAAAACACCAATCAAGTTCAGGCAATACTTCAATTTGCTGTCATTTTCCGCCATGGTTGAAGCCAGCTAAGAATAACGGTTGCTCAGACTGTAGAAGATTTTATCCCTTTTTAGAAATGACGAGCCGTCAACCTTTAGCCTGTATGTAGAAAGAAAAATATAGGTTTAGAAAGAAACTCAGTTTCTAGAGATAACATTAAATGCAATCAATAGATCTTAATTTTGCATCGGGGATAAAGAATATTACTTTTAGTTTTAAGATTCAGGTTCCATTTTGTAAAGGTGTTATGTGCAATTTGCTTAGCACAGAAAAACCTCCTTAGCAGAAACAGGTTGTGGTGAACTGTTTATTGAAACATTTACATCGCCCCCTCCTATTTGCAATAGACCGTGCAAGTCTCGCGCCAAGTGAAACAAATCAGGGCCTATATTCAGAGCCACGGCTTCCACTTTTTATTGCAAGCTATGCTCTCGAAAATACAAATAAATTACTTGATCAAGTATGAAATCTTTTATTTCTTTTTTTTTTTCGGCACAAAAGGTTGATATTTACAAAAACGTAGGTGTCATTTTAAATCAATGAAAGGTTCATCAGTCTTTACTACGTTGCGATGGACGCTTGTACTCGTAACTGTCCGCTTGCAGGGTCTTGACCCAAACCGTGCCAATCATTGTAGGTTGGTTTTAAACAATTCATCACTTGCCGTTCATGCTCACATATTTGTCATTATTAATTACTTATTATCATGTCATACAAATCTTAATGATTGCTCGTAATACAGCAAAATGGAATAATTCATGTCTGGCTCAACCATGGGCCAACTTAGTTAACAGATTTGTTTTTATCCAAAATCAAACTGATAAAAATATTTAACTTCGTTAGTTGGACACCAATTGGAAATGTTTTTTTTTTATATCTCTTTGAAATCTGAACCTTGGTTGCTTTTTACTTTTTAAATTGTTTTCTAAGCAGTATTTTTCATTTAGTGAATGAAAAATAATATTTTAATCATTTTTTATTTTAAACATAATACGCGTAAATACTTCACCCATTGTCCCATTGAAGGCCACTTTGGGTCATCAGAGAAACCACTTAACTGACCTTTCTAAATTTGTCTAATAAAACCTGTACAATCCAAACATAACTCTTAGCAATGTGTATCATTCAAGACACATGGAAAGAGAGAAAACAAACTGAAATTTGGGACTGAAAGCTCCCCAGGATTGTAAATGTCTAATAACATCAACAAAATAAGACAGTTAAATTACTCAAAGTTTAGATCATCAGCCATGACAGGGTTTCAAATTCCTTGCATCATGGTTGACCTGTGTGGTGTTTTGGGTTTTTTTTACAAAAAAATGTGCACAACGCCGTGTACAGGGGCTGCAGGTGCTATCGCATTTGGACGCCATCAACTTTAACATCAAATTTAACTTACACTGTCTTTTGTTTTTGCACACCCTGTTTGACTGATTCTGCCTAAAATCTTGACTCCGCCGTAAAATGAAATACAGTAAATTATTGATGCCGAATAAATCACTGCCACAGCTCGATAACATTCTATGCGTGATCTGTTTCTGTTTCTCATACGGTTACCAGCAATTAGGTTCAGCCATATTTTTGCGAGGGGGCCTTACTCAAATGAAATCATGCAGAAATTGAATGACATCATTGTCAAATGATAATGTGCATACAAGTAGGGTTTGAAACTTTGCATGGTGGAAGTATAACTAATAGAGGTTTGCGGTAACACCATGTGAAATCTCTTTTGAGTAGTGTTGGTTCTGAAAAGAACCGGTGGTTTGCGAGTCGTTAACCACTGGTTCTTTTCAGAACCTACACTACTCAAAAGAGATTTCACACGGTGTTGCCGCAAACCTCTCTTAATGTGCATACAGTCTATGACCAGGGGCATGGATGCAGTAGCAGGCCTGGATTAACGTTAAACAAACAAATGTCATATTCAAACACAAAACAAATCTTACCTCTTTTATAATCAGCAACAACAGTTTGAGAATCTCAGTTGCAGAATATTTCTCTCTCCCTTCATTGGCAGTGTTCCTTTCTGTTTGACAGAAATACCACACCGACTGTTGGTCAAGTTTGTTTTTATAGCCGTCTAGTGGCTGGCAACTTTCTCATTTCTAGCTACGGTGTCGGGAATTTCCTCATTACACCTCATCAAGAAGTATTGTGAAATCTGACTCCGGGGAGTCCCGTCATCATATGAACACAATGCATCAATTATTCTCCCATACATGTAGGACTACCTACAGTCAGCACACAATCACACCAGGAGTATCAATGGCGACTGCTCCGCACCAATAACCCTATGTTTTGATAACCCCTCAGACCTACACACTAGGGTTAGGGTTAGAATCAGGAAAATACATAGTAATGTGTAACCTCATCAATGGCATTGATGGTAAGTGCTGACAACAAACAGGTTAAATGAAGCAAAACAAATGTTGAAAAGCAGTCTATTAAGTAAAATTGTTTGACAATTTGATGACAAATAATTCATACTTTCTCATTAGTTTATAACTAAAAGGTTTTAAGGGTCACAAGGGTCCAAAACACATCCTAACGAAACTCAGTTTTGTTAAGCCGGCCTCAGGTCGACCTACGATTTTCTTGCGCCCGCAACAAACCGTCGGCAACGCGCAGACAAAATATGCTCGGGTCGACTGCAATTGGTTCCCGACCGTCGGGATCACGTCGTACAAGTTGAAATTGTTCTTCTCTTGCGACTGTTAATTTTTTCGAGCGGCGACTGTTTACGATTGTCTTAAAATCATCGCAGTTACGCTCAGATCGTAAATAATTGCCGACTGAAAAGTTCCCGATGGTCTTAGGTCAGGCGAAGTGTGATCCTGAAAAGTCAGTCGCCAACTGTTTTTTGTTGACGCAAGGTCGACCTGATGCCGGCTTTATATGTGTAAACTTCTTACGAAGCCATTAGCAGGGCCTAAGCGCAGAGTTCAATGTTACTGTTTAGTGTTCATAGTTTCATGGCTTTTTTGGGCCCTGCCCAGGGTCCTGTTCAATAAGGGCGTATTACTAAAACTTCTTCCCAGCAAGAAATGAGCAGGATACCATTCACAAATGGTACTTGTGGCAAGGTATTATGGCTGGTTACCTTATTTTGGTAAACTATGTTTTGTTGTCACGGCTTAGCTAGTTTTTTGCTCCTTGAACTTGGGCCAGGGGCCTGATGAGTCATTGCAAAATCTGAAATTCTCATCTTTGGGGAAGTCCATTTTACCTCTGAATAATTCAATACTACAAAGGACTGCAGTCTGCCTATCACAGTGGCATAATGTATGAGTTACAAACAGATAGAACAAGTGTAGCAAACTAAGATGTTGAAAAGCAGTTTATCTTTTTAATTTATAGTCAAATTTGAAATGGCTCTAAGATTGCATGCATTTACAAAATTTAATCCAACAAAACATTTTTGTTTTAAAACATTTATTCACAAGAAGTAACAGCAAAATCATTTTATTCATAATTGGGGAATTTCCTGCCTTTGAACAATTGCTTCACATTCCTACATGTAACAAGGGCAACAGTCAGCACAGTTAATACATTCTGCAATCTACATATGATCACACTTACACTGTATTAGATATCCAGTGGCTTCAACATTATGAGCCACAATCAGGTCAAATTAAACTCAAATGTTGTAAAGTAGTCCATAATTCTGATTTATTGCAAAATTTAAAGGTGATAGATGAGTAGTGTAAATTGATAACATTAAACTCGCAGGGATTCTTGAACACACTGTTGCTGCAGCCACAGTCATAGCTGTAGCCATAAGTCACTTGACTAGGGTGTGACCTTGTGACTAAGAACTGTTCAGAAATTAGTTTGGGATAGAAAATTTTGTATTAAAATAAAAAACCAAAAGTGTATTTATACAGCGTTGAATCCTTTAAAAAATACTTTCAGGAGGCTTTATATGAAAAGTAATTAACAATATTGTAGCATCACTATAATACAAATTACTAACTGTATCTTATATATAATTTCAACCTGTTTCTTAAAGGGAAAATAAAGCTTTGGTTTTTGGAGGAGTAAGTTCATTTACACCATCTAGTTCAAGAAACACACCATACAACCAACTTTTAGGCCTTGATAACTTCTTTAAATTGTAGAGGTTAGATTTTGTTGAAAATATTTTCAAAAGTGTCATGTTTTTGTCAGTGATTTTGTTTGCATAGTAAATTTGTGCCTAATTTGATTCTGCGGTTGAAATAACCATTGGTAAATGTTGGCTTCTTCATATATGCTACAAGTATTTTGCCAACTTTGACAATATTTCAGACATAGATGATTCTGTTGGCGATGCTGGTTCAAACTTTGAGTGAGCTTTCTGTTTGAAACTATTTTTGTTATCATGTTTACCAATCCTGTGTATTGACCTCAGTAAAAAATAAGCTCAGATAGTCAACATCTAAACACAAAAAAATATTGAGTCTGCAAACACACATGCAATAATAATAATAAGGATTGGTTCTGATATAGTGCACATATCCTAGTAGCTAGATCAAGGCACTTTACAACATCATTATTCCTTTTCATCAGGCATACTTTAACCATTCCTGAAACTTTCTCAACTCCCTAGGGAGCATACAATCCCAGAGCTGCTTAAATTAGCACTAAGGGGTTAATACAATACAATACTGTCTCAGCCCTCTCAGGTTCCCATTAATACACCCAGGTAAAGAGAAGCAATTATGGTTAAGTGCCTTGCTCAGAGACACAAGTGTCCTGACTGGGATTCGAACCCACATCCTGATGACTCAACCTTCAGTACTTGAGTCTGATGCAGTTGACCGCTCGGCCATGACACACCACAATACGTGCCTGCTATTAAAGTAAACATAAAGGCCATTTAGTAAATCATGTCATCATTCACATCACAGAGATTGAAGTGGCCAGTCAGATGATGGAGGTGGGGGCCAATTCATGTACATCTCTAAAACATTTCTGCACTGTTAAAACCTTAACTTAATCTTTTGTTTCCCCAAACTAATTTTTTTAAATAGAACATACATGTAACATTATTTACGCAAAAACAAAACAATAAATATATCATGACAATAGTAGGGTTGGTAGGTGATGTGATTGTGCCTTTGATAATTCAAGCAAAGAGGTTTGGCACAAGAATCTGAGAGAGAATTTGAGTTCAAACAACACGCCACATTACGCTAAAATGTTATCACAGATTAGTCCTTTGAAAAATATAGGTTGTACATGTTAAACAAGCAATGGCAGCCATTTTGACCATTTTGAAACTTTCTTGCTATTCTACCAATATATTTTTTAAAACTCAAATCTGCGATGGACCTTTAGCCAGATATAATCTTTCTCGCAACATACTAGATGACTGTGTGCCACATTCCATACTTGTATCGTAAAAGGCACAAAACCCGAATAGTTCTCCTATCTGCCCAACCAATAAGCTGCAAAATATACAAACTAGTTCTAGAAACATGCAAAATCATGCAAGCATTTTGGCTACAACTTTGGCTCTTTACTCCTTTCAGGAAAATCAAGACTTAACTAGCTTAAAGCCATGTCCAATCAAGACTTAACTAGCTTAAAGCCATGTCCAATCAAGACTTAACTAGCTTAAAGCCATTTCCTATCAAGACTTAACTAGCTTAAAACAATGTACAATGAAGACTTAACTAGCTTAAAGCCATGTCCAATCAAAACTTAACTAGCTTAAAGCCATTTCCAATCAAGACTTAACTAGCTTAAAGCCATGTCCAATCAAGACTTAACTAGCTTAAAGCCATGTCTAATCAAGACTTAACTAGCTTAAAGCCATTTGCAATCAAGACTTAACTAGATTAAAGTCATGTCCATTTAAGACTTTACTAGCTTAAAGCCATGTCTAGTATCAATAAAAGGCGGAGGAAACCAATTCATCTCAAAACGTTTCCAACAGGGACAGCAATTTGTTTCTTCTTCTGCTGGAGTCAAAAGAGTACTTATCAAATAGTTCAATACTCTAGGGTACTTAGAGATGTACTCTGCCAAATCTTTTTCATTAGGCGTGTGGAATTCATTGTCACTCCATGAAGGAGAAACTTTATAAACTGCTTTGATTTTCCTCCCCCTCTCCTTCCAATTGATACTGTTTTCAGTTGAGCTGTTAAACTTTATCCAATCAAGTGTGAAATCCCCAACCTTTGCCACATCCCCCGTTTCAGGATCTGTTGATCGACTCAGTTTGCAAGTTTGCATTGCAATTACGTTGTTTTTGTCATTGGGGATCTTCTTCAGCCAGTCTTTGGAGTGTTTTGCATCTTGGATCAAGATAAGCCTAGATTTGAAGACTTCAGTATTGCAGTTATCCCATTGAGCTTGCATGTCTTCAAACTCGAACTTTCCTGCTGAAGAGACCAACAAATTTTGTTATTTTTTGAATGTAAAAACCAAGTCCACAATTCCATGTAATGGATTTTAACCATTTACAGACTATACCAACTGTCTGTATCTGTATGCAGAAACACCGGGCCAAACCCCTTCTCGTAACGATAAGGGTATTGGGTTTAACACATATTACAAAACACACAGGACCTTATTCCTTTGGTCCCATCCAAGGGCTGAAGCAATCATGATTATGTGTCTTGCTTAAAAAACTTGCTGTGTAAAAGACCGTGTTTGTGGTCATGTACTTTTTAACCAACTACCAAGTACTCTTAAGTATACAAAGGTGACAAAGTAGCACTCGAGTATCTGAGAACTAAGGACACTGATATCCGAGTACGAGTACGAGTGCAAATACAAGTACTGTAAAATGGTGTATAGAAAAGAATTTATTGGTAAAATAAAATTGACAAATTTCTTGAATATAATATGTGCTTATAACTTATTTTTTAAAATGGATAACAACAAAAGCTTGTCTCGGCCAAGAAGTTTGGCATGCTGGATTCAAGCTGTGGTGTTTCTGACCCAGCACACTATCTAGTCCAGGTCCAGACACCTGTGACCTTAATGAAAGCTGACTAAATGAAACCAAACTAACCTCCTGTCAACTCCCACTTGCCATCACTATCTACCTCACCACAGTAGTAGACCACATAGCTGTCATACCTCTGACCACTATCAATTGTCTGAGCAAAGAAGCTTTTAAGCTCGCCTTTTAGGGTTTGGAGTGAGAGCCCATCGACAAAAGAGTCCATGCTACAAGGTATAGCAATATGATCAAAGAAGTCCATGATGGATCTCCGCAACTCTTTCAACTGTAACTGTCTATATTTACACAAAGAAAAAATACATTCAAAACTTACACATACATTTACAGGCAGTGGCACAAAACATTCAGCCAATAGGCTGTGGTTTGGTTGGCCATCATTGGTTCTCTCATGAAAGAGCAGCCTGCAATCAAATGCCAGCAGGGTACAACGGAGGTCTGGATGAGGCTTTTCGTTTAATTGTTCCATGACCTCATCTACTACAAGGAGCTTTTTTCTCAGGCAAGTTTTTACTGTCTGTATTTTGGTTATCACCCACTATCAACAGTTGCGAACTGCTTCAGTTATTCCATAAACTATAAATGCATGCTTATTTACTTTCTGCGTAATGGCCCCGCTTGCACTAATGTCACACACAACTGCTGTCTGGCACACTTGCCATTTTTGGAGTAATTGCACGTAACCAATTTACCAAAGCTTACCATCTTCGCATTTCCATGTTGCGTAAAACAGTGCACTACACTATATAACACAAAGGGACATTGACTCCAAAAATGGTGCAACCATGATTATTGGGATGATGACAACGTTGAATGAGGTCCATTGGCTCATTTGTAACAGGTCAAAATGTTTTGGATATTTATATTTTACCCAGAATTCATAAGCACAAGTCCACAAAAGATGCATAACAATAAATCATAAATACTCATGAGTGAGGCAATCATACTTCGTAGTGATTGGCTTCATAGTACTCTCAACAAATTTCAAACAATAAACAGTGAGCACAAAATGACTGCACTTGGTCTAAGATGCTAACTTCACAAAATCTAAACACAGATAGATTTCACATTTTGTGTTTGTTTTATTTTAACTCTTACCCAAGGGACTTTGAAGGAGGCATGATGACATAAGCTTTGCAAGACCCTGGTAGGGACTTCCAGAGTGTGTCTGTGGCTGCACAGAAACTTCCCTCTACAAGAAGCACTATCAAACAGCTTGCTGCAAATGCCGCCTTGTCATCTTTATGCCATGGTTGCACTCCGCTTGCAAACAACAGTGTGACTGCACCAAGCACACCAAGAAGCAAAGTGGAAGCAAATGTTTTTTGGATGAGACAATGTGTTAACTGAGCTTGTAAACGCATCCCCTTCGTTGCCATCATCATGTCCATACTAGTGTTGCCATTTGAGGCTTGATGGGCCCTAGTGCACTCTGAGATTTTGTTTGAAAAGTGCCAGCACAAATGAATGACATATGAATGGAAAAAGATCCATAACAAAAGTAATACAACAAAGAGAATGATCCAGTACCATGCTTTATGGTAGATAAAAAAAACTCCAGCATGAAAGAGAAAGACACCCTCAAAGACAATGACTATTATTATGAACATCTTTTGTAAACATCCACGGATACTGAACACACAATTCAATCTCTCTTTGATGGATATGTTGCTTGAAATCAAATCCAACACTGGGTCAATGAACAGGCGGCCAGCAAAGCAACCCAATGCAGCCTTGAAGAAAGGCACATCCACAGTCTTGAAAAATACCACTGGATAAACAATGACTGTTATCAAAATGAAAATAATGAAGGGGTTGTAAAAGCAAGCTACAAGTCTGACTGCCACAACAATGACAGCAAAGGAAACCAAAATCAAGCATAAAGCATATTTGGAAAACAATGCCTGGTCCTCGGGCAAAACAATTAATCCTGTCACTGAGAACACAACAAGCTCTATCATCTCAGCCCAAGTCACTGGACTGGGGGAGTATTTAATCAACCCAAAACATCTCTGGCAGATCGACCAAATGGCTTTGATGCCAATGCTTACAAGTAGCATCCATGTTATTGCAGTTTTAACATCATTCTGGATGCCACTGATATCTACAAAAGACATCAGACCAAGAACACAGCCACACCATGAACGGATGAAGATAATGAGGACATTCAAGAAAAGTTCATTGCCCATAATACAGTACATGAGGCAAAGAACACCAAACCCTACCAGCAATCCAATCAAAACCACAATACCAATGATTAATGGACTAATGCTGGTAGAAATCAACAGGGCAAACAAGCTGACCACCAAGGCAGATATGAGGACAATATAACCCAAAACACCAATCAAGTTCAGGCCACACTTCGGTTCGCTGTCATTTTCCGCCATGGTTGAAGCCAGTCAAGAATAATGGTTGCTCAGACTGTAGTAGATTTTATCCCTTTTTAGAAATGACGAGCCGTCAACCTTTAGCCTGTATGCAGAAACAAAAATATAGGTTTAGAAAGAAACTCAGTTTCTAGAGATAACATTAAATGCAATCAAACAAGATAGCTCCAGGTTCCATTTTGTAAAGGTGTTATGTGAAATTTGCTTAGCACAGAAATTCCAGTTCAGCAGAAATGGGTTGTGGTGAACTATTAACTGAACCGTTTACAGCGCCCTCTCCTGTTTGCAATACAGACAGGCAGTAGTACTTAACTACTTTGCATGAAAAGGAAAACATTGTTTCATTCCAATAATGGTATGCCTTTCACTGCCACCCACTATAATGGCAGTGCGTGCTTTACTGTCGCACAATAAAATAACGACCACATCTATAAGGCAAAATTTACTGTTTTGATGCAGCTTAAAACTTCTTTTATTGCAAACTCATTTAAAACCAGAAAACAATTCAAAGTCAACTAAACAAATTGCGCCTTAACCTCTCATAGCTTAACATTTTCATGGAGTTGATTATCCCCTTAGTCAAAAGAACTGGCCCACGTTGCCTCATTACACAAGAAATTACAACATAAGGCATTCGGGTACGCCTACCCACAGAAACTACAAAACCCACGGAAGATGTTGCTTCTAACCGAGTTGTGACACAAGTCAGAGTTTTCTGAAAACTGTTTGCGCCTTCCCACAGGCCAGAACAAAATTTGGGCTCTCCTATTGGTTCGTTATCCAAACACAACATTTATTTTGCATGACATCATGCACAACTCTGCACAGCCCCGGCAATTGTATTGCCAGCTAGTCTTGCAGTGTGACACTCAAAGTTCCAAGGGTGCCCAATAACATAATTTAAAGCTAGTACCTCAGCCAGATACTGGCCGGCCCGGCACAGATACAAAGCCATGCATTATGCATTAATGAGGTAAAACGAAATACAGTAAAGAATTGATGTTCACCAAACCCTGCATGCCACAATTCATTAAACATTTTACACTTGATCTGTTTCTGCTTCTGTTCCTATACTAGCATTCAGGTTCTGCAATATTTTTTGCGATTGGGCCTAATTACTCAAATGAAAGCATGCATAGCTCAAATGACATCATTGTCAAATGCCAATGTGCATACGGTCTATGACCAGGGCCATGGATGCAGTAGCAGGCCTGGTAAACATTTAACAAACAAATTTTTAATTTTTTAGCCTTCAAGAAAGACTCTGCTAGGGTCAAAACGTCAGGCCATTAACTCTTTTTCACTAATGTTATATTCACATACAAAATACATCTTACCTCTACTAATGTAATCAACAACACCAGTTTGAAAATCTCAGTTGCAGAAATTGTCTCTCTCCCTTCATTGGCAGTGTTCCTTTCTGTTTGACAGCAATACTACCCTAACTCTAGGTCAAGTCTGTGCTTTGTTTATATAGCCGGGCCGTCTAATGCCTTGCAAATTTCGTGTCGGGAATTTCCCCATTACACTCTTTCAATTCACACAGCTGCTCATCATAAGAGTATTGCGAAATCAGACTCAGGGGAAGTCCCTCTGTCATTTCAACACTACACTGCATTATATTTAGGCCTTGACGTCCCCTGTCTTTATCTTCAATGATAAAGACAGGTACTGGTCTACAGGCCTAATGATTTCATTGGATACAAAGATTTCATTGAATAAACATGCTTTGACGTTAAGCTTTCTGTATCTGCGTTATGGTTGGTCGATGTGACAAGTTGATTTAGTTTGTTAGCTTGCACTTTCGATTGTCTGAGTGCATGCAGCGTGAGCATAATGCTGTGTACATCATGTAGTGTTGTTTTATTCACTATGTAATGTGAACATGTACGTGTGAAGTGAATGCGAGTCTCCGTGTGAAATGAATGCTAGGTCAAAGGTACATCTGGCAACATCCGGTCTGGCTGGTATCTGTTATTATTTACAGGCCTGAAAGTGTGACGTCAGATGTTTGGGCTACATTACATTATTCTCCCCTTGACTGGTTCTACATGTACCTAGTCAGCACACACTCACACACACTGTATCATTGGTGACCATGCTTTAAGTTCAGACCCCTATAAGCTCCGACAACCCTATGTTTTAATAACCCCTCTGACCTACACACTAGGGTTAGGTTAGCATGAGGAAAATACATTAAGAATGTCCTAACATAAGTGTGTATGTATCCACATGAATGACATTGATATTTAAAGCGCAGGCAAGAAACAGGTCAAGTAGCAAGAAAATAAATAAATGTTTTTGAAAATTTGATAATGCACCAAGGCTGCTTGCATACAATTCAGTCAGACAGCTCATAAGTCCTTGCACAACAAAATTTTAAATTTATAACAGCCTCTAGCTGCTCACAAGGGTCAAGGTTCTTACAAAGCCATTAAGCAGAGTCTAAGTTTAGAATTCGGTGTCAATGTTTAGAGTTTGCAGCAGCCTGGTATTGGGCCATGCCCACTAGGTATCATAGAGCTGCCCAAGCCGAAAGTTTTACTGAAAGATTTCTTCCTAGCAGAAGTGAGCCGGATACCATTCACAAATGGTACTTGTGGCAAGGTGTAATGGCTGGTTACCTTATTTTGGTAAACATTGTTTTGTTGTCACAGCTTAGCTAGTTTTGTGCTCCTTGAACTTGGGACAAGGGCCTGATGAGTCATTGCAAAATCTGAATTTCTCATCTTTGGGGAAGTCCCTTTTACCTCTGAAAAATACACAGACTACAGTCAGCATAGCTTATGCAGTCTGCCTATCACAGTGGCATAATGTATGAGTTACAAACAGATAGAACACGTGTAGCAAACTAAGATGTTGAAAAGCAGTTATATCATTCTAATTTATAGTCAAATTTGAAATGGCTCGGAGATTGCATGCATTTACAAAATTTAGTCCAACAAAACATTTTCGTTTGAAAACAGCTATTCACAAGAAGTAACAGCAAAATCATTTTATTCATAATTGGGGAATTCCTGCCTTTGAACAATTGCTTCACATTCCTACATGTAACAAGGGCAACAGTCAGCACAATTAATACATTCTGCAATCTGCATATGATCACACTTTCACTGTATTAGACACAAGTGGCTTCAACTTTATGAGCCACAATCAGGTCAACTTAAACTCAAATGTTGTAAAGTAGTCCATAATTCTGATTTATTGCAAAATTTAAAGGCGTTAGATGAAAAGTGTAAATTGATAACATTAAACTTGCAGGGATTCTTGAACACACTGTTGCTGCAGCCACAGTCATAGCTGTAGCTATAAGTCACTTGACTTTGGGTCGGGGTGTGACCTTGTGACTAAGAACTGTTCAGAAATTAGTTTGGGATAGAAAATCTTGTATAAAAATAAAAAACAAAAGTGCATTTATACAGCGTTGAATCCTTTAAAAAATACTTTCAGGAGGCTTTAAATTAAAAGTAATTAACACTATTGTAGCATCAATATTTACAAATTACTAACTGTATCTTATATCTTATTATTAATAATTAAAACCTGTGAAAAATAAAGAAGCTTTGGTTTTGGGAGGAGTAAATTCATTTACACCCTTTAGTTCAAGAAACACACCATACAACCAACTTTTAGGCCTTGATAAATTCTTTAAATCGTAGAGGTTAGATTATGTTGAAAATATTTTCAAAAGTGTCATGTTTTTGTCAGTGATTTTGTTTGCATAGTAAATTTGTGTCTATTTTGATGTGGCAATTGAAATAACCGTTGTTGAATGTTGGCTTCTTCATATATGCAACATGTATTTTCTCAACTATGACAACATTTTAGACATAAATGATTCTGTTGGCGATGCTGCTTCAAACTTTGAGTGAGCTTTCTGTTTGAAACTATTTTTTATCATCATGTTTCCTAATCCTGTGCATTGACCTCAGTAAATAAGCTCAAATAGTCAACATCTAAACACAAAAAATATTGAGTCTGCAAACACACATGTAATAATAATAATAAGGATTGGTTCTGATATAGTGCATGTATCCTAGTAGCTAGATCAAGGCACTTTACTACATCATTATTCCTTTTCATCAGGCATACTTTAACCATTCCTGAAACTGTCTCAACTCCCTAGGGAGCATACAATCCCAGAGCTGCTTAAATTAGCACTAAGGGGTTAATACAATACAATACTGTCTCAGCCCTCTCAGGTTCCCATTAATACACCCAGGTAAAGAGAAGCAATTATGGTTAAGTGCCTTGCTCAGAGACACAAGTGTCCTGACTGGGATTCGAACCCACATCCTGATGACTCAACCATCAGAACTTGAGTCTGATGCAGTTGACCGCTCGGCCATGACACACCACAATATGTGCCTGCTATTAAAGTAAACATAAAGGCCATTTAGTAAATCATGTCATCATTCACATCACAGAGATTAAAGTGGCCAGTCAGATGATGGAGGTGGGGGCCGATTATATCTCTAAAACATTTCTGCCCTGTTATAACGTTTATCTTAATCTTATTTTCTCCCCAAACTAATTATTTTAAATGAAACATACATGTATATATGTAGATTTATTTATACAAAAACAAAACAATAAATATATCATGACAATAGTAGTGTTGGTAGGCGATGTGATTGTGCCTTTGATAATTCAAGCAAAGAGGTTTGGCACAAGAATCCTGATGACTTTGAGTTCAAACAACACGCCACATTACGCTAAAGGGCCATCACAGATTAGTCCTTTGTGGGTTGTACATGTAAAACAAGCAATGGCAGCCATTTTGACCATTTTGAAACTTTTTTGCTATTCTATCAATATAGTTTTTAAAATTCAAATCTGCAATTGCCCTTTAGCCAAATATAATCTTTCTTGCAACATACTCTTGACTGTGTGCCTAATTCCATACTTGTATCAGCAAAGGTACAATACCTCCAATAGTTCCCCTATTTGCCCAACCAATAAGCTGCATAAATATATAAACTAGTTCTAGAAACTTGCAAAATCATGCAAGCATTCGGGCTACAATTTTGGCTTTTTACTCCTTTCAGGAAAATCAAGACTTAACTAGCTTAAAGCCATGTCCAATTAAGACTTAACTAGCTTAAAGCCATATCCAATTAAGACTTAACTAGCTTAAAGCCACACCCAATCAAGACTTAACTAGCTTAGAGCCGTGTTTAATCAGACTTAACTAGCTTATGGCCATTTCCAATTAGACCTAACTAGCTTAAAGCCATGTTCAGTATCAAAATAAGGCGGGGGAATCCATCTCATTATTAAACGTTTCCAACAGGGCAAGCAATTTTTTCCTTTGGTGAAATGGGTACTTATCAAATAGTTCAATATTCTAGGGTACTTAAAGATGTACTCTGCCAAATCTCTTTCATTAGGCGCGTGGAAATCATTGTCACTCCATGAAGGAGAAACTTTATAAACTGCTCTGATTTTTCTACTGATCTCATTCCAATTGATACTGTTTGTTGAGCTGTTAAACTTTATCCAATCATGAGTAAAATCCCCAACCCTTGCCACAGCCCCCAATTCAGGGTTTCTTGATGTAATCAGTTTGCAAGTTTGCATTGCAATTACGTTGTTTTTGTCATTGGTGATCTTCGTCAGCCAGTCTTGGGCGTATTTTGCATCTTGGATCAAGATAAGTCTAGATTGGAAGCCCTCAGTTTTGCAGCTATTCCATAGCATTTGCATGCTTTCAAACTCGAACTTTCCTGTTGAAAAGAGGACAAAAAATAAAGGATTTTAACCAATTACAGACAATACCCTTCTGTCTGTATGCAGAAACACCGGGCCAAACCCCTTCTCTTAACGTTAAGAGTATTGGGTCCTTTTACAAGTATTACAAAACACACAGGACCTACGGCTTATGCTCCATCCAAAGGATGAAGCAATAGTGGTTGGGTGTCTTGCTTAAGGACACAGGTGTCTGGACCTGGACTCGAAAGTGTGCTGGTCAAAAATACCAGAGCTTGGAGTCCGGCGCGCTATACCACTAGTCCGTGACACACCATTGATGTTAGCCATTTAAATAAATAATTACCAATAGATGCTTTTCTAGACACCATTAAACAGTACTCGTACTTGCACTCACACTCGGAGATCAAAGTGCTTGGGTGTCACTGTTGGACTTGGTGCTCAGATACCAGTGTCCTTAGTTCTCAGATACTCGAGTGCAACTTTGCCACCTTTTGTTTACTCAGGAGTACTTGGTAGTTGGCTTTAAAGTACTTGACCACAAACACTGTCTTTTACACAGAATTTGTTTAATGAAAGCTGACCAAATGAAACCAAACTAACCTTCTGTCAACTCCCACTTGCCATCACTATCTACCTCACCACAGTAGTAGACCACGTAGCTGTCATACCTCTGACCAGTATCAGGAATTGTCTGAGCAAAGAAGCTGTCAAGGTTGCCTTTAAGGGTTTGGAGTGAAAGCCCATCGACAAAAGATTCCATGCTACAAGGTATAGCAATATGATCAAAGAAGTCCATGATGGATCTCCGCAACTCTTTCAACTGTAACTGTCTATATTTACACAAAGAAAAAACACATTCAAAACTTACACATACATTTACAGGCAGTGGCGCAAAACATTCAACCAATAGGCTGTGGAGAACCAGTGGTTTTGTTGGCCATCATTGGTTCTCTCATGGAAGAGCAGCCTGCAATCAAATCCCAGCAGGGTACAACGGAGGTCTGGGTGAGGCTTTTCGTTTAATTGCTCCATGACCTCATCTACTACAAAGAGATTCTTTCTCAGGCAAGTTTTTACTGTCTGTATTTTGGTTATCAACAGTTGTGAACAGCTGCAGTTATTCCATAAACTATAAATTTATGCTCAATACTTTCTGAGTATTGGCCTCTTACACCAATGTCATACGTGGCTGCTCTCTGGCATGCTCATCATTTTGGAAGTAAAATTTATGGTAAGCAATGCTGTGATGCCTAAAATATGTACTACACTGTGTAACACACAGGGACGTTCACTCCAAAAAATGGCGCAACAAAGAGTATTGTGATAGGTTAAGATGTTTCAGTTATTTTTATTTTACCCAGAATTCATAAACACAAGTCCACAAAAGATGCATAACAATGACTACTCACAGTTGGGTGAGAAAATCCTACTTCTTTGTGATTAGCTTAAAAAGTACTCTCAACAAAACAATACAAAGTGAGCACCAAATGACTGCACTTGGTCGGAAATGATAACTTTACAAAACCCAACATGTACAGATTTCAAATTAAGTTTTTTTTTAAATCTAACTCTTACCCAAGGGACTTTGAAGGAGGTATGATGACATAAGCTGTGCAAGCCCCTGGTAGGGACTTCCGGAGTGCGTCTGTGGCTACATAGAAACTTCCCTCGACAAGAAGCACTATCAAACAGCTTGCTGCAAGTGCCGCCTTGTCATCTTTATGCCATGGTTGCACTCCGCTTGGAATCAACAGTGTGACTGCACCAAGTAGCGAAGTGGCGGACAATGTAAGGAAGATGAGACAATGTGTTAACTGAGCTTGTAAACGCATCCCCTTCGTTGCCATCATCTTGTCCATACTAGTGTTGCCATTCAAGGCTTGATAGGCCTTAGTGCACTCTGACATTTTGTTGGAAAAGTGCCAGCACAAATGAATGAAATACAAATGGCTAAAAATCCAAAACAAAAGTGATACAACAAAGAGAATGATCCAGTACCATGCTTGATGGTAAATGAAAGAAACTACAGCATGAAAGAGAAAGACACCCTCAAAGGCAATGACTATTATTATGAACATCTTTTGTAAACATCCACGGATACTGAACACACAATTCAATCTCTCTTTGATGGATATGTTGCTTGAAATCAAATCCAACACTGGGTCAATGAACAGGCGGCCAGCAAAGCAAAATAATGCAGCATCGTAGAAAGGCACATCCACAGTCCCGAAAAATACCTCCATACATAGAAAGACTGTTATCAAAATGAAAATAAAGAAGGGGTTGTTAAAGAAAGCTACAAGTCTGACTGCCACAACAATGACAGCAAAGGAAACCAAAATCAAGCATAAAGCATATTTGGAAAAAAATGCCTGGTCCTCGGGCAAAACCATTAATCCTGTCACTGAGAACACAACAAGCTCTAACATCTCAGCCCAAGTCACTGGACTGGGGGAGAATTTAATCAACCCAAAACATCTCTGCCTTGCTGACCAAATGGCTTTGATGCCAATGCTTACAAGAAGCTTCCATGTTATTTCAGTTTTAACACCATTCTGGATGCCACTGATATCTACAAAAGACATCAGACCAAGAACACAGCTACACCATAAACGAATGCAGATAATGAGGACATTCAAGAGAAGTTTATTGCCCATAATATAGTACATGAGGCAAAGAACACCAATCCCTATCAGCAGTCCAAGCAAAACCAGAATACCAACGAATAATGGACCAATGCTGGTAGAAATCAACAGGGCACACAAGCCGATCACCAAGGCAGATATGAGGAGAATATAACCCGAAACACCAATGAAGTTCAGGCCACACTTCAATTTGATGTCATTTTCGTCCATGGTTGAATTAAGCCAGCCAAGAATAACGGTTGCTCAGACTATACAAGATTTTATCTGTTTTTAGAATTGACGAGCCGTCAACCTTTAGCCTGTATGTGGAAAGAAAAATATAGATTTAGAGAGAAACTCAGTTTCTAGAGATAACATTAAATGCAATCAAGTTAAGATAGCTCCAGGTTCCATTTTGTAAAGGTGTTATGGGAAATTTGCTTAGCACAGAAAAACCTCCTTAGCAGAAACAGGTTGTGGTGTTGAAGGCCACTTCATGTCATCAGAGAAACCACTAAACTAACCTTCCTAAATTTGTCTAATAAATCCTGTACAATCCAAACATAACTCTCGGCAATGTGTATCATTTAAGACACATGGAAAGAGAGAAAACAAACTCATACGGTTACCAGCAATTAGGTTCAGCCATATTTTTTGCGAGGGGGCCTTACTCAAATGAAATCTTGCAGAAATTGAATGACATCATTGTCAAAAATGATAATGTGCATACAAGTAGGGTTTGAAACTTTGCATTGTGGAAGTATAGGCCATTCCAATTTTATTAGTTGGTTTACAGATTTTTTAGGTGCTGGAAAAAGTCGTCAGACAGGAAAAAAATAAAAATAAAAATGATGATGATAAGTCAAAGTGTTACAATCTAAATCCGCTTAAGGTAACCTAGGGATATACCTCCATCTTGCAATTCCATATCAGTTCTAATAAGCCTATTATATGAGAGTGTTTTACATCTTTCAAATTTTCTGTTTAATACCATAATTAATTGTTCTTTTTGATTACTTTAATTATTGTTTCCGCGGATTGGAAATAAATGTTCAAAAAAATTAATGAATGAAGGGGCAATGGAAGTGATGATTCAGAGTACACTCTTTGTAAGATTTCACTATTCTTCCACTGAACTCATGAATGGATCTACAAAAAAGGTGCATATGGGTTGTGAGAAAATTTCATTTGATATTGGGTTAACAAAGAAAAAACCCCAAAGTATAGACAATGTACCCAGTCAATTAATCTTGTGGTTTATTATATTTTAAAACTCTGGACTACCTACCCAAATTTATAAAATTGGAAGATAAAAAGTTCTGGACTGTACATATTATCATAACTCAAAACTGCTGCTTAAACAGGGCATAACAAAGAGCTGTTCCAAAATTTATCAAAGACATCTATAAAATACTTTTAAATAACCCGAGGTACACATTAGGTGTTGGTGCTTTATAAATATGGTGTGGTACGTCGTTTCAGATACATTTCTTTATAATACAACAGTTTTACCTCTTTAGCTAAATATCTGAACCGATGGCGATGTCCAGTGACTTTTTTGTTGTGCGTTTTTCCTCGTGGAGCGCATTCTTGGGATTTGCACAATTTGCGCTGTGAATAAGGAGCAGCTTAATAACGAATTGTGCGCAATATAGAGATTGTGCAAATCCCAAGAATGCGCTTCACGAGTATCGACGTACAATTGTTCGCTGGACATCTGGTTAAGATTTTTAGCCTACAATTAATATTTTTTGAGAAATGTATCTGACATTAAGTGGCAACATCTCTTGTGTACCTCAGGTTAGCTATCCAGCTTTCCTCCCTCTTTTGCAGTCACAAAAAAGTATTCTTTGCTTGCGCTTGCCATCGTAATTTCGATCCACCATTTCTCCAATGCTTTGACATAACGCTGATTACATGTTTACCATCTGGTATTAAGGGACGGATGGATGTCAGACTATTTCATTCACATCGCATATTACACTTCTCGTCTAACACCCAACCCTGGTCTTGCACACATGGCCGTTCTCACTATTGAGCACACAGCCCGCTGCGCTGTATGTATTTGACATCAAAACATGAGGCGTAGGGGGAGATAACTCTACGCAACTGTGCATCGGGCCGCGGCTGACGCATCGCAATGTGTGGTAGAAACGTAACCACGATGCTGTGGCTTTTGGAGGGTTTTCGCAACCCATTTTCTCGAAAAAAAATCAGCCTTATTAAGAATAAGATATAATCTTTTAATAATCTGACCAAAAGTTGAATATTCATCGTCGCCGGGCGAAAAAAAATAAAATGATGGAATTCTAATTTTTATTTTTTTCAATTTTTCAAGAAAATTGGTCGCCGCGATCCGTAAACCAACTGAATAGGAAGAAACTATAAGTAAATAGTAAGCTTGTGGGTACAACCATGTGTAAATCTCTTTTGTGTGAGTGTTGGCTCTTAGAAGAGCCAGTTTGGTCTCGACGTTTCGAACAGCATATACTCTGCTCGTCTTCAGTAGAATGCTGGACTGCTGGTGGTGGTTGAGCTTAACATGGGTCCTTTTTATAGCTCCATGAGCTTAAGTACCGCTGGATGGATGCACATTTGGGCGGGAAGGATCCAAGCTATTCTTGGCCGGTGAAGCGTAAGAGTTGTGAAATCTGACTCCCTGTCATCATATGAACACAATGCATCAATTATTCTCCTATACATGTAGGACTACCTACAGTCAGCACATAATCACACCAGGAGTATCAATGGCGACTGCTCCGCTCCAATAACCCTATGTTTTGATAACCCCTCTGACCTACACACTAGGGTTAGGGTTAGAATCAGGAAAATACATAGTGTAGCGGTTTCGTCTCTGTCTGCGTCTCTGTCCCGGTCGGTCTCAGCCAACGTCAGCGAGCGGTCTGGCTTGGAAGGCTGGAGATGTCGATCCGTTTTGGCGGCAGTCTACCGCCAGGCCCGCAGTGCACCACACTAATCAATCCCCCCAGTATTGTAAACACACACACACCCAAATGGCGGGAAAGAGTACAGCAAATGACGGGGACGGACACAGTTCAATTGAGAGTGACTTTGACTTGTTTAATTACTCATTCCTCAAATCTCTCCTCGCCTACGTCACAAAATCTACTTCAAAAAGTTATGCGGCTGATCTTTAATTACACTCACTTTCTCTCATTAATTAAATGATTTCAAAGAGATGAACATAATACAGATTATGGTAAGTGATTGTGTAGGTCTGGATGTAATTACATTGACTCACACTAAAGTATGAGGCTCCTTCCCTGTAATTAGCGTTAACGCAACACTCACGTCAATTATTGTTTCACCAGTGCTGCTCTGACGGTCGCAACGCGGGAAAAGAGAGCGATCCACGCCCGCTCCGTCCTTTTATCTAACTTTGCTGTAGGCTGGTAACCCTCCAACAACTGTAACTTAGACCGTTACGCGACAGCTAGGAACTAGCCAGGGTTACGTTGCCAAGCGACCTAAAAAACTTCTAACGTATCGCCACCAATCGATACTGCATTGCGTTACAATAGTAATGTGTAACCTCGCCAATGGCATTGATGGTAAGTGCTGACAACAAACAGGTCAAATGAAGCAAAACAAATGTTGAAAAGAAGTCTATTAAGTAAAATTGTTTGACAATTTGATATTAAATCATTCATACTTTCTCGTTAGTTTATAACCAAAAGGTTTTAAGGGTCACAAGGGTCCAAAACACATCCTAACGAAACTCAGTTTTGTTAAGCCGGCCTCAGGTCGACCTACGATTTTCTTGCGCCCGCAACAAATCGTCGGCAATGCGCAGACAAAATATGCTCAGGTCGACTGCGATTGGTTCCCGACCGTCGGGATCACGTCGTACAAGTTGAAATTGTTCTACTCTTGCGACTGTTAATTTTTTCGAGCGGCGACTGTTTCCGATTGTCTTAAAATCATCGCAGTTACGCTCAGATCGTAAATAATCGCCGACTGAAAAGTTCCCGATGGTCTTAGCTCAGGCGCAGTGTGATCCTGAAAAGTCAGTCGCCGACTGTTTTTTGTTGACGCAAGGTCGACCTGAGGCCGGCTTTATATGTGTAAACTTCTTACGAAGCCATTAGCAGGGCCTAAGCGCAGAGTTCAATGTTACTGTTTAGTGTTCATAACATAGTTTCATGGTTTTTGGGACCCTGCCCAGGGTCCAATATCATAGAGCTGTTCAATAAGGGCGTGTATTACTAAAACTTCTTCCCAGCAAGAAATGAGCAGGATACCATTCACAAATGGTACTTGTGGCAAGGTATTATGGCTGGTTACCTTATTTTGGTAAACTATGTTTTGTTGTCACGGCTTAGTTAGTTTTGTGCTCCTTGAACTTGGGCCAGGGGCCTGATGAGTCATTGCAAAATCTGAATTTCTCATCTTTGGGGAAGTCCCTTTTACCTCTGAATAATACACAGACTACAGTCAGCATAGCTTATGCAGTCTGCCTATCACAGTGGTCTGGTGGCCCTGAAGGGACATCAAACATATATATTTACGTTAATATTTATGTAACTATTTACGGCTTTTGCCCCAATTCGCAAATATTCACATATATATTCTCGTAAAAATTTGCGATTGAGGCCAAAATCGTGAATATTTACGTAAATATTTACGTAAATATTTGCGACTTGTACCCCAATTCGCAAATATTTACGTAAATATTCATGATTTGTGCCCAAGTCGCAAACCCAGTCATCCGTGAATATTTGGTTTCTTTCCAGCT
This sequence comes from Pisaster brevispinus, assembly GCA_023634235.1. Lineage (NCBI taxonomy): Eukaryota > Metazoa > Echinodermata > Asteroidea > Forcipulatida > Asteriidae > Pisaster > Pisaster brevispinus. The sequence goes on from JAMKCF010000004.1 coordinate 26,080,647, forward strand.
AGCTGCGCACTGGGCCGAAATTTCCAGCCGCGTATTCAGGACAATTATAATCCATGCAGTTCAAGGAGGTAATATATCTGTCTGCCCATAGAAGTGATATGGTTTATCAGACTATGGAATACAAATTTCTTCTTTTTTGCAACATAAGGGTATACATTTACTTTCGGGTGAATGCACAAGTTTTTCAACAGTTGTCTATTATGGTCTGGATGATCGGCTAAATTCTCACCAAATTGTCAGCCAAATAATTGTATTCCACCTTTAAGTATGTTCAGTGATTTTATAGAAAGAGTGTTTTAAATCGCTCAAACTAGAAAAAGGGGAAACAGAATTGTTACCGCCTTGAACTGCATGGATTCTAATTGTCCCGAATACGCGGTTGGCCGGCCACGGAATCCACAGATAGAAATGTTGGCCCAATATGCGGCTAGCTGGAAAGAAACCAAATATTCACGGATGACTGGGTTAGCGATTCGGGCCCAAATCGCAAATAGTCACGTGAATATTTACGTAAATATTTGCGATTGGGGGAACAAATCGCAAATATTTACGTAAATATTTGTGATTGGGGGCACATATCGCAAATATTTACGTTAATATTCACGTCAATATTTGAGATTGAGGGACAAATCGTGAATATTCACGTTAATGTTTATGTGAATATTCACGTTTGTTGTCCCAATTCGCAAGTATTCACGTCAATAATTACGTAAATATTTGTGATTTGGGGCACAAATCGTCAATATTTACGTAAATATTCACGATCTGGCCCTCAACCTCAAATTTTTACGTGAATATTTATGTGAATATTTGCGAATCGGGGCAAAAAACGCGAACATTTACGCAAATATTCACGTAAATATATATGTTTGATGTCCCTCCAGGGCCACCATACAGTGGCATAATGTATGAGTTACAAACAGATAGAACACGTGTAGCAAACTAAGATGTTGAAAAGCAGTTTATCTTTTTAATTTATAGTCAAATTTGAAATGGCTCTAAGATTGCATGCATTTACAAAATTTAATCCAACAAAACATTTTCGTTTTAAAACATTTATTCACAAGAAGTAACAGCAAAATCATTTTATTCATAATAGGGGAATTTCCTGCCTTTGAACAATTGCTTCACATTCCTACATGTAACAAGGGCAACAGTCAGCACAGTTAATACATTCTGCAATCTACATATGATCACACTTACACTGTATTAGATATCCAGTGGCTTCAACATTATGAGCCACAATCAGGTCAAATTAAACTCAAATGTTGTAAAGTAGTCCATAATTCTGATTTATTGCAAAATTTAAAGGTGATAGATGAGTAGTGTAAATTGATAACATTAAACTCGCAGGGATTCTTGAACGCACTGTTGCTGCAGCCACAGTCATAGCTGTAGCCATAAGTCACTTGACTAGGGTGTGACCTTGTGACTAAGAACTGTTCAGAAATTAGTTTGGGATAGAAAATTTTGTATTAAAATAAAAAACCAAAAGTGTATTTATACAGCGTTGAATCCTTTAAAAAATACTGTCAGGAGGCTTTATATGAAAAGTAATTAACAATATTGTAGCATCACTATATTACAAATTACTAACTGTATCTTATATATAATTACAACCTGTTTCTTAAAGGGAAAATAAAGCTTTGGTTTTTGGAGGAGTAAGTTCATTTACACCCTCTAGTTCAAGAAACACACCATACAACCAACTTTTAGGCCTTGATAACTTCTTTAAATTGTAGAGGTTAGATTTTGTTGAAAATATTTTCAAAAGTGTCATGTTTTTGTCAGTGATTTTGTTTGCATAGTAAATTTGTGCCTAATTTGATTCTGCAGTTGAAATAACCATTGGTAAATGTTGGCTTCTTCATATATGCTACAAGTATTTTGTTAACTTTGACAATATTTCAGACATAGATGATTCTGTTGGCGATGCTGGTTCAAACTTTGAGTGAGCTTTCTGTTTGAAATTTTTTTTTGTTATCATGTTTACCAATCCTGTGTATTGACCTCAGTAAAAAATAAGCTCAGATAGTCAACATCTAAACACAAAAAATATTGAGTCTGCAAACACACATGTAATAATAATAATAAGGATTGGTTCTGATATAGTGCACGTATCCTAGTAGCTAGATCAAGGCACTTTACAACATCATTATTCCTTTTCATCAGGCATACTTTAACCATTCCTGAAACTTTCTCAACTCCCTAGGGAGCATACAATCCCAGAGCTGCTTAAATTAGCACCAATACAATACTGTCTCAGCCCTCTCAGGTTCCCATTAATACACCCAGGTAAAGAGAAGCAATTATGGTTAAGTGCCTTGCTCAGAGACACAAGTGTCCTAGCTGAGATTCGAACCCACATCCTGATGACTTAACCATCAGTACTTGAGTCTGATGCAGTTGACCGCTCGGCCATGACACACCACAATATGTGCCTGCTATTAATGTAAACATAAAGGCCATTTAGTAAATCATGTCATCATTCACATCACAGAGATTAAAGTGGCAAGTAAGATGATGGAGGTGGGGGCCAATACATGTACATTTCTAAAACATTTCTGCCCTATTAAAACCCTTATCTTAATCTTATTTTTCCCCAAACTAATTATTTTAAATGAAACATACATGTATAATTATTTACACAAAAACAAAACAATAAATATATCATGACAATAGTAGTGTTGGTAATGATGTGATTGTGCCTTTGATAACTCAAGCAAAGAGGTTTGGCACAAGAATCCTGATGACTTAGTCACCAGAATTTGAGTTCAAACAACACGCAGCATTACGCTAAAGGGCCATCACAGATTAGTCCTTAGAAAAAATATAGGTTGTACATGTCAAACAAGCAATGGCAGCCATTTTGACCATTTTGAAACTTTCTTGCTATTCTACCAATATAGTTTTTCAAATTCAAATCTGCGATGGACCTTAAGCCAAATATATGGACTTGGTGCTCGGATACCAGTGTCCTTAGTTTTCAGATACTCGAGTGCAACTTTGTCATCTTTGTTTACTCAGGAGTACTTGGTAGTCGGCTTTAAAGTACTTGACCACAAACACTGTCTTTTACGCAGAAAGCTTTTTAATAAAAGCTGACTAAATGAAACCAAACTAACCTTCTGTCAACTCCCACATGCCATCACTATCTACCTTACCACAGTAGTAGACCACGTAGCTGTCATACCTCTGCCCAGTATCAGAAATTGTCTGAGCAAAGAAGCTGTCAAGGTTGCCTTTAAGGGTTTGGAGTGAAAGCCCATCGACAAAAGAGTCCATGCTACAAGGTATAGCAATATGATCAAAGAAGTCAATGATGGATCTCCGCGGCAACTCTTCCAACTGTAACTGTCTATATTTACACAAAGAAAAAACACATTCAAAACTTACACATACATTTACAGGCAGTGGCACAAAACATTCAACCAATAGGCTGTGGAGAACCAGTGGTTTGGTTTGGCCATCATTGGTTCTCTCATGAAAGAGCAGCCTGCAATCAAATGCCAGCAAGGTACAACGGAGGTCTGGGTGAGGCTTTTTGTTTAATTACTCCATGACCTCATCTACTGCAAAGAGATTCTTTCTCAGGCAAGTTTTTACTGTCTGTATTTTGGTTAATTATCACCCACTATCAACAGTTGCAAACTGCTTCAGTTATTCCATAAACTATAAATTTATGCTGATGTACTTTCTGAGTATTGGCCCCGTTTGCACTTATGTCACACTCAGCTGCTCTCTGGCATGCTCACCATTTTGGAAGTAAAATTGCACGTAAAATTTATGGTAAGCAATGCTGTGATGCCTCAAATATTTACTACACTGTGTAACACACAGGCGCAACAAAGAGTATTGTGATAGGTTAAGATGTTTCAGTTATTTGTATTTTACCCAGAATTCATAAACACGAGTCCACAAAAGATGCATAACAATGACTACTCGCAGTTAAGTGAGAAAATTATACTTCTTTGTGATTGGCTTAAAAAGTACTCTCAACAAAACAGTACAAAGTGAGCACCAAATGACTGCACTTGGTCTGAAATGATAACTTTACAAAACCCAACATGTACAGATTTCAAATTAAGTTTTTATGTTTTATTTTAACTCTTACTCAAGGGACTTTGAAGGAGGTATGATGACACAAGCTGTACAAGCCCCTGGTAGGGACTTCCGGAGTGCGTCTGTGGCTGTATAGAAACTTGCCTCGACAAGAAGCACTATCACATAGCTTGCTGCAAGTGCCGCCTTGTCATCTTTATGCCATGGTTGCACTCCGCTTGGAATCAACAGTGTGACTGCACCAAGCACACCAAGAAGCAAAGTGGAAGCAAATGTTTTTTTGATGAGACAGTGTGTTAACTGAGCTTGTAAACGCATCCCCTTCGTTGCCATCATCATGTCCATACTAGTGTTGCCATTCAAGGCTTGATAGGCCTTAGTGCACTCTGACATTTTGTTGGAAAAGTGCCAGCACAAATGAATGAAATATGAATGGTAAAAGATCCACAACAAAAGTAATACAACAAAGAGAATGATCCAGTACCATGCTTTATGGTAGATGAAAGAAACTCCAGCATGAAAAAGAAAGACACCCTCAAAGACAATGACTATTATTATGAACATCTTTTGTAAACATCCACGGATACTGAACACACAATTCAATCTCTCTTTGATGGATATGTTGCTTGAAAACAAATCCAACACTGGGTCAATGAACAGGCGGCCAGCAAAGCAACATAATGCAGCATCGTAGAAAGGCACATCCACAGTCTTGAAAAATACCACTTGACATAGAATGACTGTTATCAAAATGAAAATAATGAAGGGGTTGTAAAAGCAAGCTACAAGTCTAACTGCCACAACAATGACAGCAAAGGAAACCAAGATCAAGAATAAAGCATACACGCTGTATTTGGAAAACAATGCCTGGTCCACGAGCAAAACCATTAATCCTGTCACTGAGAAAACAGCAAGCTCTATCATCTCAGCCCAAGTCACTGGACTGGGGGAGTATTTAATCAACCCAAAACATCTCTGGCAGATCGACCAAATGGCTTTGTAGCCAATGCTTACAAGTAGCATCCATGTTATTGCAGTTTTAACGTCATTCTGGATGCCACTGATATCTACAAAAGACATCAGACCAAGAACACAGCCACACCATGAACGGATGCAGATAATGAGGACAATCAAGAAAAGTTTATTGCCCATAATACAGTACATGAGGCAAAGAACACCAAACCCTACCAGCAATGCAATCAAAACCACAATACCAACGATTAATGGACTAATGCTGGTAGAACTCAACAGTGCAAACAAGCTGACCACCAAGGCAGATATGAGGACAATATATAAACCCGAAACACCAATCAAGTTCAGACAAGACTTCGATTCGCTGTCATTTTCCGCCATGGTTGAAGCCAGTCAAGAATAGTGGTTGCTCAGACTAAAGAAGATTTTATCTTTTCTTCGAAATGACAAGCCGTCAACCTTTAGCCTGTATGCAGAAAGAAAAATATAGGTTTAGAGAGAAACTCAGTTTCTAGAGATAACATTAAACGCAATCAAGTTAAGATAGCTCCAGGTTCTATTTTGTAAAGGTGTTATGTGAAATTTGCTTAGCACTGAAATTCAAGCTCAGCAGAAATGGGTTGCGGTGAACTATTAACTGAACCGTTTAAAGTGCCCTCTCCTGTTTGCAATACAGACAGGAAGTAGAACTTAACTACTTTGCATAAAAGGAAAACATTGTTTCATTCCAATAATGGTATGCCTTTCACTGCCACCCACTATAATGGCAGTGCGTGCTTTACTGTCGCACAATAAAATAACGACCACATCTATAAGGCAAAATTTACTGTTTTGATGCAGCTTAAAACTTCTTTTATTGCAAACTCATTTAAAACCAGAAAACAATTCAAAGTCAACTAAACAAATTGCGCCTTAACCTCTCATAGCTTAACATTTTCATGGAGTTGATTATCCCCTTAGTCAAAAGAACTGGCCCACGTTGCCTCATTACACAAGAAATTACAACATAAGGCATTCGGGTACGCCTACCCACAGAAACTACAAAACCCGCGGAAGATGTTGCTTCTTACAGAGTTGTGACAAAAGTGAGAGTTTTCTCAAAACTGTTTGCGCCTTCCCACAGGCCAGAACAAAATTTGGGCTCTCCTATTGGTTCGTTATCCAAACACAACATTTATTTTGCATGACCAATCATGCACAACCCCGCACAGCCCCGGCAACTGTATTGCCAGCTAGTCTTGCAGTGTGACACTCAAAGTTCCAAGGGTACTCAATAACATAATTTAAAGCTAGTACCTCAGCCAGATACTGGCCGGCCCGGAACAGATACAAAGCCATGCATAATGAATTTATGAGGTAAAACGAAATACAGTAAAGAATTGATGTTCACCAAACCCTGCATGCCACAATTCATTAAACATTTTACACTTGATCTGTTTCTGTTTCTGTTCCTATACTAGCATTCAGGTTCTGCAATATTTTTTGCGATTGGGCCTAATTACTCAAATGAAAGCATGCATAGCTCAAATGACATCATTGTCAAATGCCAATGTGCATACGGTCTATGACCAGGGGCATGGATGCAGTAGCAGGCCTGGTAAACGTTTAACAAACAAATTTTACATTTTTAACCTTCAAGAAAGACTCTGCTAGGGTCAAAACGTCAGGCCATTAACTCTTTTTCACTAATGTTATATTCACATACAAAATACATCTTACCTCTACTAATGTAATCAACAACACCAGTTTGAAAATCTCAGTTGCAGAAAATGTCTCTCTCCCTTCATTGGCAGTGTTCCTTTCTGTTTGATAGAAATACTACCCTGACTCTAGGTCAAGGCTGTGCTTTGTTAATATAGCCTGGCCCTCTCATGCCTGGCAAATTTCTCATTTCTCTACGTGTCGGGAATTTCCCCATTACACTCTTTCAATTCACACAGCTGCTCATCATAAGAGTATTGCGAAACCAGACTGGGGTAGTCCCTCTGTCATTTCAACACTACACTGCATTATAATTAGGCCTAGACGTCCCTTGTCTTTATCTGCAAAGATAAAGACAGGTACTGGTCTACAGGCCTAATGATTTCGTTGGATACAAAGATTTTATTGAATAAACATGCTTTGACATAAGCTTTCTGTATCTGCGATATGATTGGTCGATGTAACAAGTTGATTTAGTTTGTTAGCTTGCACTTTCGATCGTCTGCGTGCATGCAGCGTGATCATAATGCTGTATACTTCATGTAGTGTTGTTTTATTCACTATGTAATGTGAACATGTCAAGTGAATGCGAGTCTCCGTGTGAAATGAGTGCTAGGTCAAAGGTACATCTAGCAACATCTGGTCTGGCTGGTATCTGGCATTATTTACAGGCCTGAAAGTGTGACGCCAGATGTTTGGCCTACATTACATTATTCTCCCCTTGACTGGCTGTACATGTACCTAGTCAGCACACAATCACACACACTGTTTCATTGGTGACCACGCTTTAGGTTCAGACCCCTATAGGCTCCGACAACCCTATGTTTTAATAACCCCTCGGACCTACACGCTAGGGTTAGGTTAGATACTTGTTGTGCTCCATGATCTTGGGCCAGGGGCCTGATGAGTCATTGCAAAATCTGAACTTCTCATCTTATGGGAAGTCCCTTTTACCTCAGGGTTCACCAGATAGGGCATGGTATAAACATTCGACCATGTAACCTTGTTTACACAAGTGTGGTCTTGTACATTCCAGGGTGTTCCCTGGAAGGCAAGATAGTACACTATCCCTATGTACATTTGGAGTCATAATTACCACATAAAATCGTAAAAGCACAGCAGTACAAGTTTTAAGATGTGCCCCTTTCTTCACGTCAAATGAGTTGACAAAAATCGTCCGGAACAATTCCAATATATATCGCAAGAAAAATAAACAAAACTGTACATGTAGGACTTATCATTTTAGTACTGGAGACTTTATTCTCCTTTATTACTTTGCTTTATAACATCATTACTCTAATTATTTACAAATTTAAGACTACGAACAATTTATTCTTTCACAAGGCAAGTGTTAATTTGGGGATAAAAATTACATAAGATTTTCCGATGGGCAACTTAGCCAGCAACATGTCTGGGCCCAATTTCATAAAGCTGTTTGGCAGGAAATTCTGCTTACCAAATTACTTTACGGGGTACCAGTGGCAACAATGTAAACTTCATGGAATGTTGGCTGGTAGCCTGTATCTGCTAAGCAAGATTTTGTTATGCTTAGCAAGTTTTTGTGCTTACAGGCTTTATGAAATTGGGCCCCGTACAGGTATTGTAGCATCATATACTTGTGCTAAACATACTGTTAGACATGCAAAGCAGAAGTTCTATGAGGCTGATAATAAAGTTGTATAATTTTTGCCAAAATGAAGAGGGACAACAGTAGTAATTGTCTACGACCAGTATCTGCACTTTGTGAAAGTTTAAACTCAATCGGTCAGCAGAGTCACATGAAAACAGTAAAAAAAAACACCATTAGATGTTTCCACTGTTTTCAAACATCGGGTTTTGAATTCTTGAGATCAGACCTGAAGGGAAGTTTCTCACCATCTTAAATGATAATATTTCATGGAAGTTATGTGTAAACCTACATATGAACGTTTATATTTTCAATCTTACCAGTGCTGTTTCACATTGATAGCGGCTTACATGAATTAGGGCGATCTTCTTTCGGCATTATTGCACTTTTTGTGTTCTGTCTTTAGAACTTAAATTACAGTAACAATAAAATTTATCATGTGTTTAAGTTAACTGTAAATTTTCATTGTTTTCATTTTTACAAACTTTTTATTGAGAAAACAGCAGTGCACAGCACAAATTACATATACATGCAATGGAACAAATTTCTTGCAAGAAAGAAGGGTTTTCACAAAATGGTAGAAACAGACAATGTAGTTTGTACAAAAAAACTTTAAATGCAAATACTGAACAGGTGGTGAGTGGCTTTTGGCCTACCACTGGAAAGTTTGTCTGCACCATTTGTTGACATTTTTAAACACAAGTACAATAAAGTGAAGTTCGAAACTTTGCATGACGGAATACTAAGAAGGTAAAACTTGCAGGTACAACCATGTATAAATTTCTTTTGGAAGGAGTGCTGGCTCTGAAAAGAGCCAATGGTATTGCTATGAACAATTTCCCTTGTGTAGCACAGCAAAATGCTACACAAAATATCTCAGTTGCTTCTCAAAAACCACGAATTGGCAACTTGATATTCGCAATCACTGTGCACAAAACAGGTTCAGTCTAAATATTTGGCTATGCGAAATTGCTGGCCGAAATCGTTCCTTGTATGGTCTTGCTGTTGCATCTGCATCTACTAATAGATTATTTAGGGTCTACTTCTGAGATGTGTACACTACTTCCAAAAACATCTGATCAAACTTGAGGGCCGAACTTTTGAAAAATAACCACACAAATCTTTTATGGATTGCTGTGGCATGCGTGGGTTGCCCCTATTGGGGTTTTCCTGCCACATTTCTTTATCATCTTCAGACATACGGGTTACAGTATTAGTCACTTTTGAGGAACCCCCTGTTATAACAATAATAATAAATAATAGTTGGTCAAGATCTCCCATGATAAGTGGAATCACATTCCACCAAATAGTGTATCTTAGTTTCAAGTAAGCTTTTCCATATTAAACTTTCATAAATGTAGCCATGTAGGAACAAATACAAAATTACTGGCAATATCAACAAAGTTTAATCTTACAAAAGTTGAGAATGCTAAAAAAAAGAGACCAAAAAAACCCAAACTTTACCGGTAATAAAATTTCAGCTTTTAAAATGTTTTCTACTTGTTGGGGAAAATACAAAATACCTACAAATTGACAAAACCAAAGTTAACATAAACTCTAGTAACCTACTAAATACTAAACACATGTTTGTACAGTTTCATCTGTTAACATACACCAAGTTATTCCCTCTTTTTGTCTTATCAGAATATTTAGCTGTTTACCTCATTTTTTGCAAAACCAGATGGAACTGTAATAGACACATGTACACATGTAGTAGGTAAAATGCACTCTAATTTATTTTTAAGTACTTACAAATTCTCAACCTTGCAGGCCTCGAAATAAACCCACAGCACCCACAGCAATTGCCGTGGTGCCCTGTGCTTTTGATGTGGTGCCCTTTGCAAAGTTCCAATACAAATTTACATTTTCCTCACAGAAGTGCCCCTTACCAGAGGGAAATTGCCGTGCCCCTTCAAGAGCGAAGTTCAAGGCCTGACCTTGTGATGGAACGTCCCATTACAATTAAACAAAAAGAATTGTAAGAGATTTCAGAAATCTTTCCAAATCTACCAATAACTTATACTCATCTCCACACTTAGTTTTGTCTGATTTTAATATAACAACCAAAGTTTACCTGAGGTGCTGACACTTTTGGATTCAAAGGTTGGAGTTGCAATGTTATGCTAGCTGATAATTAATGCATGAATGAACAAGCTTACACCATTTCCTGTGTTTCCCTAAATACATTGGCCGTCTATGGCCGACAGCTACATATGAAGCATGAGATCACACCCAAGTATCCAGGTCGTATGGTAAACTTGGGTGTGATCCCTGGTTGTATGGCAGTTACAGTTTGAATGGCTTTTGACTGGTACCCCCAAGCAACAAAGATATGGACATAGTCGGTTCTTCAATATCAACAAAACGGACTGAGAGTACCGTAATTTTCGGGAACGAAAATCTCTCTAACATTTTTTTTTCAGAGGTCACTGTAGAAGCTGCCGAAAATAAATGCCGCATCAGAAAGTGCCCAATTTACATATCACGCAGTGAATAGGGTTGAACTAGCGATGTGCAAGTCAAAACTCTTCCCTCAAAACTGCGGAAGCTTACTTTACATGCCAGTGTATTAGCCGCCTGGAATATAATCCGCTGAGCACATTGAAGGCACAAAAAAAACAACTGTTGCACCACGGCTTATGGTCTGAAAATTACGGTAACTAAAACCAAACCTTTTTCCTCCTAATTTTTTTCCAATTTCTCACTTCTTTATAAGGTTTGTTTAGGTTATTAGTCCTCATTCTACGAATTTGAAAGCAATTCTTTATGTAAAGCATTCATGCAGTATTTTTTTTAGCAGCTCTCTGGAAATATGTCATGGTTTACGTTGAAGTTTTTGACTTAATCAGTTTACAACCGGGTTAGACTTGAACCTCACGGCCTACATACTCCTCAAGGTTGTCTCCTCCAAAGTGGTGAACTTGGTTATTCATGAAGGTCATGATCTAACCAGCTTAAAACCATGTCCTGTATTGATGACATGAGGGGGTAACCACTTCATCTTCCAACGTTTCAAGCAGTTCCAGCAAGAAAAATTGTACTTGTCCAGTGCACTTGGAATCCTCAGGACTTTAATTAAGGGGTGAGTCAAGCGTGGGAAGCTCTGCTGCCAGTGCTCTTCGATATCCTCATCCGTTGGGCGGTGGAATTCAAACTCACTCCACATACGTGAAACTGCATAAACAGCTTTCACATTGCCCCCTTCCTCCTTCCATGTTGCCGTGTGGCTGCTCTCCGAAGAGCAATTGAAGTCTACCCATTCGTGAGTGAAGTCCCCGACTGCTACCGACGCCCCGGTCTCTGGGTCTTTGGATTTGCCTATGATGCACGCCTGCATCCCGATGACGTTGGTGGTGTTCTTGGGGATTTGTTTCAGCCAGTCTACACAGCTGTTTGCATCTTGTATCAGAATCAGTCTGGACTGCGAATCTTTGATGCTCGCTTCCTGCCACAGCTCAAGGATGGTCTCAAACTTGAAGATTTCATTGTCTGATTCAAAGGGAGACAAATCATGTTTTATCAATCTAAAAAAAAAGGAAGGTTCCTTGAAAATTAAACCTGGGCTGCAATCCACTTGCCCAATGATATAGCAAACATGTACGCACACATTCAAGCTGAGTGGAAGTGTTTTTATGAGCGCAAATCTCAACAACCCATGTTAATATGCCACCCACTGCCATGCCGTTTCTTTAAATTCAAAAGTTCCTACTTATCATTCACTTACAAAAAGAAACTTAAACCCAACTACCTCGCACTACCCACCATCGACAAATACATTCCACTTATTTGGGTAACGACAAAACTGGACTTTCTGCCACTTTTGAAATGTTCGGCCATTTTTAAAGCATTTCCCTAATGACCCAGACGTAGGTTTACCATCTGCTGCTGATGTGTTGCTGATGTTTGTCAACTTTGGCAGCACCCACTCTCTTCCAGCAGAAATTGTTTGCTACATTTGCCCCAATCAGAATGCACCTCAGGGAAAAATGCTGAGCGTGTCTACCCGTTGACACCAAGGACTTTATCAAAAGGGGTACAGGTGCTGTGACAGAGCAAGGACGTCCTCGCTTCACTTTCGTGTACAAAACCAATGAAGACGTCGCTAAAAACACAACAACAATGAGAGAACAAATAGAAGCCCTCGATTTCTCAAGTTGACAGACATGGGTGAGTACGATGACTGTGTCTGCTATGCAGGCCCTCAACGGATCAGGGTAGCAATACTATGTGATACACCTACGTATGGCAAACTAAACCACATCAACCCAATGACAATGCCCCAGGCACCTTCTCACAACTATTCCAGGATAAGTTGTGGGAAAGTTTATCCACAAAGGATAGATCATTGAGGGTAAGTTGCAGATGGATCTTCTTTCATTATCACTTTTACCCAGTACAAAGTTTGTTTTATCCGCAAGTTAGCTCGACTCAAATTCAGTACAAGCCTGCAATGATATCCCATTGAGATGTTGAAACACTCGTGGGTGGTTTGAGGTACTTAGAGAAAATAAAACCACCATTAAAAAACTGCTTAATGTGACAGATGCAAAGTGGCAGTATACTTTATTGTGTTTCCTGTCAACTATTTAGTTCACCCTCAAAATTCTTTGCTAATTACTTCTAAAATATTTTCAGATTGTCCAACTCTACCCATGCTTATCTTGTGAGAAGGTATCAGTAAAATGAAATCTCCATGGATGTACTTGGCTTTGGAAACCAAACTGGAACACCTGGGTACAACAAGCCATCAGGACTCTTTGTTGCAAAGGATCTTTGATCCAAGATGCACTTTGCATTAGGTATGACCCAGGTTTTCAGTTGCTTTCAATAAGAATTCTTAAAGAAAATGGGTAGCTAAGGACCCTACCTGCCAATGCCCAGTCCCCATTGGGATGCACATGACCACTGTAGTACACAAGGTAGGTGTCGAACCTCGGACCGTCTGGCATCTGCCGAGCGAAGAAATTCCTCATCTTGGCCTTGAGGGTGGTGAGGCTGAGCCCACTGGTGGAGAAATCACAGCTGAAGACATCGATCATGTGATGTAGAAAGAAACGCTGCATGGTGCTGAGGAGTCTAATGGAGCGGCTGTTCACTTCCTCCATGCTGGATGCTGGGAGTAGAACCGGAGACCCATCAACTCTACGACAGGAGGAAAAGGAAAACAACAACATAAACATTCCCCATCAAGAGACCACCATCTTGGCCTAATTTCATAGAGCTGCTAAAGCAGAAAATATTGGCAAAAACCTTTCTGCTAAGCGAAACAAAAAAGCAGTACACCAGTCACAGATGGTACATGTGACACGGTGTTTTGGCTGGTAACCTGATCTAATAAGCATAATTTTTTTGCTGAGCTAACTTCTGTGCTTAAGCAGTTCTATGAAATAAGGCCCTGATTTGACTGTTGTATATGAATGTATAACAATCTTCTAACAATATTTTAAAAAGTTATCAGGTGTCATTGGAACATCTGTTCCCCGGAGATTCTGTCCCCCATTATGGGAAATTAACATGGGCTGAAGGAGGTTGTTTCAAAAGAGGGCGCTATCAGAAGAAATTTGTACAGAGTTTGCCATACTGGGGGGGGGGGGGGACAGAATCTTTTGCGGACACAGGCAGAAAAGATTAACAGTTGGCCATCTTTAAACGATCACAGATGAAGAGCAGAAAAATTGGACAGTATGTGCAAAATGTCATCCCTGTTTTCCTTATAGACTAACATTGCTTTCAAGATGATATGGGAGAAGTTTTTTCATTTACTTTTTAAAGTATGTTTTGAGTATTTCTTACTTTTTTCTCTCGTTTGAAACTAGATTGTTACTGATAACTTTGAACTTGAGTACCCAGCGCAACATTGTGGACACTTTCAATAAAAAAGTAATAACCACAAGGGAAACTGACTGGGTAAACTTTTAAATAATTTGGGGTTGAAAAAAGAAAAATTGAGTAGAGCGACATTCGAACCCGCGACCTCGGGATCAACGTGCCGGTGCTCTGAGCTATCTAGTCCTATGTTGGCGGTCTCCCTATTTTGTCAATATCATTGTTCGGGGTGCCAGTCAGAAGCCATTCGACCTGTAACTACCGTGTAGACAGGGATCATTTTCATAAAATTCAGAAGACTTGGTTATTCTTTATGTGTTAGCACATTTGCCCCTTACCTACAGAAGGCTGATGGGCCAACAACTGCGTAACCCGTACATGTTCCTCCAAGTGAAGTCCCCAACTCATACAGCACACCGTGCAGCATGCTCTCAATGGGAAGCACTATCAACCAGCTTGCCATGAAAGCTGCATTGTTGTCCTGCCAGGACACCCCGCCCAGAAGCAGCGTGGTGATGACCGCTGTTAAAATGAGGCTACGGGAGATCAGAGCGAAGAAGCGCATGCCTTTGGCTGCCATGACCATGCCGAGATTCCTGTTGGTCTCTTCCTGCACCCCACGGTACGCTTGGTAGCATTCCGTGAGTTTGTTTGTGAATGTCCAACAGGAGATAATGAAGATGATGTGCAGACAGACCCACAGGAAACCAAAGACGATGAAAGCGGGTACGGCGTAGTACCACTCCTCATGGTAAACAGTGGACTCTCCGGCAAGAACGAAAAAGACAGTCTCAAAAGCAAGCACCAAGAGTATAAAAATCTTCCGGAACCACCGGTGTGTGCTAAATACCACATCCCATCTCTCCATGCCCGACAGACTGCAGTAGTATAAATCAAGGACGGGATCCACAAAGAGACGTACGAAGAAACAACTCAATGCAACTACATTGAAGGACAGACTCACAGTGTTAATGAAAGCTGCTATAGATATGGTAAGAAACATGGCAAGACAAGGGATGGCAAGAAACACTTTCAGCCTAATCGCCATCAATGTGAAAGCACAGGCAAACACCATCAACAACATCGCGTACATGGCTTGGGTATGTAGAAAACAGGCGACTGAGAACCCAACCAGTTCAAACATCTCCACATGGGTTAATAAGACAGATGAGTACGTCACTAACCCACAGAACCGCTGCACCACAGCCCAGAACACTTTGATCACCATACTTGTCATCAACATCACCGTTGTTACTACAACAGGAATCTCCTGGACCTGGTACGTCTCAATGTGGACAAAGGATATGAGACCAAGAAGGCAACCACACCAGAGATGTGTGACACTGGAACTAATATCCACCTTGTTGAAGTAGTAATACAACATACCACAGAAAGCGAATAAGAACAAGCCACAACCACCGATGACAATAAGCATAACATTGTCGGTTTTGAGCCAACTGGCATATAGGCCTGCTGTTAACGCAGCCACCAGGATGATGTAATCCAAGTAAGCCAGCATGTACAAGCCGCACTTCACTTTCCTACTCTGTTCCATCGTTCTTAGGGGTAAGGCCAAGATGTGGCTGGTCAAATAACGAATGGAGTGCATGAAGACACTGGGTCACGAAACCCTTCCCAGTCTGAAGATGACTTGAAGTTAAGATCACATCATCTCATCGATGAGTACCAGTACTATCGGTTAAACCTGCAACGAATCATGACAAATATTACAAGACAAATTCTTACTGATTCACTGTATGAAAGATGGTGATAGAGGGTGTATTGGAAATGTAAAAAGCTTCTGATGCTGCGCAAAAAGGGACAACTTAATAATATGAGACTTAAATACTTATACAAGAAGAATTTGTATAACAAAATTGTCTTGATAGCACATAACTGTTTTATTGTTTGGCCAATACTAGTCTTGCTCCCTTTTTTGAAACATTTTGCGCATCATTAAAAACTTCAGACTTCATTGCCCCCCCAAGGAACTTCATCTGGGGCCATAAAGAAAAAGAAAAGGACTTACTATGCAAATTAAATGTAATCTCAAGTAATAAAACGAAAAAAAAAAAAATGAGTGAGTTATAAACGTGGTATCTAGTGTTTATGAAGTTGGATCGCATCCACTCGGCCACAGGAGCTGAGGATACAAGATCTTGTGGGATGTTTGATTGATTTCTTGCATAATACTGTGTTGCTGCAGCCTTTTCGCAAGAGCCCTGTGGTGTAACCAGACATTTTCATTGGGGTGGGGGGAGAGCAAGCGGGGCAGACATATTTTTTTAATTTCATTTTATTTATTGATTGAGTTATTTATTTTTTAGTTTATATATTATTTATTTTTACGGAAATGGTAGCTAAAACGCAAAATGTTGACCTATGAAAAGGAAAATTCTAGGGCACATTTTCTTAGTGTAGACAGAACTCTTGTGTACTCATGTCCAAAGGAACTAAAGATGGAGTGTGTAGCAAGCAGTGTTGTCAAGACCACTAGACCAAGGTCAGGCAAGGACCCGAAAATTGCCCTTTCTCATTATTTTGACACTTTCAAATTCAATATTAGTTCAAAGTTCCTGTTCCCCTCTCTCTACACAGTCTGTTAACCCTTCTTGACAGGTAAAGACATAACTTGACATAAATTAAACGAGATAAAGTGGCGGCCGCATACGGTATTTTAGCTAAATGAAATGTTTTGGAATATGACTATGACAAATCATTAAAGATTTATTCATTTAACAAAGACAACAAATTATGTAAATAATGGAGACCTTGAGTTGACTTGAGTCATATATATTGTAAGTTATTTTATTAGAGAGATTTACGTCCAAAATTAAACAAAATACCTGAAGCTACGAAGACGCTCCACCGTAAAAAGTAACTTCATATCCCGATTCCCGACCTACTTCTTCCAAAAAAAGGCGGACTCCTTTTGATGTTGTTTTCCTTACTTTTCCCCCCACACAATCTGTGCAGCAGCGTATGTAATGTACACTAGGTTTGGTGCTTTCGACTACGAACTTGGTCTATAGTCTGTTATCGTTATAATAATTTACGTTTTCTTATAAAAAGTTTCACACTAGAGACGAGGAATAAGACACAGTTGGTTAAAAAAAAATCACTGACAACAGAGGGCGCTGTTGCTCAGACTTGTGGTCGGTCTTAAAACTAAAAAACTTCCAGTGGAAAGGTAAGCGTCTCTTTCATGTGTCTTGCTATTTTATTCCGTATAATTCACGAAGGTAGTTATTCCTGGTTACAACAAGTACTACTGCTATGCCATCAGTCAAAGCTTGATTACTGAGTTTTACACAGTTGTTAGTGAGTAACATTCACATTCTGCTGACTTGGCCAGTCAGTGGATACTCGTCCTAGCTAGTCCAAAAGCGTGTTGTGTTTTTTTAAAAAACACCACACGCTTTTGGGGAAAATCGAATGATGAGTGTGAATTTTGGTTCACATACAAACAACTTGCTCGAAAATTCATACTTTGTCTGGTTCCCTCAACAACTTGACAACAATGATATGATCAACTGCTACAATCTAATGGAGACCAGGCTGATTTACTCGGCGAGGTCATTTAATTGCATCTCTTGTCTTACTACAAAGTCTAAGTTAGACTTTGTACAGACGGGTGTGAGGGTACCGGTCACTTCGGCACCTCGCAAACTCGGCACCCACAAACTCGGCACCTTGCAAACTCGGCACCTTGCAAACTCGGCACCCACAAACTCGGCACCTAGCAAACTCGGCACCAACAAACTCGGCACATGCACAAATACAAACTCGGCACCCAGTCCAAAACAGCCGATTTACAGCTTCTACAAACTCGGCACCCAGTCCAAAACGGTAGACGCGTTTTACATAGCGCACACCCTCTCTTCTCATGGAACACCAACGCATGTGGTAATAAGTTAAATTTAAATTATGAAGTTTGGAGTATTTGATGCCTGTGTATTTAATTTTTCTCTGGTAGTAAATAATATGCAAACAACAGTAAGTGGAGGAAGAGTCTACTAGAGGGTCGAAACTGCCACTTACCATGCTATTTACCATAGGTCCTCGTCAGCTTATTCTATTTTAAGATTTAAATGAATGAAACAAATAAATGTATTTAACAGGATAGATGCAATGCGAATTGTAAATACATGCTAGATCTTTATTTTCCAATACTAACATGTTTGGTTTAAACACGAGACTAAAACATAAACACACTTGGAAGTTTAATTAAAAATTAAATAAATATGTAGATAAATTAAAGGAAACATCACGGAGATGTGAATTACTATTAGAGGCCAAAAACCGGACAGTTTTTTTCAGAACTAAGAAGTCTACCGAATTCCGAATCATCTACTCCGCGGCAGTAGAGTATAGCAATACAAGTTCTCAAAAGAACATAATCTACACATGGTGTGTTACCGGTCGCAAAATTTGACACCACATTTTTATTTATGAGACTGATGGCCCAGTAGGCACCAAGGAGGCTTACGGTAAATATTGACTTCAATATTCATATTTACAACGCACAACGCAATTTTTAAAAATACAAATTCCATAGTTTCCCTACCCTCCTGAGACCAAAAAATAGCTAGTAGGCCTAACACTTCCCGATCCCCCTCCATGATGCTATATCTTCCGTGACATTCCCGTAAAACAAAACATGATCGTTTGTACATGTACAGTACATGCACGTGAATCCACGTACGTTACTTATTGACCTTTCTAGCGGTTTACAGAACAGGTGCCGAGATTGCTAGGTGCCGAGTTTGTTAGTAAAAAAAGGCCGGTGCCGATTTTGTATGGCGCCGACATTCTTGGTGCCGAGTGGGTGCCGAGTTTGCAAGGTGCCGAGTTTGCAAGGTGCCGAGTTTGTGGGTGCCGAGTTTGCGAGGTGCCGAGTTTGCAAGGTGCCAAGTTTGTGGGTGCCGAGTTTGCGAGGTGCCGACGTGTCCGGTATTCGGGTGTGAGATGCGCACCGCATTAGTCATTGTAAGTTGTTCACAACACTTTGATTGCGCTCGGCGTGCTGAGTAAGTCTGGCACCGATTTGATCAGTGCACTGAGCGTAATCAAGGTTTTGTGTGCATCTCACGCTCGCCTGTGCAATTCAAAGAGATGTACGCAAACCAACGTGCCTAGCCTGCCTTCCGTATGCCACAATGGTCAACTCATGCACCCACCAACTCATATAGACACAGTGTACACACACACACACACAGACACGTACCAACGCCAAGTCGTATACACTTGTACGCAGTGTAATTCTACGTGTTTCAACCACATGGGAAACGGACTGTTTTCTGACTGTTTTCTAAAAGCATTAATTATGCCACTGAATCAGAAGTAGGCTCCTAGAGTTGGAATTATTACGCAACCAGAGCATTGCACGAGGAGACAAGTCCAAGGCAGAATCTTCAAGCTATGGAACGCCTACCAAGCCAGGACACTGAACTGAAGACATCCAGCCTGATGTTAGCAAGCAGCCACCTCCATGGACCATCACCATGACATGGTCTTGTGATGTGAGCATCTTCTAGCCCAAAACCAAACGGTCCTTTTCAGGACCCATTAAACACTACCGGCCCTTCTCAGGGCCACATACTTACCAAAGAGACTGAAGCTGAACGAGTCTAGAATATGGATATTTTTCAAACAGCAAAAACTTTCTGTGTCTAATAAATTATACTAAAAAATGTTTCACTTTAATGGAAAAAAAAATTACACTTTAGTAATTAAGGAAACTTTCCACACAGCAAAAACTTCCTGATTTCTAAAATATCTTTAACAAAATAATATATTATACCTTTTCAGAAAGCTTTTCAGATTTTAAAAATTTTTTACCATCAAAACTGCAATCAGATTTCAACTTTTGTTAAATATCGAAGGAAATAGAAACACACAAATTGTAAACTTAATAGTTGTCAAACCTCTGTCAAAAACTGTTCATTCACATTGTCGAAATTTTGCATCATCTTATATAATGCTTTGCCTCAAAATGGCGGTAACCTTTTCCCCATTTAAACACGTAGTAAATTATACTTGCGTACGATTTGGTGGGTGTTCGAGTTGGTGCATTTGAGTTGACGAGCATTCCTTACTTCTACTTCTCTACTTCTGCTTCGTTACTCGGCAGGATCCATAAGTTAAGACAAAAATGTTGAGGAGAAATTATAGTAAAGTGTCTTGCTCAAGGACACAAGTGCCGGGACCGAGATTTAAACCCACATTGTGATGACTTTGCCAACACAACTTGAACTAGGGTGTTTTACCGCCTTGACTGAAAGCTTTGAATTTTCTTCATCCATGGTTACTATAGTGTTTAGTGTTATGGTAGTAAAATACGGTGGACATTTAGTTGATAGCGAGTTTCTTTGTTTCACAGTGTTAATTGTTTTGGTTTTTTGTACTTTAACATGACAGTGTTACCTGGTGACTGTCTGGTTCCGCTCCAACACTGTCATTGTGACTTTGTAGCCAGGTGATGGGAATCAGACCATTTACAGTTTCGGACTTCGCATGATCATTAAAAGCACATATTTGCTGAAGGTGCCTGACCAACTACAAACCAGCCCTTTGCTTGCTGTACAATACATAACGGTCCTGTAGTGGATGCCAAAGTATATTCTTGTACATTTTGGTGGCTGTTTTTTTTCATCCAAAAGATCTACCTGGGTGTTATGTAAAATGAATAATAAATGTTTTTGCATTCGTGCAATGGAGAGAATATTCATGAGTTGAAAGATGGAATGTTCCATTCAATGAGGCGAAGATGGCACATTCCATCTTTCAACTCATGAAAATATTCTCATCATCATCAATTCATCATCTGCTGACTACGAAATAAAGTCAACAATTTTGTTCTTCGTTGTGTTGTAGGAAGTGGGGTTATCAATCACTCTACACTAACTGATCACAACACCCCCTCCTGCAAAGAATACAGGGCTACCCCAGCTACAGCAGTTTAGCAAAATTTATCTTTCTTTCAAGAAATTAGAATCAATTGTGAAGTCGTCTCAATCAGGAGCCAGCGAATATGGGGGAGAAATTCTTTGAAGTTCAACAGCAGATGCACAGAGACAATGAAGATCTGCAGGATTACCTACGAGACCTCAAGAATTGGAGTCAGGACATCTCCAGGAAAGACGAAGCCTTAAAATCGGATAAAGTTACCGACGAAAAGGTCAGTTCTGCTCTCTGCAAGTCAATGGAATTGTAAAGAGTATTTATGTTGAGGCCTCAGTATTATTCTGAAGAAGAGAGCATTCCTAATCATATAATCCTCAAATTTTCCTACCAGAACCTCAACCATAGATGCCCAACTTTGGCTGTGTTTTCCCTTAACCACTTCACACTGGGATTTCAAAAGTTAGCTTAGCACAAATAGGAATGCTCACCCAAATTACTAGCCTGAATCTTTGTCTTGGTTGGTGAAGTTCATTTTTTTAACATAGTCACCGATATCAATTTACCGTCCACATCACGAATTACTGGAGAAGAGATATCTGTATCACTGGATCAGATTTATAGACTTGCCCAGTCCCTCTGAGTCAGCCTCCTTAACAGTCGATGTTGCACCTCTATCGGTGACTAATACAAAAGCAGCATCGCCAAATCAAGACTTGTAAAATCTGTGACCAGTGTCCAGCTTATTCTTGCTAAGCATAAAGTTGTTAAGCAACTGGCCCGGCCTTTACAGCTATTAATTACTACGTTTCATTTTAGTCACTTTTTCCGACTTTCTTTTGTTTTGTAAAGAGTACATTTTGTTGTTGGCATCATTGTTTTAACAGCCCCTTCCACCTGTGAGAAACCAACATCAGAAGAAAGCTAACAAGAAGAAGAAGAAGCCAAGCTCAAAGCAACAATCCGAGGTCAAGAAACCCCAAAATGGAACGCCCCCTGGGAAGTCTCGAATCAAAGCCTATGATTACAGGACGTGGGACAAGTTTGATGTGGTATGTAACCAACTAACCACACATCCTAATTTTGTAGTCAAATTCAGTTTTGTGATGCACTCATTTGTCAGTAGACAGAGTCCTTATGAAGTGGAACAAAAATTACAAGTCTCTAACCTCTTGTTCAAACATTGTAAAATGCCATTGTATTTGATACCCTTCCAGCGCGAATTTTGTCAACGTCCAATAAGGTCACATTTCAAATATACAGGAAACTTCTACTTCATTCCTGGATTTGGATGATATTTAACTAAAAAGCCATTGAGTTTGTCATTTTATCTGACTCTAAAATTCCTGCATGGAATGTACAGAGCCATTTGTTGTTGAAATCCAAAGGTGTCATGTTTCAAATTTCGCTCTGAAAGAGGTACAAATAAAATGGCATTTTATCCCATTTTGCGTTGAGGCTGGAGACTTATTTGTTGCTCACTTTCATAAGGACTGTATTTATTGGAGAATGAGTGCAACACAAAACTGAATTTGACCTTTCAGTGCACAAATCCATCTTAACATCTATTAAAATCACTGCGGTACATGCTGCTATAACATAGGATTCAAACCGCCTCTAACCGCTGGGGTAGCTCGGTGGTGTAGTGGAAAGACATCTGTTTAGCAATGCAAACGTCGTGGGTTCGAATTCCATCTGAATGTTTTGCCTGTGGTTTTTTTCACAGATATCGGGAAAGTACTGAGTATACATTGCTTAATACACATCAGTGTAAGGGTAAAAATAAATTCAACATTTTAACATAGGCGCGACATTCGTACTCAAACAAAGTCAGGCCTGATGCCTGAACATTTTGAATATGCACATAACCCTATTGGTTGCAATATACTATTTAACCTTCAATAGCATGACCTTTGTAAAATAATTTATTTGCCGGAAATAGTAACGTACTGATTAGTTTCCATCTAGACATGTGTATTAACCGATATTTCATGACATCTATTAGGACAAAGCATGTGCTGAGTTGGATAGTGATGAAGACATGCCAGCAGATGTGCACAATGATGAGGATGAGCGAAACGAAACAGATAGTGAGGAAGAAAGAGAACTAGAGATGCAACGCAGAATCCAACAAGCTAGTATGGAGAAGGACAAGGTACGGCAACATTAATAAGGGAATAAAAGAGTGGGACGTGGTCTTGAATGTTCGTTTAAAACTGGTGTGGTTGTGATGATAAAAGACCGGACCTTCGGCTCGGTCCATTATCGTATGGCCTAGCTCCTGCAAGGTTTTATACAAGTGGCCAAGACTGAGGCCCCACTCTTTTATATGCCATACATAAATACCATTCCATTATTTGATCAAAACTTGTAAAAGTTCAGAACAAATCTGACAGTTTAGCCTCAGCTCACCTGGACTCTGCTGCGTTGACTTATCCATGATGAGGGCTAAGTCACTTCTTGAAACTTGCAGGGTTAAGTTTCAAACTATTTCATACAAGTTTCAAACTTGTGCGAGACAAACTTTGCGACCTACAAACTTAAATTGGAAAATGAAGTCTGCGCGCTCCATGCAATCAAGGCCTTTTCTCCTTTTGTGAAAGGCATATCTGTGAGGAAACCATTATTCACAGCTTTTGATGCTCTTGGCGCATGAACATTATTACCCCTGGTCACTGGGCCATTTGTTTCATTCCATAAACCATCTCGGCTCCCTTGGGAGTATTCAGCAATTACATGTAGCGCACCAAGCTAAATCAATCACAAGAACTATCTCTGCCCTCACAGGTACCCATTTCACCCCTGGGTCAAGAGAAGCAATTATACTTAAAGTGTCTTAAGGATACAAGTGTCTCGACCGGGAATCGAACCTACAGTTGTTGACTTGGCCACCACACCTCGAGCCTGATACACTAGACCGCTCGGCTACGACATGCCCGAACAAGTTGGATATTAGATGCTTCAGGAGATGATCAGGGCCCCGTTACATAAAGCTGTTAATTCTGCTTAACAAATTTCTTTACTTAGCAAGAAATGAGCGGGGTACCAGTGCTAACAATGTAAATTTTCTGGAATGTTGGCTGGTAACCTAATTCTGCTAAGCAAGATTTGTCTGTGCTTAGCAAGTTTTTGTGCTTACAGGCTTTATGAAATTTCGCCCAGAGCATACCGCAAACCCCACTAGACCATACTATTTCTCTCATGCAAGCTTCCCATCTTTCTTTAATTGTTATTATGTAATTACAGGGCAATGCATTGTTCAAGAGAGGCAACTATGATGACGCTGTTATATGCTACACTGCAGGTATGGAGGCCGATCCAACCAATGCTATCCTACCAGCCAACAGAGCTATGGCAAGACTCAAACAGAAGAGGTAAAGATCAACAGACTTTATGGAGGCAACAGAGTGCACTTGCTTCCATGCCCTTGGCAATAGCCTTGGTGCCCTTTGTAATATTCCAGTATAAATTTTCATTTCCCCGATAAAGATGTACTCAGCGAATGATTTCCCTTGATTAGTGTACCAAAATGCTGCACAAAAAATCAGTTGCTACTCCAAAATTTACATTTACTTCTCAATATTAGCATCAGTGTTCACATCGTTCTAAATAGTTTGCTATGTACAGACCTGGAGTATCATCTTTGAGAGAGCAAGGCCGTTTTTTATTGTGCAAAGGGCACTTCCATTGGAAGATCTTGAAGTCTATGGGAAACTTTTGAAGGGGCACCAAGGCCAAGACAAGGGGCGACAGAGGCCAGGGTCTCCATGGCCTTTTTGTAATTCCAAGCCTGCATGCAAAAGTGCTGGATGAAATTGTTCCCTGGACTCCATATTCACCAAATATTTGCCCATCTGAGAATGAAGGCCTGCGGCCAATTTCACATGTCATAGCGCTGCTAACCGTAAGCTCGGGAAGAGGCATGCTAACCTACCGGTGCTTACTGTAAACAAATCAAATGATTGCATTTCCATGGTGAATGCACAAGCTGACAGCTTAATATTATTGTTAACCTGAGATATTTGCTCGATATGCAAATATTTTTGCTGAAGTAAACAGAAACATTTGCTTAACGTTAAGCAGCTCTGTGATATAGAAACAAACTTTACTTTGAAAGTGATACCCATCGGAATCCGCCAACATTAAGTGTTTATTCAACTATTGTTTGCTGAAGGCCATTCTGATTCCAACATGATACAGCCTACTCCACTGCTTCAATTCCCAGTATTTTTGAACGTGTGAGGGCGTATGTGAACCAAGTTTACGTGATGCCAAACAAGTGAAATAAAAATTGTTTTCATTATTATAAATTTGTATCTACTTGGCCATTGGTACAAGAAAACAACACACAGACAATCAAACTAAGGCTGTGTTCAAAATTGCGGCTACAGCTAGAGCTATGGCTATGGCTACGGGTGGATCGCAGCGTCATCATGCGCTGAAATAAAGGACATCCTCAACAACACCCTTAACTGTAGCCATAGCCACCAATTTGGGTACAGCCTAAGACAAATTGTGTTGTGATGCAAGAATATTTGCAAAAATGCGGTTCCTTCACTGGTTAAACCACAAATTCCCTTCAAGGTAACTTGTTTACTTTTGGAACTGTTTAAAAAAAAGAAGATTATTCGTCATTGACCTCAGGTATGAAGATGCGGAGAAGGACTGTGACAAGTCTATTTCCCTTGACTGTACATATGTTAAGGCTTATGCAAGGAGAGCAGCGGCACGGTTTGAGCTAGGCAGACTGGAAGAAGCTATGAAAGGTAGGCCAGAAGAAGACCCTGGTCGATTTAGTTGCTGAGGCTGTTGCTAATTGGGTGTGGCTATGGGCACCCTAGGTGCTTTAAACGCTTAATCCCATGACGACCATGCAGTGTTCTCCCTTAACTGTTTTCTCTTAAGCGTTCTTCCTTGCATGAATTATTTCTCAGATTCATATGTTTGGGCGTTAAAAATTGTCTAAGCCATATCATTTCTCCATAGGGAATCCTTTGTCAAATAGTTTATGCTATCAACAGCTGCAGTGCTTTTTACCAAGTAAGTTTTTAAGGTCATTAATTTTTGAAGTGTTTACCAATCTATGACCCTACCTTTAGGGGTGAACGCTGATCTGTCTTGGGGAGGGATGCAATTCTATTGACCCTTTGCACCAATGTTACATCTCGCTACTGTCTGCCATACTCGCCAATTCAGGAGTCACATTATTTGTATCAATTATGTAAATGCTGCGCCTAAATTTAGCACTACACTGTATAAACACACAGGGACATTGACCCCTAAAAAGGCACAACCAAGATTATTGTGATGATGACGTCAGGGCTCAATTTCGTGGCTCTGCTTAGCGCCAAATTCTGCGCTTACGATCACCATTCTCCGCTTACTGTGCAAGGGCAGAATTTCTACGCTAGCTGTGTAAGCGTAGAATGCCTAGTAACATGGAGTACGCACAAATGCAAGCAAAAATACCCTGCTAGCCTGTGAAATGCGCTTGACGTAAGCGCGGAATTCCCTGCTTCTGTAAGCACTGATTCTTTGCTTATGGTAAGCAGAGCCATGAACTTGGGCCCTGGTGAACTGGGTCAATATGCTGACTGACCATGATCTTGATTCTTCACTGTATGTCTGATGTTTTGCCTTCACAGACTATCGGCAAGTGCTGAACCTGGAGCCCAGCAACAAACAAGCAGCTGCCGAGATCAAAAAGATTACTAGAATAGTAAAGGAAAGGGAAGACACAGAGAGGCAGAAACTAGACGGAGTGTACAACATAATACAGGCTGTTGATAAACCAGTCCATTTGAGGTCAAAGGTGAACACTTTTATGAAATTATCTGGTACTTCCCTCTTGTACTATTTACCTCCCATTGAGCTGAATACAATGATTAACAATAGTGGTAGCCTGTCAATTCTATATTTGTATTACAAAGGACAAAAGTCTGGTATCAGGGATGACACAATAACCCCCGGGAAAAGGGAGATTATAAGTGAGAATTTCAGTACCTTTTGTCTCTCTTTGTATGGGGAAAGCTAGTCATGGTAGGTGCACGCCTATGCATGTTACACAATGGACTGTCCAGGTGAATAAACATGTCAGCCGTCTAACTGACCGCACAAAGTTGAGGGCGCTCCGAAGTTGTTCCAGGCATTAAAAAAAAAATTGCCGTCAGCCAGTTTAGAAAAATGTTGCCCTTATACACATCCTCTGACATGAAATGGTTAAAATATGTCCTTGTTGCAGTTCCAAGTGATTGCAACAAGGTTGTAACTCTTTATATGACCAAGATATTATTGTTCATTTTTAGTAATGTATTTCCCTTTTTTATGCACCTTCTGCCAAGTTTTGTCACTCGGAGTATTTTAACTTTTGATGTATTTTTATATAATGTGAGGGCCCCAAATGATCAGCTGTGCTGGAAAGGTCACCCTCGTTAATTATGATTTTAAATAAATCAATAAAATAATTGGTGAAACTTTGCTAAAAATGTTGGTTTTCCCTGGTGGTTTTACTTTGAAAGTCGTCACAATGTTTGAAGAAGTACAGAGAGTGCTGCGTTCAGGAATCCCTTCTTCTGACTCCCGTAATAAATCACTGCACCCTCCATGCACTCATCACAACATATTCTATACTGCTGTGAAACAACTGACAACTCTTTTATATTGGTTTTTGGAATTTTAAAGAAACCGTTGAGGCGTGTGGTTATTGAGGAGATAGGAACTGGGACTGGAGATGACGATGCCACGGAGAGCGAGCAGGCGAGCCTTGACATACCCCAGGACACAGCTGATATCCACAGGGTAGTTACTCCTATACAAAATAAAGGGTTAGTGTGATTTGAAGTCAAACACATGATATTCAATTGAATAATTGTTTAGTCAAGGTTCTCGTACAAGTAAACATAATACATGTATCTCCGAATTGCTGGTGTGTTTGGCTGGTAATGTATTAAGCACTGCATTGGCAAGGGCTTCAGGGAGCTTAGGTTAGTCATAAGAAAAGAAGCACAAAAAACAACACCAAAAAGTACAAAGTCCATGCCCTTTTTAAAAATAATAATATTATTTGGTTCTTATGTAGTACACATATCCTAGTAGCTAAATCAAGGTGCATTTCATCATTATGAATAGCACAGAAAAGTCACGCTTGACAATTTTATAATCCCTGTTCATTGGGCATACTTAGACCATTCCTGAAACTTTCTCAACTCCCTGGGGAGCATACAATCCCAAAGCTGCTTACATTAGCGCTAAGGGGTTAATCCAACACAATACTGTCTCAGCCCTCTCAGGTTCCCATTTTTTTGTACACCTGGGTTACGGAAGCAACTAATGGTCAAGTACCTTTTTGACCTCATATCACCTTTTTCTTCCAGTCCAAGCCAGAAATATTGAAATTTAAATTATTTCTTCTGAACATTATGATATGAGATCATCATAAAAACATACCCAAACAGCTGGGTGATGTTATGTTATAATCATTACCCAACAGAGTACCAGAGACCCTTTCAAAAGAAGTCAGGGCACCAGTCCATCGGTCTGAGCTTCCTCCATCCACACCAACTTCGTCTGCAGATACTATCCCAAATGTGCCTGGTACTCCGTCCTCCTCCTACCAGTTACAGGCTGAGTGGAAGTCACTTGAGAAATTCCCTGAACAGCTTTATCAGTATTTCAAGGTGAGCTATTTTGGCATAGCAGTCCATAGCTACTGTATGACATCAGAAACCCTTCTACGATTGCATGATTCTAGTTGCACCTTTAGACTCACCTTTTAAAATCAGCTGATGGTATTTACCTGTGCGTTAATCTGTAATTGCTCCTCAGCTTTTTGAACAATTCCAATGATTTTTATTTTGTGGTTTTTAAGTATGTTGTATATACTAAAATCTGATTGCTATGGTTTTTTTTTAATTCTGTGCCTATCTGTTATTGCTATTCTGCTGTTCATACAATTCTGGTGCTTTATTCTTGTGGTTGTTTTATTTACACCATTTACTGCTTTTACATGCCTTTAACTTTTGTAGTGTGTTTTCCTTGTCTTTGACTTGAATATTGGATTTTCTTTTGCTTCATTTTTTCTTGTTTCTGGTTTCCCTAAGCTATTTGTAAAGCGCATAGAGACCTCTTGTTTTAGGCGCTTCATAAGTGTTTGGTATTGTTATTATGATTATTATCCAATACAGATTAATTTTAAATGAACTTTACTGCAATGTGGAATTTTTGTTGAACTTTAAAGAACACTGGGCTGTGTTTTGGGGGCACCAACCAGAAATATGTTTGAGCTTGGGTCATTGATGAAGTGTTTTGGCATTTTGAGTTCAGCCTCGGTTCAGGCATGGTTTCAAGATGGCAGATTTTACAAACTAAAAAAAAAAAAATGGCTGCAGAATTCGTTTAAGAATAAATAAAAACACGAAGATTACCAATCCAATCTTGTTGGTGAATCCAATATTGTTGGTCCTTTCAGTCTGTAGTACTTGTCTCCTTGAAAAGAGTTGTCATGCCACAGGTCCTGTGTGGTGTAATACAAAAATACCACATATAAAAGGAGTGGTGCTTGCCATGGTAATTTGACATTAATTTAAAGGTATTGTCATAGATTGGTAAATACTCCAAAACTTAATGACCATGACAACTTTAATTGATGAGAAACGCTGCCACTGTTGATGGTATAACCTGTTTTGAGAAAGGATTCAAAGTAATTTGGTTTGGATAATCTTTCACCCCAAAACATTTGATTCATGCATGAATCGTTTCTCAGATTTCTGAGGGTTTGTGTCCGTTCACAAATGCTGCGGCCAGAGGTGCGGTTGGTACCCGCTGTCACCTTGTTACCCGGTTCGAATCCAGCTGGGGCACTGTGTGGATTGGGTTTTCAGTCCCTACCTGACTGCATAGGTTTTCCTGGAATAATTCTCCCAGGTTTTTCCTCCCACATCTAAAACTGAAACTTACTTCCTTGTCTTCTCTTGGCTAGTGGTTAAGTCCACTTAAATTCTGAGAGTCCTTGGCTTCACAACCAGAACAAATGAAATTAAATGAAATGTGATACGTGTTTAAACATATTGTTATGGAATATGCGCAATATTAATTTTTAATTTTGTGTTTACATTTTCTTGAAAAATTCCTTTATAACAATTCTCATCGTTTGTTTATGACAATAACTGCACATGCTGAGCACCATCTCAATTGCATACTTCTGCTAGATAGTCCCTTCTATCAGTTTTGTCTGTTATTCTTGAATGAAGGCCTTGTTTTCTTATCTCTAGTTTGTTCACATTCTTAATGTTCTTCTTAACGTAGAAAATTTCCCCAGAGTCCTACAAGAAGCTATTCCAGCAGTCTTTGGATTCGGCGTTACTGATGAAAATATTGAATCTTCTAAAAGACCAGTTTATCAAGTAAGTCATCACGTTGCATTAGTCTCCAGGCCCAATTCCATAGAGCTGCTGGAGCACAAAAAGTAGCCAAGCACAACAAAATTACTATGCTTACCAGAACTAGATTACCAACCAAAATACCATGTCACATGTATCATGTGTGGCTGGTATCCTGCTCAGTTTTGCTTAGCAGAAACTAAAACGAAATCAGTCAAACTGTATTGTCTGTTTATCCTTGTTTCTCTTGTGTTTAGGTTTGGGTTTTTTTCATAATTGTGAAGTTTTTTCCTCCTTGTCATTTTGTTGAAATTTGATTGGAAAATCTGCCTGATTGTGGAAACGTTTTTCGTATTATGTCGCATGTAATTCTAAATATCTCCCTGAAAGCTGGACGAAATCTCTCTGATTACTAAGTGCAAATGTTGGCTGCTCAGGGTTTGGCTCCAATACTATACGAGCTGTTGATTGAAACAGTTTCTGCGGATGTTAAGCCTTACAAAACATTTGTTCTGCAATGGAGCGGAAAAAAAATAAATCCCAGATCTACCAACTTATCCAGCCCTTTCAGATTTTCATTTATGTTCTTTACAATGCAGAATCTAAGTATGTGGAGTGTTGTTATTAATAAGAGGCTGTTTTTCGTTGAGAAAAACTTGTGAATTAATTAATGGACTTGATAGCAAACCTATAAACTAATTTTTAGAAAGAGTTGATTTATATTTATCCTCTAGTTTCCAACCAAGCTATTCAACCAACTTCATAAAATTCAACATTTTAAACTTATTTCTTTGATTTATTTTATTGACTATTTATTTAGGGACTTCACATATATCATCGCAAATGGAATGGCAAACTTCTTACCCATTCTTCGTGCACAGTGTTTGGGTAGTGGTGGACCCGTGATATGGCCATATTCCTGCACCCGTTGCTTTGTGCACAGTGTATGGGCAGTGGTGGACCTGGCATATGGTGTACCCAATGCTTTGTGCACTGCGTATGGGCCATGGTGGATCCGGGATATGGCTATATATTCCTGTGCCCGTCTTTTGTGCACAGTCAACGGGGCCATCCGCCGTTGCATTACGGTCCGTTGGACCTTGGAATATGGCCATATTCCTGTACCCAATGCTTTGTGCACAGTGTACGGGCAGTAGTGGATCCGGGATATGGTCATATTCCTGTACCCAATGCTTTGTACACAGTGCATGGGCAGTAGTGGATCCAGGATATGGTGATATTCCTGTACCCGTCATTTATTCACAGTCAACGGGGCCATCCGCCGTGGCATTACGGTCCGTTGGACCTCGGAATATGGCTATATTCCTGTACGAACTGCTTTGTGCACAGTGTATGGGCCGTGGTGGACCCAAGATATGGCCATATTCCTGCACCCAATGCTTTGTGCACAGTGTACGGGCAGTGGTGGATCCGGGATATGGTCATATTCCTGTACCCAATGCTTTGTGCACAATGTATGGGCCGTGGGGGACCCGGGATATGGCCATATTCCTGTGCCCGTCATTGTGCACAGTCAACGGGGCCATCCGCCGTGGCCAGACGATCCGTCGGACCTCGGAATATGGCCATATTCCTGTACCCAATGCTTTGTGCACAGTGCATGATGATAAAGCTGCCAGGATCGCGGTACCGTGGACCCGGGATATGGTCATATTCCTGTACCCAATGCTTTGTGCACAGTATATGGGTAGTGGTGGACCCCAATGCTTTCCAATAGTTGTTGTTGACTTGATCTGATATTGTTTCTTTGGCGTCTTCAATGTCAAACCCCTTCTTGATTTATGTCTTCTTTGTGTTTGTAAACAGACGTGGTGAATGTGTCTATGAAATCCTGGACAACCTCTCTCAGGTCAAAAGATTTGAAATGAACATGATGTTTATGTCATCCAAAGATAAACAAGGTAGGTGATTCTAGCAGAAGGATGAACGCTGTATGCATTAAAAGTTCACGTTGCCTTGGGCTTGGGCGTTTTGGGCCATCAAAAGTGTTTTCTATGAAATGGGTATGGTTGGAAAGATGTTTTGAAAGTAGAAGTTTGGTGATCTTTACACCAAACCAACCATAACTCAAGCTTTTTAGCCATTGTTTATAATCAATCGCTGTGTTTTTTTAAATATTATTATTATTTTAAACAAATCTATTTATTTATTTATTTACTTATGTATTTATTTATTAATTTTTTATTTTTTTATTTATTTTATTTTATTATTTTTTTTATACATTTTTCCTCCTTATCATCTCATTTTAAAGGTATTTTTCATCTATGTTTTAACCTTTCTTGTACGCCCTTGTATGTGTATTTTTTATGTGTATTTGTAATATTTTTATTGCTGTTGTATATTTTTATTTATTCATATATTTTTATATTTCAATTAATTGTTGCGCTCTTTAGGACCAGCTGGAGAGGAGAGTCTCATGACAGGAACTGTCTTTCTTTTAGGCAATCCTTGGGGCTCCAGCTGTTTCTTTGTCCTTCCTCTGTATTTTAATTGCTCATTGCTGTATTTTGAAATGTTTCTACCTAATTAATGTGCATTAACCCGAGAAATGAAACAAATATAAATATTATAATGATTCACACATTTATTCCTGGAAATTGTTCTTTTACATCTTGAACTAACTCAGTCCTCCATTTTGTAGAACCAAATTTTTGACTCCACAAAATGGCGGACTGTGTCGGTTCACGAAGTAAAAGGAAAACCACACAACTACCAGGTGTATTTGTGTCATGGATCATTGTCTCCTACTTTGAAAACATCTTTACAACAATATTAATTTCATAAAAAACACCTTTACAGGCTCGCTCCTGGTCCCCCCCCCAAGTTACGCCACTGAAACAGCAATAGTCTTCAGGAAGGCTTTCTAAATATCAGCCTCTTGCCTTGCTTAATTCCACCATTGGCGTCACAAGCGTGACAAAATGCCATCTTTGTTTTTAAAAAAAGAACATACAATTCCATTCCATTCCATTTATATTGGGTGCCCTAAACTGTGCAACAAGAGGTAGTACTTTTAACCTCTTTAGTCCAGCTTTTCAGACATTTTTTTTTCTTTGATGTCTTTTTTTGGGGGGGGGGCTAGAGGTGGGTGGGGCTAAAGCCCCCTTCCCAGTTATGCCACTGATCACAGCTATACACTTCCGTTAGCTGCCATATCCCAATGCATGCAGTTAATAACTCCTGTACATTTCCTTCTTGTTTTCAGTTGTGCAAGAACTCTTCAGGTACATGCGAAGCTCCGAGACCGACAGGGCTTCAGAGTTGGACAAACTTGGGAAGAAGTACGGGTTATGACACGACGTATAGGAGTCAGGAATATAAATTTTCCCAAAACAAAAACTTCTGCTGCTTGCTGCGGTAGGTGATAGGAATTGTAAAGAAGAATTATGCACCAGACTCTTACGCTGCATTCCCCTTCCCCTGCACCATCCCTCCAAATTAAAAATTGAGAAACTGCCTTTTGAATTTGTTTGTGTTCTTTTTTTGGGGGGGGGGAATTAATGTGAAATAATGGCTTGTAGTTATTTCTCAACAAAATTCATGTTCAACCAGAGACTGTAATCTGATTGTTTAATATAATTCTCCTGACAGAATGAAGCAGAAATGGCAGAAGAATCTATTTGTTACTATTTCTCTCGAGCCACCCCCAAATTCATGGCCCTGCTAACTGTAAGTGAAAAATAGCCACTTCTGGAAGCAGGGCAAAAAAACACGCTTAACTGAGTTGCATTTGAAAGGCTTGCAGAAATTTGTGTGCATGGGTAATTCATGTTACTGAGCATGAAATTCAGTGCTTACCCCTGTAAATGGAGATTGGTCACTGTAAAAGCAGAGTTCGGCAGTAAGCAGAGCCACAAAATTGTGCCCAGGCTCCAATTTCGGAGAGCTGTTAAGTAGAAAATACTGCTAGCAAATTTGTACATATTCTAACTATCTAAAGATATCCACAAACCATGTTCCTATACCCGAGCACTGTGACATTTACATTTGACCTTTTCACCTGTGAACAATCGCAACTTTTATTTTCATAAAGGCAATTTTCAACCAAGTTACAAGTCCATATGTCACTTCTAACTGGAGTTACTGTTTGTAAACAAAAGGGTCCAGTCGGACAGATGTCTGGATGGACACCGTAGGCAGTGACAATACTCCTTCAGCCTATTTGGTCGATGGGTAAAGATGAGGTGGGTACCAGTTGCAACAATGTAAACTTTAGGGAATGTTGGCTGGTTACCTGTTTCTGCTTAGCAACTTTTTGTGCTTACAGGCTTTATGAAATTAGGCCCAGGTGAGACCGAATAAATTTAAAAAGTTTTACATTCATTGGAGTGAAAGGGTGTATACAAATTTTAAATGGAGAAGTTTGTGGAAAAAATAAAATCAGTTTGAATATTAATGCCAACGTGTTGTATAAAAAATAGTTTTTAAAGTTGTACATATAATATGAACATCGAATTTCCTCAGACTTGATAGCAAAAATAAAAACACTACACTTCCATATTTTCAATGCTAAGAGCACTTTATTCTGCAAAATGCATGTAAAACTCTGAATAATCAAAAATATAATGGATTACAATTTTAAGTTTAAAAACTTGTTGACAAACACTGGGATGTTTGTACACTTTCTTTAAATAGTGCCTCGGAAACAAAATAAACAAATATAAAGGGTACCTTTCAGAAAGAAAAAGTTACATTGAAAGTATGGCCGTTGGGAAGAGTACATTGACCCAAATTACTTTTTACATAATGTTAACTTTTATATGTAACTGGGCCCTCAATTTACCCAGAAATGATCTTACTTAAAAAAACAAAATATTTTGAGTGGGCTGTTTTGCCAATGAGCGGCCAACCAGACTACCAGTTTTTTATTTTTATCGAGTAATAAACCACAAGGGAAACTGACTACATAAATTTTGAATAATTTGGGTTTGAACAAAAACAAATTGACTGGAGCGGGACTTAAACCAAGGACCTCCGGATTCACGTCCCCGCACTCTACCAACTGAGCCTAGTTTTTTTTTCACCGCTGACTCGGTGACAAAATGAGTGTTCAGCCGTCGTGAGTTACCTAATAAAAATGTTACATTTTTAAAAACACACTGATAGTAGTAATATCAATGTTTTGAAACCACTTTCTATTTTTATGCACACAATGTGTTAAAATATTTTGATGCCTCCACATCAGATTATCATATACAGTGAATGACATAGAGAGAACACTGAAAAGGAGCTTGTTTTTGGATAAATGCAAACGGAAACTACAATTTTAATTGGCAAGAAGTGCCCCCCCCCCCAGAAAGAATGGTGCACCACCTTGTGTCCCTCTAGGATTTGACCCTAGACTCACCGCTGAGTATGGCACACGTTGTTTAATGAGTACTCAGGAAAGGTAAGACAAAGACAACAGGCTTGAGACAACCGTTGACAGGTAAGTTTTGACCTACACAGCAATCCCGGACATATTAGTGACAGATAGAAAGTCATCTGGATCGTCAGGGTAACCAGCATGGTCACAGCATTGTGAACATTCCGACCTGAACACACTGACACTATCACCATAGGCACCGCGGTAGCCTGGCTCTGTCACTGGACTACTACCTTGTCCATAGACATCGCGGTAGCCTGGCTCTGTCACTGGACTACTACCTTGTCCATAAGCATTGCATTTGCCTAGCTTTGTCACTGCAAAACAAGAAAAAGAAAAGAACAATATTACAGTTGACCTCAGACATTACAGATTGTCTTTAGGTTGCAGGAGGGGCAGGTGTCGGGACAAATTTTAGGCGAGTAAGAACTTTACCTTCATTTCCCAATCCATGGTAAACAAGGTTTCAAGTGCAGATAAACGTGTGGCTTCAACTTCATAGAGCTGCTTCAGCAGCTAATGGTGCTTAAAAATGTTCTTCTTGGCAAAAATGAGCAGGATCCCAGTCACAAATGATACACATGGAATGGTATTTTGGCTGGTAACCTTATTCATGGTGCTTGGCTGTTTTGTGTGCTTAAGCAGCTCTATCAAGTTGGGCCTTGATGTAAGCACACAAAAGTAGCCTTTTTGGAAAAAGAAACCAAAATCCTCCATCAATTCAGGGTTATGTACTTACAATCATTCTGAACCATGTTATTGGTGAGGCATGCTCTTGGAGTCCCATTGACTGTTTTGCTTTGTCTGTTTGATCTTTGTCTCTGCTTAACAACAAAGGTAAGCAGGAGTAGCAGAGCGACTGCAATGCCAACTCCTGCTCCGATGAGTCCGTTGGTCAAAGTTGTATTTGGGACTGGTTTCTGGCCCTGATTGTCCTTTGGCGCTACTGTAAAATAATAATACAAATAAATAAATAAACGAATCTCTAAGAAGTTATCACATCATAATGCATTATGTGTTATCATCAAGAAACTTAAATCCTTGATTCTGATTGGTCAATCCATGGCAACAGCAGTGTGATAATAAAGCATAGCATGGTCCATATCACACCCTGCGTACCGCGCAGATATGCACATTTTTCTGTAGTCTACTCATGCTTGTGTAATAACTGAACAATGTTGCTTTTCATGAACAAAGTGATGAACTTTGTTGGTATTGAAGTTAACTTGTGGTTTATTACTTGATATTTGAAATAAAAAGTAACATCCCGTTAAGGTGATCCCTCTGCTGCCGCTTCCCAGGTTGTATTGCACAGTTGGGTGTGATCCCTGGTTACATGGCAGTTACAAGTTGAATGGCCTATGACTGGCACCCCGAACAAAGATATTGACAAAATAGGGAGACCCCAAACATAGGACTGGATAGCTCAGTTGGTAGAGCGCCGGTACGTTAATCTGGAAATCGCAGGCTCAAGTCCCGCTCCACTAAAATTTGTCTTTGTTTAACCCCAAAATATTGAAGTTTACTATCAGGGCCCAATTTCATGGCTCTGCTTACCGCCGAACTCTGCGCTTATGGTCACTATTCTCCACTTATCTTGCAAGTGCAGAATTTCTGTGCTAGCCTGTGTAAGCAAAGAATGCCTAGTATTGTGGAGTGCGCACACGCACAAGCAAACATTCCCTGCTAACCCGTGAAATACACTTGACGCAAGCGCGTAATTCCCTGCTTCCGCAAGCGCAGATTCTTTGCTTACGGTAAGCAGAGCCATAAAAATGTTCACGAATAATCAGTGTTTTTAAGTTACCAGTGTTTTTGCTGACATCCGTTTGTGTTGTCGGTCCTTCAGGTCTCTGAGGTGAAGTGCTGACAACTGCACCAAAACAAAGGGATTTCATATAAAACACATTTTAACATGATTCGGTGAAAACACGCAACACATTTGGAAGACATTTTAAAGCCACATGTTAAAACTGATGAACCTTGTTACAAAAATAGAACAAGAAAAAATGGTTTTGTGCATAATTTTTCTTGGACGCCAATAACATGAAAAATACAACACTTTTTTTTGGGGGGGGGGTTTGGGTGGGGGTAAATTTGACAGAAATGGTACATCGTTGCGTTAGAGCCACCCGTTGTGCAGCGAAGTAGGGGAGAATGGAAAATTGTTGAAAATGAAGGCCCAACTCAAGCCATTTGGTTCATTTTTGGACCAATTTGTTTCTTCTGTCTCGAGTCCAGAAAAGGCCTGAAGTCCAGAAAAACACATTTGGAGACCTGAAAAACCACCTCTTGCTTATTTAGATTGTCGTAATCAAAATAAACAAGCTATGAACTTGAACAAATTGCACTGGGTTGTATCCAAAAGACAAGTTAAGTTAATGTGTCTTTTGAAAACTAAATGATGAGATTTTTCTCACCTAAAAACCATTGTAATTTTCCTTTAAAAAGTTTTTTTTTTATAATGAGAATAAATCTTTTCTTTTTTCTTTGTTCAAACCCAAAATTATTTTTAAAAAGTTACCCAGTCAGTTTCCCTAGTGGTTTATTACTTGAGAATAAATCTTTGTTACCAGAAGTTTGGTCAGCACCAGCCAGAGCCTCAGTCGTCTTCACTTGCACTCGGGTTACATTAAAAGGTTCAGACGGAACTTCAAACCCATCAACCAAATTCCCGTTTGGCTTCTGGTAGAGGGAAACCTACAATGACACGGCACAAATGTATCAATAAAACTGGATTGGTCTGACGGTTATATATTAACTTTGGGATACACTGAAGCTACTTGTCCTTAAGAAAATACGCTTACACTTCCTTCCATCGGTGACACCACGAAGTAGCATGCATGTATGTGCCAGTAAAAACTAGCAATCCAGGAACATTTGTGGCGATGACCTACTTTGGGCATTCCAGGTTTTGTTGGAGGGTACCCAGCGCATCATGTCCAAACTAGAGGAGAGGAAGGCCCCTGGTTCACATGGGATTACTTCCCGCCTTCTGTGACCCTGCAGGAGTGAACTCTGAAATTCTCTGTGTTTTTTATTCAATTGGTCATTGGGAGATTTGTCATGTGCCAAACAAACAATCATTTTTCATTTCCGTGCATAAACATAGAACAGGTTGTTTGAATGATTTCTGCCCAGTTGAAAAAAAAAATGATTTCGAGGCAACAGGGTGTGAGGTCAATATGTAATATAAAAAATAACTGTGTCTTATGTAGTTTATGTATCTAGCAATAAGGTACCCAAGGCCAGGACTCGAACCCACACTCTGCTGAATTGAAGCCCAGAGCTTGAGTCCAGTGTGCTACATCACTCAGCAATGAGTTACCATTTCACCATCACTCTGTCGTATTTGTGAAATTGATGTCACTTTGCCACTCATCCTGTCATTTCTCACAGGTGCTCGACACTCCCGCACACTTTGCGAAACATTTTCAAATGGTGTGTTCTGTGGTTTGCATAACATTAGCACCCACAAACACATATTGTTTGGTAGGCTTGAGTGATGAATGATGTTTACTATAATTAAGAATAGAATGATTTCAGGGAAATGATCGTGGGCGCATGGGGACTATTTGGTCAAGGGTGGGGGGGCAGAGTGGATGATTTGCCTGAAATTTCACTTATAAAAACACAAGTACCATTTTCTAATACCAGGTAAAGCGTCTTCTTTTATTATCTGTATATTTTTTTCTATTCTTGATGTGCCCCATTTTCCCCCGTTTCCCCTGATTTTGGGAGGGTAGGTGCCCCCGGCCCTAGCTTGTCCTCCTGTGAAAATGACAGACTAAAGAAAACTGTTTGATGTTAAAGCCCAGGCCGGCCTATTGACAAACTGGATTTCATATTTACTCGTTGGGGAACAATGTGCTACTTACACGTGCTTTATAACAGCCTGGTGGTACATTTTCAAACACAAAGGAGTGTCTACCCGTCTGAAAAGAAAGATCTAACCAAAATAAACCACAGTAGGAGTAACAGGAAAGCAACTTTTCTGAGAATTCTTTTTGTTACAAAATGATAAAGCTAAACAAAACAAATAATACTTGGAACATATTCCAGGCAAAAAGCAAGAAGTACTATATCATGGACATGGGTGCTGGTAACGCAAGATAACATCTGGGCCCAATTTCATAAAGCCTGTAAGCACAAAAACTTGCTAAGCACAGAAAAATCTTGCTAAGCAGAATTAGGTTACCAGCTAACATTCCATACAGTTTACATTGTTAGCATTGGTACCCCGCTCATTTCTTGCTAAGTAAAGACATTTGCTAAGCAGAATTTTCTGCTTAGCAGCTTTATAAAATTTGGCCTAGGTCCTGACAACTGTATCATTTA
Source organism: Pisaster brevispinus (assembly GCA_023634235.1). Taxonomy (NCBI): domain Eukaryota; kingdom Metazoa; phylum Echinodermata; class Asteroidea; order Forcipulatida; family Asteriidae; genus Pisaster; species Pisaster brevispinus. Next base: position 26,120,839 of record JAMKCF010000004.1, read on the forward strand.
ACTATTAGTGTCTCAATGTCTCAAATGAAACTTGTAAATAAATTAGGATTACGAGAGATTTTCAGGATGTGCAATTGTATTTGGCATGGGAGGCAAGTCCAAGATTCCAGTTGCACTGTTGCAACACGTGAAATTCACAGCACTATTCAGAACTTCAGAAACCGTACTTGCGCAAGTTATCGCTGCACATGCACTCTGTTTAATAGACTGGTTGCCAGTCCTTCCATTGAGTATTTGGAAATGTGATTATGCGGATCGGAAACTACAGTGGGATTAGAATGCATACATGACCATCTCCAATGGAATCAAAGTTTCCCGTTTCGCAACGTCGTTTCCCAAATAATCATTCCAAATGAGGCAAGGTTGTGCTGGTTAAGGTGGATAGGTTTGTGTCTACATGGAGTCATCAACATTGCTTAGTAGGGTGTTTGATGCATTTTATCAGGGTGCAGGTTTGGCAAATTGTGTAAAATTTCTTAAAAGATCCATGTGTGAGATATGTAAAACAAATATTGAATGCATTTTAATCGAGCATTGTCCCTGATTTCACCTCGTGACTATTTTTCTGCGACAATGCACCCATATGCATCGATAGTTGTATATCATTTCAGACTACCTTTACTACATGTATAAAACATTGTGGGCAGTGTGGTGAACGGTTGGTTCAGGTCAGACAAAAGAATACTTACAGCGCCGTTGGTGTTGACAATTTTAGATAACGCTCTAGGGGTTGCATCGTTATTACATGGTCGTAGATTAATCTTGTAGGTTATCCAGGTGTCCCCCGGATATATGCTAAACGTAACACTCACAATATTTTCCGAAACCGTGGCAATTGGTATCTGTTCAGGTTCCCAATTGACAGCAGCAACTGTTGGAAAAAATTAGCAATAAGAAACAAGAAAAAAAAGGCAGACTTCTTGGTCGAGGATCAGAATACTTAGTAAACAAAATACAGAATTAAATTGAGTTTCTATTAGCCATCATAATCAATCTGATTAAACAGAGGCAGGTTATGGCATCCCTGACCACAAGTTACTGGCAGAAATTCACTGACCGAAACAATTTTTGAGAGCTATGTGAAAATGGGTCTGTAACCCAAAACAATTTGTGACGCAGGTACAGCTCAAAATAAACAGACTTTATTTTATTTCCAAGGAATAGAAGTTATGCATCATAACTTCAATTTTGGGTTGAACAAAGAAAAATTGGCTGGCGGTCCCCTTTATTTTGTAAATATCTTTGTGGGGGGGGGGGGGTGCCAGTCAGAAACCATAAAACCTTTAACTGCCGTATCACCAGGGATCACACCCAAAGTTTACACTACAACCTGGGAAGCGGCAGCCAAGGGATCACCTCATCAAAATTTTGGGATCGATATGCTTTGTTATAATTTATACACACTTACCATTCCCCAAAGGACACCCTCCTACTCCTGGTATGGTTGCACAATCTAGTTGGGGGGGGAGAAGCCAAAGAAAGCCATGCTTATTAATCTTCATACTTAATGTTACATGTACTTGCTAATCAACTTCACTTCGGATGACGTGAATAGATGAGGTGACCATGTACATTCCAGGGCCTTTCTGATAGGCAAGATACTACACTGGTCATGTAGGAACTTTTACATTTTTTTGTCATAATTTCAACATTAATTCAAGAGTCACAAAAGTATTAAGAGCTGAACACAGTTTGAGATGTGCCCCCTTTCTTCATATCAAAAGTTGATAAAAAATCAGACATAAATCTCCATAAAGTATCCCATTTAATGTTTTCTTCCCTTGAGCTATGCCTGCAGGAAGTCCAGGCTCTGTGGCTCTTTTGTAAACTTGTGATGTGACAGGTCACATGGTCTATAAGGAACCATTCCTTGGCCCAATCTGTCAGAGCTGCTTAACCAGTTTTGTGCTTATTGTGCGATTTCCATTTCATAGCGATGGTAACCGTAAGCTCAGGAAAAGACATGCTATCATGTTGGCATTTACTGCAAGCAAATGAATGATGTGACAGTGCATATCAATGGTGAATGCGCAAGCCGGCTGCCTAATTCTCTTGCTTAACTATGAAATACGCTGGGCAATTATAAAAAAATATATATATACTTACTCGATGTGTGATAACCATCTAATTTAATGGATTTGTTTGACCCAATGGATGTTATCTTAATATTGTAAAGGCTGTCCACATCAAGACCCCGCAAACAGGAAAAGTGGAATAAAATCTGCAGAAAGAGCATCAAGAATTAGTTACCAATTACATATCAACATATTATACCATGCCCGATATGTGGCAGAGAGTGTGTCCCCCCCCCAAACAAAAATAAAATAAAAAGTTCCCATACTTTAAAACACTCTTTTGCTCTTTCCTCTTTTACAGAAGTAAAGAAAAATCCTCTAAAGAATTTCTGAGATTCCCTGAACACAAAAAAGACACAAAGGAGGGGGTGGGGGCACACCATGCCATATATAGAGCACTAAATGCAACACGTTTTAGAAAATCTGATTTGAAATTCTGCCAGGTGAGAACCAATCTAGAAATTTAAGTCTGCCAAGAAAAGAAAAAAGGCGTGATCCAGTCCAAGTGAAATGCAACTCGTACATTAGGAATTTTTTTTTTTTCTCATGGAACTTTGCCCCCCCCAAAAAAAAACCTCTTTCAAAACTCTCAAAAAATTAATTCTTTTGGTTGTTGATTTTTCTTAGGCACTTGCAATATACATTGAAGTGATTTTTTTCTTCTTTTCATGAGCAACGCACAAGAGGGTAAGAGAGACACTTTCTCCTGTGTACAAGGCAGATGGAATAACCAAGAGAGTGACACGCATTTCTAGCAGATTCTGTCTCCTGGGAGACAATCTCCTAGACAATCCAGGAAATTAAGTTTGGGCGAGAGAATATCCAGAGTGACATCGTCTCCTGCCACGCACACATAACCAGAACAAGTTATGGTGCCGCAAAAAACCAACAACCTGAAAATATTGTTTACCCCTTGTCTATGCTACATCTACATGTAAGACCTGGGGGTGCTGGTTGACAAATATGTTACATGCACATATTTTGCGCGGCATTTTTCCGGCTCATATTTGAAACCAACCGTGGCGTTGGATATTGCTGTCAACTATGGCCTCACCTCAGATGCAAAGGATGACACTGTGAGTGGATGATCAAATCGGATTCCATTGCATTCATTGTAGCCAACTGGATAGCTGGTTTTCATGACGTGTACGTAGAAACCTTCAAGTCCAGTGAAATTCCCTGCATCAAAACAATACGACATGCATAATTCATTTTCACAGTCCTGTCAGTCCATTTGTTTTACAATCTATACAACATCGGATAGACCTTTAATGACTCTAAAAATGCTACACAGAGTGTGACCTCATTTGGCCTTGACTTGAAAGTTGAAAATTTCAAAAATGTACATCTCAAGAACCACTCATAATTTAGTCGAACTTGAGCCTGCTCAAACTTTTGCACAGAAATGATACCAATATGGTCAAAACGGGCATTAAAGCCAACGTTAGTATGGACCCACATTTAATCTGTATCTTGGAGGGCCTATAGAGAAAAGCACTGCCACTGGCTGTTCTGCTCCATTGATCATAAAGTTCAAAGTCCGCGAAGCCTGTATATAGTCCCACATTTGAAACGAGAACGTTAGCGGTACATTTCACATGGATGGTGGCGCTATGTTAAATAAATGGTCATGCTGTTATCGTGACATATTTTTGGCTCGCCCGAGCTCTGTGGCAGTAACCGGCTTGGAAATCTACTTCATTAAATATCTAAATCTTTGAAAATCCGTATAAAATCAAGGATAAGAGACCCAAGGTTGGTTTTTGTGGGGTTATACAGGTAATACAGGTCTTCACTTTACGTGACCTCTATGTTGTAGTCTGACAAATGTCTGATATCAAAAATAAGACCAATGGCGTCATTGAAATCCAAGAGCGCCCTCTAGCGTCAGGTTAATAACAGTCCAAAATTCAGAGACCTCACCAGGTTTTACATGACGCCACCTTCAATGTCAATTTTCAAGGCTTCATCTACATAACAACGTTCTCAATTTAGGTGAACTTTTGGATGTACTCAAGCTGATGTTAAAATAATTTTCCTCGAAAAATTACGTCATCAATTGTAACACGACGTCACCTTATCTTGAAAACCACAGCTGTTATCATTTGAATCTTTGCTTTGCTGTGAATGTTTTATTTGTTAGCGACAACGTTTGTCCTGACTTTCTGTCCAAACCAGAACTTTAAATAAGATCAGACAATATAAAGCTTTATTATGGGTTTTATGTCCATATTTGTAAATCTCTTTATTATTTAACTATCAATATTTACCTGCTATTCACTCAATCCGAACACCTAGTGTTTCTAATTAAACAGACACAAGTCTAGTTTGATTTGTATTTCTTTTATTTGGTCCAGTGTTTTTTAGTAACCTATGCATAAAGCTTGTGTTTCGTTTCAGAAATTTGCTCTGTAATTTCAGCTGTAATTAGTCACACCAAGAGAACGTAAGTTCAATTACAATTTAGTGACTTAACAGCAAATTTGTGAAAATAACTTATTATTGTATAGCACATTTACTATATAGCACATTTTACAATAACGTTTGAATACACTGTTGTGTAAACATACATGCACGTTTGACATTCATGAACCGACTTACCAACAAGCAAGACTGCCCATAAAATTATTATACCATGCCCGATATATGGCAGAGAGTGCCCCCCAAATGTTCCCATACTTGAACGCACTCTTTTCCTCTTGGAGAAGTACCACCCCCCCTAAAATCCTCTAAAGAATTCCTGAGATTCCCGGTGTCACGTACTGAGCGATCCGGCGTACTCACTGATCCGGATGACCAAATATGGTAACATTACGTCATGTCATGCCTGTGCACAGCAAGCGAAAGTGGTCCATTTTAGTGCCGTTCTGAGTCGTGTTGCTCTGATCTCCGGACTCAAGGTAGCTGTCATGGCGGCGTCCACGAGCTCGAGCTCGAGCGGTGAACGTACAAATCGTTTGATAGAATTAGGTGTGAAGACCACAAGAATTGTTCATTATTTGGGCAGCGGAAAATATAATGAAGGGTTGACAGAGGGTGTATTGTATTACATGCTGAGTGTTGTTATATATTTTTGTTATGGGCAATTCGCATGTTGAATAAACCGTAAAGTTACACGTGCAAAACAAGCCTTTATTTTATATTTAATCGAGAAAAGGAGTTCGTTTTTTTATTTAAGTGTAAACACGTATAAAGATGGGCCAAAAGAATGTGACTGAACAGAAAAGAATCATAATTAATAAAGATAAAATTGAGGTCATAGAGAGGACGGTATTGTCTGACAATTTAAGAGCACGGGAGACCACAACATCTGAAATAACCGGATACGTCACCCACCTGGATGGCTCAGCGCGCCGCGCCTGGCTACGTCACCCGGATCGCTCAGTACGCCGGATAGCTGAGACCGTGACACCGGAACACCAAAGACACAACAAGAGGGGGGAGGGGTAGAAGACATATCGAGCACCAAATGGAAATGATTACATACATACCAGTCACAGGAAGCACCCAAGTGATATTCAAAGCAAGTAACCTGGCGCCTTGGGTTTCGTGAATAAAATCATGAGCTATCAGCTTGCTGGGAGCAGACGGTACATCACGGACAACCGAGGCTCCACAGAAGGCTGGTAGTAACAGAACGAGAAAATATCTATTATTGCTGTTGATTTTTAAAAATGCTTTTCATATAAATAATACCAGACATTTATGGATAATGCAGGAGCCTCTATGCGCAACACAAAACATATAACAATGAAATGAAAAATTATATAAAGCATTGTGTTGCAATATCCAAACATATCGGTCTTTAAAAGTCCCTTGAAATTAGAAGAGACGTCAGCTTGGCGATTATGAAGAGGTCATTCGATAATGAAGGTGGAATGAAATTGAAAGATCTTTGACCATAGAATTTTGTAGAACAAGTAGTTTGCGTCTGTAGGGATTGGCCAGGAGAACGAAGAGGATGAACAGGAATATATTTACTGCTTTTGTTTTGTTGTTCTCATTCTGTGTACAGACATACCTGTTGTTTTTATTCTTCCTTTGTTTTTGTTTTTCACAGGGATAAGATTGTCTGAAAATAAAAAATCCTGATAATTTGACGACAGTTTCCTCTTAGCGTGGAAATAAAGCTCCCTGAATGTTAAGAATATTGCATTTTGGAGGTTTACAGGCTCTCTGCATCATTTCAAATAGATCTGAAGGTCTGGGCCAAATTTCATAGTGCTGCTTAAGCAGAACATATTGCTTATACAAATTCTGCTAAGCAACAATAAGCAGGATACCAGTCACAGATGCTATGTACATGGGATATTGTATTTTAGCTGTTTACCCTTTTCTGATAAGCATAATTTCGTTGTGCTGAGCTACTTTTTGTGCTTAAGCAGCTCTGTGTAATTGGGCCCTGATCATATCAAGGGGCAAGTCTTTCCATCTCCTGTATGGCAAGTTTGCCTCTTTCAGGAAAATCTGAAGGTGCAGGGTGACCAGTGAAAAATTCTGACAAATCACATTACTGTTTTTCAAGACTGAACAATAACAAAAAATACTCTATTGTTCTTTGTAGGTGGTGAGCGGTGACTGGTGAAATCCTGTAAATATTTGCAAACTAAAAGTTTGGGCTGAATTTGCTTGCTATTGTTGAGATAAATACACAATGTATGGCCGCCATCGATAGGCACAGATTTTGTAATCAAAATACTTCTCCAGGCCTAGGGGTGTCGTGGCCGAGCGGATAAGAGCACCGGATTCAAGTTCTGGTGGTTAGGTCACCGGGATGTGGGTTCGAATCCCGATCGTGACACTTGTGTCCTTGAGCAAGACACCTAACCATAATTGCTTCTCTCCACCCAGGGGTAAAATGGGTACCTGTGAGGGCAGAGATGGTTTATGTGAATGATAAGCTTGGAGCGCGGTAAACTCGCAGCACCGGCTGTATACTCCCCAGGGAGCTGAGATTGTTTAAGGAATGAAATATATGGCCCAGTGACCAGGGGTAATAATGTCAGAAGCGCTTTGATACGGCATTCGGGCTGTGATAAAGCGCCATATAAGAATCGATTATTATTAGGCCTAATTATACTTTGTTTCTGAGAGGACAAGGCGGTTTTTCCTCAAGTAAAAGGCACCTGATGGTCAGAGAAATACAACTTTCTACTGGAACATTTCAAGGGGCACTAAGGTCATGACTAGGGGCATGGAGGCAACTTGCCGCCATGATGTATGGGGGAAATATGTATTGAAACATGTTCAAGGGCACCAAGGTAATGACTGCATAGTAACCAATGAGACTGGAATTGTCTCTGTGCTGTTTTTGTCTGGCCCTGTGTTTATACATGTATCTCATGATGTTGGTACCTACCGGTTGACTGTTGTAGGTGGCATCTAGTCTGCCAGTCAGCTACAAAACCCTGAAGAAAAATAATCAATACAGAAACTTTTAAAACTGCTTTGTTCCATGATACGTGGACATCATTCTATGTGGACATTAGGTGGGTGGACACCATTCTAAGTGGACATTAGATATTTTAAAAAAGTATACAATAAATCTAGCGTGCAAAATTTTCATTTCAAAAGGTTGCATTTTTGAGATATCACAACAAATCTTGAGCAGTTATGTTCATACAGAAGAAAAAAAAAGATAATCGTTTTACATAACTACACTACTTCAAAGTGAAATGTTTCTCAAAAGGCATTTTACTATCGAAAGCCGAACAAGGCTTCTAACCAGTTGTATTTGATAACCTTCCGGGGGCAAAGTTTGTCGACATCCAAAACATCCTGACATCATTCTGAGAAAATGGGTCTGTCCATTTTTTGTACAGGGATGTTTTGGTTCATTCCTGATATTCAATGATAGTCAATCAAAACGGCCTTGAATTTGATGGTTTGACTGACAAAATATTCCTCCTTGGAATGTAGAGACCCATTAATTGTTAAAATCCAATGAAGTCACGTTTTAAATTTTGCTCTGAAAAAGTCAGGAATAAACCAAAATATTCCAGTGCAAAAATGGACAAACCAATTTTTCTCAGAACGATGTCATTGGATGTTTTGGATGTTGACAAGTTTTGCATTGGATGTTTTGGATGTTGACAAGTTTTGCACTAGAAGATTATTGAATGCAATGGCAATTTACACCAGGGTAGAGAAGTTATAGACTCAAGAGACTGATAATTTTCTCCCCACTCACATGAAGACTCTTTCTATTGGAAAATAGGTAGGCCTGTATCACAAAATTTAATTTGACACCTCTTTCCTTCCTCTAGCTTGGTTTTGTCCATGTAGTGGCACTGAGCAATTATCAAGAAAGATATGAGTCACCTGTGAAAGTTTCTGCTGAATAGGCTTACAGCGTCTACTTTTTGAGAAAACATCTACAACTTTAAAAGTATGTATTTTTTATCAAGAATGTTCAATCTATTCCTGTTGAGCCAGGTAGCAGTGGGTACCAATGGCATCTCTGGCCGCTGCACACCACGGGCATCTGAATCACCCCTAAAACTCGCCCTGTAGGAAGCTTTTTGGAGATCATTGTCTGTGCCACTCAGTATTCAGTGTGCACACATTTTTAAGTCTACCTTTAGTGGTATTTTACTGTGCAAAACCACTGGATTAGCCAGAAATTGCAAGCACTTCATGGTCAAAGGAAACTGTTCAAATTGAAACAACAATTAATAGGCAACACTGTAAGTGTTTTAACTGACATAAAACAACTTGACTAGTTCCTGTTTTACCATGAATCAATGGATGCTCAGTGCTTTCCCAACTTGGGAGCAGTGGTGTAACCAGGAAAAAAAAACCCAGAAAAAACACAAACAAAAACAAGTACAAACTAGAAATGAGTTTGTAAAGAACAAACACTGGGGTTTCGGCCATTGTTGTCAATGTTGAATTAATGTAATATATTAATTTGACACACCTGATAACATCACGATGATGAAAACATGTTTTTCGTACGAACTTTATTATAAGCTACAAGGCGGCACAAAGTTTGTGACTTTATGACATGTGGTTAAAGAAATGTATTTGTATTGAATTTTCAAAAGATCCAAGTTGGGTCATATTTTTAATAAAAACAAATGTATCATTAGCTCCAAGACATCACAAAGAGTTGACTTTATGGTATGTGGTTCACGAGATACATGTATGGACTTTAAATTTGAGAGCTTCCTGTTTATAACGGAAGTAAATGTGAAAGAGGGTGACATTTTTAAAATAACATGTTTAATGTGCCGTCAGTTACAAGATGGTACAAAAATTATAACTCTTTTACATATGGATTGGTTCAGACGATATAAAGGTTTAAATAATAAATTGTAAATAATAAACTACCATGCAAAGGCTAAATTTATTAATAAGCTATACCGCACAGACCTTGAAATAAATTGTGGTGGAAGAATTCCATGAAATTGCGTGAGAATAAACCGCTACTAATATCCAAAAAAGCGCCCATGTTTTATAGTTCGAGGACTCTCCACAAGCAAGAGGGCGCTATACAGGTTCACCATTAACTGTAGAAGCGAAGCAGTGTACCAAAATGAACGGTACAAAGGTCGAACGATGCCATGTGTGTGGACAATGGGCTATGTGTGGGTATGGCCGTATGCAGTGTGTTACGATGCCTAGCGTGGGAATTAATGGCTGAGTGGTGTACAGCCCGTATGCGATGTACAGCGTAAATTACGTGCAATGTACACACACAACGATCGTGCTTGGTTGACGATACGTGTTTTTAAATTGTTTATACCGTCAACAGATAATTAAAAACCCTCGATCGAACTGCTGCTTGATCTACATGTAAGTTAGAGCACAGGCTTTCATTTGATGTATTGTTTGTGTCTTTTAAGACTGTAGTTCCTGAGATTGAACGCCAACAAATTTCACGTGTAAATGCTATGAGACTTTTTCGGAAAGAAGTATAATAATAGTAGTGAAATAAAATAAAAATCTCTACGAAAACAAAGGTGGTTTTGGTGGATGGCCGAAACCCCCAATAATAAAAAATAATAAAAATTTCTGCGAAATCAAAGGTGGTTTCGGCTACCAGGCCGAAACCCTCAAAAACCTCTTGCCAGTGGGATCAACAATTGCACAAATGTACGCTTCCACATTTGTAAGACCCCACACAATTTTATTAAAATAATAATATTAATAATAATAATGATAATAATAATAACTAGAAATTCAGTTTTTGTGACATCACAAAAACAGGGTGTTCAGTAGACATATTGAAATAAGCATAGCTGGTGAAAAGAAAATTTTGCAAACATGTCTTTGTATGAAATTTAGTTATACGAGTTATTTGTGATTTTAAATATTTGCATTTTTGAAACAGAAACCTTGATCAAGCCTAAATTGAAAACTGATGACGTCATGATGATGTTATTGCATATTTCTTATCCATACATTGAGATTTATAAGTTTGTGGTAAGTGTTTACCTTTTTGGAACTTGCAACAGGTTTTTAAGCAAAACGGACTATTTTTAAACACCTTGTCACGAGAGGGTGTTGTTGAAGATAATTACGTCAATACTCTATTAATTGGAAGGCCAAGCATCAAACTTTATTTCATACAGAGAGAGCATGTCAAAATTCCAGATCATATTGTTTGCAGACCTTAAAACGAGGCCCGGGAATATTTATTTTCCTTTGAACTTCCGGTTTCAACTGGAAGTAAAGGTGTTATGGGGTCACCCTTTGAATGTGATTTGTATAACTCGGCGGAACTTTTTTATGGTGCAAGTACCTTACATGTAGCATTTATGGTTCTCCGATTATGATTTTTTTAAATAAAAACGTTTATTTATTGTTATGACGTCATCGATGACGTGCAAGTATCTTACATGTAGCATTTGTGATTCCCAAATTAGGATCTTTTAAAATATTAAACGTTGATTTATTGTTATGATGTCATCGATGACATCATCAAACCAAAATTCACATATTTATATTTAAACACAAAGATCTAAATACTTGGTAAGTTTTAAGTCTCAAACATTTTTAGTTCATGAGATATGACGAGTTTTCATTTTGTAAGAAAATTTAACTTCCGGTTTTGACCGGAAGTAAAGGTCACATGGGGTCACACCTAATGAAAGATTTGTAGAACTGTTCAAGTGACTTCAGATGATATAATGATTTAAGGTGTAGCATCTTTTGTTTATAAGATATAACGTTTCCCCCCAAAAAACCTTCAACGTCCGGTTTCGACCGGAAGTAAAGGTCACATGGGGTCACATTCTGTGTAAGAGATGTAAAAGGAATGTTGAACTTTCATATCAAGCAAAGTTCTTGTATTTATCATTTATGGTTCTCTAGATATGACGATTTACAATATTTCTCGTTATTTTTCATTTTTGATGTTATGACGTCATCGATGACGTCATCATCCTGAAAATGTTCCTGTTTCGTCTACACACTAAGGTCTAAGTACATGACAAGTTTCAAGTCTCTACGAGTTATACTTTTTCCGAAATCCTGCCGAGAAAGTACGGTGGGAAGAAGAAGACACGGAAAAAAACCAAAACAGTACAATAACAATAGGTTTTCGGCTGTTAGCCGAACACCTAATAATAACTAAATAGTGTTTTTTCCCGCTGCCTCGAATGAAAATGTCTGGTTTCACCACTACTCGGGAGAGTACTAGTCATGCAAAATGCAATAAGGAATTTTTGGAGACTTTGAGCCTACATGGTGCGTATGTGCACACATCCTCAGTGTACAGTACCCTTTCTCTTTAAATACACAGGGTGCACCTTCAAACATGCAATAACAGTCAGGCCTACATTATGTACATTTACATGTTTGTCATCATGGGTACACAGCTCATGTGTAGTATGCTTTCTATAAACCCTGTATTCTAAGAACTGCATTTAACACGTTGACTGCCAGTCATAGATTCGTAGGGCGTTCCCATTTGCCAAGTGTGGTGCGCATGCGTGCATACCAAGTAGGTAAGACTTTTTGGTGTCTACATGTTGTAATACAAATTTTCAGGTATGTCCTCACCACTGCCAGAAACGTATTTGTTGCGTTCTCAGTGATGCCAGTGTATTCAATGCACAATACAAAAGCCTTTCATTCTCTACGAGTATACTCGTAGTGGCAGAATCCATTACACCTGTTACTACAAATATACTCGTAGGCAGCAGTCAACGTGTTAATGTTGCATCAGGAGGTGGCGGCGCCAATTGTTTTCCCAGGTCTGCTTTTCACAGAATTGTATACATACACCCCATGTACATGTACCAGTTAATGACCTTTTCCCCCTCAAAATATTTGTAACACTCGTTTGATGCTGTTACACCCTGTTACCTGATGCCTATTTACCAGACTACATGTCACAGAGTGGTAAAGACTGTGTGGCAAAGAAAAGGGACTTTCCCTGTAAAGTATTTATGGTTATTGTGTATGTGTATAGGTCAAACAGTGGCACCATAGAGACCCCGTTTGCACTAGATCCAGAAAGGTGGATCAGACCCGGGTCTGATCCGGCAATGTGGATTAACGGCTAGTGTAAATGCAAACAAGCAGGATCAGACCCGTTTCAAGATCCAGCAATTTTAATCCACCTTTCGAGGAGGGTTGAATTTGGCAATTGGTGGATCAGATCCGGCAAAGTGGATTCCAAATACAAGTGTAAAGGCAAAGGTGGATCAGACACCACAATTTGATGTGGTCATCTCCGGTTTCGCTATGGATGGCGTGCTTTTTGCTTGTGCTTTGGTGGGACATCCGTCGCTGTTTATATTTTTGTGCGTGTCTTCGTTGTTGTGTCATGCTGTGTGCACATGGACTGTGCGTGTGTGAAACGTTTTGTTGTTTTCAGCTCCTTATACATACATCGTTACGTTCGGAGCTTGCCTTGTTGCTGTATTTTGTTAATTCCCATCTACAAAATATTTCTACCTGCATGTTCGTTGTTATCCGTATCATTTGCTGTACTGCATTTTCTGCATTCTACTTTCGCATTGATAATTTTTCTAGAAGTGGCGCGCTGTAATTGTGACCTTTGATCTTTGCAACGTAACCCTTGAGCTCTTTGCGAGGAGCGGTGACGTAGTATACATCCGGTTCAAAAGTTGGATTGGAGCCGGATCAAGTGCTGGTGTAAATGCCACACCGGATATTGATCTGCGGTCGTTTAAAAAATGCCGGATCTCAATCCACCTTTCTGAATCTAGTGTAAACGCGTTGAGAGAAAGTGTGTGGCAGAGAGAACCTGTGGAAAGTCAGTGAATTAATCCACAGGGAGCTCCGATTTAGGTTGAGTGGGGCGAAACCCACACACAAATTTCACAGGGCTAATATTTTGTCTGCAAGACCATCAGAATCCAATGGAAAAAGCTGAGAAAACATTGAATCGAATTTGAGAATGTTTACTGTTTTGATTTCGAACAAGCACTAAAAGAAGATTTAAGCTGATTAATGTTTCTTATTTGTTTAATGGGGTATTGGTAGGCCTAAAGTTTGATACTCAACGAAATTGATCGAACTCACACACAATATGAATATTTGAATATCAATTATTGATTTGTTTTTCAGCATATTGAGCATATTGGAGGCACATTTACGTCTTTCATTGTGACAACGATATTTAAAAAAAAAATCCTGTGCAAGAGCCTGGGAATAAATTTCGGAAATCCTGAAACCCGAGCACAAAAAGTAATTAAGCTTAACAAAATTGTGCTTATTGTACCATAAGGTTATCCACCAAAATAGCATGTCATTCTGCTCATCTTTGCTAAGCAGCATTTTGTTTTAAAAAGCAAAATTTTCTGCTTTTTAGCAAGTAAGAACATAAGCCCTGGAAGAATAAAAAGCATAGGCCTAGGCCTATTGTGTGTGAAACGAGTAAAAGCATCTGGTATTTAGCCAATGAAATGAAGGCGTTCAGTTTTAGCCAATGAAATGAGGGTGTCCGGTTTTGGGCCAATGAAATGAAGGTGTTCAGTTTTTAGCCAATGTAATTAAGTTGTTCAGTTTTAAGCAATGAATTGCTGAAAAAGTGCAACACTGAAACTCACTTCAATAATAGTGAGATTGCATCTAATGGTGAAACTCTCTTTCTGGAATTGGGCCCTATTTTGAATGCTAAAGACGAGTTACAATGTAACATGGGTGTATCACCATTTGATCACCGCCCTCATCATCATCATCTTCCCTAAGGTCGCCCCAAACAAGGCTAAAAGCCACTGTTAGTAGTAAGGGGCTATTATCCTTAATTATTTCATAATAATTTCAAAGTTGTCAATATGTTCATGGTCATACAATACTAATAGAAGGACCAGAAGGAGGGGTGGGGAGATCACATAGGACTAAAAGGTGTGAAATATTTAAATAGTGTTCATAAATTTTGAAAGAAAATATTTTTATAAAGTACATACATTGTACATTGTACTACTTTTTGAGGAGGGAGGGGGGTCTCTCAAAAGCACTCTCTGTAAAACCTGAAAAATGTTGCAAACTCTAGACACTCCCTAAATAGAGATACTACACTATGCTTTTCAGGGAACAATTTCGTCCAGGAGTTTTGCATAGCAAAATATTTAAACTGAGCAAGTTTTGTGCAACTGAATGCTAATTATTCAGTAGCAAATGATTGATTATTTTCAACTAAATAAGTATGACACTAAAGTATTGACAAGAGCATCTGTGAATAAGAACTACAGAAGAGGGCAACTTTGCATATTAATTACAGTACCAGGGAAATCGTTCACTGCTTTTCAACACTGAAATAAGTTAATTAGCTGGGCCACTTGGAGAGAATTTTGACTGGTGTTTGAACTCCAGAGCATAGGGCCTAAATTGGCTCAAAAGTTACTGCTTGTACATTTTTGAGATGATAAAGTTACATAATATGTTAATTTTGTGGAAGGTTGTGCGGCTCATTATGAGCTTTCTCTTTTTATGAAGTCGGGCGATAGCCGAACACCTTGGCTTAATTGTTTTTGTTAAGTATTTTACAAAGTTTTCGTTTAATCTTCTCAGAGAACAATGTCCAAATGCATACTGTTGCTAAGCTTAGGGCCTTGTCACACGAGGCAACTTTTCCAGGCAACTTGGAGGCAACCAACTGCAGTGCAAGCTACAGGACCACTTTGGTAGCACAGGAGTAATTTTTCAATCAATGTCTTACAACCCATACGAAAAATATGTGATCATTCAACTGTGGATGCCTTTTCTTCTCGGAACTGGTTGGAACTGGTTGGAACTGGTTGCCTGTAAGTTGCCCCATGTGATATCTGCCCTAGAATAGAATGGCAAAAGTCGTACATGTAGGTTCAAATCCCATCCAAGAACTATGGATTTTTGTTCTTGCAGGAATAGGGAAAGCACTGAGGAGTACAATACTTAGCGGGTCACACATCGGTGTGTATCCAATGCAAATTTACATAGTACAGTCTGATTTAGATTCAGATTGTGTAGTGGGGGAGCAGCAGCCACACCCCCTCAGAACCCTTGCAGCCCCCCCCCCCCAGATATAAAATAAGTACTATAACTATAAATAACTGGTCTATTTTTACGCTTTTTCTCTTGCTTACTTCATTGATAAAAAATAGATACAGTTATTGTCATTTACATGTTCCCTTTACATGGTCCATCTCTACACTTCTTTTTTCTCTCTCTCAAAAAGTTTTTAAAAATCAACTCGTCAATAACCTGGTCCCTTTGCAGAGGATTTAATAACCCGCTCTCTCTGCAGGTTCCTCTTGCCCATTTTCAACTTCTTACACTTTTTTTCTATAATTACTTTGATCTTGCCTCCTATTGTTAGTTGCATTTTCTTACGTGGCTTGTTCTCTAATCCTACCCTTTCATGCTTCCCGCATTGTAATGCCTACAATGAGGCACCACCTTTATGGTCCAGTGATCCAGCCTTTCACACTGACCATCCTTTGTTCTCACTTCTTCACCTTGATTGGTCTTAGCCAGTAAATTTACAAGTCTGATTGGCTATATTTTCCGCTTTTTTCTGGATACTCTCCCTTAATCCTTCGCTCCTCTTTTTGCTATAAATGGATATGTTTGTGTTTGTTCTTGTTTATGCCTCGTACGAAGGTCCGGTCTGGATCGAAAGCTAAGGCCATCTCCCCTACTAATTTTATATAATACTTTTAAATAATTATAATAAATAAATAAACAAATAAATAAATAAATTTAAAAAAAAAAAATTAAAAAATAAAATTAAAAAATTAAAAAATTGAAAATAAGATCAGAAAAAAATGCACAGAATGAAGTTTGATTACCCATTCTTTTTATAGCTACATGCCCATACTTACTAGTATTACTAGCCCCCCCCTAATAATACTACATACTGAGGTGGATCTGAGATTGAGAATAAACCCAGAAACATTTAAGTAACTGGGGTGCTGTACTCCTAATAAGATGAACAATTTTGAAAAAGGAGTACAGCGCCCCAGTAACTCAACTGGGACCTGGGTTTAATCTGAGGACATTCCTGCTTGCTCCCCCTAAATAAAAATACTAGATCACTTCTTTTTTAATAGCTCCATCCATCATGTCCATGGTCACTTGTGACTACTTTATACTCCTACTCCTAGATAAGATAGTTACTATACCTATGTACATTGTTTGTATGAAGGTACTACAGGTACATACGACATATCATCTCTCTCCTTTCTCTATGGACATAATATGGTGTGCTTGTGTGGTGTACTTACCACTCGTGGACAGAAGTTATCACAAACAGCTTCACCACTTCCCACAAACGAAAACAACAGGATTTGCACCAACAATGAGTGGAGGAATGTTGCGGTCACCGTGGACGATTTACTGGCCATTTGAACCACGTTTGGAACACCACCTGTACATGCTGTATGGTTCAGCTGTGAACGTGAGAAGAAGAAGAGGATGTTGACTGTTGTACCTCCATCCGACCCCGAGCCAATTCTTCTGAAGTTGTTGAGGACAAAAACAAGCAAATTAAAGTAGCAGCGTATTATGCGCACGCGCAGTCAATCTCTTTCCTTTTTTAATAGACTTGCTGCAGACAACAGTTGTGAAATGTTTGTCGCTGTGACCACTTTTAAGTGAGATTGTTTTTCTCTATATATCCATAGTATAGCGGCCAAAAACAAATAATTGAAAAACTGTTTCGCATTATCTAATTGTGTGACCCCACACTGTCTTTTCTTCTTGCTGAGGTTTAAAATTCCTCCAATTATGTTTGATTTTTTCCCCAGCAAACCGGGTAGAGAAATGCACAAACAAAAAAACTTTAAAAAACCCAAACATGTGCGCATTTCGGGTGACCTGGCTGCTCCTAGAAAGTCATGCCAACACTTATTAAAACAATGGAGTCCTCCATGTTTAAACTGATCATTTCTTAACCTTTAATAGAGATCAAACAAACACCCGCTTTGCCGTAGGATTTGGAGGTTTTTTAATATACTTTTCCCACTCGTAAAAAGTTTTTTTTTTTTTACTTTTGAATGAATTTATTTAAAAACGATTTGACATCCCCCAAAAGGGAACGTCTGACAAAGTCTCGTGTTAGTTTTAGAAACAGTTTTTTGTTGGTATTTTTATTAAAGTGGGTGGTCCGATTTTCACCGAAATTTTTTCATTTTTCTAAGGGAATTTTGACAGAGGGCTGTTTTAAAACGAAACATGTTTCCATATTCCATGGACAATGAAACAAAATAACTTGTAAAAAGAATCGAAGAATTTAAGTGAACAGAAATGGTTTTAATTGTGAAGATCATTCAAACGCAAGGAAGGGAATGTCGTGAAGGGTTACGATCATCGATCATCGTAACCATCTGCATCTGCATCTGTAGTGTTAGCGACTGTACTTCATAACTAAATAAAAAGCATTTGATTTTAACTGAAAAAGGCTTGTTTTGGGGGAGTAGCCCAGTGAGTGGTCATGGTCATGATGGTGGGTGATGGTGGGTGATGGTGGGCAGTGTAGTGTAGGACGCCAGTCTTTGTTTATGCACTTTGTGTTGTTGCACACTTTTTCTCCTCTCTAAATTTGTCCATTGCTCACCAGCAAAAGTGGAAACTGGTCTTTGAAGAGAGCAAGGCAAATTTTATTTTGCAAAGGGCACTTCTATTGAAAAAGCGTAGTCCATTGGAAATGTCTGAAGGGGCACCAAGACCAAGACCAGGGCAACCGAGGCCATGGTATTGTAAATGTAACCGTCTGTGCACAGTGTTTGGGCAGTGGTTGATTCGTAGTATGGCCATCCTGCGCCCATTGCTTTGTGCACAGTGTATGGGCCGTGGTGGAACCGTAATTTGGCCATATTCCTGCAGCCAATGCTTTGTGCACAGAGTACGGGCAGTGGTGGACCCACGATATGGTTATATTCCTGCTCCTGTCGCTTTGTGCACAGTGCATGATGATAAAGCTGCCAGGATCGCGGTACCGTGGACCCGGGATATGGTCTTATTCCTGTACCCAATGCTTTGTGCATAGTATATTGGTAGTGGTGGACCCCAATGCTTTGTGCACAGTGTATGGTTAGTGGTGGAACCCGTATATGGCCATATTTGTGCATAATGAACATGATGCTTTGTGCACAGCGTATGGCGATGGAGCCGCAAGGATTCCAATAGTTGTTGTTGCCTTGATCTGATGCTGTTTCTTTGGCGTCTTCAATGTCAAACCCCTTCTTGATTTTTCTTGAAACGCTTGTATTTTAGAATTTGAAATCAGCACCAGTTGTCCTTGGTAATAGTTTTGACTGTAATATTAATTATCTTGCAAGAAAAGTCTCCTTCGACACTTTTGTTTCTTATTTTGGTTTCCAAAATTAAAATATTTATGCCTTCTTTGTGTTTGTAAACAGACGTGGTGAATGTGTCTATGAAATCCTGGACAACCTCTCTCAGGTCAAAAGATTTGAAATGAACATGATGTTTATGTCATCCAAAGATAAACAAGGTAGGTGATTATTCTAGCAGAAAGATGAATGCTGTACGCATTAAAAGATCACGTTGCCTTGGGCTTGGGCGTTTGTTTTTTGTTTTTTGTTTTTTTAAATACATTTTACTTCCTTATCATCTCATTGTTAAGGTACTTTTCATCTATGTTTTAACCTTTCTTGTATGCCCTTGTCTGTGTATTTTGTATGCGTATTTGTAATATTTTTCATCTATATATTTTTATATTTCAATTTATTGTTGTGCTCTTTAGGACCAGCTGGAGAGGGGAGCCTCTAGACAGGAGCTGTGTTTCTTTTAGGCAATCCTTGGGGCTCCAGCTGTTTCTTTGTCCTTCCTCTGTATTTAAACTGCTCATTGCTGTATTTTAAAATGTTTTACCTAAATGGAGAAGTTTGTGAAGAAAAAAAAATCAGTTTGATATTAATGCCAATGTGTTGTATAAAAAAATAGTTTTTAAAGTTGTACAATATAATATGAACATCGAATTTCCTCAGACTTGATAGCAAAAATAAAAACACTACACTTCCATATTTTCAATGCTAAGAGCACTTTATTTTGCAAAATGCATGTAAAACTCTGAGTAATAAAAATATAATGGATTACAATTTTAAGTTTAAAACCTTGTTGACAAACACTGGGAATGTTGTACACTTTCTTTTAAATAGTGCCTCGTGAACAAAATAAACAAATATAAAGGGTACCTTTCAGAAAGAAAAAGTTACATTGAAAGTATGGCCGTTGGGAAAAGTATATTGACCCGAATTACTTTTTACATAACGTTAACTTTTATATGTAACAAGGCCCTCAATTTACCCAGAAATGATCTTACTTAAAAAAACAAAATATTTTGAGTTGGGCTGTTTTGCCAATGAGCGGCCGACCAGACTACCAGTTTTTTATTTTTATCGAGTAATAAACCACAAGGGAAACTGACTACGTAAATTTTGAATAATTTGGGTTTGAACAAAAACAAATTGACTGGAGCGGGACTTAAACCAAGGACCTCCGGATTCACGTCCCCACACTCTACCAACTGAGCCTAGTTTTTTTTTCACCGCTGACTCGGTGACGAAATGAGTGTTCAGCCGTCGTGAGTTTTTACAAAGAGACAATGTATGACCCAGATAAGTTTGAGTTGTCACAAACAGCCGATTCCATTGATGCATTGGTTTGTGACAAAGCGCTACACAGACCTCGTTCGCGTATTTTTCACGAAGAGACAGTTGTATTAAGCAGTTAATTGATTAAACTTACTATGATAAAAAAACCAAACCACCAGATTTGCATGATTTAATATTTCTACTTACATGGTTGCTGAAAAGTCAATGTTTAATTTGTCAAACAGTCAGCGAGACAATGATTTCAAAAATAGCTAAACTTCAACTGAGGTGTTCTCCAAACATGAGCGTTTAGCTTCACTGGCTCAAGCAATCGTACAGACCAAGTACTACGTGAACCACAAACTTCAAAAGGTGAAACAACAACCAGTTTCCGAGATTTTGTTGTCAACGTTTTGTAAACGGTTGTAATGAGGAGTTTCAACTGACTGGTTTGTCAGCTTGGTTAAAAATGTGGTAGTTACGAATGCTGTATCTTCTCTTTAAACCAATTTTAAAATATGAAAATATTTTATACCTTAAAATTTCTGTCTGGAAAGTAACATATTTTGACATATTTTAATTCAATATAGTACTTAAAATCTCTGGGTAAATTGACCTTTAAAATTGCAAGTTAAGTAGAAAAATACAATTAATACATAAAACTTAAATATAAGAAGCCTCTTCAAATGGAATATCAGGCATGCAACTCATCAACCCAATCAAAATCAAGAAAAATTATGACAAGCTAATATTTTCAGTGCGCAGAGCAGAATGCAAAGTGAATTATGATAATGTTCAACCATGCTTTAGAGGCTGAACAATTAGGGAGCTATGCAAGAATATTGTGTGTAAGTATCAGCCCCCAAGTTGCACTAGCTTGTGCATATGGAGAACCCATACTGGTAATCTTTCCAACTAATTTTCACAAAATGCTTGAAATCGTTTCTGCCCCAATTGTTTGTTAGTGAACAATGCTCACATTGGCACAGAAAGCACTACACCAGACCAGTCAAATTTTCAATTACCTTCAGCAAGAGGAATTTTGTCAACTTGCTCTTCCAACCAAGGTAGTACGGCCAGTGGCAAAACTAAAGGGGGGATGTGCATCCCCCTCCCCCGATTGATGTTGTACGCCAACCCACCCCAAATTTGTAATCTGCATCTTGAGATTAAAAGTTACGTAATAAAAATTTTACATTTTTAAAAACACACTGTTAGTAGAAATATCAATGTTTTAAAACCACTTGCTATTTTTATGCACACAATGTGTTAAAATATTTCACATCAGATTATCATATACAGTGAATGACATAGAGAGAACACTGAAAAGGAGCTTGTTTTTGGATAAATGCAAACGGAAACTACAATTTTAATTGGCAAGAAGTGCCCCCCCCCAAAAAAAAGAATGGTGCACCACCTTGTGTCCCTCTAGGATTTGACCCTAGACTCACCGCTGAGTATGGCACACGTCGTTTAATGAGTACTCAGGAAAGGTAAGACAAAGACAACAGGCTTGAGACAACCGTTGACAGGTAAGTTTTGACCTACACAGCAATCCCGGACATATTAGTGACAGATAGAAAGTCATCTGGATCGTCAGGGTAACCAGCATGGTCACAGCATTGTGAACATTCCGACCTGAACACACTGACACTATCACCATAGGCACCGCGGTAGCCTGGCTCTGTCACTGGACTACTACCTTGTCCATAGACATCGCGGTAGCCTGGCTCTGTCACTGGACTACTACCTTGTCCATAAGCATCGCAGTTGTCTGTCACTGAAAAACAAGAAAAAGAAAAGAGCAATATTACAGTTGACCTCAGACATTACAGATTGTCTTTAGGTTGCAAGAGGGGCAGGTGTCGGGATAAAGTTTAGGCGAGTAAGAACTTTACCTTCATTTCCCAATCCATGGTAAGCAAGGTTTCAAGTGCAGATAAATGTGTGGCGTCAACTTCATAGAGCTGCTTCAGCAGCTAATGGTGCTTAAAAATGTACTTCTTGGCAAAAATGAGCAGGATCCCAGTCACAAATGATACACATGGAATGGTATTTTGGCTGGTAACCTTATTCATGTCAGCATAATTTGATGGTGCTTGGCTGTTTTGTGTGCTTAAGCAGCTCTATCAAGTTGGGCCTTGATGTAAGCACACAAAAGTAGCCTTTTTGGAAAAAGAAACCAAAATCCTCCATCAATTCAGGGTTATGTACTTACAATCATTCTGAACCATGTTATTGGTGAGGCATGCTCTTGGAGTCTCACTGACAGTTTCGCTTTGTGTGTTTGGTTTCTGTCTCTGCTTAACAACAAAGGTAAGGAGGAGTAGCAGAGCGACTGCAATGCCAATTCCTGCTCCGATGAGTCCGTTGGTCAAAATTGTATTCGGGACTGGTTTCGTGGCCTGATTGACATCTGGCACAAATGCAAAAATAATAATACAAATAAATAAATAAACGTCTTAGAAGTTATCACATCAACCATTTGCTTTTTTGAGTGCTTTTGGTTTGCACTATATGTTATCATCAAGAAGAGATTCTTTGCTTACGGTAAGCAGAGCCACAAAATTGGGCCCAGTTTTGGAAAGTATCTAAATTTTGAACTTTCATGTCCAGGTCTCTTGTGTTGGCTTTGACCTACATCGAAGTAGGGGTTTGGTCTTAACACAATAAAGGAAAGTGGTTTGAAAATTAAATCCTGCCACCACAGCTTAAAGTAGTCCCATTTGCAAATAGCAACAAATATGGCGCACTTTGCGTCTAAAACATTCCATCGTGTGCAGAAAACCTTTACAAGTTGGTAGGTGCAAGGTATGCGAGGCACAAACAGTTTTCTGTCATTTTCAGTTTATAAGTGAGCCCACGGAATTTGACAAAGTTTGCCCAGGTTGGTTGCATAGTGTTTTGGGATAACTACTGAATGGATTTTACTCTTTGAAACAAGTAATCATGTAATTATCCTTGAACAAAATGCTTCCTAGTGTTTGTCATGAGAAATTCTATTTTAGAATAAAAATATGTTCACGAATAATCAGTATTTTTAAGTTACCAGTGTTTTCACTGACATCCGTTTGTGTTGTCGGTCCTTCAGGTCTCTGAGGTGAAGTCCTGACAGCTGCACCAAAACAAAGGGATTTCATATAAAACACATTTTAAAACGATTTGGTGAAAACACGCAACACATTCGGAAGACATTTTAAAGTCACTTGTTAAAACAGATGAACCTTGTTACCAAAAAAAAAAAAAAAAAAAATGGTTTTGTGAATAATTTTTCTTGGATGCCAATAACATAAAAAATACAACACTTTTTTTTTTTTTGGCGGGGGCAAATATGACAGAAATGGTACATTGTTGCATTACAGCCACCCATTGTGCAGCGAAGTAGGGAAGAGATTGGACAATTTTTGAAAATGAAGGCCCAACTCAAGCCATTTGGTCAATTTTTGGACCAATTTGTTTTTTCTGTCTGGATTTTTTTGTGAGTACCATTTTGGTGGGGTGGACCTTTTCTCCATGTTTTGATTTTAGGAGACTTATTTGTGGTGCAAGAGGTGACACTGCCCCCCCCCCCCCAGTTACAGGCCTGAAGTCCAGAAAAATAAATTTGGAGACCCGATTGTCGTTATCAAAGTAAACCAGCTGTGAACTTAAAGAAACTGCATTGGTTTCCAAAAGACAAGTTAAGTTATTGTGTCTTTTGAAAACTAAATGATGAGATTTTTCTCACCTAAAAACCAACAATTAAAATTTACATTTAAAAAGGTTGTTTTTTTTTAAATGAGAATAAATATTTGTTACCAGAAGTTTGGTCAGCCGGAGCCTCAGTTGTCTTCACTTGCACTCGGGTTACATTAAAAGGTTCAGACGGAACTTCAAACCCATCAACCAAATTCCCGTTTGGCTTCTTGTAGAGGGAAACCTACAATGACACGGCACAAATGTATCAATAAAACTGGATTGGTCTGACGGTTATATATTAACTTTGGGATACACTGAAGCTACTTGTCCTTAAGAAAATACGCTTACACTTCCTTCCGTCGGTGACACCACGAAGTAGCACGCAAGTATGTCCCAGTAAAAACTAGCAATCCAGGGACATTTGTGGCGATGACCTACTTTGGCCATTCCAGGTTTTGTTGGAGGGTACCCAGCGCATCATGTCCAAACTTAGAGGAGAGGAAGGCCCCTGGTTCACATGGGATTACTTCCCGCCTTCTCTGACCCTGCAGGAGTGAACTCTGAAATTCTCTGTGTTTTTTATTCAATTGGTCATTGGGAGATTTGTCATGTGCAAAGCTACCAATCATTTTTCATTTCCGTGCATAAACGTAGACCAAGATGTTTGAATGATTTCCGCCCAGTTGCATTGACATCCATGGTTGAAAAAAAAAAATGATTTTGAGGCAACAGGGTGTGAGGTCAATATGTAATATAAAAAATAACTGTGTCTTATGTAGTTTATGTATCTAGCAATAAGGTACCCAAGGCCAGGACTCGAACCCACACTCTGCTGAATTGAAGCACCAGAGCTTGAGTCCAGTGTGCTACACCACTCAGCAATGAGTTACCATTTCACCATCACTCTGTCGTATTTGTGAAATTTATGTCACTTTGCCACTCATCCTTTCATTTCTCACAGGTGCTCGACACTCCCGCACACTTTGCGAAACATTTTCAAATGGTGTGTTCTGTGGTTTGCATAATATTAGCACCCACAAACACATATTGTTTGGTAGGCTTGAGTGATGAATGATGTTTACTAACATTAAGAATGGAATGATTCAGGGAAATGATCGTGGGCGCATGGGGACTATTTGGTCAAGGGTGGGGGGGGGGGCAGAGTGGATGATTTGCATGAAATTTCACTTATAAAATACAAGTACCATTTTCTAATACCAGGTAAAGCGTCTTCTTTTATTATCTGTATATTTTTCCTATTCTTGCTGTGCCCCATTCCCCCCCCCTGTTTCCCCTGATTCTGGGAGGGTAGGTGCCCCCACCCCCTAGGTTGTCCTCCTATGGAAATAACAGACTAAAGAAATTTATTTGGTGTTCAAGCCCAGGCCGGCCTATTGACAAACTGGATTTCATATTTACTTGATGGGGAACAATGTGCTACTTACACGTGCTATATAACAGCCTGGTGGTACATTTTCAAACACACAGGAGTGTCTACCCGTCTGAAAAGAAATAAACTAACCAAAATAAACCACAGTAAGAGGAAACAGGAAAGCAAATTTTCTGAACTTTAGAATTCTTTTTGTTACAAAATGATAAAGCTAAACAAAACAAATAATATTTGGAACATATTCCAGGCAAAAAGCAAGAAGTACTATATCATGGACATATGTGCTGGTAACGCAAGATACAATCTGGGCCCAAAGTCATAAAGTCTGTAAGCACAAAAATTTGCTAAGCACAGAAAAATCTTGCTTAGCAGAATTAGGTTACCAGCCAACATTCCATAAAGTTTACATTGTTAGCACTGGTACCCCACTCATTTCTTGCTAAGTAAAGACATTTGCTAAGCAGAATTTTCTGCTTAACAGCTTTATAAAATTGGGCCTGGGTCCTGACAACTGTATCATTTAACTATTAGTGTCTCAATGCCTCAAATGAAACTTGTAAATAAATCAGGATTACGAGAGATTTTCAGGATGTGTGATTGTATTTGTTTGGCATGGGAGGCAAGTCCAAGATTCCAGTTGCACTGTTGCAACACGTGAAATTCACAGCACTATTCAGAACTTCAGAAACCGTGCTTGCACAAGTTACCGCACTCTGTTTAATAGACTGGTTGCCAGTCCTTCCATTGAGTATTTGGAAATGTGATTATGCGGATCGGAAACTACAGTGGGATTAGAATGCATACATGACCATCTCCAATGGAATCAAAGTTTCCCGTTTCGCACATCGTTTCCCAAATAATCATTCCAAATGAGGCAAGGTTGTGCTGGTTAAGGTGGATAGGTTTGTGTCTACACAAATTTCTTAAAAGATCCATGTGTGAGATATATCAAACAAATATTGAATGCATTTCAATCGTGCATTGTCGCAGAATACTTGGTGAAATCCCACTTTCAACTCGTGACTATTTTTCTGCGACAATGCACCCATATGCATCAAAAGTTGTATATCATTTCAGACTACCTTTACTACATGTATAAAACATTGTGGGCAGTGTGGTGAACGGTTGGTTCAGGTCAGACAAAAGAATACTTACAGCGCCGTTGGTGTTGACAATTCTAGATAACGCTCTAGGGGTTGCATCGTTATTACATGGTCGTAGATTAATCTTGTAGGTTATCCAGGTGTCCCACTGATATGTGCTAAACTCAACAGTCACACTGTTTCCCAAAACCGTGGCAATTGGTATCTGTTCAGGTTTCCAAGCGTTAGCCGTAACTGTTGGAAAAAATGTACAAAAAGAAAAAAGGGAAAAAAATAGCAGACTTCTTGGTCAAGGATCAGAATGCTTCAAACAAAATACAGAATTAAATTGAGTTTCCATTAGCCATCATAATCAATCTGATTAAACAGGGGCAGGTTATGGCAACCCTGACCACAAGTTACTGGCAGAAATTCACTGACCGAAACAATTTTGAGAGCTATGTGAAAATGGGTCTGTAACCCAAAACAATTTGTGACGCAGGTACAGCTCAAAATAAACAGACTTTATTTTATTTTCAAGGAATAGAACTTATGCTTCATAAATTCAATTTTGGGTTGAGCAAAGAAAATTGACTAGAGGATGCTGGCGGTCCCCCTTATTTTGTAAATATCTTTGTGGGGGGTGCCAGTCAGAAACCATACAACCTTTAACTGCCGTATTCACCAGGGATCACACCCAAAGTTTGCAATACAACCTGGGAAGCGGCAGCCAAGGTATCACCTCATCAAAATTTTTGGATTGATATGCTTTGTTATGATTTATACACACTTACCATTCCCCAAAGGACACCCTCCTACTCCTGGTATGGTTGCACAATCTAGTTGGGGGGAAAAGCCAATGAAAGCCATGCTTATTTAATCTTCATACTTAATGTTACATGTACTTGCTTAACAACTTCACATCGGATGACGTGAATAGATGAGTTGACTTGTACATTCCAGGGCCTTTCTGAAAGGCAAGATACTACACTGGTCATGTAGGAACTTTTATTTTGTGTCATAATTTCAATATAAATTCATGAGTCACAAAAGTATTGAGAGCTGAACACAGTTTGAGATGTGCCCCCTTTCTTCATATCAAAAGTTGATAAAAAATCAGACATAAATCTCCATAAAGTATCCCATTTAATGCTTTCTTCCCTTGAGCTATGCCTGCAGGAAGTCCAGGCTCTGTGGCTCTTTTGTAAACTTGTGATGTCACAGGTCACATGGTCTATAAGGAACCATTCCTTGGCCCAATCTGTCAGAGCTGCTTAACCAGTTTTGTGCTTATTGTGCGATTTCCATTTCATAGCTATGCTAACGATAAGCTCAGGAAAAGACATGCTATCATGCTGGCATTTACTGCAAGCAAATGAATGATGTGACAGTGCAAATCAATGGTGAATGCGCAAGCCGGCTGCCTAATTCTCTTGCTTAACTATGAAATACGCTGAGCAATTATAAAAAAAAATACTTACTCGATGTGTGATAATCATCTAATTTAATGGATTTGTTTAACCCAATGTATGTTATCTTAATATTGTAACGGCTGTCCACATCAAGACCCCGCAAACAGGAATAGTGGAATAAAATCTGCAGAAAAAGCATCAAGAATTAGTTACCAATTACATATCAACATATTATACCATGCCCGATATGTGGCAGAGAGTGTATCCCCCTCTCCCCCCAAAAAAGTTCCCATACTTTAAAACGCTCTTTTGCTCTTTCCTCTTTTACAGAAGTAAAGAAAAATCCTCTAAAGAATTTCTGAGATTCCCTGAACACAAAAAAGACACAATGGAGAGGTGGGGGCACACCATGCCATATATCGAGCACCAAATGCAACACATTTTAGAAAACCTGATTTGAAATTCTGCCAGGTGGGAACCAATCTAGAAATTTAAGTCTGCCAAGAAAAGAAAAAAGGTGTCATCCAGTCCAAGTGAAATGCGCCTCCTACAACAGGAATTTTTGTTTCTCTCATGGAACTTTGCCCCCCCCCCCCACCTCAATAAAACTCTTTCAAAACCCTCAAGAAATAATTCTTTTGGTTGTTAATTTCTCTTAGGCACTTGCAATATACATTGAAGTGATTTTTTCTTCCTTAGGGAAACAAAGACCAAAGATGGAATAACCAAGAGAGTGACATGCATTTCTAGCAGATTCTGTCTCCTGGGAGACAATCTCCGAGACAATCCAGGAAATTAAGTTTGGTGGACAGAATATCCAGAGTGACATCGTCTCCTGCCATGCACACTAACCAGAACAAGTTATGGTGCCGCAAAAAAACAACCTGAAATTTTTGTTTACCCCTTGTCTATGCTACATCTACATGTAAGAACTGGGGGTGCTGGTTGACAAACATGTTACATGCACAAACTTTGCATTGCGTTTTTCCGGCTCATATTTGAAACCAACCGTGGCGTTGGATATTGCTGTCAACTATGGACTCACCTCAGATGCAAAGGATGACACTGTGAGTGGATGATCAAATCGGATTCCAATGCATTCATCGTAGCCAACTGGATAGTTAGTTTTCATGACGTGTACATAGAAACCTTCAAGTCCAGTGAAATACCCTGCATCAAAACAATACAACATGCATAATTCATTTTCACATTCCTGTCAGTCCATTTATTTCACAATCTATACAACATCGGATAGACCTTTAATGACTCTAAAAATGCTACACAGAGTGTGACCTCATTTGACCTTGACTTCCGGTTGAAACCGGAAGTTGAAAATTTCAAAAATTTATATCTCAAGAACCACTCATAATTTAGTCAAACTTTTGACATGAGGTTGTAGGTTATTGAGCCTGCTCAAACTTTTGCACAGAAATTATACCAATATGGTCAAAACAGGCATTAAAGCCAACGTTAGTATTGACCCACATTTAATCTGTATCTTGGAGGGCCTATAGAGAAAAGCACTGCGACTGGCTGTTCCGCTCCATTAATCATAAAGTTCAAAGTCCGCCAAGCCTGTATATAGTCCCACATTTGAAACGAGAACGTTAGCGGTGCATTTCACATGGATGGTGGCGCTATCTTATATAAATGGTCATGCTGTTATCGTGACAAACAATTTTGGCACGCTCGAGCTCTGTGGCATTAACCGGCTCGGAAATCTACCTCATTAAATATCAAAATCATTGAAAATCCATATAAAATCAAGGATAAGAGACCCTAGGTTGGTTTTTGTGGGATTATACAGGTAATATATGTCTTCATTGTTTATAGTGTGTGTGACATTACGTGACCTCTACTTCCGGTCGAAACCGGAAGTGCCTTGTAGTTTAAAAGTGGCAACTTTTTTTTGAGTTGTTTTCAACAATGTTGTAGTCTGACAAAGGTCTGATATCAAAAATAAGACAGATGGCGTCATTAAAATCCAAGAGGTCCCTCTAGCGGCAGGTTAATAACAGTCCAAAATTCATTTTTACTAGATGTTCAAAAAAAATTTCCAGTCAAGGTGACCTCACCAGGTTCTACATGACGTCACCTTAAATGTCAATTTTCAAGGCTTCATCTTCATTTAACATTCTTAATTTAGGTGAACTTTTGGATTTACTCAAGCTGAGATATATTAACATTTTTATTTTCCTTGAAAAATTACGTCATCAATTGTAACACGGCGTCACCTTAAAGGTGCAGTTTTACCAAATCTTTTTAAATGAGTATCTTGAGAACCACAACTGTTATGGTTTGAATACTTGCTTTGCCTGTGAAAGTTTGATGTGTGAGAGTTCTTTTTATATGTTAGTGAAATCGTTTGACCTGACTTCCTGTCCAAACCAGAAGTTTAAATAAGATCAGATAATATAAAGCTTTATTATAGGTTTTATGTCCATATTTGTAAATCTCTTGATTATTTAACTATCAATATTTACCTGCTATTCACTCAATCCGAACACCTAGTGTTTCTAATTATACAAACACTACAAGCCTAGTTTGATTTGTATTTCTTTTATTTGGCCCAGTTTTTTTTAGCAACCCATGCATAAAGCTTGTGTTTCATTTCAGAAATTTACTCTGTAATTTCAGCTGTAATTAGTCACACCAAGAGAACGTAAGTTCAATTACAATTTAGTGACTAGTTCTTAATAACAACAAATTTGTGATAATAACTTATTATTGTATAGCACATTTACTGTATAGCACATTTTACAATAACATTTGAATGATTATGTAAACATACATGCACGTCTGACATTCATGAACCGACTTACCAACAAGCAAGACTGCCCATAACATGATTATACCATGCCTGATATGTGACAGAGGGTGCCCCCCCCTCCAAATGTTCCTATACTTGAACACACTCTTTTCCTCTTGGACAGAAGTACCCCCCTAAAATCCTCTAAAGAATTCCTGAGATTCCCGGAACACCAAAGACACGGAAGGATGGGGAAGGGGTAGAAGACATATCAAGCACCAAATGGAAATGATTACATACATACCAGTCACAGGAAGCACCCAAGTGATATTCAAAGCAAGTAACCTGGCGCCTTGGGTTTCGTAAATAAAATCATGAGCTATCAGCTTGCTGGGAGCAGATGGTACATCACGGACAACCGAGGCTCCACAGAAGGCTGGTAGTAACAGAACGAGAAAATATCTATTATTGATGTTGACTTTAAAAATGCTTTTCATATAAATAATACCAGACATTTATGGATAATGCAGGAGCCTCTATGCGCAACACAAAACATATAACAATGAAATGAAAAATTATATAAAGCATGTTGTTGCAATATCCAAACATATCGGTTTTTAAAAGTCCCTTGAAATTAGAAGAGACGTCAGCTTGGCGATTATGAAGAGGTCATTCGATAATGAAGGTGGAATGAAATTGAAAGATCTTTGACCATAGAATTTTGTAGAGCAAGTAGTTTGCGTCAGTAGGGATTGGCCAGGAGAACGAAGTGGATGAACAGGGATATATTTACTGCTTTTGTTTTGTTGTTCTCATTCTGTGTACAGACATACCTGTTGTTTTTATTCTTCCTTTGTTTTTGTTTTTCACAGGGATAAGATTGTCTGAAAATAAAAAATCCTGATAATTTGACGACAGTTTCCTCTTAGCGTGGAAATAAAGCTCCCTGAATGTTAAGAATATTGCATTTTGGAGGTTTACAGGCTCTCTGCATCATTTCAAATAGATCTGAAGGTCTGGGCCAAATTTCATAGTGCTGCTTAAGCAGAACATATTGCTTAAACAAATTCTGCTAAGCAACAATAAGCAGGATACCAGTCACAGATGCTATGTACATGGGATATTGTATTTTAGCTGTTTACCCTTCTTGATAAGCATAATTTCGTTGTGCTGAGCTACTTTTTGTGCTTAAGCAGCTCTGTGTAATTGGGCCCTGATCATATCAAGGGGCAAGTCTTTTCATCTCCTGTATGGCAAGTTTGCCTCTTTCAGGAAAATCTGAAGGTGCAGGGTGATCAGTGAAAAATTCTGAAAAATCACATTACTGTTTTTCAAGACTGAACAATAACAAAAAATACTCTATTGTTCTTTGTAGGTGGTGAGCGGTGACTAGTGAAATCCTGTAAATATTTGCAAACTAAAAGTTTGGGCTGAATTTGCTTGCTATTGTTGAGATAAATACACAATGTATGGCCGCCATCAATTGGCACAGATTTTGTAATCAAAATACTTCTCCAGGCCTAATTATACTTTGTTTCTGAGAGGACAAGGCGGTTTTTCCTCAAGTAAAAGGCACCTGATGGTCAGAGAAATACAACTTTCTACTGGAACATTTCAAGGGGCACTAAGGTCATGACTAGGGGCATGGAGGCAAGTTGCCTCCATGATGTATGGGGGAAATATGTATTGAAACATGTTCAAGGGCACCAAGGTAATGACTGCATAGTAACCAATGAGACTGGAATTGTCTCTGTGCTGTTTTTGTCTGGCCCTGTGTTTATACATGTATCTCATGATGTTGGTACCTACCGGTTGACTGTTGTAGGTGGCATCTAGTCTGCCAGTCAGCTACAAAACCCTGAAGAAAAATAATCAATACAGAAACTTTTAAAACTGCTTTGTTCCATGATACGTGGACATCATTCTATGTGGACATTAGGTGGGTGGACACCATTCTAAGTGGACATTAGATATTTTAAAAAAGTATACAATAAATCTAGCGTGCAAAATTTTCATTTCAAAAGGTTGCATTTTTGAGATATCACAACAAATCTTGAGCAGTTATGTTCATACAGAAGAAAAAAAAAGATAATCGTTTTACATAACTACACTACTTCAAAGTGAAATGTTTCTCAAAAGGCATTTTACTATCGAAAGCCGAACAAGGCTTCTAACCAGTTGTATTTGATAACCTTCCGGGGGCAAAGTTTGTCGACATCCAAAACATCCTGACATCATTCTGAGAAAATGGGTCTGTCCATTTTTTGTACAGGGATGTTTTGGTTCATTCCTGATATTCAATGATAGTCAATCAAAACGGCCTTGAATTTGATGGTTTGACTGACAAAATATTCCTCCTTGGAATGTAGAGACCCATTAATTGTTAAAATCCAATGAAGTCACGTTTTAAATTTTGCTCTGAAAAAGTCAGGAATAAACCAAAATATTCCAGTGCAAAAATGGACAAACCAATTTTTCTCAGAACGATGTCATTGGATGTTTTGGATGTTGACAAGTTTTGCATTGGATGTTTTGGATGTTGACAAGTTTTGCACTAGAAGATTATTGAATGCAATGGCAATTTACACCAGGGTAGAGAAGTTATAGACTCAAGAGACTGATAATTTTCTCCCCACTCACATGAAGACTCTTTCTATTGGAAAATAGGTAGGCCTGTATCACAAAATTTAATTTGACACCTCTTTCCTTCCTCTAGCTTGGTTTTGTCCATGTAGTGGCACTGAGCAATTATCAAGAAAGATATGAGTCACCTGTGAAAGTTTCTGCTGAATAGGCTTACAGCGTCTACTTTTTGAGAAAACATCTACAACTTTAAAAGTATGTATTTTTTATCAAGAATGTTCAATCTATTCCTGTTGAGCCAGGTAGCAGTGGGTACCAATGGCATCTCTGGCCGCTGCACACCACGGGCATCTGAATCACCCCTAAAACTCGCCCTGTAGGAAGCTTTTTGGAGATCATTGTCTGTGCCACTCAGTATTCAGTGTGCACACATTTTTAAGTCTACCTTTAGTGGTATTTTACTGTGCAAAACCACTGGATTAGCCAGAAATTGCAAGCACTTCATGGTCAAAGGAAACTGTTCAAATTGAAAAAAACAATTAATAGGCAACACTGTAAGTGTTTTAACTGACATAAAACAACTTGACTAGTTCCTGTTTTACCATGAATCAATGGATGCTCAGTGCTTTCCCAACTTGGGAGCAGTGGTGTAACCAGGAAAAAAAAACCCAGAAAAAACACAAACAAAAACAAGTACAAACTAGAAATGAGTTTGTAAAGAACAAACACTGGGGTTTCGGCCATTGTTGTCAATGTTGAATTAATGTAATATATTAATTTGACACACCTGATAACATCACGATGATGAAAACATGTTTTTCGTACGAACTTTGTTATAAGCTACAAGGCGGCACAAAGTTTGTGACTTTATGACATGTGGTTAAAGAAATGTATTTGTATTGAATTTTCAAAAGATCCAAGTTGGGTCATATTTTTAATAAAAACAAATGTATCATTAGCTCCAAGACATCACAAAGAGTTGACTTTATGGTATGTGGTTCACGAGATACATGTATGGACTTAAAATTTGAGAGCTTCCTGTTTATAACGGAAGTAAATGTGAAAGAGGGTGACATTTTTAAAATAACATGTTTAATGTGCCGTCAGTTACAAGATGGTACAAAAATTATAACTCTTTTACATATGGTTCAGACGATATAAAGGTTTAAATAATAAATTGTAAATAATAAACTACCATGCCAAGGCTAAATTTATTAATAAGCTATACCGCACAGACCTTGAAATAAATTGTGGTGGAAGAATTCCATGAAATTGCGTGAGAATAAACCGCTACTAATATCCAAAAAAGCGTCCATGTTTTATAGTTCGAGGACTCTCCACAAGCAAGAGGGCGCTATACAGGTTCACCATTAACTGTAGAAGCGAAGCAGTGTACCAAAATGAACGGTACAAAGGTCGAACGATGCCATGTGTGTGGACAATGGGCTATGTGTGGGTATGGCCGTATGCAGTGTGTTACGATGCCTAGCGTGGGAATTAATGGCTGAGTGGTGTACAGCCCGTATGCGATGTACAGCGTAAATTACGTGCAATGTACACACACAACGATCGTGCTTGGTTGACGATACGTGTTTTTAAATTGTTTATACCGTCAACAGATAATTAAAAACCCTCGATCGAACTGCTGCTTGATCTACATGTAAGTTAGAGCACAGGCTTTCATTTGATGTATTGTTTGTGTCTTTTAAGACTGTAGTTCCTGAGATTGAACGCCAACAAATTTCACGTGTAAATGCTATGAGACTTTTTCGGAAAGAAGTATAATAATAGTAGTGAAATAAAATAAAAATCTCTACGAAAACAAAGGTGGTTTTGGTGGATGGCCGAAACCCCCAATAATAAAAAATAATAAAAATTTCTGCGAAATCAAAGGTGGTTTCGGCTACCAGGCCGAAACCCTCAAAAACCTCTTGCCAGTGGGATCAACAATTGCACAAATGTACGCTTCCACATTTGTAAGACCCCACACAATTTTATTAAAATAATAATATTAATAATAATAATGATAATAATAATAACTAGAAATTCAGTTTTTGTGACATCACAAAAACAGGGTGTTCAGTAGACATATTGAAATAAGCATAGCTGGTGAAAAGAAAATTTTGCAAACATGTCTTTGTATGAAATTTAGTTATACAAGTTATTTGTGATTTTAAATATTTGCATTTTTGAAACAGAAACCTTGATCAAGCCTAAATTGAAAACTGATGACGTCATGATGATGTTATTGCATATTTCTTATCCATACATTGAGATTTATAAGTTTGTGGTAAGTGTTTACCTTTTTGGAACTTGCAACAGGTTTTTAAGCAAAACGGACTATTTTTAAACACCTTGTCACGAGAGGGTGTTGTTGAAGACAATTACGTCAATACTCTATTAATTGGAAGGCCAATCGTCAAACTTTATTTCATACAGAGAGAGCATGTCAAAATTCCAGATCATATTGTTTGCAGACCTTAAAACGAGGCCCGGGAATATTTATTTTCCTTTGAACTTCCGGTTTCAACTGGAAGTAAAGGTGTTATGGGGTCACCCTTTGAATGTGATTTGTATAACTCGGCGGAACTTTTTTATGGTGCAAGTACCTTACATGTAGCATTTATGGTTCTCCGATTATGATTTTTTAAAATAAAAACGTTTATTTATTGTTATGACGTCATCGATGACGTGCAAGTATCTTACATGTAGCATTTGTGATTCCCAAATTAGGATCTTTTAAAATATTAAACGTTGATTTATTGTTATGATGTCATCGATGACATCATCAAACCAAAATTCACATATTTATATTTAAACACAAAGATCTAAATACTTGGTAAGTTTTAAGTCTCAAACATTTTTAGTTCATGAGATATGACGAGTTTTCATTTTGTAAGAAAATTTAACTTCCGGTTTTGACCGGAAGTAAAGGTCACATGGGGTCACACCTAATGAAAGATTTGTAGAACTGTTCAAGTGACTTCAGATGATATAATGATTTAAGGTGTAGCATCTTTTGTTTATAAGATATAACGTTTCCCCCAAAAAAACCTTCAACGTCCGGTTTCGACCGGAAGTAAAGGTCACATGGGGTCACATTCTGTGTAAGAGTTGTAAAAGGAATGTTGAACTTTCATATCAAGCAAAGTTCTTGTATTTATCATTTATGGTTCTCTAGATATGACGATTTACAATATTTCTCGTTATTTTTCATTTTTGATGTTATGACGTCATCGATGACGTCATCATCCTGAAAATGTTCCTGTTTCGTCTACACACTAAGGTCTAAGTACATGACAAGTTTCAAGTCTCTACGAGTTATACTTTTTCCGAAATCCTGCCGAGAAAGTACGGTGGGAAGAAGAAGACACGGAAAAAAACCAAAACAGTACAATAACAATAGGTTTTCGGCTGTTAGCCGAACACCTAATAATAACTAAATAGTGTTTTTTCCCGCTGCCTCGAATGAAAATGTCTGGTTTCACCACTACTCGGGAGAGTACTAGTCATGCAAAATGCAATAAGGAATTTTTGGAGACTTTGAGCCTACATGGTGCGTATGTGCACACATCCTCAGTGTACAGTACCCTTTCTCTTTAAATACACAGGGTGCACCTTCAAACATGCAATAACAGTCAGGCCTACATTATGTACATTTACATGTTTGTCATCATGGGTACACAGCTCATGTGTAGTATGCTTTCTATAAACCCTGTATTCTAAGAACTGCATTTAACACGTTGACTGCCAGTCATAGATTCGTAGGGCGTTCCCATTTGCCAAGTGTGGTGCGCATGCGTGCATACCAAGTAGGTAAGACTTTTTGGTGTCTACATGTTGTAATACAAATTTTCAGGTATGTCCTCACCACTGCCAGAAACGTATTTGTTGCGTTCTCAGTGATGCCAGTGTATTCAATGCACAATACAAAAGCCTTTCATTCTCTACGAGTATACTCGTAGTGGCAGAATCCATTACACCTGTTACTACAAATATACTCGTAGGCAGCAGTCAACGTGTTAATGTTGCATCAGGAGGTGGCGGCGCCAATTGTTTTCCCAGGTCTGCTTTTCACAGAATTGTATACATACACCCCATGTACATGTACCAGTTAATGACCTTTTCCCCCTCAAAATATTTGTAACACTCGTTTGATGCTGTTACACCCTGTTACCTGATGCCTATTTACCAGACTACATGTCACAGAGTGGTAAAGACTGTGTGGCAAAGAAAAGGGACTTTCCCTGTAAAGTATTTATGGTTATTGTGTAGGTCAAACAGTGGCACCATAGAGACCCCGTTTGCACTAGATCCAGAAAGGTGGATCAGGCCTGGGTCTGATCCGGCAATGTGGATTAACGGCTAGTGTAAACGCAAACAAGCAGGATCAGACCCGTTTCAAGATCCAGCAATTTTAATCCACCTTTCGAGGAGGGTTGAATTTGGCAATTGGTGGATCAGATCCGGCAAAGTGGATTCCAAATACAAGTGTAAAGGCAAAGGTGGATCAGACACCGCAATTCGATGTGGTCATCTCCGGTTTCGCTATGGATGGCGTGCTTTTTGCTTGTGCTTTGGTGGGACATCCGTCGCTGTTTATATTTTTGTGCGTGTCTTCGTTGTTGTGTCATGCTGTGTGCACATGGACTGTGCGTGTGTGAAACGTTTTGTTGTTTTCAGCTCCTTATACATACATCGTTACGTTCGGAGCTTGCCTTGTTGCTGTATTTTGTTAATTCCCATCTACAAAATATTTCTACCTGCATGTTCGTTGTTATCCGTATCATTTGCTGTACTGCATTTTCTGCATTCTACTTTCGCATTGATAATTTGAAGTGGCGCGCTGTAATTGTGACCTTTGATCTTTGCAACGTAACCCTTGAGCTCTTTGCGAGGAGCGGTGACGTAGTATACATCCGGTTCAAAAGTTGGATTGGAGCCGGATCAAGTGCTGGTGTAAATGCGACACCGGATATTGATCTGCGGTCGTTTAAAAAATGCCGGATCTCAATCCACCTTTCTGAATCTAGTGTAAACGCGTTGAGAGAAAGTGTGTGGCAGAGAGAACCTGTGGAAAGTCAGTGAATTAATCCACAGGGAGCTCCGATTTAGGTTGAGTGGGGCGAAACCCACACACAAATTTCACAGGGCTAATATTTTGTCTGCAAGACCATCAGAATCCAATGGAAAAAGCTGAGAAAACATTGAATCGAATTTGAGAATGTTTACTGTTTTGATTTCGAACAAGCACTAAAAGAAGATTTAAGCTGATTAATGTTTCTTATTTGTTTAATGGGGTATTGGTAGGCCTAAAGTTTGATACTCAACGAAATTGATCGAACTCACACACAATATGAATATTTGAATATCAATTATTGATTTGTTTTTCAGCATATTGAGCATATTGGAGGCACATTTACGTCTTTCATTGTGACAACGATATTAAAAAAAAAATCCTGTGCAAGAGCCTGGGAATAAATTTCGGAAATCCTGAAACCCGAGCACAAAAAGTAACTAAGCTTAACAAAATTGTGCTTATTGTACCATAAGGTTATCCACCAAAATAGCATGTCATTCTGCTCATCTTTGCTAAGCAGCATTTTGTTTTAAAAAGCAAAATTTTCTGCTTTTTAGCAATTAAGAACATGGCCCTGGAAGAATAAAAAGCATAGGCCTAGGCCTATTGTGTGTGAAACGAGTAAAAGCATCTGGTATTTAGCCAATGAAATGAAGGCGTTCAGTTTTAGCCAATGAAATGAGGGTGTCCGGTTTTGGGCCAATGAAATGAAGGTGTTCAGTTTTTAGCCAATGTAATTAAGTTGTTCAGTTTTAAGCAATGAATTGCTGAAAAAGTGCAACACTGAAACTCACTTCAATAATAGTGAGATTGCATCTAATGGTGAAACTCTCTTTCTGGAATTGGGCCCTATTTTGAATGCTAAAGACGAGTTACAATGTAACATGGGTGTATCACCATTTGATCACCGCCCTCATCATCATCATCTTCCCTAAGGTCGCCCCAAACAAGGCTAAAAGCCACTGTTAGTAGTAAGGGGCTATTATCCTTAATTATTTCATAATAATTTCAAAGTTGTCAATATGTTCATGGTCATACAATACTAATAGAAGGACCAGAAGGAGGGGTGGGGAGATCACATAGGACTAAAAGGTGTGAAATATTTAAATAGTGTTCATAAATTTTGAAAGAAAATATTTTTATAAAGTACATACATTGTACATTGTACTACTTTTTGAGGAGGGAGGGGGGTCTCTCAAAAGCACTCTCTGTAAAACCTGAAAAATGTTGCAAACTCTAGACACTCCCTAAATAGAGATACTACACTATGCTTTTCAGGGAACAATTTCGTCCAGGAGTTTTGCATAGCAAAATATTTAAACTGAGCAAGTTTTGTGCAACTGAATGCTAATTATTCAGTAGCAAATGATTGATTATTTTCAACTAAATAAGTATGACACTAAAGTATTGACAAGAGCATCTGTGAATAAGAACTACAGAAGAGGGCAACTTTGCATATTAATTACAGTACCAGGGAAATCGTTCACTGCTTTTCAACACTGAAATAAGTTAATTAGCTGGGCCACTTGGAGAGAATTTTGACTGGTGTTTGAACTCCAGAGCATAGGGCCTAAATTGGCTCAAAAGTTACTGCTTGTACATTTTTGAGATGATAAAGTTACATAATATGTTAATTTTGTGGAAGGTTGTGCGGCTCATTATGAGCTTTCTCTTTTTATGAAGTCGGGCGATAGCCGAACACCTTGGCTTAATTGTTTTTGTTAAGTATTTTACAAAGTTTTCGTTTAATCTTCTCAGAGAACAATGTCCAAATGCATACTGTTGCTAAGCTTAGGGCCTTGTCACACGAGGCAACTTTTCCAGGCAACTTGGAGGCAACCAACTGCAGTGCAAGCTACAGGACCACTTTGGTAGCACAGGAGTAATTTTTCAATCAATGTCTTACAACCCATACGAAAAATATGTGATCATTCAACTGTGGATGCCTTTTCTTCTCGGAACTGGTTGGAACTGGTTGGAACTGGTTGCCTGTAAGTTGCCCCATGTGATATCTGCCCTAGAATAGAATGGCAAAAGTCGTACATGTAGGTTCAAATCCCATCCAAGAACTATGGATTTTTGTTCTTGCAGGAATAGGGAAAGCACTGAGGAGTACAATACTTAGCGGGTCACACATCGGTGTGTATCCAATGCAAATTTACATAGTACAGTCTGATTTAGATTCAGATTGTGTAGTGGGGGAGCAGCAGCCA
Organism: Pisaster brevispinus; assembly: GCA_023634235.1. NCBI lineage: Eukaryota > Metazoa > Echinodermata > Asteroidea > Forcipulatida > Asteriidae > Pisaster > Pisaster brevispinus. The sequence continues at coordinate 26,161,118 of JAMKCF010000004.1, forward strand.
CACCCCCTCAGAACCCTTGCAGCCCCCCCCCCCAGATATAAAATAAGTACTATAACTATAAATAACTGGTCTATTTTTACGCTTTTTCTCTTGCTTACTTCATTGATAAAAAATAGATACAGTTATTGTCATTTACATGTTCCCTTTACATGGTCCATCTCTACACTTCTTTTTTCTCTCTCTCAAAAAGTTTTTAAAAATCAACTCGTCAATAACCTGGTCCTTTTGCAGAGGATTTAATAACCCGCTCTCTCTGCAGGTTCCTCTTGCCCATTTTCAACTTCTTACACTTTTTTTCTATAATTACTTTGATCTTGCCTCCTATTGTTAGTTGCATTTTCTTATGTGGCTTGTTCTCTAATCCTACCCTTTCATGCTTCCCGCATTGTAATACCTACAATGCAGTACCACCTTTATGGTCCAGCGATCCAGCCTTTGACACTGACCATCCTTTGTTCTCACTTCTTCACCTTGATTGGTCTTAGCCAGTAAATTTACAAGTCTGATTGGCTATATTTTCCGCTTTTTTCTGGATACTCTCCCTTAATCCTTCGCTCCTCTTTTTGCTATAAATGGATATGTTTGTGTTTGTTCTTGTTTATGCCTCGTACGAAGGTCCGGTCTGGATCGAAAGCTAAGGCCATCTCCCCTACTAATTTTATATAATACTTTTAAATAATTATAATAAATAAATAAACAAATAAATAAATAAATTTAAAAAAAAAAAATTAAAAAATAAAATTAAAAAATTAAAAAATTGAAAATAAGATCAGAAAAAAATGCACAGAATGAAGTTTGATTACCCATTCTTTTTATAGCTACATGCCCATACTTACTAGTATTACTAGCCCCCCCCTAATAATACTACATACTGAGGTGGATCTGAGATTGATAATAAACCCAGAAACATTTAAGTAACTGGGGTGCTGTACTCCTAATAAGATGAACAATTTTGAAAAAGGAGTACAGCGCCCCAGTAACTCAACTGGGACCTGGGTTTAATCTGAGGACATTCCTGCTTGCTCCCCCTAAATAAAAATACTAGATCACTTCTTTTTTAATAGCTCCATCCATCATGTCCATGGTCACTTGTGACTACTTTATACTCCTACTCCTAGATAAGATAGTTACTATACCTATGTACATTGTTTGTATGAAGGTACTACAGGTACATACGACATATCATCTCTCTCCTTTCTCTATGGACATAATATGGTGTGCTTGTGTCAGTGTGGTGTACTTACCACTCGTGGACAGAAGTTATCACAAACAGCTTCACCACTTCCCACAAACGAAAACAACAGGATTTGCACCAACAATGAGTGGAGGAATGTTGCGGTCACCGTGGACGATTTACTGGCCATTTGAACCACGTTTGGAACACCACCTGTACATGCTGTATGGTTCAGCTGTGAACGTGAGAAGAAGAAGAGGATGTTGACTGTTGTACCTCCATCCGACCCCGAGCCAATTCTTCTGAAGTTGTTGAGGACAAAAACAAGCAAATTAAAGTAGCAGCGTATTATGCGCACGCGCAGTCAATCTCTTTCCTTTTTTAATAGACTTGCTGCAGACAACAGTTGTGAAATGTTTGTCGCTGTGACCACTTTTAAGTGAGATTGTTTTTCTCTATATATCCATAGTATAGCGGCCAAAAACAAATAATTGAAAAACTGTTTCGCATTATCTAATTGTGTGACCCCACACTGTCTTTTCTTCTTGCTGAGGTTTAAAATTCCTCCAATTATGTTTGATTTTTTCCCCAGCAAACCGGGTAGAGAAATGCACAAACAAAAAAACTTTAAAAAACCCAAACATGTGCGCATTTCGGGTGACCTGGCTGCTCCTAGAAAGTCATGCCAACACTTATTAAAACAATGGAGTCCTCCATGTTTAAACTGATCATTTCTTAACCTTTAATAGAGATCAAACAAACACCCGCTTTGCCGTAGGATTTGGAGGTTTTTTAATATACTTTTCCCACTCGTAAAAAGTTTTTTTTTTTTAACTTTTGAATGAATTTATTTAAAAACGATTTGACATCCCCCAAAAGGGAACGTCTGACAAAGTCTCGTGTTAGTTTTAGAAACAGTTTTTTGTTGGTATTTTTATTAAAGTGGGTGGTCCGATTTTCACCGAAATTTTTTCATTTTTCTAAGGGAATTTTGACAGAGGGCTGTTTTAAAACGAAACATGTTTCCATATTCCATGGACAATGAAACAAAATAACTTGTAAAACGAATCGAAGAATTTAAGTGAACAGAAATGGTTTTAATTGTGAAGATCATTCAAACGCAAGGAAGGGAATGTCGTGAAGGGTTACGATCATCGATCATCGTAACCATCTGCATCTGCATCTGTAGTGTTAGCGACTGTACTTCATAACTAAATAAAAAGCATTTGATTTTAACTGAAAAAGGCTTGTTTTGGGGGAGTAGCCCAGTGAGTGGTCATGGTCATGATGGTGGGTGATGGTGGGTGATGGTGGGCAGTGTAGTGTAGGACGCCAGTCTTTGTTTATGCACTTTGTGTTGTTGCACACTTTTTCTCCTCTCTAAATTTGTCCATTGCTCACCAGCAAAAGTGGAAACTGGTCTTTGAAGAGAGCAAGGCAAATTTTATTTTGCAAAGGGCACTTCTATTGAAAAAGCGTAGTCCATTGGAAATGTCTGAAGGGGCACCAAGACCAAGACCAGGGCAACCGAGGCCATGGTATTGTAAATGTAACCCTGCTGTGCACAGTGTTTGGGCAGTGGTTGATTCGTAGTATGGCCATCCTGCGCCCATTGCTTTGTGCACAGAGTATGGGCCGTGGTGGAACCGTAATTTGGCCATATTCCTGCGCCCATTGCTTTGTGCACAGAGTACGGGCAGTGGTGGACCCACGATGTGGTCATATTCCTGCACCTGTTGCTTCGTGCACAGTGCATGATGATAGAGCTGCAAGGATTGCAGTACCGTTGACCCGGGATATGGTCATATTCCTGTACCCAATGCTTTGTGCACAGTATATGGGTAGTGGTGGACCCCAATGCTTTATGCACAGTGTATGGTTAGTGGTGGAACCCGTATATGGCCATATTTGTGCATAATGAACATGATGCTTTGTGCACAGCGTATGGGGATGGAGCCGCAAGGATTCCAATAGTTGTTGTTGCCTTGATCTGATGTTGTTTCTTTGGCGTCTTCAATGTCAAACCCCTTCTTGATTTTTCTTGAAACGCTTGTATTTTAGAATTTGAAATCAGCACCAGTTGTCCTTGGTAATAGTTTTGACTGTAATATTAATTATCTTGCAAGAAAAGTCTCCTTCGACACTTTTGTTTCTTATTTTGGTTCCCAAAATTAAAATATTTATGCCTTCTTTGTGTTTGTAAACAGACGTGGTGAATGTGTCTATGAAATCCTGGACAACCTCTCTCAGGTCAAAAGATTTGAAATGAACATGATGTTTATGTCATCCAAAGATAAACAAGGTAGGTGATTATTCTAGCAGAAAGATGAATGCTGTACGCATTAAAAGTTCACATTGCCTTGGGCTTGGGCGTTTGTTGTTGTTGTTGTTTTTTTTTTTTAAATACATTTTACTTCCTTATCATCTCATTGTTAAGGTACTTTTCATCTATGTTTTAACCTTTCTTGTATGCCCTTGTATGTGTATTTTGTATGCGTATTTGTAATATTTTTTATCTTCATATTTTTATATTTCAATTTATTGTTGTGCTCTTTAGGACCAGCTGGAGAGGGGAGCCTCTAGACAGGAACTGTGTTTCATTTAGGCAATCCTTGGGGCTCCAGCTGGTTCTTTTTCCTTCCTCTGTATTTAAACTGCTCATTGCTGTATTTTAAAATGTTTTTACCTAAATGGAGAAGTTTGTGAAGAAAAAAAAATAAGTTTGATATTAATGCCAATTTGTTGTATAAAAAAATAGTTTTTAAAGTTGTACATACAATATGAACATCGAATTTCCTCAGACTTGAAGCAAAAATAAAAACACTACACTTCCATATTTTCAATGCTAAGAGCACTTTATTCTGCAAAATGCATGTAAAACTCTGAGTAATCAAAAATATAATGGATTACAATTTTAAGTTTAAAAACTTGTTGACAAACACTGGGAATTTTGTACACTTTCTTTGAAATAGTGCCTCGTAAACAAAATCATAATTTATATACTGACTACGTAAATTTTGAATAATTTGGGTTTGAACAAAGATAAATTGACTGGAGCGGGACTTAAACCAAGGACCTCCGGATTAATGTCCAGGCACTCTACCAACTGAGCCTAGTTTTATTTTTCATCGCTGACTCGGTGACGAAATGAGTGTTCAGCCGTCGTGAGTTTTTACAAAAAGACAATGTATGACCCAGATAAGTTTGAGTTGTCACAAACAGCCGATTCCATTGATGCATTGGTTTGTGACAAAGCGCTACACAGACCTCGTTCGCGTATTTTTCACGAAGAGACAGTTGTATTAAGCAGTTAATTGATTAAACTTACTATGATAAAAAAACCAAACCACCAGATTTGCATGATTTAATATTTCTACTTACATGGTTGCTGAAAAGACAATGTTTAATTTGTCAAACAGTCAGCGAGACAATGATTTCAAAAATAGCTAAACTTCAACTGAGGTGTTCTCCAAACATGAGCGTTTAGCTTCACTGGCTCAAGCAATCGTATAGACCAAGTACTACGTGAACCACAAACTTCAAAATGTGAAACAACAACCAGTTTCCGAGATTTTGTTGTCAACGCTTTGTAAACGGTTGTAATGAGGAGTTTCAACTGACTGGTTTGTCAGCTTGGTTAAAAATGTGGTAGTTACGAATGCTGTATCTTCTCTTTAAACCAATTTTAAAATATGAAAATATTTTATACCTTAAAATTTCTGTCTGGAAAGTAACATATTTTGACATATTTTAATTCAATATAGTACTTAAAATCTCTGGGTAAATTGACCTTTAAAATTGCAAGTTAAGTAGAAAAATACAATTAATACATAAAACTTAAATATAAGAAGCCTCTTCAAACGCAATATCAGGCATGCAACTCATCAACCCAATCAAAATCAAGAAAAATTTTGACCAGCTAATATTTTCAGTGCGCAGAGCAGAATGCAAAGTGAATTATGATAATGTTCAACCCTGCTTTAGAGGCTGAACAATTAGGGAGCTATGTAAGAATATTGTGTGTAAGTATCAGCCCCCAAGTTGCACTAGCTTGTGCATATGGAGAACCCATACTGGTAATCTTTCCAACTAATTTTCACAAAATGCTTGAAATCGTTTCTGCCCCAATTGTTTGTTAATGAACAATGCTCACATTGGCACAGAAAGCACTACACCAGACCAGTCAAATTTTCAATTACCTTCAGCAAGAGGAATTTTGTAAACTTGCTCTTCCAACCAAGGTAGTACGGCCAGTGGCAAAACTAAAGGGGGGATGTGCATCCCCCTCCCCCGATTGATGTTGTACGCCAACCCACCCCAAATTTGTAATCTGCATCTTGAGATTAAAAGTTACGTAATAAAAATTTTACATTTTTAAAAACACACTGTTAGTAGAAATATCAATGTTTTAAAACCACTTGCTATTTTTAAGCACACAATGTGTTAAAATATTTCACATCAGACTATCATATACAGTGAATGACATAGAGAGAACACTGAAAAGGAGCTTGTTTTTGGATAAATGCAAACGGAAACTACAATTTTAATTGGCAAGAAGTGCCCCCCCCCCCAGAAAGAATGGTGCACCACCTTGTGTCCCTCTAGGATTTGACCCTAGACTCACCACTGAGTATGGCACACGTCGTTTAATGAGTACTCAGGGAAGGTAAGACAAAGACAACTGGATTGAGACAACTGGATTGAGACAACCGTTGACAGGTAAGTTTTGACCTACACAGCAATCCCGGACATATTAGTGACAGATAGAAAGTCATCTGGATCGTCAGGGTAACCAGCATGGTCACAGCATTGTGAACATTCCGACCTGAACACACTGACACTATCACCATAGGCACCGCGGTAGCCTGGCTCTGTCACTGGACTACTACGTTGTCCATAGACATCGCAGTAGCCTGGCTCTGTCACTGGACTACTACCTTGTCCATAGACATCGCAGTAGCCTGGCTCTGTCACTGGACTACTACCTTGTCCATAGGCATCGCAGTTGTCTGTCACTGAAAAACAAGAAAAAGAAAAGAGCAATATTACAGTCGTCCTTGTGAAAATGCTTCAGACCTCAGACATTACAGATTGTCTTTAGGTTGCAAGAGGGGCAGGTGTCGGGATAAAGTTTAGGCGAGTAAGAACTTTACCTTCATTTCCCAATCCATGGTAAGCAAGGTTTCAAGTGCAGATAAATGTGTGGCGTCAACTTCATAGAGCTGCTTCAGCAGCTAATGGTGCTTAAAAATGTTCTTCTTGGCAAAAATGAGCAGGATCCCAGTCACAAATGATACACATGGAATGGTATTTTGGCTGGTAACCTTACTCATGTCAGCATGGTGCTTGGCTGTTTTGTGTGCTTAAGCAGCTCTATCAAGTTGGGCCTTGATGTAAGCACACAAAAGTAGCCTTTTTGGAAAAAGAAACCAAAATCCTCCATCAATTCAGGGTTATGTACTTACAATCATTCTGAACCATGTTATTGGTGAGGCATGCTCTTGGAGTCTCACTGACAGTTTCGCTTTGTGTGTTTGGTTTCTGTCTCTGCTTAACAACAAAGGTAAGGAGGAGTATCAGAGCGACTGCAATGCCAATTCCTGCTCCGATGAGTCCGTTGGTCAAAATTGTATTCGGGACTGGTCAAATGCAAAAATAATAATACAAATAAATAAATAAACGTCTTAGAAGTTATCACATCAACCATTTGCTTTTTTGAGTGCTTTTGGTTTGCACTATATGTTATCATCAAGAAGAGATTCTTTGCTTACGGTAAGCAGAGCCACAAAATTGGGCCCAGTTTTGGAAAGTATCTAAATTTTGAACCTTCATGTCCAGGTCTCTTGTGTTGGCTTTGACCTACATCGAAGTAGGGGCTTGGTCTTAACACAATAAAGGAAAGTGGTTTGAAAATTAAATCCTGGCACCACAGCTTAAAGTAGTCCCATTTGCAAATAGCAACAAATATGGCGCACTTTGTGTCTAAAACATTCCATCGTGTGCAGAAAACCTTTACAAGTTGGTAGGTGCAAGGTATGCGAGGCACAAACAGTTTTCTGTCATTTTCAGTTTATAAGTGAGCCCACGGAATTTGACAAAGTTTGCCCAGGTTGGTTGCATAGTGTTTTGGGATAACTACTGAATGGATTTTACTCTTTGAAACAAGTAATCATGTAATTATCCTTGAACAAAATGCTTCCTAGTGTTTGTCATGAGAAATTCTATTTTAGAATAAAAATATGTTCACGAATAATCAGTATTTTTAAGTTACCAGTGTTTTCACTGACATCCGTTTGTGTTGTCGGTCCTTCAGGTCTCTGAGGTGAAGTCCTGACAGCTGCACCAAAACAAAGGGATTTCATATAAAACACATTTTAAAACGATTTGGTGAAAACACGCAACACATTTGGAAGACATTTTAAAGTCACTTGTTAAAACTGATGAACCTTGTTACAAAAAAATAAAAAATAAAAAATGGTTTTGTGCATAATTTTTCTTGGATGCCAATAACATAAAAAACACAACACTTTTTTTTTGGCGGGGGCAAATATGACAGAAATGGTACATTGTTGCCTTACAGCCACCCATTGTGCAGCGAAGTAGAGAAGAGATTGGACAATTTTTGAAAATGAAGGCCCAACTCAAGCCATTTGGTCAATTTTTTGACCAATTTGTTTTTTCTGTCTGGACTTTTTTGTGAGTACCATTTTGGTGGGGTGGACCTTTTCTCCATGTTTTGATTTTAGGAGACTTGTTTGTGGTGCAAGAGGTGACACTGCCCCCCCCCCCAGTTAAAGGCCTGAAGTCCAGAAAAATAAATTTGGAGACCCGATTGTCGTTATCAAAGTAAACCAGCTGTGAACTTAAAGAAACTGCATTGGTTTCCAAAAGACAAGTTAAGTTATTGTGTCTTTTGAAAACTAAATGATGAGATTTTTCTCACCTAAAAACCAACAATTAAAATTTACATTTAAAAAGGTTGGTTTTTTTTAAATGAGAATAAATATTTGTTACCAGAAGTTTGGTCAGCCGGAGCCTCAGTCGTCTTCACTTGCACTCGGGTTACATTAAAAGGTTCAGACGGAACTTCAAACCCATCAACCAAATTCCCGTTTGGCTTCTTGTAGAGGGAAACCTACAATGACACGGCACAAATGTATCAATAAAACTGGATTGGTCTGACGGTTATATATTAACTTTGGGATACACTGAAGCTACTTGTCCTTAAGAAAATACGCTTACACTTCCTTCCGTCGGTGACACCACGAAGTAGCACGCAAGTATGTCCCAGTAAAAACTAGCAATCCAGGGACATTTGTGGCGATGACCTACTTTGGCCATTCCAGGTTTTGTTGGAGGGTACCCAGCGCATCATGTCCAAACTTAGAGGAGAGGAAGGCCCCTGGTTCACATGGGATTACTTCCCGCCTTCTCTGACCCTGCAGGAGTGAACTCTGAAATTCTCTGTGTTTTTTATTCAATTGGTCATTGGGAGATTTGTCATGTGCAAAGCTACCAATCATTTTTCATTTCCGTGCATAAACGTAGACCAAGATGTTTGAATGATTTCCGCCCAGTTGCATTGACATCCATGGTTGAAAAAAAAAAATGATTTTGAGGCAACAGGGTGTGAGGTCAATATGTAATATAAAAAATAACTGTGTCTTATGTAGTTTATGTATCTAGCAATAAGGTACCCAAGGCCAGGACTCGAACCCACACTCTGCTGAATTGAAGCACCAGAGCTTGAGTCCAGTGTGCTACACCACTCAGCAATGAGTTACCATTTCACCATCACTCTGTCGTATTTGTGAAATTTATGTCACTTTGCCACTCATCCTTTCATTTCTCACAGGTGCTCGACACTCCCGCACACTTTGCGAAACATTTTCAAATGGTGTGTTCTGTGGTTTGCATAATATTAGCACCCACAAACACATATTGTTTGGTAGGCTTGAGTGATGAATGATGTTTACTAACATTAAGAATGGAATGATTCAGGGAAATGATCGTGGGCGCATGGGGACTATTTGGTCAAGGGTGGGGGGGGGGGCAGAGTGGATGATTTGCATGAAATTTCACTTATAAAATACAAGTACCATTTTCTAATACCAGGTAAAGCGTCTTCTTTTATTATCTGTATATTTTTCCTATTCTTGCTGTGCCCCATTCCCCCCCCCCTGTTTCCCCTGATTCTGGGAGGGTAGGTGCCCCCACCCCCTAGGTTGTCCTCCTATGGAAATAACAGACTAAAGAAATTTATTTGGTGTTCAAGCCCAGGCCGGCCTATTGACAAACTGGATTTCATATTTACTTGATGGGGAACAATGTGCTACTTACACGTGCTATATAACAGCCTGGTGGTACATTTTCAAACACACAGGAGTGTCTACCCGTCTGAAAAGAAATAAACTAACCAAAATAAACCACAGTAAGAGGAAACAGGAAAGCAAATTTTCTGAACTTTAGAATTCTTTTTGTTACAAAATGATAAAGCTAAACAAAACAAATAATATTTGGAACATATTCCAGGCAAAAAGCAAGAAGTACTATATCATGGACATATGTGCTGGTAACGCAAGATACAATCTGGGCCCAAAGTCATAAAGTCTGTAAGCACAAAAATTTGCTAAGCACAGAAAAATCTTGCTTAGCAGAATTAGGTTACCAGCCAACATTCCATAAAGTTTACATTGTTAGCACTGGTACCCCACTCATTTCTTGCTAAGTAAAGACATTTGCTAAGCAGAATTTTCTGCTTAACAGCTTTATAAAATTGGGCCTGGGTCCTGACAACTGTATCATTTAACTATTATTGTCTCAATGCCTCAAATGAAACTTGTAAATAAATCAGGATTACGAGAGATTTTCAGGATGTGTGATTGTATTTGTTTGGCATGGGAGGCAAGTCCAAGATTCCAGTTGCACTGTTGCAACACGTGAAATTCACAGCACTATTCAGAACTTCAGAAACCGTGCTTGCACAAGTTACCGCACTCTGTTTAATAGACTGGTTGCCAGTCCTTCCATTGAGTATTTGGAAATGTGATTATGCGGATCGGAAACTACAGTGGGATTAGAATGCATACATGACCATCTCCAATGGAATCAAAGTTTCCCGTTTCGCACATCGTTTCCCAAATAATCATTCCAAATGAGGCAAGGTTGTGCTGGTTAAGGTGGATAGGTTTGTGTCTACACAAATTTCTTAAAAGATCCATGTGTGAGATATATCAAACAAATATTGAATGCATTTCAATCGTGCATTGTCGCAGAATACTTGGTGAAATCCCACTTTCAACTCGTGACTATTTTTCTGCGACAATGCACCCATATGCATCAAAAGTTGTATATCATTTCAGACTACCTTTACTACATGTATAAAACATTGTGGGCAGTGTGGTGAACGGTTGGTTCAGGTCAGACAAAAGAATACTTACAGCGCCGTTGGTGTTGACAATTCTAGATAACGCTCTAGGGGTTGCATCGTTATTACATGGTCGTAGATTAATCTTGTAGGTTATCCAGGTGTCCCACTGATATGTGCTAAACTCAACAGTCACACTGTTTCCCAAAACCGTGGCAATTGGTATCTGTTCAGGTTTCCAAGCGTTAGCCGTAACTGTTGGAAAAAATGAACAAAAAGAAAAAAGGGAAAAAAATAGCAGACTTCTTGGTCAAGGATCAGAATGCTTCAAACAAAATACAGAATTAAATTGAGTTTCCATTAGCCATCATAATCAATCTGATTAAACAGGGGCAGGTTATGGCAACCCTGACCACAAGTTACTGGCAGAAATTCACTGACCGAAACAATTTTGAGAGCTATGTGAAAATGGGTCTGTAACCCAAAACAATTTGTGACGCAGGTACAGCTCAAAATAAACAGACTTTATTTTATTTTCAAGGAATAGAACTTATGCTTCATAAATTCAATTTTGGGTTGAGCAAAGAAAATTGACTAGAGGATGCTGGCGGTCCCCCTTATTTTGTAAATATCTTTGTGGGGGGTGCCAGTCAGAAACCATACAACCTTTAACTGCCGTATTCACCAGGGATCACACCCAAAGTTTGCAATACAACCTGGGAAGCGGCAGCCAAGGTATCACCTCATCAAAATTTTTGGATTGATATGCTTTGTTATGATTTATACACACTTACCATTCCCCAAAGGACACCCTCCTACTCCTGGTATGGTTGCACAATCTAGTTGGGGGGAAAAGCCAATGAAAGCCATGCTTATTTAATCTTCATACTTAATGTTACATGTACTTGCTTAACAACTTCACATCGGATGACGTGAATAGATGAGTTGACTTGTACATTCCAGGGCCTTTCTGAAAGGCAAGATACTACACTGGTCATGTAGGAACTTTTATTTTGTGTCATAATTTCAATATAAATTCATGAGTCACAAAAGTATTGAGAGCTGAACACAGTTTGAGATGTGCCCCCTTTCTTCATATCAAAAGTTGATAAAAAATCAGACATAAATCTCCATAAAGTATCCCATTTAATGCTTTCTTCCCTTGAGCTATGCCTGCAGGAAGTCCAGGCTCTGTGGCTCTTTTGTAAACTTGTGATGTCACAGGTCACATGGTCTATAAGGAACCATTCCTTGGCCCAATCTGTCAGAGCTGCTTAACCAGTTTTGTGCTTATTGTGCGATTTCCATTTCATAGCTATGCTAACGATAAGCTCAGGAAAAGACATGCTATCATGCTGGCATTTACTGCAAGCAAATGAATGATGTGACAGTGCAAATCAATGGTGAATGCGCAAGCCGGCTGCCTAATTCTCTTGCTTAACTATGAAATACGCTGAGCAATTATAAAAAAAAATACTTACTCGATGTGTGATAATCATCTAATTTAATGGATTTGTTTAACCCAATGTATGTTATCTTAATATTGTAACGGCTGTCCACATCAAGACCCCGCAAACAGGAATAGTGGAATAAAATCTGCAGAAAAAGCATCAAGAATTAGTTACCAATTACATATCAACATATTATACCATGCCCGATATGTGGCAGAGAGTGTATCCCCCTCTCCCCCCAAAAAAGTTCCCATACTTTAAAACACTCTTTTGCTCTTTCCTCTTTTACAGAAGTAAAGAAAAATCCTCTAAAGAATTTCTGAGATTCCCTGAACACAAAAAAGACACAATGGAGAGGTGGGGGCACACCATGCCATATATCGAGCACCAAATGCAACACATTTTAGAAAACCTGATTTGAAATTCTGCCAGGTGGGAACCAATCTAGAAATTTAAGTCTGCCAAGAAAAGAAAAAAGGTGTCATCCAGTCCAAGTGAAATGCGCCTCCTACAACAGGAACTTTTGTTTCTCTCATGGAACTTTGCCCCCCCCCCCCACCTCAATAAAACTCTTTCAAAACCCTCAAGAAATAATTCTTTTGGTTGTTAATTTCTCTTAGGCACTTGCAATATACATTGAAGTGATTTTTTCTTCCTTAGGGAAACAAAGACCAAAGATGGAATAACCAAGAGAGTGACACGCATTTCTAGCAGATTCTGTCTCCTGGGAGACAATCTCCGAGACAATCCAGGAAATTAAGTTTGGTGGACAGAATATCCAGAGTGACATCGTCTCCTGCCATGCACACTAACCAGAACAAGTTATGGTGCCGCAAAAAAACAACCTGAAATTTTTGTTTACCCCTTGTCTATGCTACATCTACATGTAAGAACTGGGGGTGCTGGTTGACAAACATGTTACATGCACAAACTTTGCATTGCGTTTTTCCGGCTCATATTTGAAACCAACCGTGGCGTTGGATATTGCTGTCAACTATGGACTCACCTCAGATGCAAAGGATGACACTGTGAGTGGATGATCAAATCGGATTCCAATGCATTCATCGTAGCCAACTGGATAGTTAGTTTTCATGACGTGTACATAGAAACCTTCAAGTCCAGTGAAATACCCTGCATCAAAACAATACGACATGCATAATTCATTTTCACATTCCTGTCAGTCCATTTATTTCACAATCTATACAACATCGGATAGACCTTTAATGACTCTAAAAATGCTACACAGAGTGTGACCTCATTTGACCTTGACTTCCGGTTGAAACCGGAAGTTGAAAATTTCAAAAATTTATATCCCAAGAACCACTCATAATTTAGTCAAACTTTTGACATGAGGTTGTAGGTCATTGAGCCTGCTCAAACTTTTGCACAGAAATTATACCAATATGGTCAAAACAGGCATTAAAGCCAACGTTAGTATTGACCCACATTTAATCTGTATCTTGGAGGGCCTATAGAGAAAAGCACTGCGACTGGCTGTTCCGCTCCATTAATCATAAAGTTCAAAGTCCGCCAAGCCTGTATATAGTCCCACATTTGAAACGAGAACGTTAGCGGTGCATTTCACATGGATGGTGGCGCTATCTTATATAAATGGTCATGCTGTTATCGTGACAAACAATTTTGGCACGCTCGAGCTCTGTGGCATTAACCGGCTCGGAAATCTACCTCATTAAATATCAAAATCATTGAAAATCCATATAAAATCAAGGATAAGAGACCCTAGGTTGGTTTTTGTGGGATTATACAGGTAATATATGTCTTCATTGTTTATAGTGTGTGTGACATTACGTGACCTCTACTTCCGGTCGAAACCGGAAGTGCCTTGTAGTTTAAAAGTGGCAACTTTTTTTTGAGTTGTTTTCAACAATGTTGTAGTCTGACAAAGGTCTGATATCAAAAATAAGACAGATGGCGTCATTAAAATCCAAGAGGTCCCTCTAGCGGCAGGTTAATAACAGTCCAAAATTCATTTTTACTAGATGTTCAAAACATTTTTCCAGTCAAGGTGACCTCACCAGGTTCTACATGACGTCACCTTAAATGTCAATTTTCAAGGCTTCATCTTCATTTAACATTCTTAATTTAGGTGAACTTTTGGATTTACTCAAGCTGAGTATATATTAACATTTTTATTTTCCTTGAAAAATTACGTCATCAATTGTAACACGGCGTCACCTTAAAGGTGCAGTTTTACCAAATCTTTTTAAATGAGTATCTTGAGAACCACAACTGTTATGGTTTGAATACTTGCTTTGCCTGTGAAAGTTTGATGTGTGAGAGTTCTTTTTATATGTTAGTGAAATCGTTTGACCTGACTTCCTGTCCAAACCAGAAGTTTAAATAAGATCAGATAATATAAAGCTTTATTATAGGTTTTATGTCCATATTTGTAAATCTCTTGATTATTTAACTATCAATATTTACCTGCTATTCACTCAATCCGAACACCTAGTGTTTCTAATTATACAAACACTACAAGCCTAGTTTGATTTGTATTTCTTTTATTTGGCCCAGTTTATTTTAGCAACCCATGCATAAAGCTTGTGTTTCATTTCAGAAATTTACTCTGTAATTTCAGCTGTAATTAGTCACACCAAGAGAACTTAAGTTCAATTACAATTTAGTGACTAGTTCTTAATAACAACAAATTTGTGATAATAACTTATTATTGTATAGCACATTTACTGTATAGCACATTTTACAATAACATTTGAATGATTATGTAAACATACATGCACGTCTGACATTCATGAACCGACTTACCAACAAGCAAGACTGCCCATAACATGATTATACCATGCCTGATATGTGACAGAGGGTGCCCCCCCCCCCCTCCAAATGTTCCTATACTTGAACACACTCTTTTCCTCTTGGACAGAAGTACCCCCCTAAAATCCTCTAAAGAATTCCTGAGATTCCCGGAACACCAAAGACACGGAAGGATGGGGAAGGGGTAGAAGACATATCAAGCACCAAATGGAAATGATTACATACATACCAGTCACAGGAAGCACCCAAGTGATATTCAAAGCAAGTAACCTGGCGCCTTGGGTTTCGTAAATAAAATCATGAGCTATCAGCTTGCTGGGAGCAGATGGTACATCACGGACAACCGAGGCTCCACAGAAGGCTGGTAGTAACAGAACGAGAAAATATCTATTATTGATGTTGACTTTAAAAATGCTTTTCATATAAATAATACCAGACATTTATGGATAATGCAGGAGCCTCTATGCGCAACACAAAACATATAACAATGAAATGAAAAATTATATAAAGCATGTTGTTGCAATATCCAAACATATCGGTCTTTAAAAGTCCCTTGAAATTAGAAGAGACGTCAGCTTGGCGATTATGAAGAGGTCATTCGATAATGAAGGTGGAATGAAATTGAAAGATCTTTGACCATAGAATTTTGTAGAGCAAGTAGTTTGCGTCAGTAGGGATTGGCCAGGAGAACGAAGTGGATGAACAGGGATATATTTACTGCTTTTGTTTTGTTGTTCTCATTCTGTGTACAGACATACCTGTTGTTTTTATTCTTCCTTTGTTTTTGTTTTTCACAGGGATAAGATTGTCTGAAAATAAAAAATCCTGATAATTTGACGACAGTTTCCTCTTAGTGTGGAAATAAAGCTCCCTGAATGTTAAGAATATTGCATTTTGGAGGTTTACAGGCTCTCTGCATCATTTCAAATAGATCTGAAGGTTTGGGCCAAATTTCATAGTGCTGCTTAAGCAGAACATATTGCTTAAACAAATTAAGCAACAATAAGCAGGATACCAGTCACAGATGCTACATGGGATATTGTATTTTAGCTGTTTACCCTTTTCTGATAAGCATAATTTTGTTGTGCTGAGCTGTGCCTAAGCAGCTCTGTGTAATTGGGCCCTGATCATATCAAGGGGCAAGTCTTTTCATCTCCTGTATGGCAAGTTTGCCTCTTTCAAGAAAATCTGAAGGTGCAGGGTGATCAGTGAAAAAATCTGACAAATCACATTACTGTTTTTCAAGACTGAACAATAACAAAAAGACTCTATTGTTCTTTGTAGGTGGTGAGTGGTGACTGGTGAAATCCTGTAAATATTTGCAAACAAAACGTTTGGGCTAAATTTGCTTGCTATTGTTGAGATCATAGAGAAAGGACTCCTTTCTCTATGTTGAGATTAAGCCTGTGACGGTTACACGGTTACACGGTTAACCGACCGATTACTCGGTTACATGTTTACATTTTTCGGTTCAGGTAACCGTAAAACCAGTTCCAAAAATGGTGCTTTGTTGAAATTAGTAAATCCGTAAATGTTTTAGACCGCAAGTTGCGATCTTCTATTCTCCTGTCAGTTCTTATTTTTATTTTTTTTCGTCGAGCGTGATCGTAAACATGTCAGATCTTCGACTTCGAGGTGCGCCGCGAATAATAGTCTTCGTCTTCATGTTTTGTCTACGAAAGAAACCACAGAGGGGACCATGGTAAGTGGCAGACAATAGAGGCAAGATAAGTCTTAAGAAAATCTTGGACAGGTTTGGCCCATTGAGAGTGCATGCGTGCGTTCAATAGCAGGTTCACCTTCAAAGGAAACTAGCCGACACTGAACTTTCTTTGAGTAGATAAATGACAGCCGAAGCACCGAAGCGTCCAACTTTCTTAGCTAGATAAAGGCGGCTTCCACAAAGGTAGCGGATTTAGAAATATACATAACATAACAGGGTAAAACGGTGGGAGAGTGCACGCTGGCTGCTTCTTGACCTATCACTGCTCATGTACTTTAACCACTCTTATCCAATCAACACTGTCGAGTAATCTGGTTCGGTGTCGGTCACCTGTCAGGTCACGTGTTGCGTCACGTCAGCTTTCTTGTTGCGGTTGCGCCAAGCCTGTGCAGTATGCCAATGGGCGGCTTCAAAATGCACTTTATTGATAAAGAAACACGGACACTTGAACGACAAAGATTGTTTATTACACTGGATACAATTTCACATACAAGTAAGTTTCCATTATGTGATTCATCCCCGACGAAAATCCGTTCGATGGCAGTGAACATCGTGCTCGGTCGTCTCATAGAGAATGGTCGTCTGAACCAAATTTTTTTTTCTGAAACGGTCGGTTACACGTGTAACCGACCGTTTCGGAAACGGTTACACGGTTACAAAAAATACCGTTTTTGCACAGGCTTAGTTGAGATAAATATGGTCCCCATCAATTGGCACAGATTTTGTAATCAAAATACTTCCCCAGGCCTAATTATACTTTGTTCCTGAGAGGACAAGGCGGTTTTTCCTTAAGTAAAAGGCACCTCTGTCAGAGAAATAAAACTTTCTACTGGAACATTTCAAGGGGCACTAAGGTCATGACTAGGGGCATGGAGGCAACTTGCCGCCATGATGTATGGGGGAAATACATGTGTATGTATTGAAACATGTTCAAGGGCACCAAGGTAATGACTGCATAGTAACCAATGAGACTGGAATTGCCTGTGTGCTGTTTTTGTCTGGCCCTGTGTTTATATCTCATGATGTTGGTACCTACCGGTTGACTGTTGTAGGTGGCATCTAGTCTGCCAGTCTTCTACAAAACCCTGCAGAAAAATAATCAATACAGAAACTTTTTAAACTGCTTTGTTTCAAGATACAACTTTTGTAAACATGATTTGCAATGTGTTGCCCATATCAACAAGGACCAAAGACCAAGGGGGAAGGGGGTTGAGGGAAGGGGTTGGGGGAAGGGGTTGGGGGAAGGGGTTTTGGGAAGGGGGTTAGGGGAGGTGGACATGGTATAATACGTAATCTTGATGACCGCCAATGTTGGAACCTTGTCCAATAACTTAAGAGCACAAAAGAAATTAAATTTACATGAATGTATGATAAACTATTCTTTTGAAAACAATGTACGTGGCAAGCAGCAGCGTGAACCCTGTGTGGTTTAATGTAGACACCCCTAAACACTCCCAAAAAGTTCATCTACTAAAAAAACTTATTCTCCTACCCCATAGTTTTTTTCTTTCAGTGAAAGAATAAAGAGTGTTCTTTGAGATTCTCACCACTCTTTATGTGTGTATATGTACTTTTCAAAATTAAATGTGTGAATAGAATGGAAATGCCCAACACAGAGCGTAAGGTTGTGTATGGTTGTATGTGAAGGAGTTCCACACGTCCTCTTGCAGCTCGTGAATACAAAAGGTCAAGAGATGGTGGCTTCATCCTGTTATATAGTCCATCATGATATTCTTCCTTTTGTACTAAAGTACTACCCTCCCACCCCCCCCCCCTTCTTAAGAGTGGGAGTAGTCTAGATTTATAAAGTTCTCTAGGCATACTAGAAGAAGAATCATGGAGTATGTAAATATATGCAAATGTATGTTAATTTACTTCCCTAAGACCTATGCAAATTATATTATGCATGGGCAATTCTGTATGTGTGAGGCAGCATGCACATTGCTTAGCATGGAATACTCAGCTCAGCTCTACTGTACATAACTCAGGATAAATGCCTGTTGGAAAACTGTAAGTTGCATTTTATTTTAAGTGTTATTACATTCACTTGGTTAATGAATTATGAGTGATTTTTAACCTGTACCTCACCATTTAATGTGTTAACATTTTGGGAGGGAAATTTAATCAATTTCCCTGCAAGTGAAGATTTGGCTCCGACTGTAGGGCTGAAATAAGAGTATGCATTTGATCAATCGGTCTAATGACATTAAAATGGAAGTCAACCACAGCAGTAATATTACGCCCTTTCAGAAAATATCTTTGTCTACATAAATTTAAAACAAAAAGGGTTCCCTGGTAAGAGCCAACTTTCCTGTACAGAGCCTGTGCGGCACAAAGTGTGGCAACCAATCGACGTCTGTGTGATTTACTTGCGCATGTAGAGCCACGCAACGTACACAACCCTCCCCATAATATCTCCTCACGAAACTTTAAGCAACTGTTCACTTGTGCAACATTTATTGCTTGGTTGTGCACCACTAACAGTAACACAAGCAATCTTGCACAAGTGGACTTCTGCAGTTGCGTAAAGTTTCATGAAATCAGCTGCAGAGTGGACATCGTCCTGTGTGGACATTAGGCAGGTGGACACCATCCTATGTGGACATTAGGCAGGTGGACACCATCCTGTGTGGACATTAGGCAGGTGGACACCATCATATGTGGACATTAGGCAGGTGGACACCATCCTATGTGGACATTAGGCAGGTGGACACCATCCTATGTGGACATTAGGCAGGTGGACACCATCCTATGTGGACATTAGGCAGGTGGACACCATCCTATGTGGACATTAGGCGGGTGGACACCATCCTATGTGGACATTAGGTGGGTGGACACCATTCTATGTGGATAGTTCAGCCTGTGGTGTGGGTTAGCCCTGGAACTAGAGTAACATTGCATGCATCCAATAACGCCATCTAGTCCCAGAAGGGGCTACTTTTGGAAAAGTCTACGCCCTAAGCAATAGGGCACTAGTACAGCCAAGTGTACATGTAGCTATTTCAGGATAACAGCGCCTTACCAAACTTTCTAATGACCCTCTTCCCTCACTGAGTGTAAAACGTATTGTTTAGGGTGGTGAGTTCATTGTATTTAATGTGATAATCTATAGTCAACCCAGAAGATGTATAAATAATTCATTTGAATTTCATTAAAGGCAAAGTATACAGTGTGTACCTTTGGTTTTTTGAACCGTTCAATTGTTTTAATCCCATATTTTTAAGAAGTATACAACTGCGAAATTTTCATTTCAAAAGGTGATATCTCAGAAAATCTGGAGCAGTTATGTTCATACAGGAAGAATAATCCCTAATAGGACTACACAATCTGAGAAGCGTTACTGACAGTTAGCGATCTTCCGATTCAAATTTTGGGGCATAAAAACTTATACCTTTTTACATAATCACATAACTTTGAAGTGAAATGTTTCTCAAAATGCTTTATACTATCGAAAGCTGCTATAGGCTTCTAACCAATACGTTTTTATTGCTATTAATTTTAAGAGTGATTACCAAACGTATACATTTACCTTCCCTTTAAATTTATGATTTTGTTTGTAAAACTCGTTTCAAGTGTGATCTGTCCTTTTGAATCGTCTTCCTTGTTAAAACTTCCCACTGCGATGTCCACCCTGAGAAAAATAGTTCCATGGTGTGACAAGAAGGTACCCACATTGATGGCACCCTTCACTGTTGACTGCTTCCACTTCCCCCCCCCCCCCCCCAACTGTGTACAAGTCAGTTGTACTAGGCTTGTGTAAGGGTAGTGTTAGGATAAAGCAGCACCTTTCAGCTCAAGAAATTTGTTTTGTAAGACCAAATAAAATAAATGTTGTGTTTACGGTAACCCGACCGACCTGGATTTTTTGCGGCTAAATTGCCGACCTCAAATCTTTTTTCTAACTATTTTGTGAGTCGGTAAATGAATTCTACTGTACTTAAGACACAAACAATATTCTGTTTCATTTTCAAAAATTCTCAATTATTTAACGGCCGATTCAGATCCGGAGTCGTCAATTTTAAGAAATTTTACATCGCTGCAACAAAAAACAAGTTAGGAACATGCAACAGCCGTTGCGGTGTCAAACATTGC
The DNA here is from genome assembly GCA_023634235.1 of Pisaster brevispinus. Lineage (NCBI taxonomy): Eukaryota > Metazoa > Echinodermata > Asteroidea > Forcipulatida > Asteriidae > Pisaster > Pisaster brevispinus. The sequence goes on from JAMKCF010000004.1 coordinate 26,181,715, forward strand.
ACATCACGTGATCGTGTACTTCTAGTTCCACCCAGAAACAAATCATTAGCCATTTTGTTTTCGCTTGGCGACATAATGTTGAAAGTTTACAGTTGATTTTAGATCTTTATGGGTGAACAATCAATGTGTGTGTTCATATAGAGCAGGGGTAAGCTAGTTTGTGTGTGGTTGTTGATTAAAGGCATGGACAAAATGCAATTTGGGTGAAAAAACTTTAAAGAACGTGCCGTGAATGTGATGATTTTGTCCTCCGTGTACAGTAACGTGTCTTCATTTTGCTACATCAAAGGCTCAATGGTTACGATCTCCTATTACGGTCTGATTTTTCATGTTTTCTAGTTTTAAAAAAGAATTTTAATAAAGAATACAATGTTAAATTCGCTTGCCTATTCATTTTCAACAGTTTTGCATTTAGTAACATGAAAAAAAAAAAAAAAAATTGTAACTTTTTTAAAAGTTCAAATTCAAATCCCGTTTTCCGTTTCAAGGGGAAGGGGCAGATTCCGCGAAATCCATCCGTGTTTTGCGATCACGGAAAATCATTGGTCCTAAAAATATAACATATTTTGTCAATACCTGAAATTGAGAATTGGTAAAACTAGCATTTAAAACATAGCCCCGATTGGTGAGATACAAATTTTCCCTGAAACTTCTGTTTCTGAAGCGCTTGCAACTTGACCACCTCTGTAACTGTCTAGAGTATAGCCCATATTATGGATTTTTTTCTAAAGAACTTATAAACTTTTAGATTTTACCACTTTTCAACATGACTACTTATAAATTTACGAGTCAAACAAGGTTAGTATAATGGTAGCAAGTTTAAAATTTAACAATCAACTCAAAATTCAAGAACTTAAAAACAAAAAAATAAATGAACAAAATAAAATTATTTTCCTACCTACCTACCTGGATTTTTTTCAGGCTGTTATCGTAAACACAACATTTATTTTATTTGGCCTAAATGAGTCATGTTTTTGTACACAATAACGAGTTTTCAGTGTGAGAGAAAAATATTTTAGGTGCGCCCAACTCAATTGTTACCATTTTTGTGTTGTTCTCTAAACCTCTTGCTCCTTTTTAATCCCTTAAAAATGTTACAAGACATTCACAGGGCTTGCCTTTGAGGTTTTTGGTGACTGGCCAGCAAGACCAGGTAGCTCGTCATTTCACTCGTCCATCACTTTTTTTCACTAGTCCATATTTCAAATGAAATTGGGATGCTTTCAACACTGTACTAGCCAGCCGGACCACTTGGATGGAATTATTAAAGGTCCTCTGGTGTTTCAACTGGCATTTGGCATTTGATTTTTTGAACCGTTTGATTGTTTTACTCCTATATACAATTAAACTAATCTGAGAAAATTTCATTCCAAAAGGTGCTGGCGTTTTTTGAGATATCACTGAAAATCCAGAGCGAATATATCCACGCAGGAAGAATAATCCGTAATACATGTAGGAATACACAATCTGAGAAATAATTCTGAAAGTAATGCTTCTCAGATTCATTTTTTTTTGGGAAAAATTGATAATCGTTTTACATAACCACACACTACTTCGAATTGAAATGTTTCTCAAAAGGTGTTTTACTATCGAAAGCTGCAGAAGGCTTCTAACCAGTGGGTTTTTATTACCATTAATTTTAAGAGTAAGTACCAAACGTATACTTTCCCTTTTAAGGGGAAAGGCCGTGTCATATTCCATATTTTTGGTAAAAAAAAATCTCAAAGGTATCACAGTCAGAAATGAGATCAGCATGCAAATTACAATGATAGGTTTCCGATGTTTACCTAGCTCGATAGTATGTGATTGTGTGTTAAAAACACCCCCCTTCAGTGTTTTGATATGTCTTCAGTGTTTTCATCAGTGTATTGCTAATCTTAGGCCAAATACAAAAAATACCAGTTGATCGTCCTGATTTTTCCAAAAAGAGGAGGATGAGGGCCTTTTTATTTATTTTTTTTTTCCAAGATGGACGCCAAGTATTTCAATTCAAACAGGCCACCAATTCTAAAATATCGGTAAGTTCACATCAAAATATGAAAAAAAAATTATGTCAAGGATGGATTAAAAATACAAACAAATATTGTCTTTTTTAAGGAAAAATCGAAGAAAAAAAAAGGGAAAAAAAAGGACAAGGCCTCCACAAAGGATGCAGGCGGGGACGATCAACTGTTTTTTTTAAATATTTGGCCTTAGTTGAATGTGTTTATTGTATGATGGGATTCATGGAGTGAAAACAGGCTTTGTTTATTTATTGATGAGCATTGTGCATTTGACAGGAAACCAATTTCCTACCGTCACATTTGCAGTTCCTCTGAAAAATAATTAGTATTATAAATTGTCTTATAAATTATTGAATGCAATGGCAATTTACACCAGGAAAGAGGACTTTTTTTATTGGAAAATAGGTAGGCCTGTATCACAAAATTTAAATTGACACCTCTTTCCTTCCTCTAGATTGGTTTTGTCCATGTAGTGCCACTGAGCAATTATCAAGAAAGATATGAGTCACCTGTGAAAGTTTCTGCTGAATAGGCTTACAGCGTCTACTTTTTGAGAAAACATCTAAAACTTTAAAAGTATGGATTTTGTATCAAGAATGTGGCATCTACAATGTATCCCTGTTGAGTCAGGTGGTAGCAGTGGGTACCAATGGCATCTCTGGCCGCTGCACACCACAGGCATCTGAATCACCCCAAAAACTCGCCCTGTAGGAAGCTTTTTGGAGATCATAGTCTGCGCCACTCAGTATTCAGTGTGCACACATTTTTAAGTCTACCTAAATGGTATTTTACTGTGCAAAACCACTGGATTAGCCAGAAATTGCAAACACTTCATGGTCAAAGGAAACTGTTCAAATTAAAACAACAATTATAGGCAACACTGTAAGTGTTTTAACTGACATAAAACAACTTGACTAGTTCCTGTTTTACCATGAATCAATGGATGCTCAGTGCTTTTCCAAGTTGGGAGCAGTGGTGTAACCAGGGGGAGGAGCCCCCAGAAAAAAACAAAAACAAAAACAAATTACAAAAAACCTCTTGCCAGTGAGATCAACAATTGCACAAATATATGCTTCCCCATTTGTAACACCCCACACAATTTTATTAAAATAATAATAATAATAGTAAAAATAATAATAAAATTCCTTTTGCATTTTGCATGACTAGTACTCTCCCGAGTAGTGGTGAAACCAGACATTTTCATTTGAGGCAGCGGGAAAAAACACCCGCTGCCTCAATAACTAAATAGTGTTTTTTCCCGCTGCCTCGAATGAAAATGTCTGGTTTCACCACTACTCGGGAGAGTACTAGTCATGCAAAATGCAAAAGGAATTTTTTGAGACTTTGAGCCTACATGGTGCGTATGTGCACACATTCTCAGTGTACAGTACCCTTCCTCTTAAAATACGAAGGGTGCACCTTCAAACATGCAATAACAGTCAGGCCTACGTACATTTACATGTTCGTCATGCGTACACTGCTCTACATGTACGGCTTCTATAAACCCTGTATTCTGTGACTGCATTTAATGTTGCATCAGGAGGTGGTGGCCTATTGTTTTCCTAAGTCTGCTTTTCACAGAATTGTACATACCAGTACATGAAAACACTCACGTGTGCTGTTACAGCCTGTTACCTGATTCCTGTTTACCAGACTACTTGTACTTACTAAAGGTCACAGAGTGGTAAAGACTGTGTGGTAAGGAAAAGGGACTTTCCCGGTAAAGTCTTTGTGGTACATGTAATTGTGTAGTATGTATGGCTCTGTGGATACCATTGTAGTACTGAAGGTCAAACAGTGGCACCATAGAGAAAGTGTGTGGCAGAGAGAACTTGTGGAAAGTCAGTGAATAATTATTAATCCACAGGGAGCTCCGATTTGGGTTGGGTGGGGCGAAACCCACACACAAATTTCACAGGGATAATACATTGTCTGCAAGACCATCAGAATCAAATGGAAAAAGCTGAGAAAACATTGAATTGAATTTGAGAATGCCTACACATTTTATTTGTTTACTGTTTTGATTTCAAAGCATGCACTAAAAGAAGATTTAAGCTGATTAATGTTTCTCATTTGTCTAATGGGGTATTAGGTAGGCCTAAAGTTTGATACTCAACGAAATTGATCGAACTCACACACAATATGAATATTTGAATATCATTTATTGATTTTTTTTTCCAGCATATTGTGCATATTGGAGGCAAATTTACGTTTTTCACTGTGACAACAATATTTAAAAAAAAAAATCCTGTGCAAGAGCCTGGGAATATTTCGGAAATCCTGAAACCCGAGCACAAAAAGTAACTAAGCTTAACAAAATTGTGCTTATTGTACCATAAGGTTATCCACCAAAATAGCATGTTATCCTGCTCATCTTTGCTAAGCAGCATTTTCTGCTTTTTAGCAGCTAAGAACATGAGCCCTGGAAGAATAAAAAGCATAGGCCTATTGTGTGTGAAATGAATTAAAGCATAGTATTTAGCCAATGAAATGAAGGAGTTCAGTTTTTAGCCAATTAAATGAAGGTGCTCAATTTTTAGCCAATGAAATAAAGGAGTTCAGTTTTTAGTCAATGAAATGAAATGTTCAGTTTTCAGCCAATGAAATGAAGGCGTTCAGTTTTCAGCCAATGAAATGAAGGCGTTCAGTTTTTAGCCAATGAAATGGAGGCGTTCAGTTTCAGGGCTCGAATTTGACACTGGACCGCCGGCCCTAGGCCAGTAATTTTGGCCTTGGGCCAGTAAACTCATGACCGGACAAGTCCGATGGTCTTGTGTTTTTCAATTGAATAATAGCCAATGTGTCTGTGTAATATCTTTAACAGAGAGAAATCATGTTCAAAATATACCAACCCATTAAAGACGAATGAGAAAAATCTTATCATAGTGCTTGTTCAAACAAAAACAATTTACATGTTAAACTGTGTAGAAAGCTCTTTCTCATAAAGATTCTGGTCTTGTAAAATAAATTCTGGTCCGGTAAACATGCTACAGAACCACTTTGGTAGCACAGGAGTAATTTTCCAAACAATGTCTTACAACCCATAATAAAAGTATGTGATTATTCAACTGTGAATGCCTTTTCTTCTCGGAATTGGTTGGAACTGGTTGGAACTGGTTGCCTGTAAAGCCCTTTTCACACGAGAAAAAAAAACCCAACATTCCTTGCGACGAATTTAACGAGCGCTGAAGTCATCCCACGCCTGACCGCTTTCGCAAGCTTTCACACGACACCAAGTAAAAATGTGACCACGTTCCATGAGACGAGAGTACAGATTTAGCTGGTTACCACTGAACTATAGAGTTTTTGTTCTTAAACAGCGCTAGTACCAGTTAAATGATGACGTATGTCGCGTGTACACAGTGTGTTGCCGTAAAAAATAAACCATGTAAAGATTCTTCAAAATGGCTGGTACTCACGAAGACGCTGGGGAGTCCTTTCATAATACTATGCCCGTAATATCCTCAAAAAAACGCACGGCGACGACATCATCCAAAGATAAGAGTAAGAAGGCCAAGAAATATTGGTGCTACGAGGAAACGATTGCCTTGATAAACATTATGGAGAAGGAAACGTCCCAATCTAAAAATGGATGGTTTGACCCAAAACGGCCATGTTTGGCGGGAAATCGCGGACGAGGTGGCAAATAGTCGCAACGGTGACCAGTGCCCGGTGACGGTGTGTAAACACACAAAGGTCGGCTCCCGAATGTTCTTCACGCATGCGTGTTAATACCGCTTTCGCGAGGATTGTCGGTCAATAAACAACGGATCGTTTCACACGAAGGTTTGACTAGATTCCTTGCGAAAAATTACGCTAGCGTAAGATTTTGTCGGAGGTCGGGACCTACTACAAAATTTCGCAAGGTTTGCGAAAATTTCGCAAGGAATGTAGGCGATGTAAAATATTACTGTCCTTTCACACGAAGCCCAAATTGTAATTTTTTACAAAAAATTGTAAAATTTCGCAAAGAATGTTCGTTTTTTCCGTCGTGTGAAAAGGGCTTATGTTGCCCCATGTGATATCTGCCCTAGAATAGAATGGCAAAAGTCGTGGGTTCAAATCCCATCCAAGAACTATGGATTTTTGTTCTTGCAGGAATAGGGAAAGCACTGAGGAGTACAATACTTAGCGGGTCACACATCGGTGTGTATCCAATACAAATTTACATAGTACAGTCTGATTTAGATTCAGATTGTGTAGTGGGGGAGCAGTAGCCACCACCCCTCAGATTCAGAACCCTTGCAACCCCCCCAAAAAAAAAAAAAAAATAAATAAATAAATAAATATAAAATAAAATAAATAAATGAATAAATAAATAGATTTAAAAAAAAAAAATTTTTTATTAAAAATTAAAAATAAAATAAAATTAATAATAATAAAAAAAAATTATAAAAATAATAATAACAATAATAAATAAATAGATAAATATATAAATATATAAATAAATAAGTTAAAAATGAGATCGAAAAAAAAATGCATAAAATAAAGTTTGATTACCTATCCTTTGATTTGTATACTATTTATTATTATAACACCCCTTACAAAAATTCTGCCTTTTCATTGGTTTAGAGCGCGTCACATGATATGTCTTAGTTTTACTAGAAACCTGGCGGCCGTGTGATAGTCGTTTGCCATGGAATAGTCGACTATTACATGGCGCGCGCAGTACCCAGACGTCTTTTTTACCCACCTCGAACTCATCAGTTGTGCATCTGTGTATCTGAAATGCGCGTTCAAACGTTACGTGTACGAGGATGATAAATAGTCTGTTGGGGGTGTTATAAAACAAATATTGACTGCTTTTACTCGTGCTATGGTTAAAACTCCAACTCCCTCGGTGATCCCCGGACCGTTCCATTTTCCCTCGGCTGTGCCTCGGGAAAATAGAATGCTCCGGGGATCACCTCGGGAGTCGTAGTTTTAACCATAGCACTCGAAGCAGTCAATACTTGTAATACTAGCCCCCCCCCCCCATAATACTACACTGAGGTACATGTACATGTAGATCTGAGAGTGAGAATAAACCCAGAAACATTTAAGTAACTGGGGCGCTGTACTCCTTTTTCCGAAATTGTTCACAGAAGATAAAAAAAATTGAAAAAGGAGTACAGCGCCCCAGGAGTAACTCAACTGGGTCTAAATAATCTAAGGAAATCTATTCCTGCTTGCTCCCCCTAAATAAAAATGTCTGACTGACTAGGTCACTTCTTTTTTATAGCTCCATCCATCATCATGTCATGGTCACTTGTGACTACTTTATACTCCTACTCCTAGATAAGCATGATTATAAGATAGTTACTTATACCATATTGTAGTCTATGTACACTGTTTGTATGAATGTACATTGTTTGTATGAATGTACATTGTTTGCATGATTGTACATTGTTTGTATGAATGTACATTGTTTGCATGATTGTACATTGTTTTTATGAATGTACATTGTTTGCATGAGTTGTACATTGTTTGTATGAATTACATTGTTTGTATGAATTACATTGTTTGTACATTGTTTGCATGAATGTACATTGTTTGCATGAATTGTACATTATTTGTATGAATATACATTGTTTGTATGAAGGTATTAAATACGACCCATGATACGACATATGGTGTGTTTGTGTGGTGTACTTACCACTCGTGGACAGAAGTTATCACAAACAGCTTCATCACTTGTCACAAATGAAAACAACAGGATTTGCACCAACAATGAGTGGAGGAATGTTGCGGTCACCGTGGACGATTTACTGGCCATTTGAACCACGTTTGGAACAACACCTGTATGGTTCAGCTGTCAACGTAAGAAGAAGAGGCTGTTGACTGTTGTACCTCCATGTACCGACTGTAGCCTGAGCCAATTCTTCTGAAATTAAGGACAAAAGACAACAAGCGAATTAAAGTAGCAGCGTATGTTGTGCATGTAGCAGCAGCACGGCCGGACACACACACGTAATAAAAAAACAGTTCAGCGACAACTTATGCGCACGCGCGGTCAATCTCTTTCCTCTTTTAATAGACCTACTAGCCTGCAGACAAGTCGTGAAATGTTCTGTCGCTGTGACCACTTTTGAGTGAGATTTTTTTTCTCTATTTCCATAGTATAGCGGCCAACAAAAAAATAATTGAAAAACTGTTTCACATTTTCGAATTGTGTGACCACACACTGTCTTTTCTTCTTGCCGAGGTTTAAAATTCCTCCAATTGTGTTTGATTTTTTTTCCCCAGCAAAACGTGTAGAGAACAATGAACAAACAGCATTGTTAAAATAAATAAAAAAACTTTAAAACCCCGAACATGTGGGCATTTGGGTGACCTGACTGCTCCTAGAAAGTCATGCCAACACTTATTTAATCCGTGGAGTCCTCCATGTTTAAACTGATCATTTCTTAACCTTTAATAGAGATCAAACAAACACTTTTGGATGAATTTATTTAAAAACGAATTGACATCCCCCAAAAGGGAACGTCTGACAAAGTCTCGTGCTAGTTTTAGAAACATTGTTATTTAAAAAAAAGTTATGGCCCGGTTTTCACCAAAATGTTTTCGTTTTTCTGAAAGAATTTTGACAGAGGGCTGTTTTAAAACGAAAATATACATGTTTCAATATTCCATGGACAATGAAAATAATACTTGTAACATGCGTAGACGTTTGTACATGGCTGATGGTCGTGGTTTATTTATCAGGAATGGATATACAACCCAACATCATGGGCGTATTCTTTTTCTATAAACTTTTCTGTTCAAAATATAAATCTTAATTTTCGATTCTAGTCAGCCAAAAGTCAGTCCCAGCATGTTTCATACTCAATGACCATATTTTAATTGCGCAAATTGGAGAGAAAAAATTGTAGCCAAGAGATGAAGCTATTAAAGAACAGAAATGTCTTGAACAAAGACTAGCGTTTGGCTTAGCGATGTCTCCGTCTGTCACGCAGCGTGTGCAAAAATTTACCGCAATCGTACGTGCAAGCGACTAGCGTGAAGTTTATGATAAACATGGCGGATTGCTGAATGCTCAGAAATGGCAGTGGCATGCACAAACAAAGTGCAATTACTTCCGTAGTTCGTACACCATTGTTATGACTGAATTCGTGGTTAAAGACTCAGAAAGGTTTACTTGAAGTGATTATCACATTTTTTATTTAGTTTATAAATTTCAGCTTCAGTGCAAGAATCGAAGAATTTAAGCGAACAGAAATGATTTTAATTGTGAAGATTCTTCAAACGCAAGGAAGGGAATGTCGTGTTGAGGTACGTCGTTGTCGTCACGTTCTGTATTTGTTGTTGATTGCGTGAATCTTTGAGTATATGATACAGTGCTGGCAGGCCTACCCAGAATAATCTAAACTTAATTTGATAATTAAATAACTAAATTAAATAGTTGCGAAGGGTTACGATCATCGATCATCGTAACCATCTGTATCTGCATCTGTTGTGTTACTATATAAATAATAACTTAGCGACTGTACTTTAACTAAATAAAAAGCATTTGATTTTAACTGAAAAAGGTTTGTTTTGGGGGAGTAGCCCAGTGAGTGGTCATGGTCATGATGGTGGGTGATGGTGGGTGGCAGTGTAGTGTAGGATGCCAGTCTTTGTTTATGCACTTTGTGTCGTTGCACACTTTTTCTCCTCTCTAAATTTGTTCATTGCCCACCAGCTAAAGTGGAAACTGGTCTTTGAAGAGAGCAAGGCAAATTTCATTTTGCAAAGGGCACTTCTATTGGAAAAACGTAGTCCATTGGAAATGTCTGAAGGGGCACCAAGACCAAGACCAGGGCAACCGAGGCCATGGTATTGTAAATGTAACCCTGCTGTGTTATTCCAGGCAGGCCTACACCATGGTTTTTTCCCCTCGTTCAAAAGAAAAGAAACAACAACAACAACAACAACCTACAACTGTTTGTTCTTACTGTTTAAAAGTGTTCAATGATTTGTTTTATAGGTAACAGCATCAGAACCAATCCTGTCTGTCAAACGAATGGTGGCTAAAGAGTTAGATGTTCCAGTGCATCAACAGAGACTCGTCTTCAAAGGAAAAACATTGTCAGGTACTTACATTTTGTTGTACATATAGCCCCCCCCCCCTACTGTAGGAGTTTATTTTCTCTGCACAACTTTTCCACCTGTTTCACATGCACCTCGTTTTCATCTCGGCTTTACATCCAGAAGTGGTCTTTGCTGAGTATCAGCTTAGATGTAGATCTCCAGCAAAGATTATGGAGTGCCGTAGGCGCAAGATACAGAACAGCAGCCGATTTCACGAAACGCTAGGATTAATCCTATCTCGAGTTAGGACAAGTAACTAGTCCTAACTTAGGATTAATCTTAAGGTTTACATGTTACAGTGCAAGGCTGGGACTCGTCCTAAGTCCTAAGATTAATCCTAAGTTAGGAAGAGTTTGGTGAAATCGACGGCAGGAGCCTTACTCCAGCTGTTAAATCTCATATCGTTGGAAAACCACACTTCCCATCAGTTCGGCAAACAGAGACAAATCGTATGCTTGTGTAATCTTTTATTTAGCACATTGCATTCAATGTTTACCCCTGCCTCCTTTTTCCCTCACCAGCATTCTCCCTTCACAGTGGTCCGCTCACCAAATGCCAGTTAGAACACCCGACGACCAGTCAAAATTCACTCCAAGCGGTCCAGCTGTATAGTTCAGCGTTGAAAAGCATCCCTATTTCATAAGATTATGGACTAGTGAAAAAGCTGACTGACCAGTGAAATGAAAAGCTGACTGGTCCTGCTGGCCAGTCACTGAAAAAAGTTACTTAGGCAAACCCTGCTCACCCTCCTTTCTTCTCCTTCCCAAAATCCTCTTCCAATTACCCCCCCCCCCCCACACACACACACACACTTAACCTTCCCCTTTTTCATTCTGTTTAGATGAATTCGTATTTTGTATTTTGTTGGCAGTTGTTCTTTGCTATATTGTTTTGATTTGTATCGTTCTTAACTCATCCTTTACTAGGTGTGGTAAATCATTAATATCTTTTAACCGTATAGTTGCAATTCCGCCTGCGGTGGATCATGAAAGAGTGCTTTTTGATAAACCACAGGGGGCCTAAATAGTAACAACTTTGGAGAGTTGATGGAGGGTCAATGTATAGTTGAATAACTTTTTTAATTTGCATTTAAATTTGTTTCTTTTCTTGATACAGATGGCCAATGTTTAGGGGATTACAATATTGGTCCAGATACAAAAATCCACCTTGTCATACGAAGGCCAGAAGTATCATTGGATCTAACGAGTACCCCACGGATAGGAAGTGGGACTGCATTATGGGATGCCTTAAAGACCCTCCTACACAGACACTTCACTTCATCGGATGCAGAGAAAGTCTTAGAACAGTTTAAAAAGGTTTGAATCTTTCACAAGTTTGATTTTCAAGTAATTTTTACATCAGTTTGAACATCAAAGTAATGACTAGAGCAACATTAACTTGCAGTTCCAGTTTACCAGGTTCAGAACTGAAAGTTAGTCGAAACTTTTCAACTGACAGCCTCTCGTATCCATAACTAATAATGTTCTTACATAGCGCTTTATCACACCCGAGGGCAGCTCAAGGGGCTCATTATTTTTTCTACAAACATGAAATGTGTTACCAATGGTGTCTTTACAGCTAGCAGTGCCCTGTACTTTATATCTGTAATGCCACATATTTTAAGCTGCAAATTACTACTTTGTTAGAAATTGCAATTTTTCACATTTTTTAGGAACTATAACTGCAGACAAGGTATGATGATGTCAAACTTGACATTCACAAACTAACCTACCAGAGTCAAGTACTGTCTAGGCATGAGAATCTTCCGGTTTAAACCGGATTTCGTTTTTTTCTTTTCCCTTTCAAAATTGTGGTCTAAGAGTTCAATGTGTATTTGATATAAAATTTAGGAGGTGAGTTGTAGAGGGTATACATTTGGATTTCTCTAATCAGAAATTGTAAGGCCACGGCACACCCTCGCTTGTCCTGCCCGCTGGGATCTCCCGGAGTCGGGCACCGATAAGGCCTGGCCAGGCCGTGGGGAGCGGAGCTCCGCAGGGCCCCACGGGGCAGTCCCTCCGCTCTCCACCTTTGTATTCGTATATCGCGGATCCACACGGCGTTCGTGGAAAAAAAAACGGCACATTAACAATAAATTGCTGCCCGGCAGCTGGCCCGATACGCGGCTTGCGGTCTTCCATGCAGCAGCGAGAGACGCAATGGATGTACAGACTTGTCTCATTCCTCGCTTCGTTAACATTACGGTTCGATTATGTTTGACTGAATTCGTTTACTGCTGCAGCAAAGATACACGTGTGGAGACTTTTGAAAGCAGGCATGCAACTCTTCCGCGTTTCCGCGGATTTCCGCGTTTTTTAAAAATGATCAGCGCTAAAATAAAAAAATTTTGGCGATGTTTTTTTTTTAAAGCCTTATATATGCTTGGCAACAACAATGTACAACCACAATAATGTGAAAAAAGCCTAGTACATGCTAAGAATGCACCTAAGAGCATAATAAACCTCAACATTTTCTAGGGTACCATTGTGGATCTCATGTCCCTTGGCGTTTTGGCTGCCTCGCTCCGCGCTTGCATTGTGCCTTTGAAAATTTCCTCTTTTTTTTTCATCGGGCAGTTGCATGCCTGTGAAAGTCTACTGTCAAAACGATGCACAAGTTTTTACGGTGTGTACTGTGTCCTGGACTTCGGGCTGCGCGCTCGTGTCGTGTGCTTTGCATTCAATTTTGGGACTCTAACAAGTTGCACTCCAACTTAACAAATTTTTCATTTTTTTAATCATCACCCATTCTCATGCCTGACTGTCAGATCAGGCAGAAAGTGTGCACAGTCTATGGAAGAAACCCTTGAACAATGTCAGTGTTTATAAAGTGAAAGCACAACTACATACTTTTTTCATCTTCTACACCCATCTGTTTTTTAGTAACTCAGAGATGAAATCCCGATAATTTACAAATGCCTGACTGGAAATGCACATGTACTGTATGACTTGTCAGTCTTTGTAAAAGGTTGCTTCATCCACATGTAGTATTTGGAAGGTTTTGGAGTAATTTAGAAAATTATTCTGTGATTTTGTTGCCTGATTATCCCACCAGGAGTTCTCAATAACCATTGCAAATCTCAGTCTGGATGACATAGAGAGGATCTCAATGTCCAAGCTGGGTGTACACCAAGCTCATGAGGAAGCTGGTCCCTCCACAAGCTAAGAGTCAGCAGAGCGAACAGCCGACGGTGGCACCCATCCCAGTGTATAGACCTTTATCATTCTGCCACCATCTTGGTCATGTTCCCTGTATCCAACAGCAGTAATAGATGCAAATATTCATTGTACAAAAAGGAACCGGACTTTTTGCCCTACCAGCCTCAGTTTGGTTACATTGATTTGAATGTGAGAGAATCAAGATGGCTGCATCATGATAGAGGTCTATGTCTGGAAACCAAAGCTATTGAGCTGGAAAGGAGAGAAACGTTGAGAAAATCCCGGACTGAAGAATGGGTGCAGTGGTTTCAGCCACAATGAAAACGGACTGAGTACAAACAAAAACTATGCCAGAATGAGTCGTTAAGTTTCTGGGAATATTTATTTTTTTTTTTTGGTTACAGAAGTGTGATCAACTTCAAATTGGAGATATATGTGTTTGGAGATCACATGATTGAAACTGTAGATGACCTCTACAAATCAGTCAATTTGCATATCATTAAAAAAAATACCCTTCCGACCCTGATGACGTTGGGCTTGGTATCATATTTAACAAAATAGCAGTGAAAGTACTCCAGTTGTCGACTGTCAGCAGAAGTTGAAAACATGCAATCTGTGATGTGACCTCTGTTGATTGCTTTGTTTTTAAAATGAATGAAGGGGTTCTGTGCTATTTTAGTTTAAGTCCTTTGCAATACCAACTTGTAAACACTCCTTTCTAATATTGAATGACATTTTGAATGACTATTGAAATGAATTTGGAGTAACAGGAACATTTTGTACTTCTGGTAAACATATTCAAGAGAAATTCCCCGTTAAATTTTTTTTTATTGCACCCTCTTGTTTAACCGTCCTGGACCAGTGCTTTTTGCCACAACTGTGACGGTTTTATTCGCATTAATTGTAGGCATGATAAAGAATACCTATAATATACAAATAAATTATTGGATGCTTGTGAGTGCATTGTCCCAGAACACAATAAGGCGAAATCTGGACTATTCCATTTCGCGAGGCAAAGCCTGTTTAAAAGGAAAATTTTACCGAGGGCGAGTGATTATATTCAAAGGCAGTGCAAGAAAAGAATCCATTCAATTTTTGCTGTAAATAACTCGTACGGGAATTCTTGAATTGATTTCACAATAAACACAAAATGGACACGAAAACTCATCCACCCCACACTTTGAAAATTCTTTAAAAAAACTTCTGAACAATGTGGAGGACTCCACCTAGACGGCAACCTTGTCTGCCATAACATGACCTTGCCTTGTTTATGATAAATTGGCGGGATCGATAAGTCTGGAAACGACACTGCAAAGTGTCAAAAAATTATCCGGGCGTCCGTCCAAAATGGATAATTGTGGGACGCTTAGTGGCAGTAAGAACATGGCAACATATTTGATGACACGGGACTCATGTTCCATTAATCCAATGACAAGGCTCCCTGTGAATGGTTTATAATCTATTGGTGTGGGATTTAAAAGCAGGGTATTCTTTTGGTAATTGTCAAAGACCAGTATTCTCACTTGGTGTATCCCAACATATGCATAAAACACTAAACCTATTAAAAAAAAATTGCTCAATCGGTCATCAAAGTTGCACGAAAATATGAAAGGAAAAAAACACCCTTATTGCATAGAATTGTGTGCTTTCAGATGCCTGAGAAAAGCTTCATGCCTGAAGCCTTCCTCATATTCAAATGTTTGGTTGAAAATTTACCTCTTTCTCTAAAACTACATTTCTTTAATAGGGGTCGTTTCTAACAATGTTTTACAACATCAACAGCTCTCCAGTGCTGTTTTTCAAGTAAGTTTTTATGGTCATTAACTTGTGGAGTAATTACCAAAAGTACACCCTGCCTTCGGCTCATGTCACACTGGCATATTGTGTAGTTGTGTCAACATCATTGGTGCGTGTTCTGCATTACAAAAAAGAACGCTGGATGTACATGTATTTGTGTCCCAGTAATGGTGAGAAACACTGGTGCAGGCAAGATATCCCAAAATCAAACTCGTTCTCAGGGGTGATCAAGTTCGCGTTGCACCATTTTGCCCCACCACGCTCATATAACCATGGTAGCGAGGCTGATCCCAAATGGATTGGTCTAGAGTTGTCCCTCGATGAAAATGAACGTCTGGATAAACTTATCTGAAACTGGCATGTAATAGACTAGTGGACTGCTAATTCCTTAAAAACTTGTGCATCACCGACAAGGAAAAGCTTAGTCCAAAATACCACTACCTTTAAAATTCATCTGTGGACTATGGGTTTTGTTTTGCAAAGTTGCCCACAAAAACTAAACAGGTGATGGCACTTTGTTTGAATATGTATTTGAAATCTCTAAATGAACCTTTAAAATGTTGATTTATACTGTTGTTGATATTAAAAGATCACTTCAGCTTTGTTTTTAAACATTTTATTCTTCACCATTTTATTCGATAACCATTACTTTACAATGTCCGTATCATACAACTATTTAGTTTCCTCAATTTCTATTTGAAATAAATGTACATGTAATTTTGTTAAAATACACATTTTGTTTGTCACAACTTTTGATTTGTGTATGTGCATGCAATAAGCACCATTTGAGCCTGTAAGCTTGGCCACAAGCAAGTACCTTTTTTTTGGGGGGGGGGTCGTGGTGATGGAATTGGGGTTTATCTCAAGTAAACAGACCTCTTTAAAGTTAAAAAAAATTCTATCAGTGAGGCTTTTAGAAATGTATATAAGGAAAGTGTGTATACGATGCATGTAGACTCCCATAACCTCCCAAATGAGTGCTTTTTAATGCTTTGCCCCCGCCCCCTCCCGAGCCACAAACAAAGCCCCAATTGTCATCATTTTTTGCAACCATTGGGTTGAGCCCAAAACCCCTGCAGACTTTGCTCTGTACTTGGTTATTAGGTAAATTTTGAGAGTTTCTGTAAAATGTACAAAACTAGCTTAAGATATAAGTCAATGGAGGTTAAATTGATAATGCAGGTGAATGTATACACCTGATGTAGGCCTACATGTAGAATACCGTCGGTAAGTGCTTGAAGGGTCGGCTTTATGTTGTTGTATTGGCAGCGATTATTTCACAACGCAATGCCGACCTCCTGGCCCATTTCTGGCATTGTGCACAAACTGGTTCCAGGAGAATAATAAAGCCACTAACTAGGAAGGCGATGGCACCAACAATGAAGACGGCCGAGTAATCCTGGATGTAGGCATACACAAGACCTGTGAAAACCAAACCGTATAGCGATATCCATAAGTTATCATGAAGTAAATGGCACGGAACTTGGCACATTTATAGTGCCCAAACTCTTGACTTAATTCATCGAGTTGAATCCGTAGTATTGGGACATAACTGTACGCGTTCATACATCTCGTAAAGTTGTATTCGTCCAGGCAAATTTCAAGGGAAACACCTTGGACCCACAACTTCCAGAGATTTCGAAATGAATTGCCAATATCCATTTTTTTATTTTTGTTTGTTTGTTTTTTTGGCATTACAACTACTTCGGATCAATCATCTTGAGAAACAGCCCTGCTGCCCCATGCTACCTCCTTCGTGGAAACTATGTTTGGAACTAAAAACTTAACTGCGTTTTCTGTAAAACGTGAGCACAGTTAATTAAACTCCTTACACTAGGATTGATGGTAAACAATCAACACTTACCCGCAAGAGGTGGACCGAGGAGGAACCCGATCCCTTGCATCTCAATGAGAAAGCCGAAAGAATAGCACAGCGAGTCCAGCCCAACATATTCTACAAGAAGGGCCGGCACAAGGGGGTCAGTAGACCCGGCAATCAGCGTGTAGGTCGTTGCTGCCATTGCTAAGGTTGGATACGTCGAAGCAGTTGACATGAGGAGGAGAAGTGCTCCGGACAAGAAGAGCGAGACTATGTATCCAACTAACCGGTGAGAGACGCACATGGAACGGTCGAAGATGAAACCCACAATGAGTCTCCCAAGCATATCTGTGATCCCCATGCAGGCCATGATTAGTGCCCAACTGTCTTCATCTATGTCCAGGGAAAGAGCGAAGGCCTTGAAGTACATGTACGGCAGCTGGTATCCGATGCACAGGACGAAACCTGAGATGCTGAAGAGTACGAAGAACCTGTTGTGGAACAACCTGCAGATGGTTACTAACATACCAACACACTTCCTGCTGTTGTATTCCCCTGATTTCTGACCTTCCCCGTCCAGATCATACCGTACACTTTCGTCATCGCACGTGACAGATGTCGGACATCTTTGCACTAAGATATCGTCAAGTCGAGGATACAGTCTAGATTCGTCTATTAGAGCTGGATTGAGTGTCATTGATGTAATATTGTTATAAGATTCCTGTGTTGACCGGTTGAGTGATAAGTCCTGATTCGATGGAACAGATAACCTCGAGATGTTGTCTATTAAGGTCAAAGGGGAATCAGGAGCCGGTGAAATAACCGGAGACTGTAAGAAATTGCTAAGTACTGCCCTGGCGTTAACGCTCTGCTGCCAGCTGCCAGATGCTAGTTCCCCAAGTCCTTCTGAAGCTTGGTATGTCGTAGTTGATGGAGGAGTTGAGGCATATGTGATCTCTATGGTCGGCACGCTTATACCGGACATCGGTGGTTGATTTTGGCTGCTTGATTCATCCATAGATGGATTGAAGGATGTGCCTCTTGTGATGTTAATAGGGGATGCGAGACCGAAGAAACTGTCAAGTGGAATAGGTGAGGAGGGTAGCGGGGAATTTACAGGTGATTGCAAGAACACACTCCCCCGCATCTTCACGCCGATGCTCTGCTTCCAGCTTCCCACGGGAGTATTGCGGTCTGCTATTGCATCAAGTGCACTGCGGATGGAATTCATGTTCTCCACACTCGGCTTGACTCCGGGATGTCTGATAACGACCAAAGATGGCGTATGCGGCAGAGACGCTGTATTATGTCTCTCCTCGTTGTCTTCCCGACCCTCCAACACCTCACCCCGAACAGGGATCTTGCTCTCCAAGTAAGTAGCGCCACACAGGCACAAGATCAGTTCTACACACCCGAGAACTATGAAGGAGTGTCGCCAACCGAGAGCAGCCAGTAGGAATTGGTCAAATGGAGCAAAAATGAAGGTTCCTAGGCCTGAGCCAGAAGCTGCAATACCAGCAGCAAAAGCCCGTCTACGCTCAAAGAATTTTCCAAGCATGACAATGCACGGTAGATAGCTCATGCCAAGACCTAAACCTAGAATGACAAAACACAGAAAATTCAAATCCTGAGTTGCATCATAGGTTAAAAATGAAAGTCACTCATCATGCAGTTGTTCATATCTTGTCCATGTGTAGAACGGTCTCTCGACCAAGCTTCATTTGTGTAATAATGGACAGTATTTTTTCAGGTGGTAGACGCTGGCGAATCTTTGGGCGTGTAATTTGGGAACGGATGGGAAACGAGCAAAACAAGACAAATTGATCATCTTTTGAGGTCTGGTTTGGCAGCAAATTTGATGGCAGCTATTTTGTTTACCCCTTTAAAATGCATTAGAACCTTATTGTTCCTTTGTCTGTCTATAGTATATAGCTATTCATTCTTTGGACTTAATTTTTGCTGCCTGGACAGTGCCAGTGCTTATCCTTCTTCTTTAAATGTTGTCTTTGAGGCAAAGTACACCTTTGGTTTTTATAACCATTCAATTGTATCATATAAAAAAATCATTTCAAACACTAAACAGTGATATCGTTTTTTAGATATCGCCGCAAATCTGGAGCGGTTATGTCCACGCTGGAAGAACAATCCGTAATTACAATACACAGTCTGAGTAAAGTTGTATGCATAAAACGTTTCTGAGATTGAAATTGTCTTGCTTTTAATGCCCTTCTCATTTAAAAACCACATTCCTTAGATGGGAATCGTTCCTCAAAATATTATACATTATCAACAGTTGCAGTGCTTCTTACCAAGTAACTTTTTATGGTCGTTAGCTTTTTTGGGGAGTATGACCAAAGGTATACCTGCCTTTTGGGGACATGAGACAGATTGTCTTTGATTGTTACTGCGAGAAAGTAAAAGTTCTACCAGTGACAACACCAAATGAGAAGTAGAGGAAGATGATGCTCGTTGCCATGGAACTAAGAAACAATCCGGCCGATGCGATGGCACCGCCCACTACAGCCACTGTGCATGCGCCACATTTATCGATGAAAATGCTGATCACTGGACCTGCAAGTATATTTTATTTTATTTGTGAAAACACGATCATTGTGTTGATTAGAACGTGCCCTCAACCCCCAAAACAAACAACAACAACTACAACAGCAAAACCCAACAACAAACAAACAATTAAATAAACAACAACAGCAACCAGCCAAACAAACAAAAAAAGGGGAAAAAAGAGAAAACAAAACTATGTAGCCCCTCCCCTAATGTCCATGCCCCAGCCGGGTGCCCTTCATTTGAAATTAGGACTTTTGTTTTGAGCTTTTATGTAGTACTTTGTTTTTCAAAACCGTTTTGTCTTTCACACGAATACAATGTGTATTGTATTTTTTCCCCTCCACTTCAGTGTATTTTACATACACACACAAATAGTAAAT
Source organism: Pisaster brevispinus (assembly GCA_023634235.1). Taxonomy (NCBI): domain Eukaryota; kingdom Metazoa; phylum Echinodermata; class Asteroidea; order Forcipulatida; family Asteriidae; genus Pisaster; species Pisaster brevispinus. The sequence goes on from JAMKCF010000004.1 coordinate 26,201,486, forward strand.
CTTCATAAAGAGAGCGCTAAAGGGGCTTGTTTAGGAAAGATGCAAACGGAAACCACAGTTTTTGTCCGGAAGTGCCCCCTTACCTGAACATAACATCATTCCAAGCATGATCGACCCGGTCCAGGAAGTGGCTGCATTGCTTTGCCGAAACTCAGTCAGAAACTCCACGTAGAACGTCCCCACGGTAGCATACGACATTCCAAACGTTAAGATGTGAGTAAAAAGGGCGGATACCATGACAAGCCACGCCCATCCATGATCCAGATTCTGGGCATTGCGCGTGCCATCGGGGTGCTGTTCTGTTTCATTTGTGTCTCCACATGGTGCTTTAGTCGGTAGGCTGAGCAGTGATGAGGCGTTGTTTGGTGCATCTCCTGCTGCGTCCTGATCTGGGGACGCGACCTGTGTGCCAGGTGCTTGGTTGGGCGTGGATATGGCAGCAGGAAGGGACGCCATGTTTGCACTTCAGAATAATAAGAATCTACACGTCATTGTTCATCAAATGTCCTTATAACGCTTTGTAATTGTTTGTTTTGTTGTTTTGAACATCTACTAAAAGAACGGGTGAATAGGTAGGCTTAGTCCCCGTTGGGAACAACTTTCAGCCAATAGCTTTTCACGATGGCGGCCAATGCAAGGGTTCTATTTTGTATATACTGCTCAAGATTCAAAAGTTCCCTGACAGAACGGTACGGTATGTATATACCTTGTATGGATTTACAACATTCTTAAAAACTATGGGAAGGTTTCGTTTGGGAAAGGGAGGGGGTAGTGTGGCGACTAGCATCTTGTATTTTTCAATAATAATTGTTTATGTCGGTCTATCGGCCCATTCCATGCACGTCACACTTGGAGATTGCGCCACATTCACCATTTTTAAAGTAGGTATAATCTTAGTCGAAGGAAGAATGATAAAAGTTGGACATAATTAAATAATGTCCAACTTTTATCAACATTTTTTGGCACTGTTTTGGTTTAATGGAGCACACGATAAATATTGTACCCATAATATGAACAAACTGCCATGCTTCAACATTGCACTATACAGACAACAATTTCCCTACCTCGGTTTGATGGAAGCCAAAGACAGCTTTGTCGCGTTGCATTCCATTGCCTACTCTGATTATCTCAACGGCCACTCCTGCGATGAGCCTCTAGTACACCCAAGCCATACCGCCCCGCCTTCCTGTGACGTTACCCAGTGGTCCGAGAACAAATCAGTATAAAGTCTGTAGTTGAAATCCGGTTGTAGATCTTTGTTTTTAGATAGAGGTTCTTAAACAGGCATTTGTGCTCTATGATAGAAATGCTCAATGTGGTTGAATTGATGTTGCAACGCGTCGTGCGTGGTGGTGGTGGTGGGGGATTACAGATACTGTTAATGAAAACAAGTTGACAAAAATGCTCTGTATCCACAGGCGCAACACGCACGCCGGTGGTGCATTGTTGCGTCACCAAACCATACAACATAGGCCTATACGCGCACATGCTTCCACAACAGTATTCAAAAGCCGCGCGCACGTTCACGTCAACTTGTCAGACCATTCGTTTTGCAGTATCCATGCTGTAAAGTGTAACGAGGTTGGTGTGACTTAACTCATCTATAAGCCACACCCACTTCAAACTTGCTCTACCCGATGTATTAAAGCATAAAGCCCGGTTTGTGCTTCACTTTTAATTGATTTTTGCAGCAGTTTTTTGCCACTTCCTGCTTTGGAGTTTTGAATCGTGTAAAAACGGGTAGGCCTACCAACAAACCTACGGGCATTCACGCGGGCCCCCATACCCCCAGATAATCTGCAAAGCATTGTTGGATTCAGTATCTTTGGAGGTCATGCTATCCTACACGACACAATATGGTGGCCCTGAAGGGACATCGCATATCGCAAACGTGTGCGCATACGTATGCGATGTCGCGAAATAAATCGCGAATATGTGCGCACACGTATGCAATGTCGTGAAACAATTCGCGAATATGTGCGCACACGTATGCAATGTCGTGAAACAATTCGCGAATATGTGCGCACACGTGTGCAATGTCGTGAAACAATTCGCGAATATGTGCGCACACGTTTGCGAATTCATTTGCAATGTCGTGAATTTTATTGCATACCTTGTCGCATACCATTCAATAAAATTCCTAATGAACTGGAGAGTTGTAGCAGCTAGTCTGGGATCGAGACGTACAAATAGATATAAATAGGGTCTGACTAATTTACCTTCGAGCGCACTCTGTTCCTCACGCTTTTCTAATAAGTGAATAACTATTAAAACTAACCATTGTACCGGTGCTCATTTTAGTGAGAATAGTCCGACGATTGTTTGCATGGACCTTTTGTTTTGTGATATGATGCTGTACCATCACCATGTGGCTGGCCGGCTAGGCATGGCCACACTAAAATGTACATGCCTGGTACCCAAGCTCCTGCCTTGAAGTATCTTTGGTATACAAGATGGGACCGGGCCACTTGCGTACTCCCTAGGTTACTAACAAATTGCCCGCAAAATGACACCACCCCAAAGGTATGCGACAAGGTATGCAATAAAATTCACGACATTGCAAATGAATTCGCAAACGTGTGCGCACATATTCGCGAATTGTTTCACGACATTGCACACGTGTGCGCACATATTCGCGAATTGTTTCACGACATTGCACACGTGTGCGCACATATTCGCGAATTGTTTCACGACCGCTGCATACGTGTGCGCACATATTCGCGAATTGTTTCACGACATTGCATACGTGTGCGCACATATTCGCGATAAATTTCGCGACATCGCATACGTATGCGCACACGTTTGCGATATGCGATGTCCCTTCAGGGCCACCATAACACAATGACAAAAGTCGCTGTGTGTAAAGTCCATTTTGCATTTATGGGCAAGTCTTTGAACAGTTTTAAAATTATGGCGCCCTCTTGTGACTGGCTTGGCTCTCTTGAGAAGAAGTGTATTGCCTCTGTTCTTTCAAACCCAAATCATCGGGATTTTTCTTTTATGTTCAAAGTGTACGCACATTTTGGCGGTGCACCTGGCGGACACTCCACCACTTTAAAATAATTATTTCCGACACAGTGACACTTACTTATAGGACTATGCTGAACATTGCTTAGAGGCTGGCCTGCAGTAGGCGCTATACAAATACAATATATTATTATTATTTTCCAGTAGATTTTCTAGGTTAATTTACTAGCTGATATAGCTCATTTTGGGGGTCCCTTTCTCATGGCCAACCGACCAAACCTTCCACGTGTTCGGCAGATGTCTATTTCCTTACATTGGCATGTCCATGGGCCATTGCTCATCATTCATTATCATCAGCTGCTTAGGACTGGGTGTCCCTTGGCCTCCTTGGAAAATCGTCCCCATTCAGGTCTATTTATAGCTAAATGCTCTGCCTCATGAAGTGGAATGTTGTCATCATCCTGAATTTGCGCCTTCCAGCGCAAAGGTGGGCGTCCTCGTTGTGTGGTGTGTTGAAGTCATTGTAGTAGACCAGGTTGGGTAGCCTGTAGGCTGGCATTCGGATGACATGGCCAAACAATTCAGACGACGTCTGGTCACTACATCTGTTATGGATGTGTTCATGTTAAGTTGCCTGCGTATTTCTTGATTTCTCATTTTGTCTCTTAACGAGACACCTAGTATGGAGCGGAGGCATCGCATCTCAAAGACTTCCAGTTTTTGTTTGCTAAATAAATGAATATTTGTTAACCAATTCCCAGCTAGGCTGACCCCCCCCCCCCGACCCCCAGGAGCTAGTGCGTCGAGAACGCTTTTTTTGCGGAGGGAAAGCTAAGTTATTGAGATATCGGTTGAAAGCGAGCCCTCTCATGGCCTCGAAGTTCAGAGTCACCATTAGCCCGAACATTTTGACGTCACACTTCGAGGCTCGTGAATAACGCCAGAAACCAGCCTTGAGCGCCTGGCGGGATCCCGCCAATACCTTTGACCTCGCATCCATTCACACGGAGGGGATTCGTAATTTATACACACACACACAATTGTAAATCCTGCAAATCAAAGAACTTCTCTTTGTTCTCCCATTGTTTAGACTTATTTTTTTTTAGCGTCGTCTCAATCATAACGCAGATACGGAAAGCTTACGTCACTGCACGTTTATCCAATGAAATAATTGTATCCAGGAATGCACTAAAAGCTAACTTCTGCAGCGGTTCGGCGCCTTTCGGAAGCAACGCGTGAGACGGACTTCGCATATGCACACGCACACCTCGGCTGCTGCGAGCGGGCAAGCTGCACAGCTCATAGACTCCAATAGTTAGCGTGTGCGGCGCGGCCAGACGGTGGTGCTGGCAGCGCGGCCGGCGGGTGCCGGTCGTGGAGGCGCTGGAACGGGGGGCCCTGCCATGACTGGGCTCGCGCGTATGGCCGGACGGACGGAAAGAGGAGATGGGGTGGGTAGAAGGGGTCAATCGATGACCCCTGGACACCTGTGATGTGCTTTCATACTTAAGCAATTCCTTGTTGGCAGATCTTTCCTAAAAGTGGAGTAAAGTGTCTAAAATGCAAGTAAATTTAAAATCTCTTTGACATCAAGGGGATGGTTATCAAAATAGTGTGAACCTGTAAATTACCAGGTCTCAGAGGTTAGTTCACTTTATTTACCAACTTGCGAGACCTGTTCCTTGATATTGTAGTGCAGAGAATTTGGAGAAAAGATTTGTAACTTTCTTTACTTTATTTTCTCTGGTTAACGGAGAGCGTGAGCGTGCGAAGAGCAGAGTGGAGTGTTCTTAGTTGACGAAGATTGAAGGAAGGACTTTGAGACAATGTATGAGTCTGATCTTGTTTTATTTAGAGGTGATTTTTTTCAGCGATACAATACAGAGGTGCTGGTCATAGGTATTTGAGAGGCGAGTCTCTTGCCCCTTTCTCTGCTTGCAATCAATCAGGCACAAGATCAGACCCATACATTGTCTCACTAGTCGGAGTCTCACAAGTTTAGCACATAAAGTGAACTAACCTCTGAGACCTGGTAATTATAAGTTCACGTTATTTAGATGCAAGTATGTTTCCTAATCTTGACTCCACGAAGGATCTGCCAACAATTACAAGGAATAGCTAAATCATTAAAACACATCACAAGTGATAAAATGTTTGTCCTTGATTGCCCCCTTTCCCACATCCCTGCCCCCCTGTCATCCCCACCACTTTCCGGGCCTGCCATGCCAGGGCTCCCCGCTTCAACGCCTCGACGACTGGTCACCTCTGCCGGCCGCGCCGCTAGCACCGTCTTGCCCGCGCCGCACACGCCAGCTGTTGGACAGTGTCTATGACTATGAGGTTAGCCCGAACATCTGACGTCACACTTCTGGGCTCGTGAATAACGCCAGATACCAGCCGGACCGGATGTTGCCAATCGTACCTTTGACCTAGTAGCATTCATTTCACACGGACACTCGCAGAACAAAACGACGCAACGTGATGTATCCAATGAAATCATTGGGCCTTTAGACCAGTACCTGTCTTTATCCTTGCGGATAAAGACAGAGGGACCAGCCTACAGGGGACCAGTCTACTATGAGGCTTGCTTGCCTGCCCGCCCGCAGCCGAGGCGTGTGCGTGTACATGTGCGAAGTCCGTCTCTTGATCACGCGCAGTACTTCCGAAAGGCGCCGAACCGCTGCAGAAGTTAGTTTTTAGTGCCTTCCGTCTGTCTTTAACTTTGTAGTCACCATGTGCACGTTGTGAAGTCTTGTTGATATTCTTGCGTTGCATAGAGGGAGGTCTTAGGAACTTGGTAAGTACCAAACTTGCGATCCAAAAATTGAGGTTTTACACACAAATTTACTTTTAAAAACCTCAACATCTCCAATATGGAAATTAATAGACACATTTTCTGAATGCTCACACCTTTGTGACGGTGCATATTTGTTATTTTTTTCTGTTCTGTTTATACTCTCACTCAGCAAGTATAATTCACTCAAGCGCGTGCGACTTTTGAAATTTACTATTCTCCCTCAGCACAAAATTGGTTTGGTTAAAATTGTCATTTCTGCTCCCAAAACACAAATAGATTCCACCAAAAATAACCACAAAGCAGATAAATGTCCAAACTAACATATCAAACTATTTTTGTTCACAAATCTCGTTGATTTAGATTTTTGGCGTCCGGTTTTCAGGGGAGGTTTTTGAAATGACTAACACTAACACTACAGTAACACTACAGCTAGGGCGCAGCCATCTTGAGTGAACCACCAACTGCCAAGTATAAAGACAGGCATTGGTTTTACAGACCCAATGGTTTAACTGGATTCAATGATTTCATTGGATAAACTTGCAGTGACGTAAGCATTCCATATCTGTGTTAAGATTGTTCTGCTCCAAAGTGACATGTTTGTCAGCTACTCCATCAGCAGGAACTTTTCTATCGTCCGCTGCTGCTCGGGAGGTGTATATGTAATGTTGTTTTATTATTCTCAATGTAATGTGTGTACCCGCGTGTGTAGACTACGAATCTCTGCCATGTGAATGGATGCGAAGCAACTGGTAGGATCCTGCCAGTTGCTCAAGGCTGGTATCTGGCGTTACTCACGAGCCTCAAAATGTGACGGCAATTGTTCGGCTATGCCCAACTCTCCTTTTCTCTCTTATCTTCTGAAAATCCATATTTGCCATATGGTGCCGGCAGAAAATGGTTCAAAATTTTGTCAAGTTCAAAGTGCTGTAACATTTTAATTAAAGTTTGCTTTGAAATACTTTTTCTTCAACCATTTTAGTTCTGAAACAAGCTTTCATTAGATGTTTCACTTGGCCCATTTCTATCGAAAACTTTTAAAATGGAGTCTGTATTTAGCAACAACTAACATTTTCAAGGGGTCCGGCAGAGTAGTCGGTCAGATTCAAAGTGCTTACTTTGAATCACTTTATCTTTCATTGTTTTAGTCTTGAAACAAGCTATCATTTGATGTATAACTTGACCCATTTGCAAAACAATATAAAAAAAGGGGATATTATTACACCTACACATCATGGTGACACTCGGCAGCATGAAGCCTTCATTTAGAGCCCTCCATGCTCTCAGTAACTGCACCGGCCTTAGCTCCTCATTATTATGAGTAGGCCTAGGCATTGACTGACCTCCATACAGTTCTTTGTTTTTAGTTAAGTATTTTTTGATGATTTGCTAGTGGAGGTCGATACTTTTTGTTTTGTTTGTGTCCAAATATAACGCCAACAAATTTGGGTCACGTCAGGAGAAATTCAATGGTGCAAACACCATTGGAATTATGCCTTCCAAAAGACACCATACACCTGGTACTCTTCTGGTTGCCAAGTGAGTCAAAGAGATTGTTAGATTGTTAAATTAAGACCACCCAAACTACTAAAGCTCATCAGCCCTGCAGCAAACCCTAACCTAACGTATCACTCCAGAGGTTCCAAATGAGATTTTACCGAGTACTAGGTTTTTCTATGGTTTAATTAAAACCTCCTCTAATTGCACAATCAACCTCCTGCAGGAACAAAACATAAAATTTTTTACTCCAAAAGGGACAAGGAATTTACTGACTTATGTTTGACAGCATACCCCGTACTCACTGTAATTCCAATATAAAATTTAATCAGGTTTTTTACCAAAATGGTAAAAAAAATGCATAAAAACCTTGTTTCCTCACAGATTGAGACGGAACAAAAAGCACTGTACTTTCCAAGCCTCTCTCTATCAATAGATGGCGGTATTTTTCAATTAGAAGTCAGGAGAGGGTGGAATTAATTAAAAATGGTGACCTCATGTAGTCTATCAAAAAAGTTCAAAAGTGGAGCAGTCTGCTCTCGCGGTAGTCGCATCGGTGATCTAGCCCACCTTGTTGGGTTGAGTCTTATCATAGTCGCCATTACAGCCCAACATCTATACATGTCTAAAGCGCAAAGTTTTCAAAGTACGAGCAAGTAGTACCACATTGAATGCCGTCATCAAGACAGTCATGCAAAACAAAGTGAGTTGTGTTCCGATTCTTTTAAGTGTTTTCTTTAACTACATAAATCCCTTGAACTTTATATCACAGTGGAAAGTACACCACACACACAGCTAATCGCGGGAAATCAAATGCACTCCAAAATAGTTTTGTTGTGCTAAACTATTAGACCCTTCTTGCATTTCCATCACAAGCTCAATAATGCATTTTTCTTGACAAATTAATCATAGAAATCTAATATTGTGTATAACTCAAAATAAAAATCATAGCAAAGTGATGTCAAACTTGCTGTTCATGTGACCATGATGCGACAGATTCGGTACTGCGTAGCGCCTATGCTGTACAGTGTATGTTGTTTTCGTTGGTAGGCATTCAAGTGTGCAAGAAGTAGGATTTCTAGCATAGGTTACCAGCGGAATGTTTCTGATGCCTTTAGTTTTGATCGCAGAAGCTAATTTGGTACAATCAGTAATAATGCATTTGGACATCGCTGATGCATAGGGTAGTCCATTTTGCATAAAAAACCAACGTCTTGAATCAAGACTATTCTTGTATAGAGGAGGTCAGGTCTCGGGCTTACTTTGGTCAAGTTGAGGGCAACGTCCACATAGAAGGGGTGATGTGTAATGGGTTAAAAATCACTGACTGCCTGTCACATATTGCAGGAATACCACATTGTGCGAGCATGCAAGACTCTTTAGTATAGTTTGTCATGGTGTCATAGGCAAGATTGTGATACGAATGTTCTTATATAATTGTATTAATTGTTGTAATTGTGTACCTTGTTTGATTGGATATCAAGAAACCATGAATGAAGTGGAAAGAAGAACTGAGCACAGTGTTTCGAGACTTGTCTTGGCCGGAATGTGGCTAGTGTAATTTTTACCCCGAAAGTATTGCATGTACATAGTGTGCGCGTTCTGTGTGATGTAGTGTAATGACTGCAGCAGTTTTTCTCAGTCAGTATAAGACCTGGAATTCAACAGTGAATACTTGAGCAAGTCACTGGACCATAATTGCTTCTCTTCACCCAGGAGTAAATCAGTTTGATTCTCGTGATTGATGTGGCTTGATTGCTCTACATACTTGGTAGTATAGGCTGTATACTCCCGAGGGAGCTGAGATGGTCTAAGGAATGGAATAAATGGAACAGTGATCATTTTGATAAATATTCATGCGTCATGAGTTTCAAAATTTGCAGATACCAGCGCCATAGAAATGTCTATCGTTATTATTAATATAACTATTAAACTGGTGATGAATACAAGCTTGACTTCCAATTCTGACGCCAGAGTTTTGAAAAAGGAAGACAGAAAATACACATTTTAGAAATGATTGGACAAAGACCAAATTTACATGTAAATGTTTGGTCTTACTTTATTCTTGAGGTTAGTTCCAATGGCCCAAAGAAATATAAACTGTTACAATGTTGACGAAGAAAACTTCAAATGCACCAGACAACATTATGTTTATTTCTATTCATTTATTTTTCTCTTGAAAACATGATCATCCACAGTGGCCCTGGTAGGGTTTTAAATGGATTACAGTTTAACTAGTCTATTGATGAAGTTTTATATTTTATACAAAGTAGAAGATAACTTTGGCACTTTGTAGGTAAATATATACATATATACATAACATACTCAACATGCAAATGACCTTCAGAACCTCAGGTTCAGTGTAGTAAGTCCGGTTTCGCGGACTAAATCCACAAGTCCTTGTTATTCGCACTCATATTTCCCTTTTCTTAAATGTCCTTCAGAACCTCAGGTTCTGTGTAGTAAGTCAGGTTTTGTGGAATAAATCAGGATCCACAGACCAAATCAAGTCACCCTCCCTCACACCCCTCCCACCCCCTTAATACATATTATACCACTTTCATCCCTCCCAACCCCTCACACTATCCCTCCTTTACACCCTCACACTACCACTCTCCTCCCCTCCCATTAACCCTCCCCTCCCCTTTCAATTATACCACCTTCCCTCCCCTCCCTTACACCACTCCCACATCCCTCCCAAATGCCACTCCCTTACCCCATCCCTTCCACACCCCTCCATTACATGTATATCATATTTCCTTTTTACAGCCCCTCCCCTTACAACACTCCCTTATACCACATTGTTATAGCAGCTTCTTATATCCCCCTATCCCTTCCCCTTTACTACTCCTATACGATTACGCCCCTCCAGTTTTCTTTTCTTCCCCTCCACCCATCTCCTATATTTAAGGTTTTCAACCAACCATTGTACCCTCCCATACACCAAATAACACCCTCTCCCTCTACCCACACACTGAACATATATAAAACTAAAAAAACTTGCTGTTAAAAAAAAAATCCTTCCCTTCATACCGAGTGTATACAATGACTAGATCTTTTCTAACTAGTCGTTACACTCATTCTATGCATACTATCGTTTAGTGAAATCCTTTATCCCACGGTGGTGTCTTTAATGTTTCCTGTATACCATGAGGTATTCATCTAGGACAGTCTTACTATATAGGTCTTCCTTCATAAAGAATATACATAAACAATTAAACACGCTCAACATGCACATGTACGTGTGCATGAAATAACAAACCTGTGAATGGTCATCAGAGTCAGGAGAAAACAGTGACACACCCCCATTACATGTTTTCACTGTTTTCAAACATCAGATTTCAGATCGAGATCAAAACTAGTTGTTTTATTCATTGCTCATAAACTGTAGCATTTCAAGCAACAATTACTCAGGGGAAGTTTTCCACCATGACCATCTTTATACCATGCATGTTATTGTGTAAATCTGTGAAGGTTAATATTTCCAGTTTTACTAATGTTATGCACATCCTTTAAACTGGTTTGGTAATGGGAAATATTAACAAGAAGGATTTAATACATTATGCATAATGTTTGACTGAGTCACGAGCAACACAGTATCTTGGTAAACTGCACATGTTTCAATGGCTTTCTTCTCCTCAAGTCATTTTAAACAAAATGACAAATTTGTTTGCAAAGTTTGGTATATCTCCAGATTGCAAAGAGTTCAAAAATACACAGAATTAAAGCTTAGATAATGGCCTTTCCATCTATGTACATAGCTCATCAAACATGCATTGCTGCAGCATAAGAGCCATTTCTGCAGACCCAGGCACATAACAAAGTTGGTTTATTAATTATTTTCATAAATACACACATGTAGCACTACCCTTAAAGTTAAGGTTGAAATTCTCACATTTTCTGCGCTTTGAGCTTCTTATCAAGAACAAGAATGGTGCATTAGAAATACTCCTTATTATTATTATCAAACAAAGTAATAACATGTTCCAATTTTAAGAGAACAATTATATGGAGGAAAATACAGATTTTAAATCTCTGAAAAGAAAATACAGATTAATTTATGTAAGTACTCATCTCGTGTACATAATGTGGAATAGACATAGACATATGAATCAATATTTTGCTATTAAAAAAGCCAAAGCTACATTGTTTACAAAAAGAGTGCTGTTTGGCATTCCAGTGCATCTCCAGGCAGACAAGATGCTCCACTGTTCATATAAGATGTATGACATGTTTGATAATAATTTTATTGTGTTGGTCTTATTTATTCAGTGACTCCATCAATGATTCCACAGTTCTCCCCGATGTGACCCCAAAACATATAACACAAACTATACAAGAGAAACTATATACATGTCCATGGTTAAAATTAAGCATTACAATATTTAGTTATAGGAAAAGATTACCCTGAACATAGTAACAATTATCATAAATAAGAAGAATACAAATAGATATACACCCTTTTGTCAATACCAAAGGTTGATTACCTTCCAGTCTTCATTAAATGTAAAATTGGAAGTATTCTTTCATGGTGAGCTGTGTACAATTTGTGCCTGCAGGAAGTCTAGGCTCTGTGGCACTTTTATAAACATGTGAAGTCATGAGTGATATTACAACAATGTTTTTTATATTATTCGTTTGATGCAGTAAAAATGACCGTAGATTATAATCCACATCCCATTGTCTCATACTGCCTGTCCTTACTTTGCTGCTGTTTGGGAATCAGGTCGGTTCTTAATCAATACAAAAAGTAAAACTATATACTAATATTTCAATATTGGCAGGGCTTGCCCTTAACACTAGCCCTACGTACATAGTCTAGTAAAAACTGCTATGGGCTAGTAAAGACCACTACTCAACTTGCCCTGTGGGCTACTAACAGATGTGCAAACTACTCGTTCAAAACGCTCATATTTCTTCATTTTCAGAAGTGAATGATACAATATAAAAAAAATTGCTAAATGTTAAAAGTGTGTAAATGTAACTTCATTTGACCATTAAACTGTTTGTAATCTCTATGATGTACTAATACATCATAGAGATACATTTATAACAATTACATGTTTGAAATCTGGGCTACTCAAACTTCTTGGGGGCAAGTAAATTGCACAGTTTACTAGCCCGGTGGGCTACTTTACAGAAAGCTTAAGCACAAGGCCTGCCAAATTGGGTTATGAAATGAAAGTATACAAATTTAAGCATGAATATGCCCCTCAGTTCATGTTTGATGAACAAACTGAATGAACTGGTATTTGCTCGACGTGAAGATAAACCACAGTGGACAGATTAGAATGTACATTACATGAGGGCCTTTTCAAAATAGGCAATACCAAAGGAACACTTCGATAGCTCACTTAGACACATTTCTGTGTCAGTGTCTTACTATATCTCAAAGGAAATTTAGAAATTGTTGTGTTCTTTAGAGATTGCGTGGAGTTGTTTGACTGTAATTTTATCTCATGTGACTTGGCCCTTTAGACCCTCTTGCACTGACGTCACATGCAACTACTCTCTGCTCATGGGATTTTTACTCAAAATGGCGCAACCGATTTGGTAACGTCTTAATCAATTGAGTCAATAAAAGTACAATCGCTGATATACCTAAAGACATTGTACTGTGCTGCGATGTATTGGCATTAACACTGATTTGGCTTAGTCAACTTCTCCGAATGATTACAGACAATGATTGTGTTTAATGATTGTGTTACTGAAAAAAACACAAACAAACAAACAAAGCAAAATGCAATAGTAATTTTTGTTTGAGCTGATGAGATGATCTTTAGTGAACTTTGAAGAATAAACTTCCTGTATGAAACAAGAAATAATCAATTTGATGTCAGGTGGATTGGGTCAGGTACAATCACTGATACCTATTACTGAAATACCTTATGCAGTGATGTACTGATGGTAGCTTTGACTGGATTAGTCAACTTCTCAGAATGGTTAACATTTAGACACAAACTGAAAACCCAAATCAATATTTGATTGCAATTCTATATAAACTTATTTATGTAAATTAAGGATGACCATCAGTTAGGTCATGCAAGTTTGAGTGTTAATCATTTTGTGTGCTTTTGACTGAAATGTTTACCTTAATTATTTAGTTTTGTTAAACATTGTACGTGAGTGTGCTTACATGTAAATGATTACTTGACATATCTTGAACTGAATGAGGTGTATTGAAAGTGTTTAACTTGTTTTAAACATGAAAGCCCAGCTCTATGAAGTATAAAGTCACAAACACTTTAAATCAAACTAAAGATTCAGATCAGCCAGAGGAAGCATTACACTCAGTGACTGGGTTCATACTTGAGCAGTTTTCTCAAGTCCAGCTTCTGGAAGAGACAACCAAAGGCTTCAAGGAATAATACATCATTGGATTTGGGAGTGAATTTCGATCCAACAGTTTCCAATAAACATGATGTGTTTCATTTGCCTGAAATAAAGAAAGTACACAGTTGTGCAGAGAAATCACAGACTCATGACATGACAGAATCACATCTGTGAGTAATTCGAAGAGAGTTTCTTTTGCTACGAGAATGTGGAGTCCACAATGACATTTAAGGCTTTGTCCAACTGGTTGGAAATAGACTTTTCCATCTTCATCCTGTAAAGTAGTCTGATGACTATGTGAAATCCAATATGGCCGAGTTCAAACCGGATGCAGTAATGTGCTGCTGAACTTCTGTCAACCCATGTATTCTGAGCACCTTGAGGTGTTTGGTCATTTGCTTCAAATGAGGTGCCCACAATGATACACATTTTGTCAATGGATCATTTAATTGGAGATTCAGATGGGTGAGTTTGGGCATGTCACTCACTGACTCAGCAATGGGCTCCATATCCCCACCAGTCAGATTGCACGATCCCAATGACAGTTCCCAAATTTGGTTAATTTTCTTTAAATGCTGAGCCCAAATTGATGCATGGCCACCCAATGTTGTATTATCTGAGAGATTCACATTATCCAGAGTTTGAATGTTACTCAGTGCCATAGCAATGGGTTCAACATCTTTATCTTTCAATGAGCAACCATCCAAGCTCACCTGCTTAAGGTGTCTCATTCTCATCAAATGAAGAGCCCACAACTCTGCACAACCACCCAAGCCTGGATTGGATGACAGATCAAGATCAACCAGAGTAGACACGCCACTCAGTGCCACAGCAATGGGTTCGATATCTTTATCTTTCATTGAGCAATTATCCAAGTTCACCCGCTTAAGGTGTGTCATTCTCTTCAAATGTTGAGCCCACAATTCTGCACAACCACCCAAGCCTGGATTGTGTGACAGCTTAAGATCAACCAGAGTAGACATGCCACTCAGTGCCACAGCAATGGGTTCGATATCTTTATCTTTCATTGAGCAATTATCCAAGTTCACCCGCTTAAGGTGTGTCATTCTCTTCAAATGTTGAGCCCACAATTCTGCACAACCACACAAGCCTCGATTGTGTGACAGCTTAAGATCAACCAGAGTAGACACGCCCCTCAGTGCCACAGCAATGGGTTTGATATCTATAACTTGCAGTGAACAATTGCTCAATTTAATCTCTTGAAGGCATTTCATTTTCACTAATTCAGGACCCCAAATTGATGCACACCAACCCAAGGCTGGATTACTTGATACTTCTAAACAAACCAGAGTGGCACCCATTGACTCGGCAATGGGTGACATATCTCTAGCTTCCAGTGAGCAATCATCCAAGAGCAGCTCCTTGAGGCAACTCAGTTTCTTCAACTGAGGAGCCAATGATGACACACAGCCACCCAAGGCTTTATTTCTTGAGAGGTCTAGCTCAGTCAATGTTGATGGACTTGCCAATAATGAAAGGATTTTTTCAGTATAGGCAGGAGTTAATGAGCTGGTTCTCAGAGAAAGAGATTGTAAGTTAGTCATTAGCTTTATTGACTTTGCCAAATCCTTACCAAACCTCTGGAAGTTAAAATAAGACACAGACAAACTTTTAATCTTTGCAAGGTAATCAGTTCCTCTGCTGATGGCTGCCACATGCTTCAGTAAATAAAAGAATGCGTTTGTACTATCATTATCCCAATCCATCATTGAAATATAACGATCTATAACTGAAGTGATAACATTTTCTGGTGGCACTTTCTTTGACTGACTCTCGAAATAGCAAATAATGGCAAGTTTCTTAGTTTTCTGAAGCACCTTTTGAAGCACCTTCTGTAAAATACAGTTTGTACATGCCTCATTGTCTCCACAACAAAACCGGAGCAGATAATCATAATGAGACACGCCAGAATCAGGTGTCAATGCACTACTCTCAGTTAACCCGGTAACAATCTGATCTAGGATTCTGTTAAACTCTTGAGTATTTATCAAGCTTTGCCAGTACATCGCTGCACAATACTCCAAAAATGTAAGGTGTAAAAAATACACACTTTGATAAGTGTCAAGCACATCAATGGTTATCTCTCCAGTGAGGACACCTGCATTCATTGCTGCCGACAGCGCACTAATTTCAAAGTCCCCTTCTCTAAAGGCAAATGACTGATGTTTAGAAATCAAACGGTCTAGAGCAACCTTTCCAATAGAAATCAAAATCTTAGATATTGCATTTTCTGTGATGTCTGTTGTTCGTCTTTTGAATATGTATTTCAGTGCTTTGTTATACAGTCGTGTCATTGTGTCTGGGAGGGTGTTCTCTGCATTCCATAGCAAACACATCAGCAGCAGTAGCATGGGACTCTTTGCCAAATCAGACAAGGTATCTGAGAGTTGTATGTGCTCTATAAGCTTGCTAGCCTTGTCATGGTCTTCATGGAAGAATTTATTCACATATTCTTTTATCTTTGTATTGGAAAACCCCTCAACTCTCACATGAGTATAGGGCTTTTCAACCAATGATGAGTTGACTAAGTTGTCAAGGGGAGGACGAGATGTAGTAACTACCCAACATTCTCTGCCCTGCTTTCGATTAAGAACTTTGAGAATTGTACCAAATGAGGATGTGTCAAGCTGAGTTGTTTGAAATTCATCAAACGCATCCAAGAGAATCAATGCTTTGTCTTGGTTTTTGTCAATAAACTCTTTCAAAACAGATTTATCTACAGAGTCTTTGTCTAAGAGCTGATCAAAGACAGCTTCCATTAAATCTGAACTTTGTTTCAATGAACGCATTTTTAGTACAAAAACAAAGTCATACTTATTGAGTGGCTCACTGTTACCCAATGCCCAATCATAAGCGATTTTGTCAATTAGGACTGTTTTGCCAATTCCTGCTGATCCGCTTATAACGACACGTTTGATTGGATTACCCTCCCTTGTCTGAAAGTCAAAGATTTCTTTTTATGATTTCATGATGATTTCCTCTGTTTGAATCCTCCCTCCTGTGTCAACTTGTTCAACTAAACGTAGCTGAGTGTAAATGTCCATTATGTGCATCTTCTTTTTTTGAACCCAAGGGAGCATCTGTACATAGCTACCTGTTGTTGTGTACACTTTCTTCAGTGCCTCTTTAGCCATTTGTGGGACATCTGGAAGTTGGTGTGGGTCTCGTGTTCCTGTTTGCAAATATAAACAAAACCAATTTTCATCACTAACTGCACCCACAACTCAAGTGCTTTGAATATATTCTAATCACAAACTTAAAGTTCATTTGTGAACTGTATTTTAAGTAAAATAATTCTGTAAAATCAACAACTGTTTTTTCAAAATCAACAACTGTTTTTCAACACATCTACACCAGCTGGGTTTTAACCTCTTAAGTTGCAGTGAACATGTTTGTGGAGGACCACAGAGCTAGATTTGTATTTCTGTGGAAAGTGATCTACAGTATTATGATTTATGGAGTGTTCTTCCTAAAGCTCAAAACCTATTGTTATTGTACTGTATGGAGAGTGTTTTTTTCCACGTCACTTCCTTCCCCCTGAACCTTCTCTAGCAATTTTCACAAAAAGTGCAGGTCGTAAAGACTTGAAACTTGACATGTGCTTATTTAGAACTTGGTGTATAGACAAGACTAGGGGCGGCGCCACTTGGGGGGGGGGGCAAGGGGGCAACTACCCCCTATCACTTGAAGAAGAAAAACCAAAAGAAAAAGGGTGGAAAGGAAAAGAGTGGGACGAAAGAAAGGAAGAAAGATAAAAGAAGAGGCACTAAAGAAAGGGGAAAGCGGCAAATAATGGAGGGAATCATGTTACCTGCATAGTCTTATGTAAAACTAGACATAAAAATTTGTTTGATAACAAATTTGAGGTGTTCGGATTCAAGTAAAGCTGACTGGAGTGATCGTGAGCTGTGCCGTTTGTTATTGTGAAAACAGAATGAATAGCTATTAAATAATGTTTTTTAAAGCGTTTTACAGAACTTCCAGTTTAGAAAGGTTAAAAGGTCAAGACAAGGTCACCAACAAAGTCATTTTTGTGAAGTATGTGGAGCCCATGTTGAAACAATTATTTAAACTCTGCAAAAGGCTTCTATTAAAACTGTATTTTGAACTGTTTTATCTTGCCGCCAGATGGCGCTCTTAAATCTTATTTTGTTTTAACCAGACCCTTGTCAGACTACAACATCGTTAAAATCAACTCCAAAAAAGTTGCACACTTTTTGGTTCACGAGTTATGTTTTTTTTTCCATACACAGTACATATTCATAATATACCTGAGCGGGGATTAGCATCAATTCAATCCGATAGTTGAAAATTAACCCTTGACAAAATAATGATTTTTGAAAGTAAAAAAACAAAACAAAAAACACTAGGCAAGTTCATGGATGAAACATATCAACATTATTGTAGACAAAAAAGGAATGCCCCCTCTTTTTAACGGTGATTTTGAAATAAAGCTTATCATTTTAATCACCGTGTCTGAAGGGCATACTCAGAGGGCCTAGAGCGCCTTTGGCAGGCATGGTCACGTCGATCAACGTGACGTGGGTCTCGGTGTTTGATGAGAAACAAACCAATGTCGTTCTTTTTCAGTTGAAGTTTTTGTCATTTAGTCAAAGTCATACAAATCCCTAAAGCAGGTGGACATCTCAGTAAAACCTCCTCTTTTATTCCTTGTTTTCCATTAAGCCATCAGACGAGCACAGCGGAACTAAATTCACACTGAACCTTGAATGAGTTTGAGTTTTTTATGTGCGGGACACGTGTTGTTACAACATACAAGAATAAGCAACGCAATGATACATTTCCGTTGTGTGGGACTATACGCACAGGCTTCGTGGACTTTGAACCTTATGAATAATGGAGCGGACAGTCAGTTACAGCGCTTTTCTCCATACACAAATTAACTGCGGTTAATACTAACTTTGGCTGTAACACCCATTTAGGACCAGAAGTTAAGGTCATATTGGCATCATTTTCTGTGCAAAAGTTTCGGGAGGATCACAGATCTACAATCTGATGTAAAAATTGTGATGAAATGATCAGTAGTTTTTGAGATATGATTTTTTTAATTATTCAACTTCCGGTTTGAACCGGAAGTCAAGGTCAAATGAGGTCTCGTTCAGTGTAGCGTTTTTAGAGTCATACCAGGCCTATCCGATGATGTATAGATTGTGAAAATCCATTGTGTAGTTTTGGAGTTATGATTTTTTCAAATATTAAACTTTGATTTAACGTAACTTGACACCTGATGACGTCATCATGACGCAACTGAAGCGGTTTGATCTCCTAATGAATATCTAACTATATGTGAAGTTTCAAGTTCATATGAGTTTGGAAAGGGTGCTTTTGTTAGCGGACAAGGGACGCTGAGAAGAAGAAGAAGAAGAAGAAGAAGTATTAAGAAAAAAAAACCGAACAAAAATAAGAGGTGTTCCGGGCTGAATGCCCGAACACCTAAAAAATAGAGTATAGGTTTATCAAATCGTTATAGTGGTCCTTGCTGCAAGAGTATTCGTGTTTTGTCACCAGACTTGCTTGTTGTTATATGTATACTCCGAGTTAAAGCAACATTATGCAATAAAATATGATAATTGCTGTACAGCTGGGCATTTTTGTATTTTGTTCCACAACAGGCTGAAGATATTCAATAAATTTTTTTACCCCTATAAACCGGAAAACTGTTGACCAGATTATACTTGCCATTATTTGGATAAATTTGGATACATTATTTTGTATACATGATTCGACGTGTGTACCTAAAAATTGTGAGACAATTTGATGAAGAGACTAACTTTGAGATGGGCTCAATGACAAAAATGATGCTTTGAACGATGTCATGTCAACAAAAAATGTGAGTTCTCGGCTTGTGTGGGCAATTTTACTATTAACTGCACCATTTTAACTATCATGTCTCTTTGACAGGTATTCTTAAAACATGGAATGAAAATGTAAAAAACCACAAAGTACTCCCCCTTATTTTGCCAGGAAAAAAGTAAATAATTAAATGGCAAAGAAGCAAAATCTCAATAAATTGGGCAAACAGTAGTAAGTAAAACGCCTCTGAAATATTCTAGATTGCACCAGAGAGCATCTAATGATAACTTTGTTTTCACTTTGGCCCTAAAACAGACCCTTAAGGCAAAGTAAAGTGCCTTAACTTACACATGCAATTACATCCTAGATAGAATGCTATTTCTACATAAACGGCAAGCGTGTGTTCCCCTTATTAGCCAACCAATCCTTCCCTAAAAAAATAGCCAATTGCTAAAATGCAAATAAAGCACATCTAAAAATCTGGTATAAATAATGTGTTAATTGTCTGTGAAAAGTTCTAGATCGCATCTGAGAGCATCTGATATTAACATAATTTCCCAGGGCCCTACAGCATGCCCGGACCCTACGCTATGTAAGGCTTCGCATTTGCTCATCATTCTAGCAATTACATCCTGGCTATAATGCTGTTTCTCTTATCAAGCTTTGCTAGTACATCGCTGCACAGTACTCCAAAATATGTGGTGTATAAAAGACACACGTTGATTTTAAGCAAAGAGCCGTTTATGTGTAAGTGTCAAATGCTTTTTCTCGGCCACTGTCATAGTTTCAATGCATATCATTATCATAAATAAGCAGCTTTTGACTTTTCGGCAAGTCAACACATATCACCAAATAAGATGACTTGGTAAGATGATTTGTTTATGCCACTCACTGTATGAGGGTTTATTAACACGTTTGTGTTTGTAATTTTCCCAACGAAATAGCAACAAAGTTTATTTGGACTCTCAGTCCCAGCCTCAATCACAAATTTTGCACTCGGAAAAATCACACGCCTAGAAAAATATTGCTCCATGAGAAAATCCAGCTTTTTTCCACACACCTTTGATTTTCAAATCAGAAGGACTGTAAGAACTCATCACCAAGATAGTAGTGCCCCAAGGAGTTAATGAACTTTCCATAAATGGTGGAGGTTTGCCTGCGTAGCGCTTCCTTGCAGCTCTCAAGATACAACGGTGTAGGCATCTTTATATTTTTATCAGGGTTCTGTCCACGGTGGTCGGTGCCGGAAAACCCACCCTGCACTCATGATTCCCCGCCCACCACTGATGGAATTTTCTCTTTTTCCGCCCACCACAAATTTTCAAATTTTGTGAATTAACTTAATTGCCAAATTAAATTCTTGCCAAATTATTAATTATTTAACTTAATAAGTAGGTTTTTAAAAGAAAATCTACCGGTAAATTCAAAATATCCAGCTCGTTTTCTGTCGAGAAAGTCCCTAGTCTTGGTATTTTACTAGCTGCGATTGTTCATTTCAGTATACAAACGTTAAAACACGCATGCACATTGTTAGTCTGGCTCTCTCCTCCATGTCCCTTACTACAATACATAGGCGAGTAGGGAAACACACAACTCGATTTTCCAGGGGTTAGAAGACGTGCGATGGAGTCTAATCGCAACCTCCTTCTTGTTATATATTATACAAAACTGTAACCTCGTATTTATAAACACATCGCTCTCGCCACACAATTTTCCCCAATGTGCGTCGTCAACCGATTGTTCGACCAATCGTTCAATCGAAAATGTATTGCAAAAGAAGCGATTTTAAACAAGCGATCCTTTATTCACGAATCCATGGAATAGGTTGTTGATGAAAACAGTATTATTAAGGGCATAAGGGGATAAGATTGTTCAAAAACGCAAGTTTGCGAACTTGACTTCCGTTTTTTTCAGGGTTTTTTTTTCTTCAAGTTTTTATTTAGCTTCGACATTTGTATGCTTCTTTTGAGTATTTAGATAAATAAGTATCAATCATGGGAGATTTTGTTGATAAAGTGTCCAGTGTACAACCAGATATTTTGCATCAAACTAGTGGTATGGTAGGTATTGTAACAGCTGTGACCTCATCTTATATTTGTCAGTGACCTTTGATCCTGCTTTTTGCTGCCTGAAATTGTTTTTGGTTCAATCACAAATAAAATACAAGTTCAGGTACATGTATTACGTCTCAAAGCAGAAGAATCCGTTTTCGTTGTTTCACGCAGTCTACAAATGCATTATATTGTCTCACTAAAATTTGTCATACATTTGTATCAATTGTAATGGGTGAAAGTAATATTGTGTTTTTACCTTCTGTCGGTTGGGGTAACATTTTTAGATCCTCCTGCTGACTACTTCCTTCATCATCCTGCTGACGACGCCTTTGAGCTGTTTTGAACATTAAAGGGACAAATATAATTGTATGTTACTTGTTAACTAGTTTATAGGTATGGACTTGCATGGATGAAGACTTTGGGCTGTATTTCAATGGATCGGGTCATAGGGTTGAGGATAGCTTGGACATTTTAAAACCATGGGTGCAACTTCTTGTGATTTATTATCCCTAGTACGCATTTTCTTATACACTGTAAAGCACAACTGATTCTTTAGCAGATAAACAGTGCTGTATCACCATATACTTCAACACCCACTTGAATCAGAGAAGGAAATTTTTAATATGTTCAAATAGTTTTTCTTGTTCTTTCAACACCAAAAATAAATGAATTCAAGTGCTTTCATGCACAGCAGCGATTGTTTGCAAAGTTGTTTGCAGTAACTTTGAAGCCTGTGCTGAAGTTAAAATCACATCATCACGTTAGTAGAGTGTTCCAAGGAGTTAATGAACTTTCCATAAATGGTTGAGGTTTGACTGGGTCCCATTTCCTAGCTTGCAGCTTTAAAAATGCAATAATGAAGGCCAACTTTACATTTTCATTATTATCCTTAAGCTGGCATTATTTTTAAAAGTAAGACAAATCAGAGTGAGGAGACTTCTCCATACTGGGAATAACAAATCAGAGTGAGGAGACTTTTCCATACTGGGAATAACAATAGAAAAACCTGTGAAAGAACTAAAGCTGCGTACTTAATCGGACCTCTCTTTGTTTCATAAACGATCTAGCCTTGACAGCACGTGTTTGTGCACATTTGAAATTTATTTTAATAATTGTGTCATTTAGACAATAAATTTAAAAAGTTAAAGTGCCTTTTGCTTGCTTATTGTAAGCAGTTAGTATGAAATGGACATTCTTGCATGGGCTGCTCCACCAGCAGACAATGCCTGCTACACATTTCAGAAAAATTGAATCATGAATCATGTCTGCCTGACTTCTGAACTCGAATTTAGAATAAATTTTCTAGAATTGAGCATCTCAAAAGAACTTCCATCCACTGTTTTCAAGCATCAGTACTTTAATAATTACCTATTCTTTTTTTGCATTGTTTCCGCAGGTAAATCACTGTAGTGAAAACAGAAAGGTACATGAGTTAATAACAGATTGTATTCCAGTTCAATTCAATATTTAAGTTTGATTGACACACAAACACATGACAGTAGTCTTAAGAAATAACATTTTTGTGTTAACATAAAAACGACAATAACATTATGTATTAATTAGTTTTTTTAATGTAATCAAAAATTATTTGTTGGCAACAAACCCGTTCTTACATAACAATAACAAAAGTAATTTGAAACAAAGAAAAAGAGATGAATTAATAGGAAAACGTGAGAAACTAGATTGTGCAAACACAGTGTGGGTTTCTGTTATTTTAAATATATTTTCCCTTTTAAATTGTTTGACTTAATGCATGATAAAGGAGTAGGCTTGAAATACAGTACTACTGCATACCAATGGGATACTTTTGAGCTCTAGAAGTACCAATAAATATATTGTGATCCAGCATATATTTTATACAGAAAATCCTACTAACATGTTGACTTTCTGGCAAACCGATAGCTGTTGTTGAGAAGATGAAATTGTCTGAAAGTAGAATGTCAACTTTCCAAGATAACCATCTTCTGTAATAATACTTCTACCATATTACAGAAAAATTATTACGGGAAGTCGACATCTTGCTTTCAATATGTTGTTATCCTGAAAAAGCTATTCTTACGAAGCCAATATATTTGTCTGTATATGATATCGTCATCCCACGAAAAAATCTTCTCGTTATGTAAATAATATAAAGTGGTGTGCCACTTGTGGAGCTCTGAAATATTGTTAAAGTCAACTTGTCCAGATTAATTGCGTATCAGGTTAAGTGACCTCTTACTTTCATTGTCCCAATGCAAGCAAGTTATATAGATTTATTTATTGTAAATAAGTCATAAAAGTAACTTGATTACTGTTAATTGTCAAATTGCATGCATTTATGGTTATTTTATATTATAAAAGCACCGTATCAATTTTCACTTTGTGTTGGAACTTTGGCAGTAAAGGCCTCGTCTGTGTTCGAAAAAACAAAAAAACGACTTCACAGGGGGCAGATAAATACAGACAAACAACAGGAGACAATGGCTATGATGTTCCCAGTTGTCAATCTAGATCCTTCTTCAATAGTTTTCGTTGTTGAAACTGTTCTGTTATTTGGGAATGCTTCCATGATGGATCTGTTCAACAAGAAAATAAACAAAGTGAAGAAATTGTTTCCTACTACTGGCACCCAATGACCGCGATGACCATTCCATACACAAAGGTTTCGTGTATAATCGTTGGTGTAAAAAAAATGTATGTAACAGTTTCTTGTATTTATTTTGGATTTTTAAATATAAAAAAGTTAAAGAACACAAGTCTCCTTACTGGAGTCTCTGCGTGTCAGACACTGTCACGCGTACACTGCTGTGCGTGTTCAGTATTGAAGAAATCAACGGCAGGGGCCGATTTGTAAAACAGCTTTTTCAACACTGTATCATTCAAATTAAACCAATCAAAGACAAGAATTCCATACACAAAGGATTCATGTAGTATTGCTGATTTTACCATGTTTTTATAAAGCTGCCTTATATTTATTTTTTAATTTTTAAAACCACGATCGCGAGTCCCTTTGTTGCAGTCTGGTGCGTGTGTACTACACTGCCGTGCGCAAACATTAGGCCTATACAAAGAAATTAATGGCAGGGGTCGTTTTGTAAAAGTTGTTTTCAACACTTTATCATTCGAATTAAACCAAGGACTCATGTAGTTTTGCAGATTTAAATGTCGACTTATATCTTTGTATTACTAAAAAAAAAAGAAAAAAAAAGGAGTTGTTATTGTGAAAAGCGAAAGCATAACATCACCCTCATGCAATGGTATGGATTGGTCACTGGCTCGGCTATTGAAAAAAAATGTCTTTGGGGATGAAACAAGACCAGAGTCGGACTTAAACCTGCGACCTCTGTATTAAGGTACCAGCGCTTTACCTACTGAGCTATCTAGCCCTACATTGGTAGTTTATTTTATTTTTATATTTGTTTGGGGTGCCAGTCAGAAGCTGTAACCTGTATGATGTAGGCTTAAATGCCTAGGTGTAGTCAGGTATCATACCCAACGATACAACCTGGGAAGCAAGCGGTAGCAGAGGGAACACCAGGATGCGACTTTACATTTTAAATATCTAGTAATGAACCACAAGGGAATCTGACTGGGTAATTAACCAAGTCATTTTTGTGGTTTATTACTAACTTGGTAATACTTCCTGTAATTGTATTGTTTATCACAGGCTATAGAGATTAGAAAAATCATTGGCCTAGGTGTACATTGTAGCGTGGTTGGAAAGCAAATCGTTAGAAGAAACCACATGACCTAAATAGTTTGATGGTATATTTTTTGAATGATCCATACTGGGGAATTAGAAGGACAAGCACAGACAAATTTGTAAAACCTCAATGCAATAGTTCGTCAGTTTATTCTTTCTGTGTGTGGTGTGACTAAAAGATAATCATATGGCAAGCTTGACAAACAAAAACTAGAGGCGTTAAAAGTTTTCTACAGAAAGGGATTTGGGAGATGTAGGAGGGACAAACGAAAGAGCGGGGAAGAAAAAGGGAACTATTTTAAAGCAATTGAAGCGGAGGTAGATAGTTAAACAAAATAATATGAATGGGGGGGGGTATAGAAAGATTATAGCAGAACAATGTGTGCAAGTGGCTGAGCAAAGGAGAATAGCGTGGTTATAAGTGATAAAAGTAAATGAAGTATTTACACACTGACCACAAGGAAGTGTGTAAGGGCTTAGGGAAAGGAGGGCCCAGGGTGTGAAAAAAAGAAGACTGTAGGTGTCTGGACACTGCTCTTCCCAATTGACTTATGAACGATTTGTTTGTGGCAACATAGTAAGCAAACATTGAAGCTATTTTCGGCGGTGGCCAGATCGGAGGGCAGAAGCGAGCCGGTAAGGCCTGTTGGCTTCGATGCAGCTTTGGTGACTGTTTTAATATTTTTTAAATATATTTTTTTAAACTAGTGATAAAAACTTCTGAAAAACTCTTTTGTGAGAAAGACGTTTTTTAAATCGACTGGCCATGGTGTGGATTTCAGCGTATGCATCTGCATGACTTATCGACAGTGTATCACATACGCACAGACTCATGGTATAATATTTATAAAAATAAGAAATTGAGTTGTAGTGATGTGAAATTATACAGTTGTGAAAAGCTATGTGCGTGCGTGCATGCGTGAACGCATATGCGCGCATGCGATAGAACTAAAAAAATAATATTATTAATTGGAATTAAGTAGAAGTTATTAAGAAATAAGGCAGTTGGGATTTTGCTGTTGAGGAAAGACGTATGATTGAGAGACCAGGAGATTGGAATAAAATTATTTAAAAGGATTTGGCGAACGTTATATTTGTATTCCATTTGTGTCTTCTATTCACCGTACTTCATAAATCCCTGCATCCACCCGCTTCCCACGAAGCGTTCCGCATAAATTAGCGAACCTGAAACTTTACAATGGTAACACGGATGGGGTGGAGATTTAACGAATAGAAGGACCTCCTCCGATTTCCCCCCTGACTGAGCCGCTTCTCTGACGAGACGAGACTGCTAGCTGTAGAAGAACTTCAATTCTGGAGACGACGATCCGACTCCTCGATCCTCATACTACGACGACGTCACTGATCAGTACAGTGTGGGCCGCCGACGTACGAAATCTGGGAACCAATCTGGAGACGAACCCCGACGGCGAACATCAATTACCGTTACAGGCCGAATCTCCGGCTGGCTGAATAGTGAATCGTCTGCTTGTTGACTGAACGCTTCGAGGTAGCTAGTCCACTGGGAACCAGACAAACTCTGAACTCAAACTTGTATTGTAAACAACTTTAACCACCGGCCGCCGTCGTCTTATTGTTCTACTGGATACCCAGTTCAACCAACCGAGAACCATAGAGCATAGAGAAAGGACTGCATAGAGTAAGAAGGACGGATAAGAAGACAGGCAAGAAATGTGAACACTGCATGGTTTATTAATGTTACTCACATTTAATTATTATAAATATTAGTCACTCAGTCATAGCCCGTGGGATGCTTATTTGGTTTTCTGTGGAGTGTGGTACTATAAATTAATAATAATAACACTGTTATTGTTAACGTATGTAATCGTAATGGCTGAAGGAGATAGACATGATAGGATTAGGAATGAGGGGGATCAAAATTTGTTGGGAAATGCACGTGAACATGGTGAAGAAGTAAATGTTGTTACCCAATTGGTGGAGGGGTTGGTTAAGGCGTTTGATGGGTGCAGGGTCATGCCACAGACGGTGGCTAGACCGGGGAAATACCATGGCCGTTTTGGCGATGTGAAAGTTCAGGAATGGTTGAGGGAATTTCTTAATTACTGTGATCAATGTCATGTACCTGAAGAGAGCCGCGCACGTTTACTGTGCTCGTTAGTAACATGGCCTGCATTAGAAGAAATGTTATGTCATTCAATAGAGGTAAGGGGAAATTTGGAAACTGTAATGGACATATTGTGCCGGCAGTTTGGAGCTCATGAAACTGTACAGGATTTACAGAGGTATTCTATGAACGTACGCAAAGAGAGCATGAGTCCCTTTTGAATTTTTCACGCTCCTTGATTCGTAGTTATGATAAAGTGATAAAGGCTGTAGCTGAAGCTGAGAAACCAGCACTGCAATCTTTGAAAGATAAATCCCTCATAAGGCAGTTTGTATCAGGTGCTCGGGGAGCCTCAGTAAGGCTTGAGTTGCGTAGACTAGAGCTGGCAAAACCAGATCAGATATTTGTGCAATTGCATACTGCAGTGCTTGACCTGTTTGAAGAATCTGAAAGAGTAAAGCCACGTCAAAGTCTTGTCAGGGAAATAGAAACTGAAGCACTATCAGTTGGGTTGAACTCTCAGAAAACTGCCTCGAATCCAGCTCTACATCAACTTCTCCAACAGCAGCAAAACATGCTTTCAAAAATGGTTGAGCAACAACAGCAACAATTTGTAATGCAACAACAGATTATGCATATTGTGCAAAACTTGACTACCACTGGTCAAAAGGCGCAACTGCAAAGTACTGAAATGCCTATCCCTTATCCGTTAGATAGATATCCTGAAAGTTCTTTCACCGTGCCACCAGGTCCCCAGACGGGTCCTGTGACATGCTATCGATGCGGAAAACAAGGGCATATCCAACGCTTTTGCACACTCAGAACAAATGACGCGAATGCGAAACGGGGACAGCAACAGAACAATCGGCAGGAAAACTAATGACCTTCACCCCTACAGGCCGGGTGGTGAAGGAAGTGAAAACAAAGGCCTCATCTGTGCAAAACAAAGTTGAACCAAGTCAACAAAAGACCAGGGCTGAAGCTAAGATCGCTGGTAAGAGCTTGCCCATACAAACAACTCAGAAATCAGGTAGGGAAGACAGAACTAAAGCCCCTTCCACACAGAAAACAGTGCACAAAATTGAAAGTAATATAAACAGCATGAGCGCTGATGACATCCTGTCCAAATTGGTAAAAACAAGTCCAGTAGTCAAAGTCATGTTTGGCAACACTGGTGTGAGTTGTGTGTTGGACACTGGGGCAGAGACATCATTGATTTCAGCATCATTTTATAATCAACACCTCAAAAAAACACTTGGTGACCCTCAAACTGTTGGCACATATCTTCAGGTATACGGAGCCAACGGGATGGAGATTCCGATCAAGGGTTATGTGGAAATACCCCTTAGTTTGCTTGGTCAAAATTTGACGGCATACTTTTTGGTGGTTGATGACTGTAGTACGGGTGAGGCCTTAGGACGGGGAAAGCGTGCTCCAGTGCTAATTGGGTGCAATATAATGCATGAGCTCAAAGAAGTACCAATTGACAAAAGTAGGGCGGATGCTGATGTTTGGAGTACGGTTCTTCAGTGGTATCGGCTTACAAAAGTCTTCCCTGAAGAACGCATTCAAAATAGTGGTAGCGTTTACAATGCAAATGTACGCGCACAAGTAAAGAACCCCAAGTTATATGGCCACGAGAGTCACGGTCGTTGATATGCAGGATTGGGGCCCCTATGAGTAAATTTCAAGGACAAACCATTGTAACTGAAGGCTGCCAAATCAGTCCTTTGTACAGCAATGGTAGTGACACTGTGCAAACAAATAACGTTCCTAAGGGTTGCCTAGTTTACGACAGTGTAGGGAAAACTGATGGGAGAACCGTACAGGTGACAGTTGCAAATCTGAGTGCGCAAATGATTGTTATACCACCCCACACTAAACTTGCTTCTGTTACAGCAGTGCAATCCACCGGTCAAATTCAGCTCAAACAAAAAGAAGATGGCATTCAGGTTTCACTTGATAGAGTTGTTGTTGCTCAACAGGTTCAGTCTGAAATCAGTGACTTAGAGGCTGAGAAAAATGTCAACTCCTTTGACTCTGAGAAACGACAGTTATATACTTTCAAAGATGGTTCCAATTACCGGTTGCCCACTGGGTTATCTTTATCCCTGTGTAACTTAACAATTGATGAGAGGGACGAGGTAGTTCGTCTCATACAGAAACATGATTCAACCTTCTCAAGAGATGACTTTGATGTGGGTTTATGTTCTAAGATACCACACAAAATACAATTAAGTGATAAGCAGCCAGTTAGGCAACCATATCGAAGGATCCCACCTCATCAACTGTCCGAGGTAAGGGAACTATTACAAAAACTGGCAGATCAGGGTGTCATCCGGCAAAGTGAGAGTCCATATGCAAGCCCCATCGTTCTTGTTAAAAAGAAAGATGGTTCTCTTCGTATGTGTATAGATTATAGACAGCTTAATGCAAAAACTGTCAAAGATTCTTTTCCCCTCCCACGTATCCAAGAGTCATTGGAAGCATTGAAAGGTGCCCAGTATTTCTCCTCTCTAGATCTTGCTCATGGTTATCATCAAGTTACTATGGACAACAAATCTATTGAACAGACAGCGTTCCGAGTACCTTTTGGTCTCTATGAATATACTCGGATGCCATTTGGATTAGTTAATGCTCCAGGTACTTTCCAGCGGGTTATGGAAAGTTGTTTGGGTGACTTAAACCTCTCTGAACTCCTGATTTACCTGGATGACATTCTGGTCTACTCTGATTCAATTAGCGATCAGATTAAGCGTCTTGACAAAGTATTAACAAGACTTGGGGAATTTGGATTGAAAGTAAAAGGAAAAAAATGCAAACTTTTCCAGACACAAGTTTCATACCTGGGTCATGTAGTATGTGCAGAAGGGATCAAAGTAGATGAAGAAAAAATACAGAAAGTGAAAGATTGGCCAACACCCGCAACAACTGAACAGCTTCATTCCTTCTTGGGATTAGCAGGGTACTACAGACGATTTGTCAAAGGTTTCGCACAAATTGCAGCTCCCCTCCATGCTCTATTGTGTCAGGGTGGTGATCAGATCTATAAGAAGAACAAAACTGATATAAAGCGCCCAAAGAAATATACCACGTTTTTGTGGTCAAATGAAGCTCAGTGTGCATTCGATAATTTGAAGAAAATTCTGACCGAAGCACCAGTTTTGGCTTATCCAGATTTCACCCGCCCTTTCCTCCTTGAAACAGATGCTTCATTCAAAGGGTTGGGGGCTTGTTTGTCTCAAGAAGGGGCAGATGGGAAACAACATCCAGTGGCATATGCAAGTAGGGGACTTAGAGGTCCAGAAAGCCGGTACCCAGACTTAAGTGCCTTCAAATTGGAGCTACTTGCAGTGAAGTGGGCAGTTGTTGATAAGTTTAGGGATTATTTGTTGAGTGTACCCTTTGTAGTACTCACGGATAATAATCCTTTGGCGTACTTAAAGACTGCAAAACTTGGGGCTTGTGAAATGCGCTGGGTTGCACAATTAGCTGCATTTAACTTTGACGTTAAATATAGAGCAGGTGCAGAAAACAAGTGTGCTGATGCTCTAAGTAGATGCCCGGGGATGACAGATGTTAGTATGATACAGGTTGAAGCTATGTTCCAGCAAAAGACACATAGTACTTGCATACCTGTAGAATCGACGGAAGGTGTGCATAGTTGTCTTACTCAGGCTGCTGTAGCTGCAGAACATATTATTCCAATAGTGTTTTCAGAAGTCAATGCAAACTCAGCGCTGTATCCATCATGGAATCCTGAACAATTAAGACGTTTTCAGGAAAGTGATCCTACTCTGAAATTAGTGTGGAAACTGTGGCAGGAAAAATGGGGCCCTCGGGAAAACATACCAATTCAAATTGATTCAAAGACAATGAGTGACCTAAAACCATGGCTGAGAGAGTGGTCAAGATTTGTTGTGAGGCAAGGTGTTCTTTGTCGTAGGGTTATTGACCCCGTAAGTGGGGAATTTCATCAGGTTCTGACTCCAAAGACACTGATTAAGAAAATATTGTCAGCAGCACATGATGAGTGGGGTCACCAGGGCATGAAAAGAACAACAGAAATTGTACGTAAACGTTGCTTCTGGCCGCATTTGAATCGCACTATCAATGAGTATGTGAACGAATGTCCCTCTTGTATCCTTGCTAAAGCTCCACATAATGAGGGGGGATCACCAATGCGACACCTGCTTGCTTTCAAACCATTAGAGTTACTGGCTATGGATTTCGTGAAGATAGACAGAGGAAAGGGTGGCTTTGAAGATGTTCTTGTGTTGACTGATGCTTTCACGAAATTTGCCCAAGCAATCCCTTGTAAAGACCAATTAGCGTCCACAGTTGCAAGAGTTTTGCGTGACAGCTGGTTCACTAGATTTGGAATACCTATCAGGCTACATAGTGATCAAGGGAGGAATTTTGAAAGTGAAGTGATAAAGGAACTCTGCAAGTTGTATGGAATAAAAAAAAGTCACACTACGCCTTACCACCCAGAAGGTAATGGGCAAGCTGAACGCTTCAATCGAACTCTTTTCTCATTGATTAAGTCACTAGAAGAGAAAGACCGGCGTAAATGGCCAGACCTTCTCTCCCACTTGGTGTATGTGTACAATACTACACCACACACAGTCACCCGAGTAGCCCCATTCACCTTGCTTTTTGGTAGGGAGCCCACCCTTCCCCTTGATCACCTGATAAGTAATTCCAAACAAAGCTGGGATAATGATTTTGTTGAAGAACAAGCAGCACTATTGCAAAGGGCAGGAGAACTTGTGGGGCAACGAATTCAAATTCAGGCAAACACAAATGAGAAGTATGGTGAGAGTAAACGGACATTCTGTCCTATCCCAATAGGTGCTCAGGTACTTCTGAAGAGATGTTCCTTTAAAGGGAGACATAAATTAGAAAATCACTTTGAGACAGAGCCATATGTGGTTGTTAATGTAAATTCACATCGGGATGTATTTACAATTCGACCTATCAAAGGAGGTCATGAGCGGGTGGTAAATAGAAAATATCTGCGTATCTGCCCAGTCACTGAAATCCAAAATCATTAACTTAACCAACAAATGATGGAAAGAGTTGATCCTAATCTCGATGTTGAACTAAACAGTGAGTTTTCTTACTGTTCTGATGATGAACAAGAATTTGTATTAAGATTGCAAGGAGATCAGATACAAGATAGTCTGAGTCAACAATCGGACACAGACAGACCAGTAGGAGACCTCAGAAGGTCAAGAAGACCAAATCTGGGTAAACACAGTAATCCTTTCCACTTACCACGCTCTATTCTTTTGTAGTTTGTTCAGAACCCTGACCCTACATACCTACTATGATAAGTCTTGGGTCTACAATAAAATAAGTCAAGGCTCTACAATAAAATATAATATATTAATCGTTAAAGTATTGTACAATAATATGTATAATTTGCATAAGTGTCTGTATCCTGCTCGTGTTGCATTTCCACAGAATACTGCATTGCGAATTTAATTAAGTATTCTTGTTTGTTTCATTGATTAAGGAGCCACACATTGACAAAGTATATTGGTTCAGTAATGTGCATTGATGTTATTAGTTTGACTTTTAAAATTTATGATTTCATGTTTTATTGTAAATATCGCCATTAAAAGATTTCCATAATAATCTAAAAAAATATATATATATAAAAATTGTATTAAGAAATTACCATAACACTGTATAATTATTTAATTCAATACACACCTCTTGATTCACCTCTTTAAGATTTACCACTTTGGTATCTACAGGGGTAGATACTATTCAAAAACATGGGAGAGTTGTAGTGATGTGAAATTATATAGTTGTGAAAAGCTATGTGCGTGCGTGCATGCGTGCATGCGTGAACGCATATGTGCGCATGCGATAGAACTAAAAAAATAATATTATTAATTGGAATTAAGTAGAAGTTATTAAGAAATAAGGCAGTTGGGATTTTGCTGTTGAGGAGGAAAGACGTATGATTGAGAGACCAGGAGATTGGAATAAAATTATTTAAAAGGATTTGGCGAACGTTATATTTGTATTCCATTTGTGTCTTCTATTCACCGTACTTCATAAATCCCTGCATCCACCCGCTTCCCGCGAAGCGTTCCGCATCAATTAGCGAACCTGAAACTTTACAGTATCAGAAAACATATTAAAAAAATAATAATGAATAAGGAAATCTGAGATAATAGATAAATCCTTTGTGTTGATTGGGCATATATTGAAAGTAAAGTAAACGGTTTACAATTTTTACATAAATTGACCAGCGGTGTGGATTTCAGTGTACATTGCATACACATTACTGTGGGTTACACACAACTCTAGCAAAGTGATTCGTGGTCTTTAATATTCATAAAGCAAAAATAAGAATAAGAAAGCTTGATAACAATATGGTAAAATGAGAAATACTTCATCCTTTGTGTATGGATTGCCAGTCTTTGATTGGCTTAATTTGAACGATAAAGTGTTAAAAAAGCCATTTTAAAATTTACCGCGTTGATTTTTTCGCACGGCAGTGTAGTACACACGCAAAGACTGCTACAAAGTCAATCATGGGTTTTAATACTAACAATTCTGAAATAAATATGTCAGCTTTAAACAAATCTGAAAAAATCAACAATAATACGCCAATCTTTTGTGTGTGGAATGCCAGTCTTTGATAGGCTTAGTTTGGATGATAAAGTGTTAAGAACGCCATTTTACTAATCTACCCCTGGCGTTGATGTATTTGTACACAGTATACGCACGGCAGTGTTGTACACACACAAAGACTGCTGCAAAGTCAACCGTGGGTTTGAATATTGAAAAATCAAAAATAAATATAAGAAAGCTTTATAAAAATATAGAAAAATCAACAATAACAAACCATTTCTTTGTGTATGGAATGCCAGTCTTTAATTTGCTTAGTTCCAATGGTAAAGTGTTGAAAAAGCTGTTTTACAAATCCACCCCTAAAGCGTTGATTTCTTCATACATGGCACATGCACGGTAGAGTAGTACACAGGCAAAAAGTGCTGCAAAGTCAATCGTGGTCTTTATAATTAGAAAATCAGAAATAAATAAAACAAAGTCTTTTAATTGGCTTAGTTTGAATGATAAAGTGTTAAGAACGCCGCTTTACAAATCTACCCCTGACGTTGATTTTTTCGCACACAGTATACGCACAGCAGTGTACTAACACGCACAAACTGCTGCAAAGGGACTCGCGGTCTTAAAAAAATTAAAATAAATAAATAAATACTTATCGGGGAGCAATTTAACGCACAGAAAAATGAACCAATAATTCACAAAACAAAACCGGTGTTGATATTATAAACACGCACACACTCCCGCAACTACACAAAGTATAATGCGGAGAATGACAAATGCCACACGTAGGTATTTCACTCGCGTCAAGCACATTGCAGCCACAAGAGAATTGCTTGAAGGACTATGTCAAGTCAAAATGTGTTCTTGCTGTTGTGGTTACTTCAGATCTTTATTCACGAGTAGCGATCGACCTGGCGTTTTTGGAAAGTAACAACTACCTATATAAAGTTTTTTTCTTAAAAAAAACCAAACCCCCCCCCCACATTACTATTTTAACTTACATGTATGTACCATATGTATATTTTTATCTGAGTATATAGGGTATACTTACGCTGCACTTTTGAAAAAGAAAATTGTCTCATTTTATACTCTTTAAGAAATGTTTAATGTTGTTCAGCACCTATGGGTTGGTTCAGCATGAGGCACTCAATAAATCTAATTATTAGGATTCATTATTTGTTTAAAGAATTGAACATTTTCAAAATGATAATTGTCATTTTTTCGGGCCAAGAAATACTATAAAATAGTATATCAGGCCTCATCATTGCACCCTGGGCCCCAAAGCTGTCGGCAATGATGTCAAAATAAACAAATTGGGCAAGGCTTTTTAGCAGTAGGGCAAAAATTACGTAAACTAGGAATGTATTATTTTTAACGGAAAAACAGATGAAAAACCTACAAACCTTTTCTTTTTGCCATCAGGCAAAACCCAGAGGATCTATAAAGTCCACTTTTATGGACAACGAGAAAACACAAATGTTGTGCTGTTGTTTTCTGTTGTTGACTTTTGTCTGTGTGGGAAAGTACTTTTTAGAAATTTCACAAAATGAATAAGTCAATACTCCAGGTAACAAAGGTCATGATAACTGATATCCAAGCTGATTGACAGCAAGATTGTTAGTTAGTTTTGCGTTGATTAATTTTCTTGCTTTTGATGTACATAACATAGTCCTTTATGTTGAACAGAGCTGTATGCCAAGGTGCAGTCAGGCAAGGAATCTCTATACACTACATGCCTCAACTGGTGTTGAGGTTTTCGGATTGCTGCTATTTTCAGGGAAACTGAAAAAATGACCGACTCTCTGCAAATTTGATCCTTGTTGAAGGAAAGAAATTACTTGAAATTCATGACAACATTTTAAAAGCATCGGTGATGGTCCTGGGATTTACTTATTGCCTATAAGGGAGTTATTATCCCACCTAGTGAGCTTTTGCACTTCAACAAGTAATATATACTTGAATGGTCATCAGAGTCATGAGAAAACAGTGACAAACCCCCATTATATGTTTTCACTCTTTTCAAACTTCAGATTTTCGGCTCAAGATCAAAACTAGTTGTTTTATGCACTTCTCCAAAACTGTAGCATTTCAAGCAACAATTATTTAGGGGCAGTTTTCCACCATGACCATCTTTATACCATGCATGTTTTGTGTAAATCTGTAAAGGTTAATATTTCCAATCTTACCAATGTTATGCAATTCCTTTAAACTGGTTTGGTAATGGGGAATATTAACAAGAAAGATTTAATACATTTTGCATAATGTTTGACTGAGTCACGAGCAACACTTGGTGAAAGGTTTAGATTAGTAGTCCAGCAGGAAGATATTCCTAAACATGTTGTTATTATTCATTTTCAATATCTTCATTTTTATGAAACTTGCCACAAATGTTCATTTCACCAAGTTCTACAAATTCATGTAAAACAATTTCAAAAATTGGCATTTTCAAAGGCATTTTAAAAATGTTATTTGTCCAATTTTTGGTCAAAAACTTGTATTGTATACATGAAAGCTGAAATATAGTACAAAAACTGGACTTGTTTAGGGTTTACTATTTCAAATGTCAGACTAAAACTACGGTTTTTTATTGAGACAATAGGAAACTCCCCTGGTGGTTATCATCCCTGCTAGATAGGAAACAAATCAACCAAGCTTTATCCTCCAAGCTAGGAGCTAACGTTGCCCAGATGCGACTTGTGAGCTTAATTTTAGGGAGTGGTATGTATTGTGGGTTTCCCCGGGGGCTGTATAGACCATTGATTCAAAATGACCAATCATTTTTAATAGGTTGGGGCAGAATTTTTCCATAAATTAAGTTTCTTTTATTAACTCTTTTGTCGTTCACACCTTGGTACTTTGCATGGATATTTGAGTGACTATGAAATAGTATGTATTTGAACTTTTATTGTTGAACACAGCAGCACACCAAGGTGCAGCCATGCAAGGAGTCTGTATATGCCAGGATGAGACTCCTATTGATGTTGTGTACAACCCCTTTACTGGGCATAGATTTTCATTTTGCAATTATTTCCAAGGAAATAAAAAATAACTGATTGTCTTCAAATTTGATATTGAGTGAAGAAATCAAATGACTTTTGATTTACAATACTATTAAAAGCATCAGTGATATGGCCCCCAGGTTTTACTCAGTGACCTAAAGTGCCCTGGTAGATCTTCAATCAGTTTGTCGCCATCATACCTTTTCTTGTTTAGTTCCATACTTCAAAATACATCTATGCCATATAAGAGTATTCGTACAACTGGGAACTTTACTCTGTGTAATGGTGAGATCAAGTTTTGAGAAATTCCTACAAGGTTGTTAGATGGTACAACACATAATAAGCACTAGCAGGCTGCAGAGCTAACTTAACCCTATCAGGACTGGGCTTTTTGGCAGGGAAATAAAGGGATGGAGGGAGGGGGGGATCCATAGTGCACCCCTCCTGTATTTTCAAAATTGATTGAACAATTTGTATGAAACTTGCCACAAATGTTCATTTCACCAAATTCTTTGAGTGAATTCTTAAATTCAGATGAAGCGCCCCCAACCCCCCTAAAAGTAAATAAATAAAAAATAATTAAATAAATAAATTAACAAAATGAAATAATTAGAATTGATTGTAACTTACCAACCAAAACCCTGATGATACTAGTTTGGCACAGATTGCAGAGCTAACTTAAATGATGCGAAACTTCACACATGAAAGCTGAAATATTGTAGAAAAATTGAACTTGTTTGGGGTTCACTATTTAAAATATCAGACTAAAACTAAGGCCTTCTATGGAAACAATTTAGGAAACTGCCCTGGTGGTAATAATCAGCACTAGATAAGAAACAAATCAACCAAGTTTTATCCTCCAAGCTAGGAACTAACATGGCCCAGATGCGGTTTGTGAGCTTAACTTTAGGGAGTGGTATGTATTGTGGGTATCCCCAGGGGCTGCATGGACCACGTGATTCAAAACGTCCAATCATTTTCAATAGCTTGGGCAGATTTTTCCTTTAGTTGAGTTTCTTTTGTTAACTTTTTTGTCGTTCGCACCTTGATGCTTTGCATAGAACTTTGAATGACTATGAAAATGTTTGTATTTGAACTTTGTTGAACAGAGCTCTAGGCAAGAAGCAGTCAGGCAAGGAATCTGTATATATACACTGTATGCTGGTACGAGTCTCCTACTGGCGTTGTGTACAACCCAATTACTGGGTCCACGTTTGCAACTATTTTCAAGGAAAAACAACACCAAACCCGCCCCCCCCCAAAAAAAAAAAAAAAAGAAGAAAAGAAAACCCTACCACTTTGTGAATTGGATCCTTGTTGAAAAAAAACCCAAATCACTCTTTTTTGTTGAATAATACTTTTAAAGCATCAGTGACGGTTCTGGGATTTACTCAGTGACTAGAAGGGAGTTTTTCATCACACCTAGTGACCTTTTGTTGTCATTATCTGTTGCAGTCCAATAGTTCAACACAAAATATTCATAAGGTAAAACTGGATAGATAAACTTTTGAGAAGTTCCTACAAGGTTTTTCAAAGGTACGATATAGTTGCAGTTTAAGTGATGTAAAATAAAGAAATCTTCAATTTAAGGAGGGCGGGGCATATAATTCATGTGAGGGAGGTGGCTTTATACTTCACCATAAGAAATCACTTCCAAGAAATACAAGGACATAGTCTTACAAAGTGTAAATTACTTTAGTAGAGTTAATTATTTCAGTTTCTGGTTGCTTTTTGATGAATGCTCCGAAAGATGTTTTAACCAACAGAACCTAGTTTTCCTTTTCTTCGGTGTCATTTGGAGGAAGAGGGGGGAGGGGCGTAAGAGGATATGGGTGCAAGGTTCTAGGCTTCCAAACCTTTCCCAGTTGTCCAATTGGCCCCTGGGGAGCTGGATCGATCATTTTGATACTAAACGAAGCAACACATCATTTTGAAAAGCTTGGGGCAGACTTTTCCGCAAGTTGAGTTTCTTTTATTAACCCTTTTTTCTTTTACACTTTGGTATTTTAACTTTGAATGACAGGAAATGTTTGTATTGACACTTTTTGACTGTTGGACAGAGCTGTCTGTTAAGATGCAACCATGTAAGTAATGCACGTACACTAAGGGATAATGTGTACACTGTTTGCTGGGTTGAATTTCTTTTATGAACTCTTTTGTTGTTTTCACCTTGGTACTTTACATGAACAATTTGAACGACTATGAAAATGTTTGTATTGACATTTAAAATCTGGCTGTTGAACAGAGTTGTACGTCAAGATGCATTCATGCAAGGAATATGTATACAGTGTATACCGGTAAACTTTGTACAACCAAAATAACAAGTTTGAATAAAAGTGATTGTTTTTTGCATCAATTTTGCCCACAATGTACACTTACCCATTCCAAACTGTTACTGTTCTCGTTAACCACCTGTTTTTATTCAAATGATCATGTGACACAGTGAACCCTTTAAATTATTATTATTAGTATTATTTATTTATTTCTCAAAAAACTATCATACATTATATAAGTTTGCCCATATCAAATTGGCTGGGAACACTGTGACTCGAAAGTCTGCTAATGGTTAGGGTCTAGGGCCAAGAAACTGAGAGTGTCCAGAGTGTTGGAATGTATTTGCATTATTAATGGAGCTGTGACTGCTGTAAAAAGTTTTTGGGATGGCCTAATTAGTTCCCCTAATGTACACGGTGATCTGTGATCCTCAAACTATTCTATTTTCCTGTGGCTTTGCCTTTGGAAAAATTTGTACATTGTATGTGTACAATGTCTTCATCCTGGTTGATAGTGTTATTGGTTTTTGTCTTTTAGTGTTGAGCAGAAAAAGTTTCAAAAACACACTACTTAGAAACTTGTTTAGAAAAATTGTCCTCCAATGTGTCTGACCTGATTATTTTGTTCCTTTGCAGCCCCTGTGTGTTGATGGTGCAGCAGTGTTCACTGTCAAAACAAAGAAGAAATTTAGTGACTGAGGTAGGTAAGCAAAGATCTAGTTTGTACAAACCCCAAATTTTTCTTCCCAACCAGAAAAAACAGGGCTGATACTTCAGGATTTAGGCCCGATAATCGTAATCCGAACTTTTTTCTCTGAAAGTTGGATGTTCAGATAATTCAGATGTTTTTGCTTTGGGAAATCGGATGTTTGGATAACTTTTTTTTTTTTTTTACATACAGGAAAAAACAAACAAATCCTGCCGATGTAATAATGCAGAAATTGTTTGTTTTCAGGTTTGCAATTGTTCAGTTACTACCATGTTGACTTGAAGAGTTTGCCCATCTGTCCCTAATAAGCATAGTGTTAGAAAGAAATGGCCCGCTTAGACCAGTGTCAGCCTTAATGGATGATTTCAAGTTCATATTGGGACGACCTCTACACCAATGCCAATGCTGTCTGATGATGGTGGGAGAATGGGTACCATACAAAGCGGACACAGTGACAAAAATTCCAAAGCTGATGCCTCACCTTAAGGAGGTGTTAGGTAAATATATACTGCATGTCCAACTTGCACATTCCTCTTACATTGTATTTTCTTACGTTTGGCTTGGCCATGACACGCTGTAAGAAGATGGACCAGTCAAGATAACCTGGTATCCCTTCCAGAGCTTTAATATTTTACCACTTTATGACCCTTTTCAAAACTTGGGCTCTGGCTTAGGCTCCATACGCTTACTTAAAGCCTTGTACCAAAAGCATACAACGCTTACTTAAAGCCTCGTACCAAAAGCATACAACGCTTACTTAAAGCCTCGTACCAAAAGCATACAACGCTTACTTAAAGCCTCGTACCAAAAGCATACAACGCTTACTTAAAGCCTCATACCAAAAGCATACAACGCTTACTTAAAGCCTTGTACCAAAAGCATACAACGCTTACTTAAAGCCTCGTACCAAAAGCATACAACGCTTACTTAAAGCCTCGTACCAAAGGCAGACAACGCTTACTTGAAGCCTCGTACCAAAGGCAGACAACGCTTACTTGAAGCCTCGTACCAAAAGCATACAATGCTTACTTAAAGCCTCGTACCAAAAGCATACACTGCTTACTTAAAGCCTCGTACCAAAAGCATACAATGCTTACTTAAAGCCTCGTACCAAAAGCATAGAATGCTTACTTAAAGCCTTGTACCAAAAGCATACACTGCTTACTTAAAGCCTTATACGAAAAGCATACAACGCTTTCTTGAAGCCTTGTACCAAATGCATACAACGCTAACTTGAAGCCTTGTACCAAAAGCATACAACGCTTACTTAAAGCCTCATACCAAAAGCATACAATGCTTACTTAAAGCCTCATACCAAAAGCATACAACGCTTACTTAAAGCCTCGTACCAAAAGCATACAACGCTTACTTAAAGCCTCGTACCAAAAGCATAAAACGCTTACTTAAAGCCTCGTACCAAAAGCATACAACGCTTACTTAAAGCCTCGTACCAAAAGCATACAACGCTTACTTAAAGCCTCGTACCAAAAGCATACAACGCTTACTTAAAGCCTCGTACCAAAAGCATACAACGCTTACTTAAAGCCTCGTACCAAAAGCATACAACGCTTACTTAAAGCCTCGTACCAAAAGCATACAATACTTACTTAAAGCCTCATACCAAAAGCATACAACGCTTACTTAAAGCCTCGTACCAAAAGCATACAACGCTTACTTAAAGCCTCGTACCAAAAGCATACAACGCTTACTTAAAGCCTCGTACCAAAAGCATACACCGCTTACTTAAAGCCTTGTACCAAAAGCATACGATGCTTACTTAAAGCCTCATACCAAAAGCATACAATGCTTACTTAAAGCCTCACACCAAAAGCATACAATGCTTACTTAAAGCCTCGTACCAAAAGCATAGAACGCTTACTTTAAGCCTCATACCAAAAGCTAACAATGCTTACTTAAAGCCTCGTACCAAAAGCATACAATGCTTACTTAAAGCCTCGTACCAAAAGCATACAACACTTACCTAACGCTTAACACATACTGTCACAAAGTACCATGTCTTCCAGGCTAGTAACTGATACCACAGACTGCCACAAAGTACCATACCTTCGAGGCTAGCATAGGGTGTACGGATTCCTTCTATTAGTACAGCTGACACTGGTACCACAGACTGTGACAAAGTACCATACATTCCATGCAAGCATTGGGTGCAAGTTTTTTTTCTGTTTGTACAGCTGACACTGGTACCACAGACTGTCACAAAGTACCATACCTTCTAGGCTGGCAATGAGTGAATGGGTTTTTTTCTGTTTGTACAGCTGACACTGGTGCTACAGACAACCACAAAGTACCATACCTTCCAGGCTAGCACTGGGTGCATGGGTTTAGTCTGTACATCTGACACTGCTACCACTGACTGCCGCAAAGTACCATACCAACCAGGCTAGCATTGAGTGTCTGGGTTTAGTCTGTTAGTACAGCTGCCGCTGGTACCACAGAGTTTTCTTTTTGTATTGCTGGTATTATCAGGAACCTCTATGTATTGTCTACTGTACACTTAGTCTCCACAGTCTCCTGTGGAAGTTTGTGCCAAGGACCGGTTGGGCAGGAGAGTGTACCGATTTAAAAAGAAAAATACTTCTAATTGCTTACTTTAGACTTAAGTGGTTGTTTTAAATCTTTCTTCAAAACAAAGCAATCATCTAAAGTGACTAGCACTGAGGTCTAAAGAAACATAGAAGATGCTGAAGAAATGTTCAGTTTTAGATCTGGGTGGAAAAATCAAAAACATATTGGAACCTGTGTAGTCAGGTAGGAACTGGAAACCCAATTCACATCTAAGGGCAATATACCACCAAGCCAGCCGTGGCACTGCTTACCATAGAGTTCTGCCCTGCTGCGGCCTGTAGAAATCTGCACATTACAGGCCGCAGAATGCTTTGGTAATCAGGGCCATGAATTTTTGCCCTGATCACAGATCACCCAATGTCATAAAATGAAAAATAGCATTGAGTCTTGAACTAATTGTTTTTACAGAGTGTTGATGGTGTCATAGAAAGCACAGAGATCATCACAGCAGAATGCTCTAAGCGCAAAGTATGCACTTGACCTTGCAACAAAGCACAACTGAAGCAAAGTAACTTTAAACACGCAAGGTAAATATTACATAAGACTCTGTAGAGAAACCCATTGCGGATGTCCTGAACTAGTGTTCTCCACCATTACTGGGACGCAAATACGCCCAGCGCTCAATTTTAAGATTGCACATGGGGCATTCCCGACCATTGATTGCGACGCAACTATACAATTAACTGTCAGGGCGATGTAAGATAAAACCACCAGCAGAAAAAGTGCCCCAGCAATAGTGGAAAACATTGGTACCGGATGTATGAAATTGAACTAAAATGAATTGGTCTCGGAAATCATATACTTGATTCTTTTTCCACGTCCATTGGCACAACATGTATAGTTGTAGGCATTTTTAAAACCATTGTCAGTTCAAGGGTTGTCCTAAAGGGAGGGTATACCTTTGGTAATTACTCCAAAAACTAATGACCATAAAAACTTACTGGGTAAGAAGTACGGCAGCTGTTGATGGTTAACATTTTGAGAACAAATTCCCTTCAAAGGAATGTGGTTTTATAGAGTGGTTTTTAGGGATTCAAAACATTTCAATCAGAGATGTTTCTTGGATTGTGTTTTCCAGTTATGGATTATTCTTCCTGGGAGGACATAACCGTTCCAGATTTTCTGCAGTATCTAAATAAAAAAGCGCTATCACCTTTTGAAGTGAAACTTTCACAGGTTAGTTTTATTGCATATACAGTCGACTCTCGTTAATACGAGCTCGGAAGATACGAGACGCCGGTTAATACGAGGTATTTCACCGGTCCCGAACTGTCCTATGCGTGTTTCAATGTCTTAAAAAACGGAAGATACGAGCACGGTCGTAACGAGAACACGGATAATACGAGGTATTTTTGCGGCCCCATGATGACAAAATGTATTGGTTTTCATACTTTTATAGCGAGATCGGAAAAATATTGTTGCGTAAAAGCTTACCCGTTCAGTCAGCCAAGTTTCTGAAATAAAATGCTCGTTGCCAAACTATTTATCGGATCGGACCGGCTACACGGTTCCGTCCGATCCGAAAATCAGAAACATTACGCTGGTAACTTATGCTTGAAATACTACTTCGCCTACACGCTTAGCGGCTACCAGCGAAAACAACGTTCAGCTTAGGCGCTACGCAGTATCGAATCTGTCACATCATGGTCACATGAACGGCAAGTTTGACATGACTTTGCTATGATTTTTACTTTGAGTTATACAAAATATTAAATTTCTATGATCATTGTCAACAAAATTGCATTTATCATTGATATTTTTGTGTACAGGATGCTCGTAAGAACTGTACTAGGAAGCCAACCGCTCCGTTCTAGCCTAGACACGTGTGTAGTGCATGCACTATGACGACGTGTGTATACAGTACATGTACATGTACGTGTAAATAGTGCGCTGCGTTTAAGACGAGGTTCGGATAATACGAGGAAAACGGGCCAGTCCGGCGGACCTCGTATTAACGAGAGTCGACTGTACCTACATTTACATAGGATTAAATTAATAGAACAGTTTCAAAAACTGTATTATTTGGCGTTAACCAGGCTTCTACCTTATCAGCTGATTGTTCTGTTTTTTTAAGGTTTTTTTTAGGGGGGGGGGCAGTTGTGT
Organism: Pisaster brevispinus; assembly: GCA_023634235.1. NCBI lineage: Eukaryota > Metazoa > Echinodermata > Asteroidea > Forcipulatida > Asteriidae > Pisaster > Pisaster brevispinus. The sequence continues at coordinate 26,245,995 of JAMKCF010000004.1, forward strand.
GCTACAGGAAAATAAAAAACACAAATATTCATGTTTAAGGAAGTTCCTCCTCTTTTTTAATGATTAAGTTGCATGTCTACTTCACCTTTTTACTTTCAGTAACGAATAGAATCATATTGATTTGTTTCTTGGCAATCTTGAAACCTCAATACTGATTTGTCAAATACTGAATTAATATTCAATTGCCTCTTTGCAATCGTGAAACCTCATTATTGATTTGTTTAATTACTGGAATAATGTATGCTTTATTGCTTCTGATGAACATAGTCTGCTGTGTTTGTCACATTGCATATCAAACTAATGATATTAATGAACCACATTGTATTGTTGTAGCTGCATATTCAAACCTTTTCAAAACTATGAACTTGTTATGTGCATTATTGATCTTTGCCTCTGATAAGGTCTGGTTTGGTTCAAAAGCAAAGACCACCTTCCCGTCTTAGCTTCATTTACAATAATATTTGTGGTTAACCCTTTTGGAAACATTCCTTGACAATTGTTTTTATTGGTTTAAGTGTTTTATTCAAATAATCAGTGTGTGCTGGTTATTTATTTCCACTTTGTTGATCTTGAGAAGTGTTAGAGATGACTTTGATAGATTACCAATGTATAGTATTAGGCTGAAATGTAATAATGATTATGAAGACAAATTATGCAAACTTAATAACGTTTAAATTTGACTTGAAAGACTTGATCCTCTCCAAAGAGTTTAGATCGTTTTAAACACTGTTAGTTCATTGGAAATTTCGTCTTGTCCCATCCCCCATTTTAAAACATTGATTATTGAATTATTGTGTTTAACAATAGGTTGGTACCTGAGACTGTGATGTTACTGGTTTCATGCATCACCCTTGTTGTCAGCTTCAACTCATAGTCAAGGTATAAATAGTGCCCTCTATGTGGATTTGGATCGATAAATGCGCTAACTCTGTAATGTAAGTCCTTCGTATATTTTTTTTAAAGCAGTCTCAATATCAATTAATCAATGGCATTTGATACTATAAAGTCCATTCACATCTATCTGTATGAAAAAAAGAGATTTATTTCTGACTTCTTGACAGAGCCATTTCATTTCTAGCATTAATGTTGTACATTCTTGTTTTTTCATAATTGTGTTTTATGTTGTTTGGTAAATATGCCAATATGAAAGCCGTTGTTCTACTGTATAAATGATAAATGATTATCTTGCATTTCTTTTGTTCAGTTTTAGTTCAGAATAGTCTTACATATTAACTTTTAACCTTGATGGCATAAATCTTTCCATCTGTCAACTTCTTTTTTATTTGTCTTTCGGTGATATTTGATGATTTTGTTTCTACTTTGACAATTGCAGAATGGTGAAGTTGAATGCTCTTTGAATCATTGCCCATTTGTAGATTGTCCACAAGATGAGCAGATTAAACACAGTAGTGTCTGCTGCCCCCAATGTACAGGTAAGAATCTACATAGTGTGAGATGCAATCAATTTAGTCTGGAACTGGAACTAGTCAGAATCTCCTGTAACACAATCTCCTGTTTATTTGATTTAGACAAGAAGTGAATTCTTTTGACTGTCAATGTCACTAAAATGACCTTTGACTTCCCTCAGATATCACTTTATTACTTGACCTTCCATATTGTGGTCTGCAGTCACTCTCACTTCTTCATACAAAGGGATATTCTCAAAGTATTTACAAAATGAACAATGTAGTCAAGATTTTTTTCCATTCTTTTGCATGATTTTCAGTATTTAAGATTCATAAATATTTCAGAGAGTTTATGCACTCTGATTTGACAATGACTGGTCCAACTGGGTGTAACATCAGATGCAAGGACCACTTCTGTAAACTAATAAGTAATTGACCCCTAAACAAGCATAATTGTTGTTGTGTAAATGTTCTGTCAGCACTGTACTTGTGCTTATGTACGTATTTTAAAAAATAAATCTGGCATACTACACGTACGCCTAAATGCGCAGAAAATGTATCAACTCTAAGTTGCTGGTACTCGCATGAAGCCAACAAAGTGCAAAGCATAAAGCGGAACCCCAACCAAAGTTTTTCTGTGTATAGTGCTTTTAATTTTCAAAGCTCACGGTCTGGTTCTTGAAAGTATGCATAAATATTATGTGTAAGCATAGTAATGTGTTACACGAAGTAAACTGTTTCCATACTTCTTCATCGCTTGACAAACAATTTCATATGTTTACTTCATTTACAAATAAAGTTTTCTGCTTTCTTTGGAAGCCCAGGTGGGTTTATGTGTTAACGGTTACGAAGCTGTTTCGCCACACACAACATCCGGATTCATTGTGTGTTCAGTGGAATTGTTCACCATTTGTACGAGAGTTTGGGATGAGTTCTGGATGACTGGGTGTTTGAGGAGGTTTTGGGGGGTTTAACAAAGTCATTACAATAGTTGAATAGTAGTTAGGTTGACTGGGTAACATTATATTCACGTCCTATGAATCAATTATAATCATTTATAATGTTAACAACTCCAAAGAGATGGCCACATAATCTCAACGCGAACCTTCTTGTTTTATTTCATTACCTATAGACTTCATACCAGCTAAATTGTAAATCTAGATAAGTAACTGTCAGATCGTTCGTCCCGCCCTTGCGCAGTATTCTTAAGTGCAGTTTGTGAGTTTTTCCCTGTTGAAAAGAGAGGAAACAGTGAACAATTTGCAAGTATTTGGTTTCCCCAGTTAGGCCTAGTCTTTGGTTCTAGTTCTAGTCGTTCAGTTTTAATGTTCACTTCTCATCGCCAAATAGAGGGCGCTATTCAACATTCATAGACCGATTAGGCCAGTAAAAGTTTGCATTAAACTTGCTAAGCAATCTATTGGCTGTTTACACAGCACAAGTTACAGTTATTAGAGCAAAGTGGGTTTGCAGATAAATTACTTTGATATAATCACTTGTATATATCAGATGTATATGGGGTTAATATTTTCACTTCGAAACTCTTACTTGGTTGAATTGATTATTATTTGAAAAAGTGAACTCTTGTTGCAACTTCTTTTGTCGATGTGAAAGCCACTCTCTCGCTGCAGTAGCCCCATTGGCTGCCGTGGTTCCTGCTACCATAGCAACCGGTCTGCATCCAAAGCTTGTTCAATGCAAGGTTTGGCTAAACCCATCCGCAACATAAACACACTATTAGTTAGATTTGTTTTAATGTAAAATTTCATGCGAAGTATTGTAGAGCCAAATGCAGTGGGCTCCGGAACGTTTGCGATTCTAGATGCTCTGTGGTGGTGCAATCTGAACAACTCCTTTCCCCTCGGTTTTCAGCAAAATCTTTGAAGAGTATAAAGAAGTTAAAGTCTTCTAGAGTTTCTTGTGTACTCATTTTTCCATCTCAGAAATAAAGGTACCATCTCACATTTACTGCAGGATTTGATCGGTTGCTTCGGACAACTTCTAATTAAGGCCACAAAATTCACTTTAAACTTTAGGGAGTTTGTTGGCTTTTAGTAAAAGTCAAAGATACAACCTGTGTTGTGTCGGTAAAATCGGTACATACGTGAACAAACGTACTGATCAATATGGGAGTTTACTATCAGGGCCGATCCGAAGTAAAGTAAAGGGGCGGGTAATCATTACACGTTATTTTTTTGTTGGGCCAGAAGTCCTCCCGGTTGCCCGCCGTAAGGGCCTTTCAGGTACACACTATTCTCAGCCTTGACTTGCTGATGGGAACTTAATTTAATGCCTAGGTTAAAATACTATAATGCCCGAAATGGATGAACTAATCACGAAGAGCTTAATAACTTATTATGTCTGTCTATAAATTGAAAGATCTTCAAAATAATAGACTGGATGATAATAGGCGAATGAAGTGATGGGGTTTCAAAACTAAGGGTTTTCATTCAAAGGATAGCTGACCACTGAGACATACAGACAAATATTCGATTTATTAGATGCATCAAGACCTATGCAAAACAATATCAATACATTTATAACTTCAATTCAAATCATATTGGTTGTTGTGGAATTCCATCAACGTGTTTTGAACACGTAAAGAAAAACAATAAATACATCATCCTAGCATAATCTGAATGTGAGGGCGGTATGCATACACACTTTATAATGGTCCCTCCTGACAACACAGCAAAGATATTTTCGGAAGATGACTTGGCACTTCGATCAAGACACTCAATGGATGCCATTGGCCATGCACCCGACAGTATAAGCCGTCACTGCCATCTTCAGTGAATGTAATAATGTTTCCCGTGGACAATTGAAATTGTTATTATCAGGCAGATTCAAGAGTTCTGCGCATGTTTATTAGTATTTACGAAGCGTTGAGTACAAGGATGCTAACTCGTCAGAAAAAGCAGCATCTAGGCCTCATCATTTGATAGAACAAGTACTGACAAGTGTTTGATCTAATTAGAATATCCGATGGGATTGGAAACGAAACAAGATGATATTTGAAGCTAGACCATGTAACCAAAGAACTGACACGAAAAAGCCACTAAACCCTTGATTCTGACGTCCCCTATGTACATTATATAGTTTGCAAATTTCGCTAGCAATACTTGACTTCTTATCTATTTGACAGGGAACTTTGACTTAATACAATACCAGTGTTTATTATAATGAGCTCAATGCATTAATTGATAACATAAGGTCGGCGGGTTAACCCGACCTCTATCTTGACCCTCTCCCGGTCTCCGATTTCCCCTAAAACTATAATAAAACAGTTCTACGTCTGATTCTCGGGTACCAGAAAAACATTGTGCTGTTTCCTCGAGGCGTCCATAATTGTTGAAGGCCGTTAAACGAACATACCGCCATCTCGAGGATTGGTTCTCTCGGCTTCAGCCATTGTTCTTTTCAGTGCACTGTGTACATACAATTGATGGGATCCAGAAGGAACCAACGTGGTTTTAAAATCGAGTTATGCAGTTATTTTTGTTTTACTTTTGCGGAACTCATGATGCATGTGACCTTTTTAAATACGTATACAGTAGTCATCTGTAAGTCTATAGGGCTATGGTGAAACATCGGTCAATGGAAGGTCTCTAGCTACTATTTCGCTCTTAACCTCGATTTGGAGGTTCGTACTTGCGAGTGCGAAAGATTGGTGTTTAGGAATGGAAGCAATTGCCGAGTGGGATGTTTTGTTAACAAGTTCAAGTATAGTCTTATATGGGATGGATGTGCGTGTGTTTTCCCGCAATAATTGTCATGTAATTGACAAAGGTTTATGTTGTTGTTTTTAGAAGTGATTAGTAGTTCATTCATATTGTTACTCTTTTTTTATACTGTATTCAAACCGAAACTGGAGGGACAAATGCCTTACCCTATTTCGGTTCTGTAATCACATTTCATATGCTGTTTAGAGGCCATGAAATAGGGACTAAAACGGGCGGGATCATCAACACTTTTGAAACTCACACTTATCCTTCCCATTGGAATTCCACGTGCTTTACATTTTACAATTCAAGGACTGTTATGCAAATAACAACTACGCCAAATTTAGCAAGATGGTTTGGGTTGGCATGGTTTTGCAGTACTTAACCAATAGAGATCCCAAACAATACAGTACTTGTAAACCGAATGGTAATGACGTAACTAGTGTATGTCGTCGTGCCTCGTTATGAATAACAAAGAGTGACCGGATGAATTGTAAACTCACTAAACTTCATAGCGTTCTCTTTCAACACGGTCCACTTTCCAAAATGCCACGTTGAACTCCCCAGAACCAGTAGGCTCACAAGTTCTTTCCAAATATTGTCCTGCTTGCTAGAATGTTGCTTGACATTCTGTGAAAATGATTAGCATAATAAAACCATTGCATGCACAAAATTAAGCAGGGCAGACAGGGAGTGTGTTTGGTGGTTCGAACGACCACCCCCCCCCCGCCATTGAAGCATACGATATTTTTAAAATCCCGATCAATGTTTGAAACAATTCAAACTGTATTGTCAATAGGTATTTCAATTTACATTCGATTTTAAACGAACATTACATTTGTAAAAATTAACAATCTCTCCTTGAATCGTGTTCTTATTTTTATGGCTTGATGTTTGATAGAGCTCTTGATTTAAAGTTTGAAACCAATTTGTACGCTTCGAAAGTCTTTTGCAAAGTTTAAGCTCCTTTCAACTGCATGTAGTTCGTTTTCACCTGTGCCTATATACTATGAATGTACTGAAATCGAGGTTGTAAGGACAGCTGGCCGGTTCCATTTTTTTTAGTTCAGTGATAATCCGTCTTTGAGACTAGCTTGTTCTTAATGCTTTCTCTTTCTTTTATCGACAAGCTATCAGTATCTTCCCAAGATTCCCATCATGATCTTCTATAATAAAATATATTGAAAAAGATTTGAAATGTAACAAAACTACCATCTTTGACTCAAGGCAACCTAAAGATTTTTATATATTTTCAGATCTCTTTTTCAATTCACTTCCAAATCTCGAAAACAATTTTATAAATAAACCAATCGTGAGGGAATAGTTTTTAGTAATTTATAATTGGTTTAGTATAGGCTAATCATCCAGTCTACGACAGAATTCTGCCACGCTTGGTCTATGGTTCACATCCCATTGATTAAAGGGGCACACCGGCTTCGTTGGGCTATTTGGGCTACAAAATAGGCTAACATATGACTTCAAAGGTCTTCCAGGAATGGAGAAAAACGGTTCCTAAAAGAAACCATCAAATTTTGCCGTTTTTGAGCATTTTTCAAAAAACGAAGGTCACTTGATTTATCCGAACCAAAAAAGTGGTTCGGATAAACCACGTGATCTTTAGAGTTAGTTTTACTTCCAGGCGTATAAAAGTAAATTACTGAACCAAATTTAAATCTGTTTTTTAAAAATTATTCATGAGTATTTGACAAAAAAGACTTTGTATTCAGATTATTGATACAATTTGTAAATAATGATGAAAAATCGAACGTAAGATTCGCATTCAACCGAAGCGTGTTTTACGGCGCACCAGCGTGGGAGCTAGCGGAACGTAAACCTTGGGGCATATCCCATGCGGCCGGTGCCGTGTCTCGTGGGGCCAGAGAGACAAGCCCCGGGGCATGAACTCCCCAGCTTGCCGGTCTGCGTAATTTTTTTCCCAGGACGAACGTGGGCAATTAACACAAATGGGCGTAGTAAACTTTACATTTCCCTTTGCACATGCGTACTTGGACGTAATAGTTGTGGGTTGAAATACACTCGAGAATATATTTACCTGTAATCGTGGACATGATTCAAGCTTTAGATCAGAGCAAGCGCTCCCAGCTGTACAATTCGTCATCATGCCTCCGTTGTCGTCGACATGTGTCCGAAAGTAAAACTTATTGAGAAGAGTACGTATGCGCGAGGTATTTTACGGTCAAACACGCCCATTTTATGATAAAAGCCCACGTTCGTCCTGGGAAAAAAAATACGCTGCCGGTCTAGCCGTGAGCTTGGGAGCTTGTCGGAGGGGTTGGGAGCCAGACCAACAATTGCGGTATTTTTTTAGGAGGGTTTTAGTCTGATACCCCTAGCTATTATCCCCTAACTATTGCAACGTGTTGCCTGCGCTACACACGCCGCGGGACGACGACGGGGAATATATATCCCATACAACTGGTCTACTTATTAAGCTGAACAATTTCCCCCCCCCCCCAAATTGATGCTTTTGCTGGTTTTCCCTTTCGATTTAGTGTTTTTTTTTTTACTTTTACTTATCGTTGGACCACCCTCTGGGTGTTTTTCCTTGCGATGTTTTTTGTACCGATCCTTGGATGTCGAAGAAATGTTCTCCATTGCAAGTACACAGAGTATAGTACGTCGTCGTACCATGGAGGAAGGATGTTTCCTTCCTTCATGGTCTACACAGAATACTGGTTGGGGTACGTTTTCGCGGTCGTAACCAATAAATGTTTCAATGGCAAGTTCTACCGAAACAGTTATTGGTTACGACCGCGAGCGGACTTCGACTAGAGACTGACCAATGACCATAGACTCTTAGAGCAAAGAACCTTGCCAATGGACTGACGTCCGTTCATTCATGTCTGTTTTTTTAAATTTACGCGTGAATTTGTGCTTGATGGATATGAAGTCTGGATCCTCATGCCTCGCCTTTGTTATAATTGACACATAAACAGAGCACCAGTCTACTTACAATATTGCGCAACATTGTCACGTAAACTTGACAGTTACAACGGCTGGAAAAGCGTATCAGCTGACCTTTGACCGCGTTTTGTTTTTTTCACATTTTTCGTTAAACGATTGCCCCACAATGCACGTGGATTTCTTTGCCTTAATAACAATCAAATTTGGCTTCGGCAAGCACCAACGCAGTGGGTCGGTTCGTTAGGGCGCTGGTACTACCTCAGAATTGAGAATCGGGTCGCTACCGGTTCTCGGTTCGAACCCGGTTCCCCCAACATTACGAAACAAGGCAATTTTACTGGGACTGGCACCAGTATGGTTTGGGAGCCGCCTTGTTTACCCTGAAGGGGAGGGCCCACGGTGCCAGGGATCGGAGGTAGGGAAGGATATGCGGTTGGTCGGTTGTCATACCAGAAGGGTTTTATATGGAAGCCGGTAAGGGGCCTCTATTCGTGGTTTACGCGTTTCGACCGTAAACTCCGGTAGGGGAATAACCCCAAATCGCGGCTCCTGAATGCTTGACAATCACCGAGTAGCTTTTTATTATTTTTTTTAAATAAACTTAAGTTGTATCTTTTACTTCAGCAATAATTATTGAAAAAAAGAGGAACACTGGCAAATACATAATTAAAACGACGAAAAAATATGATAAAAAAGACGGAAATATAGTTTAGCAAATGCTAAAATATATGAAAATGTGTCAATTAGAAAACAAGAGCCAAGACGCTATATAACTATGTTACGAAAAAGAGTTCATGCCCTTAAAACTGAAAACATCAATTGAAGAAAACAATTTTGTACTCTTTAGTTAACTAATACTGGGCTGCTCTTAAAATTCTTACCAAGAGTTGTTACCAAAAAGTGAATTGATTTTTTACTGTTCAATGTTCTTTTGTGTTGTTCCTAAACACGGTAACGCCATACTTTTGTTTCTCTACAATGAAACCATTGTAACCAAACCGAGGCTGTAAGGGAAATTAGTCTGGCCCCTTAACATTGCATCGTTAGAAACAATATATTTTATTTGTTTAATGCAGATAAGAAACACGACAAAGATTGATCGAATGGCCTTAACGCAAGGTGAAGGATTTTACAATGTTGGTTGCTCTCTATAATCACGGATTAGTATGGTAAGTTAAAACAAGATCTTTATTCCATTTATAAATGTAGTCCAACCGAGGCTGAAAAACCCTGATTGACCCGATATTGGTTCAGATGTAATCACTTGTCGGGTGCTTTTAGGGACCGTAGTAACATTTTGCATTTTGACGAGTGCTGGAACGAGTGCATTTTCTGAAAACTTGAAACGCATTTTTCACTTTTTCTTGTAGCCTTTTTCTCAGACTCTTGAAATAAAAGTATCAAACCGAGGTTGGAAGGGACATTGTCTGGCCATAACTTGGCTCAGGAAAGTACACTTTCATTAGGCTAGATGCTGGTGGGGACCGTGTCCGTAAAGGGACCGTCACGACATTTTCGTGGGCCTACAATTGTAAAATAATAATAATAATAATAACAATAACTAGACATTCAGTTTTTGTTTACTACAAAAACAAGGTGTTCGTGATCGATGTCATGAAATTATGATTGAACCAAAAGTTAGGTCAAATGAGGTCATACTCTGTAGCGCTAGGTAAGTCCTAGGAGCCTTTTGTGATGCCGTGTAGTTAATAAAAAAACCAATGTGTTATTCGGGAATTATGATTGTTTCAAGTATTGAATTTGATCATCTTCCGGTTTAAACCGGAAGTCAAGGTCAAATGGCATAACATTTTGTGTATCGTTTCTTTACTTGTTACCTACCTCCCAAATGATGCATAGATTGTAAAAAACCAATGTGCGGTTCAGAAGTTATGATTTTTTGAAACATGAAACATCAACTTCCGGTTTGAACCGGAAGTTAAGGTCAAACGGGTCATATTTTGTGTAGCGCGTGTTTAATTTATCAAGACCGTTCAGACGACGTCTGGATTGTGAAAATCCAACGTGTGGTTAAGGAGTTATGAATTGTTCAATTATTATACGGACGGACTGTCACAGAGCTCTGTAAATAATGACCATTCATGTGATATAGCGCCCTCGTGTGACATGTACATGTCCTGGCAAGGCTGCGTGGACTTTGAACCTTATAAACAATGGAGCGGAACGGCCAGCTACGGTGAATCGGCAAAATACGCAGTTTAAATGCGGTAGCTGTGTACAGTGTCGGAGTATTAATTTTGGCCTACACTATCGTGCGTTGGCACACGATGAAAGTCAACAGACACATGCGCTTTGACGCCCAGTTTTGACCAGATGCAAAGATTAAAATGCTATAATATCTGTGCAAAAGTTTCGGCAGAATAACTTATCTATAGTCTGATGCAAAATTTACGTTAAAATATTACGCAGTTTTTGAGATATGAATTTTTCAAACTTTCAACTTCCGGTTTGAACCGGAAGTCAAGGTCAAACGGGGTCATGTTTTGTGTAGCATTTGTTGACCTTTTAACGACCAATCCGATGTTGTGTAGATTGAAAAAATCCAAGGTACGGTTCATGAGTTATGATTTTTTACAAATATTAAACTTTGATTTAATGTAATTCTATACCCGATGACGTCATCATGACATCATTGAGCTTGTGTCATCTTGATACTGAGGTTCAACTGTCTGGTGAGTTTCAACCTTCAGTTCAATTTGAATCTTGAGTTATGCTGTAGAAAAGCCAAAAACATGACTTTTTGAAGGAAATTGAACGAAGGCAAACTTCGACCCAGGGTAACGACCCGGAAGTTAAGGTCATACGATTTTGACGTTAACTTTTCAAATGATGCCCCAGTCTTCATCTATCCGATGCCCAATTATGAGCATCATAGCTTTCAAATTCACGAAGATACAGCAACTTGAAAATGGTCATTTTTCAACTTTAAAAACCTTGTAATTCGACACCTGATGACGTCATTATGACGTCATGACAACTGTGCCGTCCTCATATTAAGGTTCAATTGTCTGATGAGTTTCAAGGTTCAATTCAGTTTCAATCTTGAGTTATGCTGTAGAGAAGAGTTCGCTGGAAGAAGAAGATGGAGAAGAAAAAAAAAACTAGACATTGAATTTTTGTTTGCTACAAAAACACGGTGTTCGTGATCGATGATGTCATCAAATTATGATTGAACAATATTTCATTTTATCAATCTGATTTGTGCCCTCTGTAATGCCGTGTAGTTGATAAAAAACCAATGTGTGGTTCAGGAGTTATGATTATTTCAAATATTGAATTTGATCATCCGGTTTGAACCAGAAGTCAATATCAAATTGGGTCGCATTCTGTGTGTCATTTCTTAAGTTGATAAATACTTTGCCAATGATGTAAAGATTGCAAAAAACCAAAGTGTGCCTTAGAAGTTATGATTTTTTGAAACATTGTTTTTTAACTTCCGGTTTGAACCGGAAGTCAGTGTTAAATGAGGTCACACTGTGTATCGTTTGTTAAGTCTAAAGAGCTCTTTCTGATGTTGTTTACTTGATAAAAATACAATGAGTGGTTGAGGAGTTATAATTTCTTTAATTATTAAATTCATCTTCCGGTATGAACCGGAAGTCAAGGTCAAATGGTATAACATTTTGTGTATCGTTTCTTCACTTGTTACCTACCTCACAAATGATGCATAGATTGTAAAAAACCAATGTGTGGTTCGATCAGAAGTTATGATTTTTTGAAACATGAAACATCAACTTCCGGTTTGAACAGGAAGTTAAGGTCAAACGGGTCATATTTTGTGTAGCGCGTGTTTAATTTATCAAGACCGTTCAGACGACGTTTGGATTGTGAAAATCCAACGTGTGGTTAAGGAGTTATGAATTTTTCAATTATTATACGGACTGTCACAGAGCTCTGTAAATAATGACCATTCATGTGATATAGCGCCCTCATGCGACATGTACATGTACTGGCGAGGCTGCGTGGACTTTGAACCTTATGAACAATGGAGCGGAACGGCCAGCTACAGTGAATCGGCAAAATACGCAGTTTAAATGCGGCGGCTATATACAGTGTTTATGTTGGCCTACACTATCGTGCGTTGTCACACGATGAAAGTCAACAGACACATGCGCTTTGACGCCCAGTTTTGACCAGATGCAAAGATTAAAATGATATAATCTCTGTGCAAAAGTTTCGGCAGAATAACTCATCTATAACCTGCTGCAAAATTTATGTTAAAATATTACGTCGTTTATGAGATATGAATTTTTCAAATTTTCAACTTCCGGTTTGAACCGGAAGTCAAGGTCAAATGGGGTCACGTTATGTGCAGCGATTGTTGAACTTTTCACGACCTATCCGATGATGTGTAGATTGAACAAATCCAACATGCGGTTCATGAGTTATGATTTTTTACAAATATTAAACTTTGATTTAATGTAATTCAATACCCGATAACGTCATCATGACATCATTAAGCTTGTGTCGTCTTGACACTGAGGTTCAACTGTCTGATGAGTTTCAACCTTCAGTTCAATTTGAATCTTGAGTTATGCTGTAGAAAAGCCAAAAACATGACTTTTTGAAGGAAAATCAACGAAGGCAAACTTCGACCCACGGTAACGACCGGAAGTTAAGGTCATACGATTTTGACGTTAACTTTTCAAATGATGCCCCAGTCTTCATCTATCCGATGCCCAATTATGAGCATCATAGCTTTCAAATTCACGAAGATACAGCAACTTGAAAATGGTCATTTTCAATTTTAAAAACCTTGTAATTCGACACCTGATGACGTCATCATGACGTCATGATAACTGTGCCGTCCTCATATCAAGGTTCAATTGTCTGATGAGTTTCAAGGTTCAATTCAGTTTCAATCTTGAGTTATGCTGTAGAGAAGAGTTCTCCGGAAGAAGATGGAGAAGAAAAAAACTAGACCTAGAATTTTTGTTTATTACAAAAATACGGTGTTCGGTGGTACGTTACATGATGACGTAGTTCAAAAAACATTGAACATAAAAAGATGAATTTTTATACAATGTGTTGTTTTTTATAGTTAAACTTGTACCACACTTTGTAACAACTCCCGTTTCTTGACAAATGTTTATGTTTGTGTTACATTGGCATCAGGTTTTTTGGTTTTATTTTGCACCTCAAAGCCCTTTAAATATTTGGCCCATCTGGCACGAGATATTGTTCATACAGATTTTGCAATGCCAGTTGTATTATATTATTTCAATTAATTATTTGTATTTTCCTGTTTAACCGGAAGTCAAGGTTAAATGGTTAAGTTGAATATTGTGTATGTCGTTTCTTAAGTTTCTTAAGTTATTACTATCAATAAATACAAATTCAAATGTGTTGTTGAGAAATTATTTTTCTTGTGTACCGCGTGTTTAATTTATCAATACCGTTCAGACGACGTATGGATTGTAACAATCCATTGTGTGGTTAAGGAGTTATGAATTTTTCAAATATTACACGGACTACCATTATTTGGATGTGCAATATACAATGAATATAATGAAATAGCGAGCGACGCCAAAAGTATTCCTATAGGTGGCTTTACAGTTTCAATCAAAGATCGTATAGCGCCGTAGGCGGTAACGATCTTTGGTTTCAATACAGACATGTTAACTTAAACTACGCGCGCAATGTACATGTGGCTGTATGGACGTGTAGCGAGACCTTGACTACACGTGCTCGTACACGTGCGTGGCTGGTACAGGTTTGACATACATTGTATTTACGTGTAGGCCTACACTACCGTGCGTTGTCGTACAAGGTCGTTCAACAGACACTTGCGCTTTGACGCCCAGTTTTGACCAGATGCAAAGATGAAAATGCTATAATCTCTGTGCAAAAGTTTCGGCAGAATAACTCATCTATAACCTGATGCAAAATGCATGTTAAAATATGACGTAGTTTTTGAGATATGAATTTCGTAAAATTTTCAACTTCCGGTTTGAACCGGAAGTCAAGGTCAAATGGTGTAATGTTGTGTGTAGCATTTGTTGACCTTTTAACGAACAATCCGATGATGTGTAGATTGTAAAAATCCGACATGTGGTTCATGAGTTATGATTTTTTACAAATATTAAACATTGATTTAATGTAATTCAATACCCGATGACGTCATCATGACATCATCATGTTTGTGGCGTCTTGATGATATTGTTCACATCTCTTATGAGTTTCAATGTTCAAATCAATCTCAATCTTGAGTTATGCTGTAGAAAAGCCTAAAACATGACTTTTTGAAGGAAAATCAACGAAGGCAAACTTCGACCCAGGGTAACGACCCGGAAGTTAAGGTCATACGATTTTGACGTTAACTTTTCAAATGTTGTCCAAGTCTTTATCTATTTGATGCCTCAGTATGAACATCATAGCTTTTATATTCGTCGAGATACAGCAACAAGCAAATGGTCATTTTTCAACATTAAAAACCTTGTCATGACGTCATCAATGTCGTCATCATTCCAAAAAAGTGGCGGTTTCATCTACTCACTATTGCCTATGTACACAGTAAGTTTTAAGTTTGTACAAGCTTTACTTTTGTTTAAAATTGCTGGAGAAGGTTCAGAGGGAAAGAAGAACGCGAGGAAAAAACTAGACCTAGAATTTTTGTTTATTACAAAAATACGGTGTTCGGTGGTACGTTACATGATGACGTAGTTCAAAAAACATTGAACATAAAAAGATGAATTTGTATACAATGTGTTGTTTTTTATAGTTAAACTTGTACCACACTTTGTAACAACTCCCGTTTCTTGAGAAATGTTTATGTTTGTGTTACATTGGCATCAGGTTTTTTGGTTTTATTTTGCACCTCAAAGCCCTTTAAAAATTTCGCCCATCTGGCACGGGATATTGTACATACAGATTTTGCAATGCCAGTTGTATTATTTTATTTCAACTAATTATTTGTATATACCTGTTTAACCGGAAGTCAAGGTTAAATGGTTAAGTTGAATATTGTGTATGTCGTTTCTTACGTTTCTTAAGTTATTACTATCAATAAATACAAATTCAAATGTGTTGTTGAGAAATTATTTTTCTTGTGTACCGCGTGTTTAATTTATCAATACCGTTCAGACGACGTATGGATTGTAACAATCCATTGTGTGTTTAAGGAGTTATGAATTTTTCAAATATTACACGGACTACCATTATTTGGATGTGCAATATACAATGAATACAATGAAATAGCGAGCGACGCCAAAATTATTCCTATAGGTGGCTTTACAGTTTCAATCAAAGATCGTATAGCGCCGTAGGCGGTAACGATCTTTGGTTTCAATACAGACATGTTAACTTAAACTACGCGCGCAATGTACATGTGGCTGTATGGACGTGTAGCGAGACCTTGACTACACGTGCTCGAACACGTGCGTGGCTGGTACAGGTTTGACATATATTGTATTTACGTGTAGGCCTACACTACCGTGCGTTGTCGTACAAGGTCGTTCAACAGACACTTGCGCTTTGACTCCCAGTTTTGACCAGATGCAAAGATTAAAATGCTATAATCTCTGTGCAAAAGTTTCGGCAGAATAACTCATCTATAACCTGATTCAAAATTCATGTTAAAATATGACGTAGTTTTTGAGATATGAATTTTGTGAAATTTTCAACTTCCGGTTTGAACCGGAAGTCAAGGTCAATTGGGGTCATGTTGTGTGTAGCATTTGTTAACCTTTTAACGACCAATCCGATGATGTGTAGATTGTAAATATCCGACATGTGGTTCATGAGTTATGATTTTGTTACAAATATTAAACATTGATTGAATGTAATTCAATACCCGATGACGTCATCATGACATAATCATGTTTGTGGCGTCTTGATGATATTGTTCACATCTCTTATGAGTTTCAATGTTCAAATCAATCTCAATCTTGAGTTATGACAAAAACTTGATTTTTTTGACGAAAAAACACAAAGGCAGACTTTGACCTTCCGTTAAGACCGGAAGTGAAGGTCATGCGATTTTTGCGTTAACTTTTCAAATGTTGCCTCAATCTTGATGTATCAGATGCCCAATTATGAATTGCATAGCTGTCAAATTCACGAAGATACAG
Organism: Pisaster brevispinus; assembly: GCA_023634235.1. Taxonomy (NCBI): domain Eukaryota; kingdom Metazoa; phylum Echinodermata; class Asteroidea; order Forcipulatida; family Asteriidae; genus Pisaster; species Pisaster brevispinus. The sequence goes on from JAMKCF010000004.1 coordinate 26,262,138, forward strand.
CAATTAGAAAATGGTCATTTTTCAACATTAAAAACCTTGTCATGACGTCATCAATGTCGTCATCATTCCAACAAAGTGGCGGTTTCATCTACTCACTATTGCCTATGTACACAGTAAGTTTTAAGTTTGTACAAGCTTTACTTTTGTTTAAAATTGCTGGAGAAGGTTCGGAGGGAAAGAAGAACACGAGGAAAAAAAAAAAAAAAAAAAAAAAAAAAAAACATAACAATAACAATAGTTGTTCGGCTGTTAGCCGAACACCTAAAAAAAAAAACATAACAGTAACAATAGTTGTTCGGCTGTTAGCCGAACACCTAAAAAAACAGAACAAAAAGAATAGGTGTTCGTGCAAATTGCACGAACACCTAAAAAAACAGAACAATAATAACAGGTGTTCGTGCACATATTGCACGAACACCTAATAATAATAATAAACCATTCTTATATAGCGCATATCACCGTGAGGTCCCTATGCGCTGTAAAGGGAAATCAACAATTGTACAAAGTAAACAGATATGTTTTCATCCAGGTTTTGAATTGTTCTGATGTCTCAGCTTGTTTAACAACCTTTGGAAGACTGTTCCATAACTGAACTGCTGCATATTGGAAAGAGCGGGAACCATACGACTTGGTTTTATAACTGGAGGAGTCAAAAGGGATTTATGCGAAGATCGCAGATTTCTAGTAGTTTTGTACTCCTGAACTAAACTTTGAAGATAAACAGGGGCAGTGCCATGGATACACTGATAAGTCAGAACCAAAATTTTGAAATCTATTCTAGCCCGTATTGGTAGCCAATGTAAATCCTTCAGAATGGGTGTTATGGATTCCCGAGTGCGAGTTCTGGTGACAAGTCTAGCAGCGGAATTTTATAAACGCTACAATCTAGCAATTTGAGTGTCAGGTAGTCCGTAGAGTAGACTAAAGGCTGCTGGAACTTAGCATTTCACTGGTCTTTCCCTGGTAACCAGTAAACAAATCTCTCCAAGTGCTCCTGCTAGCTAGCTCATAAAACCACTGTCTGCACAGACAAGTTTCTTTGGCTAGTTTAAAGGTTTTACGGGTTCAAACGCGCCCCTTCCTCCACCCGTATACTGAAATTTAAACAAGAAAAAAGAAAAGAAAAAAACAAAAAAACAAAAAAGAAAAAGAACAAAACTTTCGTAAATAAAATTGTCAAAATGAACAAAAGTGTGTCTTTCTTCTAAAGATTCGTCGGGATCAACATTTCAAGCAATTCCTAAAGCTCAAAAGACTTTTATATGTTTTCTCAGGTGTTTCTGCATGGACGTATTCGTTTCCAAACTGAGGCTGGTGTGACAACTGCCTAAAGCTATTTGGTTCAGTTAAAATACTTTTTCATGTGCTCTTTTAGCAACATTGTCCATATATATAGGGATCGTCTCAAAAGATTGCTATAAGCGAGCATTAAACTGGTCCTCCTAAACTATCAGTAGGCCTATCTCGCAACAAACGGTTACCCCAACATCTAGAATTCCATGGACACTTGACATTGGAGTTATTTAATTCTAAAATGGTTCGTGTTGATTTTGTTTCAAGCTTATTGCATGTCCAAATCAAGCAGCACTTCATTTGATTTTAGGGACCGTTGCAAGAGTTTGTGGACACATTCCAAAGACTGTTGAAACTAGCAATTCACTGGTGCTTCCCAAGCTATGGGAATCTAACAGTGGTACATTACAGCTATTATTCTATATGCAGTGAGAATTACGTAATGTTAAAATGAATGGCTTTGATTGTCATGGTTATGCAGCTTTCAATCCATGGAATCCCTAATCTGTCCGGTACTTCGCCAAGCAAACATCAAAATTAAAACTAAGGAACTTCCAGCACACTGCACTCCATAGAGGTCTCCTAACACAATGGCCTCCTAGCCAAGGAGGCACCCCACTGCCACATATCGGGCATGGTATATAATCTATTGAAGACCAAAACCATCCAACAAGCAAACCGATGGTTAAGCTAGCTGGTATAGGCCCTATTCGTCACCTATTTGTGAAAGTAGTGGCTTGTACTTAATTAGTCCCAAAGCTCCCCCGTAACAAAAAGTGGTGTCCGCTTTACATTGTTATACGCGCTAGAACGAATTTACACAGATCAGTCCGTTGGCAAACCCCTCTAGTCCTTAATGCCGTAAAACAAATCCTTAACAACGATCGTGATATTAAAAAATACCACTGTTGTGTCATAAGCAATCCAATAATTAACACATCTTGTCTACTTATTAATGATTGCATTCTTTTACAATTCATCGTGCACTAAATTATCTGTCAATCAATCGGCCCAATAGGCCCATCTAATTTCGGTAGAGACAAATCCAAACGCTTAAGTTCCAGTCCAAACAGTCTTTTCAACACCTAGTTGTGGGGAATGTGTTGCTCCATAATTCTCTTTCTTTTCCTTTGTTGTGACTCAGTTTAAACAAAGAAAAACTATGTGCCCGTGTTCCATTAGGCCTATGTCAAAATCCCCACCAGAGCCGGAACTACGGTAACACTAAGGGGGCACAAGAGGGTGGACCACTTTTCTAGGGGAAACTTCTGGCAAAATTAAAACTGTAGTTCCGGTTTGCTTTTTTGTTTTACCAAGCCCCCTTTTCAGCACTCTTGTTATGTTATTTACTATTATAAGATATTTGACGTAAAAAAAAGTGTCCGAATGTGAATAGAAAAAAAAAGTAAAAAAACCCATCGCATTTAGCACAGTGCAGCTTTTGAAACGTAATTTTTAGAACTCTCAAATTTGTTTATGTCAAGAGTCCATGTTTCAAGTGGGAGATGGCATCAACGGGGCTGTGGGCACGTGGGGGCACATCACCCATGCCCTCTCAATTACTGGTCCCCCATCAACAGCGTTTGTACCCACCCGTCATGGACACTTGAAAATAACATGGATTTTCGGAGCGCCCTCTGTTGCCAACGAGAATAAAAATAAACCGCACATGCTGGAATTTTACAAAAAGACGAACTGCACTGTCAGCAAAGAGGGATTTCAAAGCTGTCGAGGTAAGCTAACTATAAACTGTTGAAAGAAAAGTGTATTACTAAATGGAAATATACATGCATGCTTGTTGATAATGTACAACTGGTTTAACTGGAGCTATTTTAGTGTCATTCAGGACCCACTGTGAATCTGTAGTCACACGGTACAGACAACGTGTACTCATTCAGTGCACAGTGTACATAACCATAATATTTAACACTGTATAACTGCCTGGCCCTGGTAGGACTTCAGGAGTGTCCGTTGCAATCAACTGCGCTGACATCCTGAGTATAAAACCGATTCTCCACAATGCAAACAAAATCTCAACCAAGCTGGAGTTTCATTCATAATCCCAGAACACTTTGGATGGGTAAACATAACGAATATCCCATGGGTGACATTATTCCAGAAAATAAATTGCAGATCCAAGCTTCCATTTTAAAGTAAACATCGTGTACCAGTTTACATGTGAGCACGTGAATTTGCCATGTTAGTTGAGTGTCTTATATTTGCTGTTCTGTTGTTCACACCTTGGTGCTTTGCATAGACATTTGAATAACTATGAAAATGTTTGTATTGAACTTTGACCTCTGTTGAACAGAGCTGTACGCCAAGGTACATTCGTGCAAGGAATCTGCATACATTATATGCCGTATGAGACTCCTACTGGTGTTGTGTACAACCCATATACTGGGCATAGATGTTAGTGTTGCAACTATTTTGGAGGAAACTGATAAAAATAACCGAAACTTTGTAAATTCGATCCTTGTTGAAGAAATCAAATCACTTGAAGGTTTTCATGTTGCAACTTTTTTTCAAGGAAAAAAGATTCTCTGTGCAAATTGGGTCCTTGTTGAATGAGAAATCAAATAACTTGAAATTTAATTAAAAGTAAAGATGACAGTCCCGGGATTCACTCGGTCACTAAAATAAGTTTTTTTTAACCCAATGCCTTTTATACATTGTCTCCCAGTTTAGTCGTGAATCGTGATAATATCTTATTGTTAGTTCCATTATTTTAAGTATATAAATATAAATATATTATATCAAGTAAAACTTGAAAACTTTCTTTAGTTACAAGTGTCCTGTAGTGTGATTAAAATTGAGCGTGCTGCTTAAAGCTTTGTTGATCAAACCATGAAAGGAAAAGGCGATATTATTTTGTTTTAATAACCCACTCCAATTCGAATTTTTAAAATTTCAATTGTGATAAATACGAATCTGATCATATTCCAGATATTAGCAAACTATTGTTGCTTTTGGTGTTCTGTCACTATTATACGAATGTGGATCACAATCCATGGGCACGTAGAGAAACTATACTAGTGACATCGTGTTTACAAAAGTACCACAAGGCAAGGACTTCCTGCATGCACACTTTGTACACAAATTTAAATGGAAGTGTAAGACAAGGTAAGATTTTCATCCTCTTTTAAATTAATAACATATTGACTGTCATAAATATATTTTCTCTTTTGCTGTTTTTATGATGAAGTGAAATGTGAATGCCTCGTTGGTTCCAGTTGGAACAGTGGAATCATTGACGGTGTCAATCACTCAATCTTGCACTGTGTTCAGATGGTTTGGCTCCACGAATTTTTACTTTCCACTCCAGCCTTTCTTGCCCTCTTCGGTGCTCCAGGTAAAAGGTGATGTTAGCAATAGTGTCATTTCCCCCATCTTGTCGTTGGCCTATACCCTGTCCGTTTCCCAGTTACTGATGGTGTGCCTGAAAGGTTTATAACTATAAGACATCTAAAATGAAGACCGGAACTACAGTTTGCAATTTTAACACCATTACAAGTCAAGGGTGCGCATTGTACAGGAATTGTATTGCATTAATGTCCTGTTAATTGAGTTGTCCCCAGAAATGAAAAGAGTAACGATGTTTACTCATCACTATGTCTAAATAATTGTATTGAAGAATTTCTTTACAGACTGTGTGTTCAATTCAAAACCATTCCAGATTGTTGGAATGTTTATTTGCATTTCCCTGTAGTGGGTGTCTGATCGTAGCTTAGATCTGTCAAATCATTGCAGACAAAATTTTTCCAGTGATATTAACTATTGTATCATTCCTTAATTTTGTTAATCAGAGTTGGGAAAAGAGATCTGTCAAAAAACAATAACAAAATCACTTGCCATTTACATGGTTGTTTTTATGTTTATAAATGTCATACATGGATCGCCTGACAGTTTTAAAAAGCGAGTCATAGTAGATATTGGATGAAATGGAATCTTCGAAGAAAACTACCCCTGGTTCGAAGAGAACCAACTCGTTCTTCCCGGTGAGAAGCGGGAACTCGCTGCTTGAATTCATGGACAAGGATGGACCGTCCTGCTTTATCCTGGCTGCTCTGTTGACAGCAGATCTGCTGCTGTCGCTCTTCGGTTGTGAATTTCTAGTAGGTTTCCATGCCGCTCTAGGCGGGCGACTGGCTCCTGCGGCTCGTGAAGAGACAATATCAGGCACGCTCTGCGACCGCTTGCGGAAGAGTATAACGTCGTTGGTGCCACCTCTCGTAGATTTGATGATCTTGAGGTTGGTATCTGGTGGTTCTACTGGTGAGGGGTGTACGGTTGGGAAGTTGGGCACCGTGGTGGGTCTTAAGTGTTCAGTTGATGACGACCGGTCGAGCCTCCTACGGGCTGCAGACATGGAGCTGAGTGAGGAGGCGATATTCCTTCGCGATGCCTCCATGAAGGATGTATGTGGCATCTCATCGGTGAGCCCAATCGTCTGGTTATCATGGGGACTAATGTGAGTTTCAGATAAGTCCTTTGTAAATTGGGTGCTATCTACTTCTTGTTTCCCGCCGTTTCTTATCTCAGGTAGTACAGGGTTCATTTCAAAGCTCGACTCAAATTGAAGTATTTTGTGACTGCTTTTCTTTCTTGAAGGACTGTTTCCGTCCTCTACATTTTGCTTTAATCGTTCAGTGTCAACACTAGCTCCGGATTTAACGGTATTTGAGTTACGTGGTGAAATACTTGTTAGTTTTCGTGGCGTGTGTTGGTCAAACATGTCCATTTTAGACGGCGCACTGGATGACCCAGCATCGTGGGATTCGGAGGGTAAACTTTCGGTATATTTTCTGCGGTCGTCCTCGACACAGGGAGGATTCGTTTTGTCCACGGAACGCTTTTCGGGAGAGCTTAGGGGCTTGTTGGTCACTGTCACAATAGTCGAATATTGAGACGTTTTTGGTTTCCTTCCACGTGCAAGGCTTCGGCGTTCAGATACCATGGGCTGTCCTGACTCTCTCCAACCAATGCTGGTTTCACTTCGGCGTCCCATTCGCGGCGTATCCCTGACGGTTCGACTCGCTGTCTTCACGAGCCTCTTCTGCATCGCAGAGGACCGATTTGAGGAGTTCATTCTGTCTTGATCAGGTTCTTCATCTCTAAAAGTCACTCCCTGTATCCCATTGGACAGGATGTTGTCCGAATCGGCGTGGAAGCTGCTGTGAAGGGATTGCATTGTTGACAACAGACATCCGCTAATCACGCAAACCCGGGACTGTGACGCTCCTTACCCGAATTGAAACAACCAAACGTGTGTCCGTACTCTTTTAGTTCCAATAAAGGAGTCCTCGTTCGCCTATGAATAATATGATGAGTGAGTGTGATGTTTTTCCTTTCGAGGTTCAATCTTTCACACTAGCAGATCCTAAACTGTACACAGACCCTCCTACGTTTACTATGATGACAAGTTCATCTTCATGTTGAAGAGCTGTGATTTGTGTGGCTTCAGCTGGCCTTTGTATATTAACAACACTGTTGGTCTTCCTCGATATGTATTATAATCCATCCATATAGCTCTTGTGGTGCAACTGAAGTACAGAGAACTGGTAAGTCATCATGATCTATGGTCTCAGCGGAGAGGAGAATTTCAGCTACCGATTGAAGCAACGGTTGTCTCAGATCTCACGACGTGAATCTGTTTTCAGAGCTGTATGAACCATCTGACAAACCCCAGATTGTTTTTCCTTGATTAGAAATCCCAAGTGAATTTCTTCGTCACCTTAAGGAAGTAAGCTGTGCGTGTTGTAAACCTACAATGGCGTGGTGCTGTTACTAAGGATAACACAATGTAAAGTCGTGTCTTTCATCTTCTCGCAATCTCGGTTTAAATCCCTGCCGTCAATATTGACTTAGAGCCCCAGCAAGTCTGGCCGTAAAACACGGTCCGAGCCGATGGGGGCTGGGGGCAAACACACGTCCACAAAAGAAACCATTTGCTTTCTTTACACCATGTTTGGTAATAATAATAAGGTTTGCTTTGTTGTACGTAAGGACAAATAAGGATGGGTTTCATTTTGAAACGGTAACCCTGTTTAAAGTTGAACGCAGACAAAGAAGTTTATTTTATACTCTTTTCTGAGATTTTGATGAGCAAGCTTCCGAGTATTTATATAAAAGTGTTTTTAAAAAGCGAATAATAGGAGAGTACTCTTTTGTTTTGCCAAGCCGTCTCAGTAAAGCTTTCTTGTTGTATACATTTTCCAATGGCATATTTTCACCAGTGAAAATACAATCAGCATTATCGGATCAAGCAGTCTGCTTGTAGGCCCGTAAAATAAAAGTATATGTATATAAATAACTATTTTGGGTTGAACAAAGAAACGTTGATTTCATTAGTAAAATAAATATTATAATATTACTGAAATCGGATAGCCTTTACAACCTCCTATTTAGTTCATCATTTGCTATTTGCCATTATCAGTCCTGGTGCTGCAAATCAAAAGTATCTATTCCTATCAGAGACTTGTCCCAAAATACCAAACATGGCCGTCATTAGAAGGAACAGTGTGATCGAGCAAGACATTGCAAAAATGCCCTCGCACCGTTGCAGTAGACAACTATCCAAAATGTTCCTTTTTATGAACGGAATGGGCTTGTGAATACTTTCTCACTGGCCAGCATTTTGCAACACATAGAATGCCGTATCGTGATTGCCAATAAAAATGCAGCTGCAATAAAGTTGGAGTTTGTTGGACTCTAGCATAAACGAATGCGGAACAAACAAAGTAGTTGTAAACACCATTTAAAGCATTCAGAGTAAAGTGGTCGTCCAAATGTTGTCGGATCTTCGTGACAGTCTTAAAATGGCCTTTGTAAATAGTTGTTGAGGTAAATTGGTCGACTTGTCCAACCCATACGCTCTGTCAACAATGATCGGTAAATAGCCCGACGGCATTGCCAACAATCATATCATCAAAAGCTAAGAAATAGCACTGCCATTCATGGTTCACTTAATGCCTTCCTTTTTGTTGGTCTGTAGACGGAGTCAGGACTGAAACCGATGAAGTCGGAAAGCAAATCTTTTTGTAGATAAATTAAACTATTTCAATAAGAGAAGCTCATTTATTAAACAAAAACGGGTGTAGGAAGTTTGCAAAATCTGAAGTTCAGCAGAGTGTGACCGGCACACGTTGGTTCCGCTCATAAAGCGTTTCTTTACCCAGGCACTTGCGTAGCAACCATCACATTGCTGTGGCTGCTTGCCGACAGTCGGGGGCTAGGTGAACGACTTCTCGGTCTCTCTGCAACCGCGCTGCTACTACAGGCATGTAAACGAAAGCAGTATGAACCACAATGGAAGAAAAGGTCCATTGCATCTTCAATTTCTGTCATAAACAGATTTTTACCATCGAAGTCCTGGCTTAACAGTTAGAAGTCTTCCCACATAATTGAGGTATGTATTTTATTTGAAATATATTAATTTTTGATATTGTCTGCAGCCTGCAAATTGTTGTACATATAACCTTTCCCAGTACTCTTTCATTGTGTTCAATATCCAATACTTTATATTCAGTACTATGTTTCAACTCAGTCAATCAATACATGTAGGCCTACTTGAATAAATTAAGAATAGAAGTTGATTAAATGGTGGGGTCTCCAAAAAGCAGGGCTTAAAGGTGTAAATTGTCACGTAACGAAATTGTCACGTACCGAACTTTTAAAATGATTGTATCTTCTACACACTGAATGAATATATAGTTCAGTTGCACAAACAAGGACTAACGCCATAAAAACCAGGGCCCAATTTCATAGTGCTGCTTATCGGTAAAGCACATTTTCGTGCTAACTATAACAGAACATTTTACTTAAGCGTAAGCGTAAGCGTAAGCGTATTTCACATTATTAGGCAGCCATCTTGTGCGTTCACCATGGATTTTGCATTGTCACATCATTCATTTTCTTACTGGGCCGAATTTTATATTGCCTGTAGGCACACAAACTTGCTAAGCACAGACAAATCTTGCTTAGTAGAAACAGTTTACCAACTATCCATAAAGTTTACATTGTTGCCACTGGTACCCCGCTCATTTCTTGCTAAGTAAAGGAATTTGCTAGCAGATTTTCCGCACTGTCACTTTGACAATGAAGCGGGACACCAGCCATGTGAAAAATTCCCCATGATCAATTTTTTAAGAGATTGTTAAACGAGAAACTAACAGTATTTTTTAACTGGCCTACCTATAATAGAGTGCTTACAAAGTCGGTGTTAAGGGTCAACAAAAATTATCACTTTCTGCAACCAAATGGCGGTGGAAAATTTTTACGGCATTATTTATGTAATATAAGTCGCATATTATTTTCTCAAAATGCATTCATACCGAAATAGTTCATAACCTCGGGCATGAATTTGACCCAGAAATTGTGAGGTCAGACGCACACAAACCCGGATGTCATGCCACATGTGGCGGCTCTAAATCTCTAATGACGATATTATTTAGTTTTGGGGGCGGGGGGGGGGGGGAGGAATTGTCTTATTTTTTCAATTAGGCCTAGTTTTCATTATTTTTCTTAATTATTTACTCTCTTTTTATTTGTATATTAATTTCTTCCTTTTGTTCTAAAAACTGCTTGCATTAGGTCGCCATACAAATACTGTTATACGCTTATTTTTATTATAGGCCTACGTAATAATGTTTTCATTCTCTATTAGAGATAAATATATTGTAGAAAGTACTCAAATTTTAAATCCAGAACATATTCCGGCCTCAAACTGTGAAAACTGTTTCCCCTTAATTCAAAATTAAATTGCAACCTAAGCCGAGGCTTGAAGAAGGGAATTAGTCTGACTCCTTGAGTATGGTGAGAGCTTCAGTGTTCATTACGTGTTATTGCAAAATGGAACCTGTCAATAGACCATGCAAGTCTCGCGCGTATTCGAACGTTTTTGGGACCACTGTGGTCCCACGTACATTGCTTTAACGCGTTAAAGAAACAAACTCACGCGCTTTAACGGATCCCAATGTTCGAATGCGCGCGAGACTTGCACAGTCTATAATGTTCGGGCGGCAACAACATCTTCAACACAGGATAGCTGCGGTTATATAACTTAATTACACACTAATTGGTCCAACTAAAATTGTCCCACTGATTAGTAAGAGCGATTGACTTTAAAAGGTTGTGGATTCCGTCAACATTATCATGACTCCCGCCATTATGAACTGCTCTGAATAAAACAGATTACCGCCTGATCGATCGCTTTGATCGAAACCAAGGCGACAGTCCATTGTGCGATCTCCACATCGCACCACAGATAGATTATTTCTTTTGTTGGATCAATCCTATACTATCGCTGTGTGGATAAACTAGCCACTGCTGTAGTGGGTATTACAGGGTTTAGAGAGAAAACAGTCAAAGTCACCGCTTGTGATAGTTTGGGATACAACCGCATGTTGACTAACTTGCTAATTGGTTTACCCTTCTACTACAAGATGAGTGCTAAAGCAAGGCCCAAGTGTCTATTTTGATCGCCTTGTCCTATTTTTTTACCCACAGTCTCGGACCAAATGACTCTGCTGTATAATGAAAATGAAGTTCCAAACGGTGAGTATACAACTAATTGTACAATCATTTACCATAACTTATTTATTTGCCATGTTTATTAATGAAAAAGGGGAGATAGCTGTTGCAAACTACCTACCAACCTATAAAAAAAACACACATTCTAATTCTAATTCTAAATGTGACCCATGATATGAATTGTCAAAACTGACGTGTCTACAATTAATCCTGAGAAAGACGAATCTTGGGTCGAAACATCAGACCACTAAGGCCGTTCTCATTTGTATTTAATCTTCTCATAACCAGCTCCACCAAATTTGATATTTCGGCGCCAGGAGTGTCATTTATGACAGACATGGCACCTTGTAAATGTACACTATTATTATTATATACACTGCAAAAACTGGAGTGTTGACATTGACACCATAGGTGTTATCACATTAGGTACAGAACAAATAATTACAATTTACATCATAGGGTGTTAAAATAACACACCAATTTCTGCAAAAACATTACATTTTGGTTATGTTTTTAACACCCTAGAGTGTAAAATTTGATTCTCACTTGTAGCCACAAATTATTGTGTCATTTTTAACTTCCTAGTTTTTGCAGTGTACAGATCAATCCGAACTCTGACGATGACCTACGGTCTGAAAGCCTCAGAGATGTCAGTATCATGATTGTTTTCCCTATTTAGCTACTGATTTTAAAACCAAACTATTCTGTCCTTCAGCCTCGGTTTGAATACATTAACTTTAAATGTGGCAAATGTACAGCTGTTTAATGATGACAACCGCGAGAGTATCTTCTTGTAAATTAATCTCTGATATCAAACAGTTTGAACTTGGGCACATTTTTGTTACCGTTTGGAAACTGCTCCAACATATCAGTTTTGTATTTAGTTGAATCTCCCACATTCTTTTAATGCGTCTTATCAGTGTATTATATCCTTCAACAGCTGCCAAATGAGTAGTTACATTTGACCGACAGGTTCCAAGGTGTCAAGCAACATTTTCTAATTTTAAAAGGGAGCTAATTTTTTGGATATTTAATTAAGTATGAACTTAAACTTCAAGCTTTCACACTTGAACTAAAACCAAATGTTTTTTGTTGATCTTTGAACTTTACCAAAGGCCTGGAATTACACGCAGGGCACAAAGCCCTTGGCAAGTGGCCTTTGGAAAATGGCCTTGCCCTCTTAAAGATGAAATCCCAGGCCTAAAATTCCATGTCTTTAAAGAGGATTCTAAAAAAAATTAATTACAATTTCTTCTTGTGTGCCCAGTTAAAATGATCTCATCCAGCCAAGAATCGATCCGAAGCCTTCCAGAGCTGCCCTACTACTCCCGTAAGCCTGTCCAGATAAAGACCCCAAAGTCATGGGAGTTCCACTCCCATCAACAGAGAAGGGAGAACTGGCTGGACACAAACAGCATCTATGCCAAGAAGAAAAACACATCTGGGTGAGTTGCCTCAGGTTGTCATGCCCCAAAAAGCCCTACAGCCTCTCATCGATGGTTTTTGTCTGATTTTGAAGGATGTGTTCTTATTTCCTCAAGTCATTCACTTTTTGCCTGGGGCGAGGCAAACCTATGTCATCAAAGTCGGAATGTGTATGCTACCCTTAGAAAGGAACTATTATACTAGGATTCAGAGGGTTTCTAGCAAAATAAGTTGTGGAAAAATTTACTTTAGTTTGACAAGGCTTTTTTGTGTTTTTTTTCCCTTTCTCAAGATTACCAAGACCTGGGCATCGAGATCTTCTCACAAGAGAGGCAACCGACATAACCTTAAGAGAGGAGCAGGGATATATGAGAAACATCACAGGGTACCCTGTGGTTCCTCATATTAGTGGCAGCGCCAGTCATCGGAGAGGACGACCGATCCTCCGTCGACCAACAGCAAACACCATCAGTCATGAGTACCGCTGGGTTCACAATGGTCTCAACGGGAAGATGACCCTAACCAATAAAAGATACAGGCATGTCTTACCCCCACCGCTAAGCAATCACCAAGACTCTGACTCTCGCCTCCACTACTGTGAGGTGTTGGGCCAGCGAACTTGCTACCGGTGCGTAGAGGAGGCGAATCGACAGATGGCTGCTGAGTACCAACAGGAAGCCTTCCCAAGCCTGGAAGTGACTGCCGCTAGCTTGGTTGCTCCTAAACTTTCCAAAACCCTCACGTCATGCAGAGAAGCTCCAAGGAAAGTAGCAACTGCTCCACAATCTCAAATATCTATGAATCCCTTTGATACGGCATCTACCCCTCCACCTTACAGGATTTCTTCAGCTTTTACACAAAAACACCATCAGATCAGCATTTCCAAAGACAAGATGGTAAAATCCTTGAGTAAGACCCTGAAGAGGGACAACACCATGATGAAAGATACTAGTGGCAGTAGAAAGACACCAAGGTTACAAAGAACTAGGAGTAAACATTCCAACTCCTTACTGTCGATGCCAGTAATGAAAGCCAGGTAGTACAAGGGATGATTACATTCCTAGAGGAAGAGAAAAAATTTCATTCCTGAAAGTTTCGTACTACTTCAACCAAGGTGAAGTTCTGAAAAAAAGGGGCCAAATCTTTTCTCCAAGGAGAAATCAATATATAATATTCAAAATTTAATTCTTTTAAGTGTAAATACAGCACTATGCTTTTATTTGGCAATCAAAATTATGAATTTTATGTTGAATTATTTGTTTAATGAAAACAAATATATATGTACCACACCTGAACAGCAATCATTACATTTCAGTAAGGCCTCAAGGAGTTGCTTGTAACAAAAAGTCGCCCCGCCACAAAGTTGCCCCATACATTGTTGCCCACTGACACAGCTGCCCCCAACATAGTTTCCTACTGCTGATCTAAAAGCTGAGGAATAAGGTATGCGTTGGATTTTTTTGAGAAAAATGTGATAAAGTATTTCTAAAAAGTATCCTAATGTATTCCTGAGCTTGCAGGACAGCAGTGATGGGCTACTTCATTGGGGGGCGACTGTGTTGGAGGCAACTTTGTATGGGGAAGAAAATAGTCAAACAGTAAGGAAAAGTTGCTGGACGACTAGCATTGACTGAAAAGTGTTGCAAACAAACATAAGTTCTATCACTATCTGAAAAAAATACTCTAAAGTTTAGTTACTGTAAGTATTACATCAAGGATGAAGTACAATATTGGTTTACCCTTGCACCAATGTTTGATAAGCAATGAATACTGCAGAAGAAACAACAATCCACAGGCATACGACTCGGATGGGAATCGAACCCACGGCCTGCTCATTCGGCTAAGTTGCGTAAAGGTCCCCTATTTTGATGAGTATTTATATGTTTTATTTAGTATTTTGGCCAGTAGACCACTGAAGTGGTAAAATCCAAAGGAACATGCCTATTGTTACAAATATTCCTTTAATACATTAAATTTATAAAATGTTTACCTCAAATTTCTCCTTGAATATAAGCAAAAAACTGTTTGAATACAGATTTATTAGTAAATAATTAATTGGTGGGAAGGCTTAATGTTGCCAGTCCCCTCCCTAAGATAACTGTCAAAATGGAGAGCCATCATCACGCTTTGATTTACTTCAAGCACAATCTTAAAACTGGGTGACATTTCATAGAGAACAAGTGACAGGAAACACAATAAGCTAACAATTGTCTACCTTCATGTTAGCAGTCTTTTCCAATGGTGAAATATAATGTTTTTAGTACCTCAAACCACCCAAATGTGTTTTAACATGGGAATGGACACGCAGGCTTATACTCGAAATAATATAAGTTGATTAGTATTTTGAATTATTAAATTTCAGTCACAAAAATGGACGTAACGAGCAAGTAACTTTTTCAGAAACATAAAGGAAATTTTCAGGGTGATTAAAAAAAAGTTTTTAATGTCAAATGAATGAAATAATATTATTTAAGCCTGCATGTCCATTCACAACACTCTTTGCGTTGTTTCAGGTTAAAGATTTCAACCATTGGAAAAACTGCTAAGGTAGCAGGTGCAAAGTGATAGAATTGATTGTTTCCTTTCAAATGACGCAATTACTTTTGACCTCATCAAGGGTAATGATATGCATACATGTACATTTTACACGTCATTAAGAAAGAGTACTTTACTAAAATATACACACAAGTTTGTTTATGTTAAAAATATATATATATATATTTATGAATAACCATTTCATACATGCTTATTAATGATCAATTTGAAAGACACTATTTCACAGTTGATTGCTTAACTGTATTTTGAAGATTTATATTAGGCCACAATCACAATTAAACATTTTGCCAAATGTTTCAAATTTGAAGTTATAATTTGATTAAAGTCCACGAGGCAGTTTAAACAAGTTTATTTTCTGTTCACTTTAAGGTGATGTGTTTTTCATCTTGAATGGAATGTGACACCCTAATGCCATTCCACATCAACTCATCTGTGACCTCACCCCAAAAAGCTGCGGCCCCACCCATAAACCTTTTTCTACAGGTACTGTTAAAGCTAGAAAAATATAAAATTTCACAAATTGCACTTCATAGTGTGACGCAAAATTTTCATATCTGTTAATCTTACTTAACATCCAGTGAATGACAGACTGCCTAGATTTACATCGGAGTGACTTTGAACAGAATCTCATCTGTGGACCCACACAGCAATCTCCTTGACCAGTAGCCAAGACTGTTGGCTCTTGGTCACCTTTACCTGAACACACTTGACTGGGGAGGCAATCTTTTTGTCCAAATTCCTCTCATCGAATTGCCCTTTGTTAAACTCCCCTATGAATTGATAGTCTGTGCACCTCGGTGTGGAGTCCAGACTTATTGTCAACACCACTGGGCTTGCTTCGACCTTCCCTGCACGGAGGATATCCTCAGGGTAGGTGTCTGACCCAGTTACTATCACGACTCTGGACAGACGAACTGGCGTCTCGAAGACCAGGAGAAGGGTGTCGCCCATGATGGGTGTCTTCCCCCAGAAGTAGCCGGGTTTTGAGCTGTAGGCTAGTTGGGGTACGTACATGCTGAAGGCTTCCATGCTGCTGTACAACACAGCTGGTGGGTTGTCACTCTGGTAATTCTTGCCGCTGTTGGCCTCAAAGAATCGATCTACAAGCTCCTGCTCCTTGTTTCGGAGGGAGGATTGCACCCCAACATGCTGGAAAATAGACGGGGCATGTCTGAACAGCCCCTCTTGAGCATTTAAAAGATTGTAATACTTTTGCAAGAAGTCTACTGGCTGTTCCTCATAGAAAAACAGCATGAATTGGGCTAAACGCAGCAGGTCGCTGGACCGCACAAGCTTCCCAATAAAGCCCAGCTCCGAAAACTCCAGCGTTTTCCACTGCTTATGCTTATTAGTTTCCAGAAACCCTCGGATGGATTGGACAAAGTCTGGTGACGAGACAACATCGTCCTCTAGCTGAAGGTAATATTCCGAGAGATCATGGCAATAGCTGAACAAAAAAGCATAATCCACAACTTGTTTTGCCCTCCACGTAACGCGATCCTCCGAATCGCCAAAATTCTGTTTGAGATTGCTCAAGGGTGGATAGAAAGATCGCGGCGCGGCAATCATTTGCATGAATCCGTTGGAGAAGTATTTGCGGTAAGAAGACTCCAAGTCTGTCTTCAGGAGTGTGTTGAGCTCGTCATCAAAGTTGGCAGCAAATATCACCACGGTGATGACAGAACGCTCCTCTGGGGTAGAGTTTTCAATGAGCGAGTCCAGAGTCTGTTGAAGATAGTCCTTTTGATCACGCTTGACAGTTGGTATAGCTATCGTTAGAAAGTCTGCAAAAAAGACAACACATCAACTTTAACATCCCAAGATCTCACATATGATATTGGCTCCAAACCTTTATTACAGGCTGATAATTCCTTTATCATGGTTTAATATTTTACCTTATCCCCCCAGTCCAAATTTTGAAACTGTTTACTGCAAAATAATAGTTTACAAACGGTTAATTTTGTTAGTCATTGTTCCTTGAAACTGTCGGAAAAAACATTTTTTTTAGGTTTAAAAACCAACAGTACAATGTGAACTTGAGAAACATGGAATACTGTTAACCCATGAGATGACCTCAACTTGTCAGAGTTGGACTTTGAATTTGTCAACTGGGCACAATTTCATTGAGCTGCTTAAGCACAAAAAGTAACCAAGCACGAAATAACATTGCTTACCAGAATAAAGTTACCAGCTAAAATACCATGTAACGTACTGTACTTTATGTGACCGGTTTCCTGCATTTGTTCTGCTTAGCAGGAAAATGTCAAGCAAAAATGTCTATTGAAGCAGCTCTATGAAATTGGGCCGTGCTGTGGCTGTGTGTGTTTTGACGTAGGCCACTTACGCTGCTGTTGATACAGCTTTGATCCTTACCTTTAGTTGGTTCCCGACTCCCCAGTACAATGGCTTTATCCTTATCAATGTAAATAGAGCTTGCACACAGTTGGGGCTTGGAGTCTAGGAGCAATCCTTGAACCTGAAACATATAATGAAAGCCATTTTTTGTTCAAGTTAGCTAAAAAAAATTAAAGTCAAGAGTCTGACATTTTCCAAAACTTCAACAGCAAATCTTGAATCTAAGCAGCTGTTATGGCGTGGATTTCCTAGAGTATGAGAACATATGCACAGTCATGTAAATATGTGTGTGTGTGTGTGTGTGTGTGTGGGGGGGGGGGGTGGACGGGGGGCAGAAACAATGAAACTTGGCCAGAAGTGCCACCCTAGAAAAAATGGTGCACCCCCCTTGTGCCCCCCTAAAATGTTACCCTAGTTATGGCACTGCATATGTATATCTGGGTCTTTATACAGCTTACAAAATTGTTTCTGTAACAGTGTTTAAACTTTTGCCTAAAAGTTGCTTGTTTCAACACATTTGTCAGTTTCTTTTTTACCTGTTTATCTGCATGATTGTTCTTCAGAATATCTCTACCAGTTCCAGCTCCGAGCAATTCCACATCTAAAAAGCAAACACAATGGTTTCCACAATAAAGAACTGGTGAGAAAAACAAGACCTGAGAATTATTGGATCAAAGATGCTGCAATCCAGGTCAGTAGATTGATGGGGGTAGTTTGGGCAGTTGCCTCCATGCCCTTGGCCATTGCCATGGTGCTCTACAAATGTCCCATTGCAAATTTACAACTTTCTTACTGGGGTGCCTTTTACTCAGGAAAATCTGCATTGTCCAAAATGTCCTTTAAAATGAAGTATCAGGCCTTATTCGTAGAGTTATATACAAGGGTAAGAACTAAAGGGAGCACTTGCTATGTCATACACATGCTTGCAGTGTTTAGAGTGCCCAGTGTAGGTGTAACAGATGTTAAATTTGCACCAGGGATAAAAAATATAATTTGTTTTTACCCTTATACAGATGTGTATTAAGCACTGTATATTCAGTACTTTCCCTGAGTTCTGTGAAAAATAAAAACCACAGGCAAATCATTCGGGTGCAATTCCAACCTGTGACCTTTGCATTGCTAGACAGATGTCTTACCACTACACCACCAAGCCAGCCCGGCGGCTAGAGGTGGCTTGAATCCTAAGTTTTAGCAGCGGGTAGTGCAATGATGTAGGTGTAAAAACAATGGACCAGCAAGCTTGTCTCATTGATCACAAATACTTCTTGTCATGCCATATCACATGGATTTGTATGCCACCCAGTCCTTATACTTCTACGGACCTTATAAACCATGTTTTCGGTCATGTACTCAACAGTCCGTTAAAGTGAGAAACTTTGTTTCCTTTCCTTGTTAAAGGGTGTGCACATCATTGGTAAGATTGTAAACAATCATTCACAAATAACCTACATTTTATAAACATAGTCATAGTGGAAACCTTGCCTTGATTATATTTTCGCCTGAAATACTACATTTTTTGAGAAATTTAATTTGTAAAATCATTATGTTTTGATTTCGTGGCTCCAACCAACACCTGATGTTTGAAAACATTGAGAATATATAACACGGTTTCTCTTCTTTCTTTCTTGTGACTCGAATGACCGATTTAGCTTAAACTTTTACAGGTTTGTTTATATTTCATGTACTTGGGTCACACAAAATGCAGATACTGGTTTTTGACAATTACAAATGGTGTCCACTGTGTGCTTTCCAACATTGAACTAGCCAGCTGGACCACTTTGAGAGGATTTTGACTGGTCCTCAGTTATTTTAACTCATTTGGACACTGTAAAGCTCAGTTCATAGTAGAATACAAAGCAAAATTTGAAATAACTTTCAATAATTTGGGGTTGAACAATTTTAAACAAACACTTCGCTCAAGTTGAAATGGGTTCAACTGCTGTGAAATCTTTGCTGCAAATATGAAGAGCTGTGGCATCAGGATTTGATTCACAATGTTTTGTGTATCTTTTATTCTTTGTTTTAGATGTCTTTGCAAGTTTTTTTTATCTGTTTGTAAATTCAGATGTTACGACCTTGGGCCACAAACTTTGAATGTTTTTAACAAACCAGAATAACATTAACATAATATACATGAAAGGTAAACCAGGTTTTATGGGAGGACACTGTATACTATTTCTTTAAACCATTGCCCTGGTTACTCCCGCTTGACAAGTTGATGAGGTTGGTCCTGAGATTTCTGACTGACCTGAGGTAATACTCAGCAGAGTTTTGACGAGCCACATGTTGAGAGCGAAGAGGACCAAGACGGCAAATATGAGAAGCCTGTTCCAGGCTTTGGCATTCACAGTCTGTATCATCTTCGGTTTCGCTAAGTCACCATGGCAATAAGGCTGTATACAAAATCTAGAAGCAAGACAAGAATGCAGGCTTTTTAGAATGGTAACTTGTTGGCATTTTAAAAAATCTTGTTGGTTGTTAAGAATTGGAATTCAAACAAAGGTTACTTTGTGAGTATCAATTCTAACAAGACATATTGAGAAATATCAAATACAAAATGGGATCATTTCATTGTGGGCATGGTGGGCAGTTTGTTTGTTTGTTTGTGGGATGGATGGCCACCACCAACATGCTCCACTATTTGCTCACAATCACCCTGGTCATCCCCTTCCCCAACACGACAAACAGTACACTTTAAAAAAATGGGTGAGAATGTATGAACAATTAACGAAAAATAGATAACCGAGGTCTGGAGATGAAGCTTCCAGATTAAATAGTGTGTTATATTTCAGAGGTTTATATAATTTCAGGACTTTACATCACCACTAGCACTGAGCACTAATATAGAAACCTAAAGGTTGGATCAAAAACCAAGTCTTTCGTCTCTTTATTTGCAACTTTGCCTCTTAAAAAAAAAAAATCTAATCCAATGGAAGTCAAGTTAAAAATCCTGAAACCAGGGAAATCCTGAGAAATGTAAAGCCTGCTATGAAGTTTCCTTTCATGTCAGTCACAGGTCCCCATGACCTGCATCCCCGCCCACAAAGTGGTAATTAGTTAATTACTGACATGGGGAATGGGGTTTTCCTCCAAAATCTAAAATGAACACTTCAAAAGTTGGTGTGATGTTTCCAAATGGTATGCTTATAGACAACTAAATAATTCAGATTTGGATTCAGAACCGAACAGTTAAGCATACCAGACTCCAGCTCTGGTAGGCCTATAGCCCACCTTGTTGGGCTGTTATGGCTCTCTTTTAACATCGGTCTTATTACAGTCGCCATTACAGCCCACCATCTATACATGTTTAAAACGCGAAGTTTTCAAAGTACGCATAATGCGTTCCACTTTGATTGCAAATTTCTCCCACTTATAAAAATCCCAAAGAAGTCACGATCAGCAGGCAGAGAATCGTAATTAAGATGGCGGCCCCCAGGCACGACGAACTTGAATGTAATTTTTGTACACGTTTTTTTTTGTTGCCATTTTCAAATCATCACATCCGGACAAAGTCATCATTTGGTAAACACTGTCATGTATCATAGTAATTCCACAAATGTAAGGAATCATAGGAAGTACGTGTGAGTAGTATGGGATTTTTATAAGTGGGAGAAATTTGCAATCAAAGTGGAACGCATTATGCGTACTTTGAAAACTTCGCGTTTTAGACATGTATAGATGGGTGGGCTGTAATGGCGACTGTAATAAGACCGATGTTAAAAGCAGAGAGCCATAACAGCCCAACAAGGTGGGCTAGCTCTGGTTTTTCTGATCAGCAGAGTGTGGGGAAAAATTTCCGTACCCTGCCACCACTTTTTCACTCATTTTTACCCAAAGAAATATCTTATTTGAGTAAATTAGGATACTAATTACTATTTTATTTCATAACGAATGAAAAAGTGGTGGCTGGATACGGACATTTTGGAGTGTGGGTTCGAGTCATGGTCTTGACACTTCTGTCCTAAAGCAAGATATTTAACCATTTATTGTATATTATTACTTTGTCCTTTGGATGGGGCATACACTACAGCTGTAGGTCCTGTATGATTGATAGTTTGTTAACAAACACTACAGTAGTACTATTGGGCGCAAACAAGCCGCCCGCGCAAGCTTTAAGATGCGGCAAATTGCGTGCGGCAAATTTGCGTGTGCGGATGAAGTTTGCGCGCTACATTTGTTAAGCTCAACATGAGCTGCACGGCATAAAATGACATGATAGCGTCGTTGCATGGTTACCCCGTTTGTTGCATGCATGCACGCTGCAGATTCAGCGGCAACATGGCAGCTTTCAATCTAGCACCACGACAGTGAGGAGGGAGAAGGGGCTCGCTGTTGTGAATTACTTGGAGGGATCTATGGAGCACAAACCTAGTCCCCACGGTTTACTTTAATTCCAGTCAACCTGGTACATGTACTGCTCGACACACCATGGACACACCCACCTGGGGACGAGGTTGGATTTGACGTGAACTACAACCATTGATCTCCATCAATATTAATGGAGATCAATGACCAACCTCGTTCCAAGTGGTGTACGATCTCGACACGCCATTTTGTTTTCTTTCCAAAAATGCCTTGCTCGATTGTAACCCCTGGAAGTGTGACTTCAAAATATCCAAATATATTGGATATTTTAATTAGTCCTGTGGTTGATCCATTCTGTGTTAGAGACTACGCAGAGCGCGTTGTCAAATGACGCATCAAGTCATGGAGCAACTAGCCCCTCTCATTCTTTTTCGATCTTGTGATACGTCTAACTGTATGTAGTTTAGGGTGACCATGTAAAAACATGATTAATTTGAAATGTATTGCGTCAAAATACGTGCATTTTTACACGCGCGTACTAAGTGCCCGGGGGGATCCGACAAGCGCCCTACAAGTGTTCGAATGTTTTTAACGAGCGTGCACGCAAAGTAGTACATTATGGTTAGCCAATCAGCATTGATTTTCAGTGTTTCCCTCCCAGGGGTTTAGCGACGAGAGGTATCGATACGGCGCGCTACCCATGGTAGCGAGGCTGATCAATGATGACTACAACCAAGTACCAAATTTGCGCACGGCCTTTGCGTGGAATATCTGGTGCGCAGGCTTAAACCTGCGTGCCCAACTTAAGTCGGGCCATCAAGTTTGCGCGCTTAGCGGAGGCTGAAGTTTGCGCGAGGATTGAAGTTTGCGCCCACCAGTATACGTAGTACACTGTATCAAATTAATAATGTTGACCGGGAGGGAGTACTAGTAAAGTATACTAATAAAATTATTACTAATAGTAAAAGAACCCAGGCAGTACAGCTACGTTCTTTCAGTAGGGGTACACGTACTCTACTCCTAGAACTATGCAGTTTGTTCAACTATAATCTCTACATTCATGGAGAAGATTATAGATAGCGGAACAAACCTCATAATTATTCATAATTAGGATTTTACATGGATTAGAAAAGTAACAAAACAGGTGGATCTGATCTGCTGATGTGCTGGGAATATGTCATGACATACCATTACGACTTAGTTTAGTTACCATAGAGAAAGGGTAGTTACTAGCCCAGACTGACGTCCTACCACCGTACAAGAGCTAGGGATAGCTTACTAAGCTGTTAAAAGTGTTATGTTAATTGTTATAAAAATTTCGTGTAGAACTGTAGTGTGGATTACATTTTGCAAACGTCAACAAACTTGTTGCGGGGATCGTAATCGGTCTACTGGCTAAAGAGTGGCAACCACGACAACCTAAATTGAGGAATGTACAACAAATTGTACTCAAAGTATACTTAATATATCATGTTTAAAACTTACAATGCCTAAAGACCGAGTCTAGCTCTTCATGTATAGCCGAAAACTTCCTCCTAAATCCTACCTCTGTAGTGTATGCTTTGGGACCCCAACCGTGAAACTAAACACAAATATTAATTAGCGCCACCAATTGTTAGATTTGGTTTAGTTAGTCTGGTGACCAGAGGATTACGTTCACTGATGTTAATATATTGAAGGGTTGAAGGTTGGATGTAAGACCTAATTCTTGCCGGTAGCTTTTTTTTTTTAGTAAAACAAGATTAAAGCGCAAGAAACTCAATCACAAAATGTCTAAAGAAATCAGTCCAGCTAAGAATTTCATTGCGGGAGGCTTTGGAGGAGTTTGTCTGGTCGTTGCTGGTCATCCATTAGATACAATAAAGGTAAGCAACAAGAGTTGTGACCAAGAGGTCAATCACTCTGTCCCGTGTACTCAATGTGTTCAGTATTTATGAAAGGATGTCGTCAGACAACTCAGAACTCATATCCGTTTAACAACTCGACGGGTCAGACAACTCGTCCGGTCGGCCGGTCGGACAACTCGACAGTTTTACAACTCGCCAGTGAGACAACTCGACGGAGTGCCAAGACAAGTCGACGGTGAAGTCGATGGGTGAATTGGGTGCGTTTTCGCTGCCTAAAGTAAAACTTTAGGCTAAAGTAACTGTTTCGGTTCAACTTGCCATTGGTTAATCACTGGTCATGATAGCTCCTATTAACGCCAACTCCATTGACTAGGAAACTGGAATGTTGAATCTGAATGTTGCATTGGGAATGGAGCCTTGTGGATTTATACAAACATCTCTGATTTGATTGACAGTTTTTTCAAATGTTGTCGTGACCTGAACAATTTTTATGACAGGAGTATCCAGAAGATTTATTTATATTTTCTTTATTTCTATTATCCTGTAAAATACACTTCACTTCTTCACTGGCACAACACTACAAAAAGAAAACTGCTTAGTAATAAACAGATAAAGAGCTAAATAATATTTAAATTCGAAATAGATATTATTGAAATAAATGAGTCTGCAAATCGATTGGAGTTGCACACAACATTATTCGAGTCATGCTTTTGGCCAATCTCCAGTGACATAATATCCTGCCTCCGGTCCCCAGTGGCCCTCGGTCACATCGCCGAAACTAAAGGTAAAATTTTAGAGGGGGCCACGGGGATGCACCATTTTGTAGGGGGCACCACTTCTGGCCAATTAAAGCTTTAGTTTCCGTTTGCACAATTCATTTTGTCATTATTTTCCCTTTTATTTATTATAGCCTATATGTAGGCCTATAAGCTGCCCACTCATAGAGTTTCGCCCTGAGGCCTAGCACGCGAATGACCCCATACACGCCCGCCATCTTTGCGTTTGTCCCCCACCCCCGGGGGACGCCTGTGCACAGTACATTCGTCCCCATGCCGGGCGGCCATGCCGTGTGGGCAGCTAGCTACTAGCTGTCACGCAAATCCTCCTTTTGCCAGAATGACTTGAACTCAACCATTCGTCGATCAGTTATATCAAAAGTCGACTTGTCTGACAGTTTTGCGAATCAGCCGTCGAGTTGTCCGACCGGACAAGTTGTCTGACCCGTTGAGTTGTCCACTGGACAAGTTGTCTCAACCCCATATAAAACAGCAGTTCAGCAGCAGAGTGTGGGCTGAGTTCGACTTCTCGTGTCCCGGCTGCGGTCTTGGATTAGGGTAAACTCAGTCCGAAGCCAACTCGGTCCGAAGCCAACTCGGTCCGAAGCCAAAATTACTCGGTCCGAAGGCAACTCGGTCCGAAGTCAACTCGGTCCGAAGTCAACTCGGTCCCAGGTCAACTCGGTCCGAAGTCAACTCGGTCCGAAGTCAACTTGGTCCGAAAATTCATGCATCATTGTGCGCTTAAACACTAATCTCAGAAATTAATAATACTATTACTCATCGTTTAAAATGATTTGTTTCTGAAGCATGATTTAGGTAGACTAAAGTTAAACACTAAACATGGTAGAAATTTAACTTTCCTTCGCAGTTTGTGTCAGACAAATTTTTTTCCTTTGCAGTTTGTGAAAGACATTTTTTCTTATTCAGAAAAGAAGAAAAACTTAAAATAAATAATAGCAAAATAGTAACCTAATTAAATAATTAAAAAATTAACGTTGGACAATTGAGGAAAATGTTTGGTTGAAAGTAATATAAACAAAACTTTCAAGTAACCTTACATTAAATAATAAGTTTAAAAACAAATAAAGAGTACAAAATCTATTTAGGGAAAGCAATAATTAATTTAGAAAAATCTACATAGTCTTTGGAAATTTGGTAACACTCCAACAAAAACCAAGCCAAAGGTCTGAAAAACCAGAGGTCAAACAAACTACGCGACGAAGGACTTGTGACGTCATCGGCGGCTTCTAGTTTGGACATGCCTATAATGAATGTACGGCGCTAAATGCAAATACACCGCCAAACTTTACCATTTTCAATCAATATGGCCCCAAATGTGACTCTTCATTGGATGATCCAACAGGCAAAAAATCAGCAAGCCAATTTACAATGGATTGTGATTTGGGATTTTTCATTCATTGAGTAGGCAAGGCGAATTTGCAGCTTGGGTTGATTTTTAGTACACCGATCTACAATGTTGCAAATAGACTGGTGTTTGTAAATGTTATTACTACGGTGAGGCATGACATGCATGAGATGAGGATCAAGTCTACATTATGCTCAAAGGCGTGTATAAAACAACCAGTCAGTCCAGTCTCCCTAGTCCTTGCTCTATAAGGTCCAACCTATGTTCCTTTGAAATCCAACGATCGACCCCGAAAAACACAAAGAAATAACCCCAAAATGTGGTAGCACAACTGCACAACAAGAAAAGGTCCAAAACGCATAATAAATCTAAAAGCGCCTGATAAATGTGCAGCAAAATGTATGTATTGTAGTAGGTGTAATGTGATTGTAACCCTATGTGTTCCCGATGCAAAAGCCTGCCCAGCTCACTGTCAATGCCATTGATTTTACGCTACATACATGTACATGTACATGTAGCCTAAGGTTTACATGTGTTTTGCTGCAATCTTGTTATTGACGATATGGAAATAAGTGTACAATTTGAATATTGTTTACATTTTATAAATTTTGTTTAACATTTCATTACAAATTTACAGGTCCGGTTGCAGACTCAACCTTCAGTAGCCACAGGGGCCACGCCACTTTACCGGGGAACATGGGACTGTGCGAAGAAAACCGTGTCAAAAGAGGTAATGCTTAAAGGGAAGCACCCTGAAAATATCAAAACAATTCTTTACAGAGTGAATTTTGCATAGCATTGACTGGAGATTGAACACCCTTGAGTTTCTTAAGGATAGGCTACCAGACATGTGAAATGTGGGGGAAAATGCCATCTGACTGCCACTTGGATCTCCCTGAACCTTTACCTGGACTAAGGCCAGTAGGCCCAAAACAAGTGCTCACAGGGTCGGGCGTTCCAATTTTATCCAAGTCCAAACAAGGTGGAATGGAGTGACATAAGAGAAAACTGGAGGAAATAGGCCACTTGCTAGCTAAACAGCCTAGCCAAAGGTCAAATTGTAACCCTAACTGTCCAGAAAGGTTGACAGAATGTATACAGATAGGAACATGCACTTTGAACTATTAGAAATACCCATTTTCGGGTCTATGGTAGTCTTGAAACGTGACTTGCTAAATGGTATTTTGGTTCCTTTGAGACTTGAGTGAACAAGATTTCTAGCCACATAATGAAATGTCAGCTAGAATTTTCCTTATCAAAGGTCAAACAATTGGTGTTTTAGACACCGATTCCTGGTGATGAAAAGAAAGAAATTAAACCCAACACCCATAAAAAAAATCTTTTAAAATACCATGGAAAGTAGCAGTTGGATATGGAAATATAGTTCCTTTTCCTGATTTCTTGGTTTTACTTAAACCTTCAGATTTTCGTGAAGGAGGTGAAAATGTGTGCAGGCAAGTACATGTAGGACCCTTGTAATGATCAAACGCAGGGTGCACATTCATGGTGAAAATCCACCACATGGCTGGGTAAAGTTGCAGGTCCAATTTTTGTTCAATGACGAGAATTTATTTTACAAGACCAGAGCGTGTATGAAAAAGAACCCGTACTAGTTCCCACACAGTTTTTGTAAACTGGCTTCATTTACTTTCCACATTTGACACTCAGAAAAAGCGGTGAATGTGATGTTTTGACTTGTATAAATTTAACATGTCTCGTCCCGTTCTTACTCTCCATAGGGTTTCTTCGGTCTGTACAAAGGAATGTTTGCGCCCATATTAGGTGTCACTCCAATGTATGCAACTTGCTTCTTGGGTTTCAGTATCGGTAAAAAACTACAAACTCCGGTTGAAAATGGAAACTACAGGTGAGTTTTGGGACTGAATCGGGCACTCCTGGACTTGTGTTTGTGCCAAGGAGACCATGGCCTTCATTTTGGCCTTGGTTTATTACAAATGTTTCCTGAAATATTTTTGGTCTTAACTCTTTGCCTACTCCGTGATGATATCAATGGCACGCTAGCACTCTCAGTTTGCCCCCCAAGCTAATTTATTATGTCATGTATGTCTCGATGGCTCCAATGGCTGAGTTCAGACAGCGTACTAAAGCTTGGCCCAAAACAGTTGAACTCTATGAGCATTGGGGGAGGGTCGTAAAAAAAATTGTACCTTGCAAGCAGACAGCATCGAGTTACACCAGATTGGGTTTATCTTCGGTTTTAAGAGGCCAAGTACAGCAACAAGATCTACACACTGACATCTTGTTTTTTCTCAAAAGAGTTTTTTTCTGTATAAATAGACTATAGAGCTGGTACATTCAAATTTTGCAATCAGTTCAGTTCTTGTAATCTTAGAAGATGTAGTTCTATTCACACTGAGTGGATCAGTAACTTTTATTTCGATGCATAACACTCTTCAGTTTTCCCCCCACAAGGTAATTTTAACACCTGATGACTCTTATTTGTTGACCCAAAAATAATTTGCACACATGTACATCGTTGGTTGATCTTTAGCAATGCAGTAGTGGTAAAGGGGGAAACCCTGTACATGTATATGCATGGGGGATTCCTGCAACTATCGTCAAAGTCACGACTGTTTGAAGCGTGTCTAGTCGGGTAGTAAAAATTTCACTAGACTCCCAGGCCTGATCCTGCACCATGTTTGTATCGGCCGTGCCAAAAGAGCCATTTACAGCTCATTCCGCCTATAGACCACGAGTCTCACGCACGTTCAAACTTCTGTTTCCATTGTAGTCCCAACCATTTGGAGTTTTACGTGGGCATGATTTGTTTCGTCAATTATTTTAGTTTAGCGTAGTTCATGACCATGAAAATTATATATGTTGTTAGGAATGTAATACTAATGATAAAAAAATATTAAAGTCAAATCAATGCATCAAAAGTAAAGTTCAAGTATTGCCCACTTTGTCTGCAAGTTACTTTTTGGCGCACCATATGCTGCGAGAAAGTATAAAAATAATACTGGGTTCTTATATAACGCTTTATCACAACCCTAGGGGCATATGAAATTGCTTATTTTGTTTTATAAACAGTACAAGGAGAATTTTTGTTTGTTGATGTTACATGTATAACACGCAGGTTAACAAGGTGCTACGGCGCATTCAGCAGCCACTGCCAGAAACACAGGGCCAACCCCCTTCTCTTCGCTGGAAGTGTAACTGTTTCTTTTACTTGCATTACACAACACACAGGACCTAAATATTTTATATCCCATCCTAAGGGCGAAGCAATAATGGTTTAGTGTCTTGCTTAAGGACACAAGTGTCAAGCCCAGGACTTGAACCCACACTCTGCTGATCTGAGTTCAGTGCACTGGACAGCTCTGCCATGACAAGCAAACATCAATATCTGATAGTAATAGCTTGGATCAAGATAACTTTTAAAAATGAATGTCATTTTAAAACTCTTTTTGAGGGTAATTTTTGTCATTTTTTCCCCCCCTCTCTTTTCCTAGTTTGCCGCAACTCTTCAAAGCAGGAATGCTTGCCGGTGTCTTCACAACAGTCATTATGGCCCCAGGTGAACGAATCAAATGCCTCCTACAGGTAAGAAAGGAATCCAAAACATATATCATCAAGTCATTTTCGTGACGCGTATTTAAATTAATTATGCAATCGTCTTTTCCAGCCTAAAGAATCCCAGTATCTCTCTGCTGCCGCTTCCCACGTTGTGTCGTAAATTAGGGTGTGATCCCTGGTTTTATGGCAGTTACAGTTTGAATGGCTTCTGACTGGCACCCCCCCCCCAAAAAAAAAATATGGATAGTGGGAGATTTTGAGCATGATTTTCAGTAGCCTTTACCCCTTTTGATACTGGAAAATAAAGCATAGCGCGGTACATGTAGGTGCGCGTGCATGCTACACAATTGAATGTCCCGAAGTTGTTCTTGGCATTCATAAACGCCCTTCTATATTCATAATCCAGTTTGGAGAAGTCTGGCTGAAAAAGATTTCAAGTGGTTAAATAGCCTTGAAAAAGTCTATCATTCGTTAGCTCTGTACACAATCAAAGTGTCCTTTACTTTTTTCCTAACTGCCTAAGGGCCAAACATCATGCCGTTTGAGGGTTCATAGGATGCTGTATAAATCATCGTGTACTTTATTATTAATTTAAGATACAAGCAGCATCTAGTGGCAAACCCAAGTATGCTGGACCGTTCGACTGTGCTAAGCAAATTTATAGAGAATCGGGACTGTTTAGGGGGCTCTATAAAGGAACTGGTGCAACACTTCTAAGAGGTGAGTAATTAACCCTAGCCCTGCCAAATACGACAAGACGCCACAGGCAGTCAAAGTTGTTGTATTTTGTTGCATTTAGCAGTCAACTCAAATCTCATATTCTATTGGGACTGTGCTGCATTTGGCTCATTTGGCTACATGTCATCGGCTCCGTGCAATATGATTTCTGTATTGATCAAAAGGTTGTTACACAAAAAATGTTTATACACTTAAAAACAAAATATCAAAATCCACAAATAAATATTAAACTTAAAAAAAAAAAATTCATTTTGCAAACAGTTACTTGGGAGACCACTCTTGATCGATAAAAAAACTCCACCTACCAGAAGCTTAAAATTATGTCAAAGCAATTTTATGAAATCCGTGCAATGTGTGGCCTTGGGATGTGCATGTGCAGTCGGAGTGCATATTCTGTGCATATTGGTGCATTTTGCTCAAGAGTAAACGAACACCAAGTACTGAGGCTGGTCTAAACCAGTTCAATTCACATTGTAACAAAATCCTCTCTTGTTTTTCCCCCATGCAAAGTTTCAAATCCTACTCATGTACATGGTGTTACCCCAAACCCTACTAGGTTATATCTCCACCATGCAAAGTTTCAAATCCTACTCATGTAGATGGTGTTACCCCTAAACCTTACTAGGTTGTATCTCCACCATGCCAAGTTTCAAACCCTACTAGTATATGTACATGGTGTTACCCCAAACCTTACTAGATTGTATCTCCACCATGCAAAGTTTCAAATCCTACTCATGTACATGGTGTTACCCCAAACCTTACTAGATTGTATCTCCACCATGCAAAGTTTCAAATCCTACTCATGAACATGGTGTTACAAGAGCTTCTTCTATTTTTTATGGCCACAGATCATTTTCTTACGCCGCACCATTTCTTTGGAATGGTCTTCCTGTGCATATTCGCCAGGCTAGTTCTTTACACTGTTTTAAGTCTCTGTTAAAAACACATTTGTTTGAAGCTGCTTATTTGTAATCTGCTTATTTGTAATTGTTTCTTTCACTCTTTGTATATTTTATTGTTCTCTTTATGCGCTTAGAGGCTTAAGCATTAGGCGCTTTACAAATGTCTCTATTTTTTATTTTTTTATTATTTTTTTTTTTTACCCCAAACCTTACTAGGTTGTATCTCCACCATGCAAAGTTTCAAATCCGCCTCATGTTCATGGTGTTACTGCAAACCTTACTAGATTGTATCTCCACCATACAAAGTTTCAAATCCTACTCATGTACATGGTGTTACTGGAAACCTTACTAGATTGTATCTCCACCATGCAAAATTTCAAATCCTACTCATGTACATGGTGTTACCCCAAACCTTACTAGGTTGTATCTCCACCATGCAAAGTTTCAAATTCTACTCATGTATATGGTGTTACTGCAAACCTTACTAGATTGTATCTCCACCATACAAAGTTTCAAATCCTACTCATGTACATGGTGTTACCCCAAACCTTACTAGATTGTATCTCTACCAAAAAGTTTCAAATCCTACTCATGTACATGGTGTTACTGCAAACCTTACTAGATTGTATCTCCACCATACAAAGTTTCAAATCCTACTCATGTACATGGTGTTACCCCAAACCTTACTAGGTTGTATCTCCACCATGCAAAGTTTCAAATCCTACTCATGTACATGGTGTTACCGCAAACCTTACTAGATTGTATCTCCACCATGCAAAGTTTCAAATCCTACTCATGTACATGGTGTTACCCCAAACCCTACTAGGTTATATCTCCACCATGCAAAGTTTCAACTCCGCCTCATGTTCATGGTGTTACTGCAAAACTTACTAGGTTGTCTCCACCATTCAAAGCTTCAAATTCTACAGTATACATCTCAGCTAAGCAAATTATGTTTAGTACCGCCGTGTATTTCACAACATTGGCCCAATGTCATGGAGAAGCTAAGCATGATTAGTCTAGCACAAAAACAAATGTGCTGACCAGAAAAAGGTTACCAACCAAAACACTATGTCCTTTCTACAGTTTGCAACTGGTTTCAAGCTTTTATGCTTATTTTTCTGCTTATTTTTGCACAGCGCTATGAAACTGGGTCCAGACCACATCAGTATTCACCAATGTCTCTCCTCCATGCTCTTTCTTTCTGCTTTTATTATTATTTTTTTCATTCCTTCTTTTTGCAGACGTTCCCGCTAGTGGCATGTATTTCATGGTATATGAATGGCTTAAAATATCGATCACACCGGCTGACCAAAAGTACGTCCTATTTGTGTGCTTGTTTTTTAATGTAGCTCCGTATGGCTTGTAAAATACTGGTTTGTTATTGGTTTGTTAGTTTTTAGGTTGGCTGTTTACTCGTCAATATGTGCATGAACTTTGAACTCCATGTGATGAAATGATACCAGGGGCTTTTTCCAAACCTTGGCTTAGGCTTAGTCTCCTGTCTTCGTTTGATGTTGGAATTGCCATGCAAAATGTACAATGCTCCAAAATTGATAACGGAACCCAAGCTGGAGCCCAAGACGAGGTTTGGGAAAATGCTCGGGTGAAACATCACTTCATCAGGGGTGGCATGGGGGTTAGTGCGTAAAGTTCTCACATCTCATCACTGTGGCCTGGTTCGATTCCCGGCTAGGGCCACGTATAAGAATAAGAATAATTTGAGAGGCTAATCGTTCTTACTTGCAGCTGAGAAACTGAATTATGACCGGCTACACTGTGTTTGAGCCGCAGGCATGCAAGGGCCCTTTTGGCAGCCAGCCACGTTGACCTTGATGACCATAGAGCACAGTCGGATATTAAAAGTGATTTGTGGAAGGAAATCTGGAGGGCGCGATGAAAAACCCTCCGGGAATGGAGAGAACCAATGCAAAACTCTTCTTACAGAATCAAACCAGGGCCACAGTAGCGAGAGGCAAATGCTTTAGTACGCACTAGACAACCACTCCACCATATGAGTAGAGTTGTGCGTTGGTTCTCTCCTATGCCCAGTTGTCCTCCAGGAAATAAATCAAACGCTTCCGATCTCAGGCTATGCTCTGTGGTCATTGGTTGATATGCCTGACTGCCAAATGCGCCCTTCCTTGCGTGTGGCCTAACCATAATTTAGGGCCGCAGCTCGGCTTCTCAACTGTGGTTAAAGATGGTTAACCTCTTTAATTACTTTTATTATATTATTTTTATCAATTGAGTTGCAGATTTCCAGACACTAGGTGGCAGCAGATATACTGGGCTCTTATCCATTGTTTCCGTATTATCGCATATTTCCGAGACCACTAGATTTACCCAGTTATTACCCAGAACAGTATGCTCTGCAAAGTAGGCTGTCAGAAAGGTCGATACCACACTGGCTCTTCTCAGAGCCAACACTCCTCCCAAGAGAGATTTTACACATGGTTGTACCAGCAAGTTTACTAGCTATAGCTACCTTTTATTTTCCACACCATGCAAAGCTTTAAATATCACTAATGAGTTTGATGTTTTGTTTGTATTGCAGAGAAGGCGAACTGAGTCCTCTTCGCGTACTGTTTGCCGGAGGAATGGCTGGCGTTCTGAACTGGGTTGTAGGCATTGCACCAGACACACTCAAGTCCCGGTTACAGACAGGTACAGAAACAGAAACTAATTAACAGAAACTAACATTCGTTTCATTGAAAAAAACCACACAAAAAAATGGTTAAAATTGTAGAAAGATGTAAAAGAAATTCATGTGCACAAAACATGCCTGGGGGTCGATTTCACAAAGCACTAAGATTCATCTTAAAATGAGTTGTCAGTATAACCATAGTAATTTGTATTGTGACATCATCATTTGCTTAGCAACTAATATTGATTTGCTCTTAAGATCAAGCTTAACTCTCTGCGAAATCGAGCCTTGGCCATTCAACT
Organism: Pisaster brevispinus; assembly: GCA_023634235.1. Classification (NCBI taxonomy): domain Eukaryota; kingdom Metazoa; phylum Echinodermata; class Asteroidea; order Forcipulatida; family Asteriidae; genus Pisaster; species Pisaster brevispinus. The sequence continues at coordinate 26,295,721 of JAMKCF010000004.1, forward strand.
TTTGTTTCTTGTTTCTATATGGGTTCTTTGTGTGCATTGCCAGATTTTACTCTCTTTTCATTCTTCACTTTACTGTGTTTGTTACAGTGTTTTGTTTCCCCTTATATAGTGGTGAGGGTATCTGCTTTTTAAAAATGTATTTGTGTAATTTTATGCTGCATCTGTATGTCATGGATGTAGTTGATACATTTTTGTATTTTCAGGCTGTATTGTATATATTATGTTATTTTTGTTGTATGTAATTTGTAGTAATTTTTTTGTGGAAATGTTATTGTATTTTGTGCCTTTGAACATCCTCGGATAGAGAGGGTGCACTAAAAAAGTAATAAATTGTTAGGTGTTCGGGTTTCAGCTGAACACCGTATTTGTGTGGGTTTTTTTGTCTTCTTTTCTTTCATCTTTCTTCACTTCTTCTTCCCCTCCAACTCTTCTCCAAAAGAAAATTTAAGATTGAAATTGAAATGAGCCTTGAAACACATACATGTAGTCACTTTATTCTTCCATCGTTATCGCTTTCTTTTCTTCGTTTTTGTTTTTTGTTCGTTTCGTTTATCGTCTCGCCAATGCAGCCCCTGAGGGAACCTACCCACGTGGTCTCCGTGATGTCTTCCCAAGACTAATAAAGAGCGAGGGATTCTTCGCTCTGTTCAAGGGAATCACGCCGGTCATGCTCAGAGCTTTCCCAGCCAATGCGGTAGGTTAACAGAGTTGTGACACATTAAACACAGGTAGCAATTGTGTGGCGGGGCAGGTGGGGCAGGTGTTGATTTATCGGTCCACCCAGGAATAAAAAACAGTTTGTTTTTATTTATTGTGTAGTGCAAGTTAACAGGGAACCCAGTACACTTATTGATAAGGATCCCATTTCATTTTTTTGCTTACCCCGGAATTCTGCGCTTATGGCTCATAGATTCATGCATTTTTATAGGGCACGTAAGCCCAGAATTCTGTAGGAAGCAAAGCCATGAAATTGGACCAAGATGGTCCTGGTGTTCCTGACATGATCCAGCAGTAGTTTCTGCCTGCTCACCCTGGTGTCTAAGACTGGCTATTTCAACATGTTTTATAAATGGATTGCATTGTATTATGAACCATTCTTAACCATCTGTACTTGAACTGTTTCTCTCCTTTTAGTTTTGGTGGCTTGAACTTTTCTTAAAGCCTTGCATTTGTGAGGCCCTGTATTTCGTGTAAGGCACTTTTATAAATGGATTGCATTGTTTTATGAACCATTCCTAACTATCTGTGCTTGAACTGTTTCTCTCCTTTTAGTTTTGGTGGCTTGAACTTTTCTTAAAGCCTTGCATTTGTGAGGCGCTGTGTTTTGTGTAAGGCACTTTTATAAATGGATTGCATTGTTTTATGAACCATTCTTAACCATCTGTGCTTGAACTGTTTCTCTCCTTTTAGTTTTGGTGGCTTGAACTTTTCTTAAAGCCTTGCATTTGTGAGGCCCTGTATTTCGTGTAAAGCACTTTTATAAATGGATTGCATTGTTTTATGAATCATTCTTAACTATCTGTGCTTGAACTGTTTCTCTCAGTTAGTTTTGATGGATTTAACTTTTCTTTATTTTGATATCATTATCAATATTATTGTATTATGTATTTTTATTATCAATAATTCTGAGCCAGTGCGTCCTATCCTCTGGCAGTTTTGTGTGATATAATTTCAGGTATCATTGAATATACTGCTTACATTCACTGATATCATATTATTGCAGTCTGACAGGCTGTTTATATCGTCCAAAACCACATTGGACTTGGTGAATGTTATTGAATGGTCAGCCATTAGTAGGGTTGACCGAGTTCTGTGTATATTTTCTTCATCTTGATATGTCTTTCTGCATCTTTGCATATTTGTCAATCTTTGTCAAGTTTCAAGAAGAACTTAAATGCATTATTGTTCAAGGATGCTATTGAAATGTATTTATGAACTTGTGTTGTTATCTTGCTTTGCATTTGCTTGTTTTCAATGTGGTTGTTACTTGCAGAGTGCGCTGAGCGTTATTAAGTTGACGGTTAACGGCACTTTACAAATTTGATTATTATTCTTCTTAGATGCATTCAGGACATGATATTTCATTGCAGATTAGCATAGTTTATCTATCATTCAAAATCACTGTGGATAATATTAGATGATCAGACAGTAGGAGTTATCTGTGTATTGTGTATATTTTTCCATCTTTATGTAGTTCTCCTTCTTTGTCAAGTTTCAAGAAGAACTTGAAAATGTTTCAGTTCAAAGAAGCCGTTGAACTGTATTTATGAACATACATTGTTATCTTGCTTTTCATTTGCTTGTTTTCAATGTGGTGGTTGTTTGTAGAGTATGAAGTTGGCGGATGCTGGCGCTATTCAAATTTGATTATTATTATTGTTAGTATTACTACTATTATATGCATTCACTACATGATATTGCAGATTGGCATAGGTTATCTATCATTCAAAAAGTGGACGATATTGAATATTCAGATTGTAGGAGGGTTGACTGTGTAGTGTGTAGATGCATTCACCATATAATATATTGCAGCATTTGCAGATAGGCATAGTGTATCTATCATTAAAAAAAACCCATTTAAAATGGTATTGAATTTTAGTCAATGACATTTTTTTTTCATGTAGGAACATCATTCTACAGTTTGCTGAATCTTTAAGTTAAATGCAATATTTCAGCAAAATGCAAATATTATGTTAATAATTTTTGTTCTAATTCTTGACATTCTTCGTAGGCTTGCTTCCTGGGTTATGAGATGGCGATGAAATTCTTAAACTGGGCCACGCCAAGTTTATAGCTGAAGTTGTCGGCTTGGGCAGTAAGACCACCAAAAAAGCAATTTGACAGTACGCTGGATGGAGAAGTATTCGCTTAAGTAAAAGTAACCACAGTTGAACGTCAATGTGTACATGGAAGATCAAAAAGTTGTGAATAAACTCTTCTGATTTTGATTTTGTAGCTCTTGAAAATAATTCTTTTTCGCTGAAAGGCATTCATTATAATCAAACAGTTTAACACACAATCAGGTTTGTTCCTGATTAACAAAGAGGAAGGTGCCAGGGTATTAGGAAAAACAAATTTGAAAAGTTGTAATAAAACTTTTGACTGGAGCTTTTACAATGCACGGGTCATACGCTTTTATAAAAGATAATTTTATCAGATGTTAACCGTCTTATAGCTTGTTGACACAAACGCTGAAAAATTCCACCAGAAATGGCTGGTTTTGAATAGCCCTGTAAGCATTTTTACAGTTTGTTATAATTAAAAAATTATGGGCTGGGAAGGGTGTGTCTTAAGCATGTCAGAGGTCATGCCAAATGCACCAATCAGAATGCAGGATATAAATGATTGACAGGTTTGCATGACGTGAATGTGATTGATGCTGGAATGAATGATTTTTACGTCAAGATTTTTTTCAAGAATGTAACAACAGTTGACCAAAAACCAAAATAGGAACAACTTTGCCTCCATCGAGGAGTTTTTATATGTTTTTTCTTCTTTAAAGGCTGGGTATACTTTTGGTAATTGTCAAAGACAAGTATCCTCACTTGGTGTATCCCAACATATGTACTCAATTGACCGTCAAAGTTGCAAGAATTTTGTACAGAATTTTGTACTTTGAGATGCAGTGTAGGCTTTATGCCTTAAGCCATTCTCATATTGGTGGCTTGAACTTTTCTTTAAGCCTTGCATTTATGAGGTCCTGTGTTTTGTGTAAGGCACTTTTATTAAAGTTACCCTTTTCTCTAAAACTACACCACTTCAAAGGGAGTCGTTTCTCACAACGTTTTCTATCAACAGTTTTTCGAGTGCTGCTTACCAAGTAAGTTTTTACGGTCATTGACTTGTGGAGTAATTACCAATTGTGTACCATGCCTTAAATTAAATGTTTGGGCAACTGGAGTAAGTGGTTTTAAGGCATTGCATGATGAGGTACCAATATATACTCGGTAGAATAAACGGCAAGAGAAGTTCTCAAGAACAAGTCTACACAGCAAAATGTAGATACAGTATGCACATGTATACACATGGTGTTTCGGCAAACTGAATATACATTGTAACTGGAGTTGATGGGCTAGACATAAATTTTAGGTCGCATTGTTTAATTCGAAATCAAATAATATGGGTTAAATTTTAAACCAGCGACTCGTATATTCACAGATTCGTGCAATTTTTAATGGTAGGATAGGCATGTTTAGGGCAGAAAAGTTGCTCGTCAAATATTTTTTATTCTGAAGATGCATAACACACAGTCAACTTTGAAAGGTTGTGGGAAATCATTGCTTCTCTTGCAGTGTGGATACGTTTGAGGGCTGTAGGTGGTGGCGGTAGACTTTCTAAGTCATTTACCATTGTGGCCATTTTCAATAATGGCTGCGGTTCGGTTCGGGCTTTAACACTACAAAGGTGTGGTCTCAAAAAGACCGCTGTTCTGAGCTTGTGCATAATTTCCATAAGAAAGGTTGAGTTTCACTTGGTACGCTGCCCTCTCGTGTGCTCATAACTCATTTGCATCACTGTTTGTCATTAGAGGGCAGTATTCATTCCATGAGGGGACAAAGTGAAATTCATGACTGAATTAAATTACTGAACCCTGTTTTATATACATTGTCATAACAAAGTATTACAAGTGGAAATGTCAATAAAGTGGACCAAGCAGTTTTTGTTTGGTTGCTGTCTACCAATTATTATACTTGCTAGAATTGTCAAAAGTTTGGGGTGATTTAAAAAATTTCAGTATGCAAATTTTCTGTAAATTTTTGAATGTTCCTCGGCAGATTTTTTAAAAATAAATCACTGCAAACTCCATCCGTTGCAGGTTATTGACCCATATTTACTTGAAGTAAACGTGGATTTGTCAATGGCAAAATAACAACAACAATGGAATTGGCATTTTATTGAATGTCTCCCACAAACGAAAAATAAAATCTGAGATGTTTGTTTGTTTGTTTTCTTCGAAAAAAAATGTACTGGTAAAGAGTGAACGCTTTGCCTCCTTGGCAAGTTTCAGAGGCCATCTGAACACAACAAATGTGTGCTTAAGCTATTACTAGTAATAGTATAGTAATATTTGTTAATCACTAGACTTCACCTCCGAATGACAATGTGCAAACCCTGCCATGCAAGCAAACCACGTGTCTTTGTCCGTTAAAATGCAACAGGCAAAAATACTCGGCTCATCTAATCAGATCTTCCGACACGAGCGAATCGAGGCAATTGCTCTTCAATATGGACACGTACCCAAATGGAGACCGCGACCGACACTACTAACACGAGTCTATGAGACGCAAACCAAAACGATAAGCTGAAGACGCGAAAGAACAATGTATTTTTTACAGGACTCGGAGAAGGGGTGAGGGAGTGGGAAAAGGGGGGGGGAGTACCGTTAACAGAGTACCTGTAATACACATCAGTGTATCGGTTAAACCGAAATAATGTTTGGCTTATGAAAGACGGTTTTGTTAACTAGTGTTATTAATACTGGTTATAATCAGCTAGTAGGCCTACATCTCAGTGAAATCGGTCCCGTTGAATTACACAACTAGGGTTTCATATCGGTTTCAATTGATGTAAAAGCTTTCATGGCATGCGTTTGGCAGACTTGTATATACACCAGTACTAGGCCTATTTATTTCATGCTTCCCCCATACATTCCATTGTGTGGCATACAAAGGCATGGGAAAACAATTTCAAAACTGTACCATGCAACGATGGATTGTAAACTGATGTGCGGGGTTTTTTTTTCTGTCAAAAATGTGAATTAAACTTGGCGTGAATCCGCCACCTTTTGTTTGGGCCCCACAGGGGGCCCACGTATATTTGTATGCTGCCTGATCGTGCAAATCTATTGTGCGGAGTTATGTTATGCTGTGGAACAAAGTGGAAGCCTGGTGGAGACAGGAAACACACTGTGGAAATGACATTGCCTGTAATGCACATGCAACCCTTTAATAAAACATCAAGTAATACATCACAAGGGAAACTGACTTTGTACATTTTTAATGATTTGGGGTTGAACAAAGATACTTTACTGGAGTGGGACTTGAATTTGTGACCTCGCATCTAAGTTGGTAGAGCGCCCGCACTTTAGTCTGAAGGTCACAGGTCTAGTCATTGTTCAACCCTGAGTAAAATACACGCGTCATGTACAATAGATATGCCTTGTTTGTTGGGTGTGGCAAAGCAAAAAAAAAGGCTACTTTAATTAGTGATGTACAAAAGCTGTTATTTCATCGGCCGTAAATATTTTCGGTATTTTAAGTTCGTAAGTTCACCAACAATAGGGAACTCAATTGGGTAATACAAAACCTTTGTACTCCCTGTATTTACCTAGGCTGCTAGATTTCTTAAATTTCCTTTTCTCTTTTCAACTTCCTGGTTGGAAGTGGTGTACACCAGCACACTATGTTCATGTTCCCTAAATGCCGATTGTTCTTTGTTCCTTCCCTTTCACTGACTTTCATTAGTCAACATCTCCTGTGAAAGATGAAATGAATGTGGTTGTAGAGCTTGGGTGTGATTTCTCATGACTTGTCCTTTTTCAGGAGTTTCTTTAAAAATTGTTGAGCTTTCAGGTTTTCTTGTAAGAAGTAGAGCAATCACCAAAGAGAGGGATAAAAAGTCCACATTGTGTTTTGGGTGTATGCACACTGTAAACCTCCTGAATTGTAACACGTGAGAGGTTTAGAATTAAAGGAACCACGGACCACAAGGCATTTATCAGCAACTTTCGCATACGTCAACCTGCTATATAGTAATGATGAATATCGAAGTTACATGCATTCAAAGTTTCAGCTTCAGCGGATTTCATCATATTTTGGTTTATCAGCTATGCCCTTTCAAATGGGAAAAAACACATTACAAAGGCTGTATGCCCTGTATAAACCTCTTGGTCAGAATATACTAGGATTCCAGTTCCTCCGGGTCAGCATTCTGACCCGGAACCTGTTTCAAAATGACCCAGAAATGGGTCAAACTGACGCAGATCCGAGTCGAAATCCACCTCTTGAATCAGTATTTGGGTCAGCCTGATCCAGAAATGGTTAATGCTCCCACCCCCTCCGGAATCTGGGTCTGTTCTGATCCGGAATTGTTATAGTCTGCGTCTGGGTGATTTCCTATCTTATTTGGACAATATGCAGTTGCTCGCCTGAGCTTGATTATGCTTTATGTATAAGATGGATTTTCTGTTGTTTACAACATAGTAAACAACTGTTGTTTACAGATAGTAAACAATTGTCCATAACAATTATTTTGAATGATCAGTTTGTCTTTGTACACTCGATGGTTCACCAGCAACTTTTCTAAGACTATAGTTTGTGACCAAAGACAATACAGATGTAAACTTCAGTTTCACATTGAATCTCTTTGTTTATTTATTTATGGTTTATTTATATTGCAGGTCATTTAGAGTCTCCCAAGTCTTGCTATTACTTTCACTTTTATTTCAACTGGAAAACATTCTTCGTGCTGGAATCTCAATGACTGTTTAACTGACAGCAGGCAAATCCGCTGTTCTTGCATTGAACAGAATTCTGCGTACGGAAATAAAAACAAAGTTCACAATTTAATAGTTTTTCCTGCAATGAATTTGTATTCAGCCTTGACCGAATGCAGTCAGATGTTGAAGTGCATCATATTATCACCCATTCAAACTAATACACTTTAATCTTCTTCAGGCTTTGTGAAAAAAAAATGCAAATCTGAAAAGGTAAAAAAAAGGGTGTTTTTCTGGGATAAAGAAACATGCAACCCCAAAAGGGTTCAGTTTTGGTACCCCCCTTTCACTTTATACAATTTTTATGTAGCAGGAAATCTGAATAAAGCAACAGAGATTTGACCCAAATAAAATAAAACAATGTACAGATGCCGATCTACCTTCTATTTACAGTGTATGCAAACTTCATTGTTGGTTTTTGCGTTGACAAATTGCTTTACATTATGGATGCACAGGAAAGCTGTGTTTATATAACGCGATGTCCGCAGTTTACCTCCGACTCTAAACATGTTTTATTTACCTACAGTTACTGAGTACAGACATGTTTAAAAAATATATATATACACTGCAAAAACACCCTCAACTTGCACTGGATTGTTTTTGTTGTCAACTCCCCCCCCCCCCATTTCCATTACATCATTGTTGAATATTAATCTGATCTGAGTAAAAATGTACTTAAATATAATTTTTAAAAACTGAAACAAGATGATATTCTTAATTTAGGAAGTAGTGGATTGTACCATTGCTTTACAGTGAGTTGCCAATAATATGTACAGCAAGAATATCAACAATTTTAATGTCTCCAATGAAAATGTACAATTCCAAGTCACAAAGTAATGTTCAGTTAAACAATTTGAAAAACATCCTGTATTTTTGGGGGACGTGTCATGGATTCACGAGGCAATTTCAGTACATAAAACGTCTTTTTTTAGGACATTAGTATAAAATACACCATGTGAGATAGTAAGTCACGGCTTGAGATAGTTAAGGCACCGTTTGAGATGGTTAAGGCACCGTTTGAGATAGTCAAGGCACCGTTTTAGATAGTAAGAAACCATTTGAAATGGTAAGACACCATTTGGGATAGTAGTAAGTCACCTTTTGAGATAGTATGTCACTTTTGAGATAGTATGTCACCGTTTGAGAAGTCCTCGTGTGAGATAGTAAAGTCCCTCTTTGAGTTCAGTCACCGTTTCAGATAGTAAGATTTGAGATAGTTAAATCATCGTGTAAGATAATCAAGTCCTTGTTTGAGATTGTTAAGTCACCGTGTAAGGTAGTAATAAGTCCCTGTTTTCGATACACATTAGTAAAGTTTTCCATCTACATGCAGTGGAGTTAGTTGCCTACCAGGTATCTGTAAGAAGTTTCTACGTGCGACGAGGCACTTATAAAGAAGACAAAAATGGCCGAATTTCCATGATTAAAAAAATGCAATACTATATACATTATTGCTTTAGCTGTGTATACATGTTGTGTGGAGTAATGGCTTTGGTGTGCTGCTATACTGATAGACTGCTTCATCTACCAGTGCTTAACATCAGTGACATTTTTAAGTGAACATCGAAGTGCTCCCACATCATTGAGTTGGGTGTCTCGTTTTCTAAACGTGACTGGGCAATGGAAGGAACACCCTTGCTCGATAGCCAATCAGGTCATGCGATTTACGGAAAGTTTACTTTGAAATTTGTGGGTGGGGGAACCATTTACAGTAGCCGTCTCTCTTCTTATTTGATACGTTTCTTTACTTCTAATAACAACTTGCGAGCATGGAGCCCTGTCATCCCCAAATCATCCTTCAGTTCTCCATCTTCCAAAGTCACCAACAATGGACCGTCGACACCTTCCTCCTTGAACTTTTCGATGTAGCGGCTGAGGCTCAACGACCGTAACACATCAGCCACGCCTTCGATGTCGGTGCGGGACAGGCACGCCCTCTGTATCATCAACGAGTCTGGAGTGGTGTAGATGCTCGAGCCCTGGCTCTGCGGGAGGGAGGGCAGCGGGCGATCCGTCGGGGATATGGTGTCGTAGATGTCTTGGTCGGCCACGGACAGCAGGCGGTCGATTTCGCACTGGAGACGGTTGATCTCTTCAATATGTTTTAGACTGGTCTGTCGTATGTTTTCCTTTTCTTCTTCCAGGTTCTGTAAAAAGCACCAGGTGTGAACAAAACATGAAAAGTATGCGTCTGGTGATTGTGGTGTGTGGGGATCACATTGGAAAATATAAACATGACTATGACCCTTTCCCAGCTGAGGCTGCGATTTGGGGTCCGGCTTAGCTCTGTCAGTTATTTTGAAAATGTGTGTGTTTAGTATGGGTCAAACAGAGCCTAAAGCCAGATCCCACAATCCAAAGCCGTTGTCTCGAAAAGAGCATATGACACCAGGTCTAGAAGTACCACTGGACCAGTGGCCAGTCTAGTATTGTTTCTAAATACATACTTTTGAATATGTAATTAATATATCCGTAAGCTTTTTTATTCCCAACTTCCTTCTAAAAGAACCCCGAGTAATAACAATTTAATTAATATTCTAGGCTCTGTGACAAATCGTTCTGGTCACGAGAAAACGTCTAGCTTTACATGACCTATGTGGTCTGATGGGAACTTTTTGTTAAACATTCAAACCATGTAACTCGGTATATATAGTGCTGTAGAAGTCTTGGTGGGGTAATCCATCAGAACCAAAGAGGGGATTTGATCCCACTGTATAAAATAGTATGATCTGAGGCTGGGCAGCGGATATAGCGCAACAGACTTTTAAGCAGCTCAATTTGATCTAGGAGGGGTGGTAGCTCTGACCCTGAGGTTTACACCTTGTTGAGATTACCTTACATGCATATTTGATCCTTATAGGCCTTACTCCCGTTCTCGCCTTCCCAACCCCTGTCCTCCATGATCCATAGGCCTAACTCCAGTTGTACCCTTCCTAATCCCTGTCCTCCATGATCCATAGGCCTAACTCCCGTTGTACCCTTCCTAATCCCTGTCCTCCATGATCCATAGGCCTAACTCCCGTTGTACCCTTCCTAATCCCTGTCCTCCATGATCCATAGGCCTAACTCCCGTTGTACCCTTCCTAATCCCTGTCCTCCATGATCCATAGGCCTAACTCCCGTTGTACCCTTCCTAATCCCTGTCCTCCATGATCCATAGGCCTAACTCCCGTTGTACCCTTCCTAATCCCTGTCCTCCATGATCCATAGGCCTAACTCCCGTTGTACCCTTCCTAATCCCTGTCCTCCATGATACATAGGCCTAACTCCTGTCCGCGCCTTCCCAACCCCAACCTCGGCACCCCTCCCCTCTCAGCAATCCCTTCACCCTCCCCCTACTCCTGATTGGTTGCTACAAACCTTGCAGGTGTCTATGAGATTTTCATTTTGCTCCCTCAGATTCGCAATCACCTGTAAGACAAACAAATGAAAGATAAAAATCCTTGCAGTCTAAATTCTGTCTATATCCAATCACCAAAAGTGAAGGGTACATCAGGACTGGGTAGGGCCGATATGTCCAGATAACTATTGCTTATCACTGGGTCAGCCATTCCAATCTCTATCTTCAAAACAATCTGCTGTGACAAAAGGAGAGGAGGTGGTGTAATGTTTTAAATTTGAAACAAAAACGCAGTGGTTGGCTACTCGGGCATGAACACTGAAAGTTGTATTTCATGTACAATACATGATGGGACATGTAACATACGGAATGTATGGTTCAGTAAACTGAGAGAATAATCTAAATTGTCGAAGCAAGATTTTCTACTGGTTTTTATTTTCTTTTATTGTTTTTTTTTTTTTTTACTTCCTTGTTTAACAGCTGGCATTCAGTTTGTTTAATTTGCCATAAGGAAATGCAAGTTTGGTAAAATCAGTCATTCTTCAGTTGATATCACACAAAATGTGTTTTTCACAACTTCCTTGTTGCCATTGACTGTCATAACTGTGTTAGTCTCACGCATGTTTGAACCTCCGGGACCTAGTTGGTCCCAACCATATTATTTAGGTTTTTTCAAGTACTTCAGTTTAAGTAGTATATAGCAATATAAAATTACAGATACTGTTGGAAAAGTAACTTTTAGCCAGGAAATAATATGAAATTAATAAGTTTATCAATAAAGAAAACCCAAGAAAAAGAAGTGACTTCCAACTCCAGTTAGTGCAAACAATTTAAAATGTTGCCCAATTGCAGTCATGTTGTCAATAGGCCTATGTAACGGTCGCACAGATTCAGGCGTGATTGACAACAATTATTTGTGCTGTTTAAACATTCTAAGTGTAAACACATTTCCAAGGATATTTTTTTCCAAGAATTGTGTATTAATAGAATACAAAAAGACTATTTGATTTTATCCAAAAATACAGAGTTTGTTCGAGTTGTTTCATCGATTTTGCTTTGCGCAAGACTTGCATATTTTATACAGCTATAGTCATAGTCATAAGAAAGAGAACCAAGTCTTTACCTTCTCTTTTTGTTGCAGTATTTTTTTGAGTTCACTGGTGGTGTTTTTGTCTAGGTCTTTGGAGATTGACGTGGTATCTGGAACCACTTCATAATCATCCTCTTGGCATTCCTCCTCGTCACTTTCAAAGAAGAAATCGAAATAAATTGAATAAATCACTCGTTTACAGTTGAGGGCGAATAGTGTTTTTAACGTTGGAAACTCCCCAATGGCAGCTTCCCATTTTAACTAGTGCAGCACTAGTGATTTGGGCATTTTATTTTTTACTGTCTTTGAATCAGGGTAAGGGATTTGTTATATTGGCAATCTGGCAATGTTTGTTTGCTTATACTTTGTATCAAGAAGGTTTGTTGTATTAGCAATCTATTGATGTTAGTTTGCTTATATACTCTCTTTGAACCAAGATAAGGTAAGGCGGTGTTGATGTTGACAAACTGATGATGTTGGTTTGCTTATACTTTCTTTGTATCAAGATAAGGTATAAGGTTTTTGTTGCATTGACAATTGGATGATGTCGGTTTGCGTACACTTTCTTTGAATCAAGACAAGGTATTAGGAGGTGTTAATGTTGACTATCAGGTATTGGTAGTATGCTTGTTTGATATTTGCCTGTTGCTTGTTGGTATAATACCCGTTATGTTGGCAGTCTGATGTTGGTTTACTCATATACATGAGTACTCTCTTTAAATAAAGATAAAAGGTATACGGCTGATAATGTTGGTTAGCTTGTACTCTTTGAATATAAGATGAGGTGTAAGTGTGTAAATGTTGGCAATTTGATGATGTTGGTTTGCCTATACTCTCAAGATAAGGTATTAGTGTGTTATTTTTTTGCTATCCAATTAGGCCCTATGTTAGTTTTTTTATAGTCTCCTTGAATCAAGAAAAGGTATAATGCTAAAAGTGTTGGCAATCCGGTGATGTAGTCATGCTTACACTCTCTTTTTAATCAACATAGGGTATATCTGTAAGCTGTTTGACAAGCCTGGCACTACTACTGGTAGGCTCACAAGCCTCACGATCTTTGAATATAGATAAAGTACAGCTCCGTAAAATGAAATGTGCTGTTGTTGGCAATGTTTTTATGACTTCACCTTAAGTTTGTCCATTTGTCGGATATGCGTTTTTTAGTTTTTGTTTTGTCTTGCTTTGCAGTCTCTTGGGAAATAAATACACAGTTTGTATAGGACTCAGGAAACACTTACCTCTCAGGAAACATTTTTGGTACTTCATAACCGTCACCACCACTCTTATCTGGCAGCACGAACTTTTTTATGTTTTTCATGTCAATGGTAGGAGGTGCAGAATTCGGATGAGCAGACCCTGGTTTTTTAGGTTTCTCAGTAACTGATGGGAGCACCTTTTGGCCCACGGGTGGTTTTTTAAGTGTGGTTGGCTTGGGCGCGGTTGATTTGGGCTTGGGAGGGCGAGGCGGGGCAGGCAATGTACTGGCCCCGACACGAGGTGGGACACTTGGTCTGACGGTGCTGTTCAAGAGTGACAGTCTGGTGGAGAGGTCTTTGTTGTAGTAATTCACTTCTTTGAGCTCTCTCTCCATGTCCGCTTTAGAGACCTTAGCAGCTACGCAACAACGTTCTTTCCCTATTGATAACAATGTTTGAGAGGAGAACAAAAAAACAACTTTTTTAAATTTTAACATTTAAAAGAAGATTCCTACCTCCAGGGCCCTACTGCTGAGGCAGAAAATAACGCTGAACAATTTCCTGCTAAGCAAAACTAAGCAGGATACCAGTAACAGATGGTACCTGTGACTCGGTATTTCGGTTGGTAACCTTGGTTGGTTAAGCATACTTTTAGTTGTGCTTTACTTTTTGTACTTGTAGTGTTATGAAATTGTGTCAAGTTCTACACTTACACTTACAGTTTAGTGGGAGAAGTTGCTAAGGCTTCTGCATTTAAGACCATATATACTATTATATTTGTCTTCCAGTAAGCATCAAGCTCTGTCGTTAATGTGGACAGTGTATTGGCATTTACTATTTTCTGAAGTAGACTTGTTCCAGTCGTTGATGACTCTCTCAGAGAAGAAATTACAATTGCATCCAATGATCTTGTTGAGAGTTGGCTTACTCAGCTAGAATGAACCCGTATGCTTGTGCTCGTTGAATTTCTTGAAAATATGTGATGTCTTCTTAATCTAATCCCTTGACCACCTTTTTAGACGCATTAATAAAGTCTCCTCTTAATCTGTGATCTAGTACATTTTGGCTCCCAAAATGGCGGAAGGATAGGCGTGTGAGTGTTCTGCGCATCGTGAAATAGGTCAGTAGACCCATTGCACATTGACGCCACAAACCCAAAACAGCCCCCTTACTGTGGTCAAAAGACCTTTATCGTTGTGCGGCCATCTTGATATTTCTCCCGTTGAGAAATCAATATAACCAAACCAAGACTGGACGGAGAAATAGTCCGGTTCCTTTTTAAACAAGGAATATTGGCTTTCATAACTGTTTTGTGGGTACAATGAACATGACCAAAATGGTAGCAGTGTGATAATGTCTATGAAGAGTTATCATTGGCTGAGAGTCGTGCGCAGCGCGTACACGCTCGCACATTTCCATTGTTTGTCATCAAAAGTGTCTGTATTTTGTCTTGCCCTCTTGCCGTTCCATACCTTCATAGCTGTCAAGCCATGCGTGAATGACTTCTGGTAATGGTTGAGTAATTCCTTTCATTTTGCTAGGCAGCTCTGGTCGACCCACCTCAGTATATCCCCAGGTTAGGTTAAGGTTGAGGAACAGGGGCGGGAGGCACTTCTTTGTGTTTTTCTCCTAAAAAACGAAGATCATAAATTACTTTTGAGTACCAGTACATAATTATAAACCCTCAAATCTTTAGATTTATTATTTTTAGTCCCTACACTAAAGTCTCACATTTGCCCGCCTCTCAATCCAATTCAATCCAGTCCAATTCAGTTCATTACGGAATTTGTTTCCACTGTGGCACAAGAAGATATAAAAGTGTGAAATAAACTAAACCAGGTTTAAGCAAATATAATAGAGACAAAATTTAAAATGTTAGAGAACTGTAATAAATACGAAATCAAAACTGATATGATATGACCTTGCTCTTGTGGCTGTAACAGATTAAAGTTTTGATTTTAGGTCTACATTATTTATTAGCACTGGTGGGTTTTTTGTCCGTAATTTTGTGTACTTTTGTGTACAATTTTTGAAAGGTCCACATAATTTAGCTGTGTGCTGCCAGTTGGAACTTTTTACAAACTATATGAAAAGAAATATGGGAGCACTTTCCTTTCATTTCCTGGAATTTATTCATTTATTTGTTATTTGTTTGTTCATATAATTATTTGTAATTTTTTTCCTATAATGGCGTTGAAGCTGGCTTAATTTATTCAAGATACTCATCAAATGAACACATTGAAGAACAATACCTTAATACAACGAACCAAATCCAGAGAAATTATTTAATAAAACAATTACATCAAACAACAATGGAAATGAAAAAGAAAACATTAAAAAATTTATGAGAAAAATAATATGGCACATACGTGAGAAAAGAAAACAACGAGGATGGAATTTAACTCAATACCACAATTATTATAAAGGATTGGTAGGGACTTTAATAAATCTGTTACTTAGTCTGAAAGGTTACTGATTTTGAAGTTCATACTAAAGCAGACTTTTTCAGATCCCTCTGGAATTAAGCCACGTTTGAGAAAACTGTATCTGAAAACCTACCCCCTCCCCTTAAAAAAGAAAGGAAAAAGCAACAGCTGATTTCGGTTGTACAACCGAATCTAAGTACTAAGGACAAAGTGTTTACATGCTGAAAATTGTGCATGGTTGTTCACTGTCGTGTCCTGACTCACACCGTGGATGAAGTTCAAATGTTCACGTAATTCACGTAAATGGATGAACACAAAACTTGAACACAGCATGTGACTATTTTGTCACATGCTCAACCACTTCTGTAATAATACCTTTAAACGACAATTTATCACACTTTTTATTTTATTTTATTTATTCATCAATTGTATTATTAGTATAATTGTTATTGTTATTACTTTTTTTTCTGTGCTCTCCGCATTAAAAAAAAAACGGTCATAAATTTATGGAAACATCCATTACGCACGTTATATATTTACACTCAGAGGGAACTTAACGAATTTACAGATTCGCTCTGCGAAAGCCAAATTCACATGACAAGGTAAACAAACCTGCCCCATTGTACAAAAGGTAAAGGTGTGCACTGGCAACGCGTGCCCTTTGACCTTCCCGGGGGTTCTCTGGAAAACGTTTGTTCAGATTTCAGAGGAAACACTGACATGGAAAATACATGTTAAAAAACAACACCCTGTTCTTTACAAGTAGCCAAGCAAAGTTCGCAGCTTTCAACATCTGGCAATGTAGATATGTTAATCTCGTTTGGCGAAACCTTTTTTGTTGTTGCCTTTACACCAACGGTACAATGTTCGATAATGTATTAATATAGAGTCGAAACATTTGATTCAATTTGAAAGCTCATTGATTGTAATTTTTATACAAACACCAGTCCTTACGACAAAGTTTTAACAATTTCAAAGTCGAAATGAGGCATTTGAAGACCCTGACATGATCAAACCATCATCCGTTTACCCCATAGGGTCCCCCTCCCTGCCCCAAACCAAGCCAACTGGGACTAGCGGAGCCAAACCGACTAGGTCACAGATTGGTCATAACCAGTCCCTTGAAGGTTTGGAATGCAAACTTCCTTCGCTTTAGTCCCTCCCAATCTTCCGCACCAATCTAATTTGGACAGTCAATGGCGTCATAAACAGTCACTGGTTATTGTCCCGGTTGCAATCTCCCTCCCAAAGTCACTCCCAGTCTTCCCCTCACTAGCAAGGGAAATGTAACAATATTGACCTGGACTGTCAATGGCGTCATAAACAGTCACTTGGGAAGGGTGTGGGTGCGATCTCCCTCCCCTAATCGCCGCCAGTATTCACCATATATGCTAAAGAACTATACCAAACTGACTTGAACAGTAAATGGCGTCATAAACAGTCACTAACCTCTTGGGAAGGGCTTAATTGCTTTCCCCCTCATCACAACAGTCACCAACAGTCGTTTCCATACTTGAAAGGGAACCGTTCCAAGCTAACTTGGACAGTGAATGGGGTTAACCCACAACTACTCGTTGACTTGGCCCCGATTGCAATCTAAATTTACCCCCAGTAACCATCTTACCTTGAAGGGCACAGCGGTCACTCTGACTGGAACAGTAAGTGGAATTGCTAGCAGACTCGGTGAATGGGCCCTCGTTGCAATCACCTGAAACTCGTTCTTGTACGACAGAAGTTTCAGGATTTTTTCATCCTTTGGTCGGCGGAGCTCCATTGATTTTTCCTCAACGACACGAACACGCTGTTATAGACAGAAGGGAGAGGAAAAACACCATTCGTTGCTTTCAAGGAAAATACAATATTTTTACTCGAATCAAATGCAAGAACATTGTAGCAAGACCGTATATACCACAAACTTTTTCCCCAATGAAATTAACCGAATTCTCAAATGTTGTTAAAAGCACGCGGACAAAGTTTCCAGATGACTCGCTGCCAGCCTGTGCTAGGTATTTGGGTTTCCAACACCCCTCCCCCGCCAATCAAACTTGTTTGGCTTTCTGGGCTGCCAGTAACTACTGTATAGTGGAACCTTCCTGCATTTGGGTTATTCCTGAGGTTATTCTTTCACTTCAGGATATTCAAGAAAGTTTGTTATGAAAACGGGGGGTGGGGGTCACTTACTTGTGGGAAGTCTAAGTCAACCAGCTGTGACAAATGAAGGAACAAGGCTGAGAGCATGGTGGTGAAGTAAGCACAATCCATGTCCTTGTGAAGGGCAAGGCGATGTCCCACCTGGTTTTTGGCGATCAAAACCTAAGAAATACACCATTAAAATAAATCAAGAACTTCGGTTTATGGAATGATTCCATTCCCATCCTCTGCATGGTTTTCGAAACACAAATAACACAACCATCGATGACAATGTCATCAAAACGGGCTCGATACCGTATTGTTTTGTTCAGGTCTGGCTTGGTTTGGTGGGTTGTTTGTTTGGGTTTTTGATGGATTGAGCGTATGTTCACATTAGACTTAGAATCGATTGTGGCAACCAGAATAATTAGCAACGGTGATTTACAGTGTCTTCCAATGCTACATTCTCGACTATCAAGTCATATTTTACTAGAGGCGACGGTAACTGTTGCAATCACTCAGCTGTCAATATTGTAAAGTAATCCATATTTATTCTGATGATAGTAAGTCCGCACTTTGAAATGAGCAACTCACTTTTTGTTTGCCGTCCCGTCTGACGGATTCCTCCACGTGGCTGATTTGAATGATATCCTCAGAGTCCACACATTCCGTGTAGTCGTCGGAGCCGTAGCCCTCCACCGCGCGGACAACGGACGGCATCGGCTTGGACTGCATTAGAGCAGTCACCCCCATGAACATCTTGTCGTCCAGTCTCGGATCTAGACATTTTGGAGATTAACAACATCATGGAATTTGAAATGCTTGTAGATACTGAACTCGCGAGGGAAACTAATGAGCATTTAAGTATTATAAGATGTTTTGCTTCACATGGTTTCTGGTTGTAGAACTGTGTATAGGTTAAGGGGATACAAAGATAAGAAATAGGTCTAACATATTTTGGTGCATTGGCTCTTTGGTTCTTTCTTTTCCTGCCTTGCACCTCTGTGGCCCCGGTTCTTTCTTTACTGCCTTTGACCTCTGTGGCCCGGTTCTTTCTTTCCCTATCTTTCACCTCTGTGGCCCGGTTCTTTCTTTCCTATCTGTCACCTCCTTAACTCCACGACTCTTTCATTCCACACCACCACCTCTGTGGCCCGGTTCTTTCTCTACCTTTTTTCTATGTACCTTTTACCTCTGTATCAACCCGCGGCCGGTTTCAATCCCGGACCGAAGTGTTGCATGTGGATAACGTCTTCAGTCCCTACGTGATTGCGTGGGTTTTCCTGTAGCAGGGGTTTTCCTCCCACATCTAAAACTGACATTTGTTCTCATGTGCATCTTCAGGCCTGTAAAGGTCACAGTGCTAGTCACTTTTGAGGGTTTCAATATTATACCAGTGTGACCTCCGGTCTACACAATCTCTGGTTCTTCTTAGAACCAACAGTTCTCCAAAAAGAGACTTTATTCACATGGTTCTTACCCGTTCACTAGTACTCAGTTCTTTATAAAATTACCGGATAGACATTGTAGAATATTGTAGAACATTAATAACAACAGTATGTCAATACGTTGACTTGTTCTTCTGGGAGATTGCATTTACAAATGCGTATAAAATTGAGATGAAAATGCAAAGAGCCTCAACTCTGCGACCATCAGTTTCAGAATAACCTCAACGCCCATTGTACCTGCATTTTTTTGTCCGCATGGAAAACGTGTTTATAGTGTGGATTTTGTACTTGTTTTTTTTCAGGGGCTAATTACCTTTCCAGAGGTTGTATATATATAGTTTACCCGATTTTTGCTGTATGTTCTGCTGTTAGTGTTTGCAGAGGCAATTTTATGTAGTACTTTTAATTACTACTCACTAATAACAACACACTGTAGATATGTCAGAACAACTCTTAAAAAGGATAAGAAGTAAATTCTAAACTGCAAAAGTTTGCGAGATTTGAAGGCGGTGTGACTAGTTTTGGCGAAAAACATGAATGAGTTAATATAAAGAAACTGTTTATACGTTTTACAAACGACAGTCCCGTAACACCTGTAGGACCTAAAACCATGAATTAGCAATTTTAATTCAGCAGGTTTCTCGTTGACATCAGCATGATTGGATTTGTTGAGTTTGTCGTGGTTGTAATTTAGGAATGAATCATCATAATGATCTGCATTGTGCGTGTGTGTTTTGTTGATATTTATCAAGATCAAGCCATCTTGCCACGAATTAGGGAACGCAAGACTTACATGGTGAGCTTTTTTTAAGCATAGGCTTAATATGCAATGTGTTTTGAATGAAATGCGTAGTGTCACATACACGCAGCCAACTTGAACTTATCGGAGTACTCTGTGCCTATCCAACGCACAATCGTCAATTTAGTTGTCAGCCGTTGCCCTCTTTGATCTTTGATGAAAGGTTTTCCACATCAATGAGTACCACAGTCTCACAATAACAGCAAACATTCTCAAGGATATATATTTTTTTTTCATGGCGGCAATTTTTCTGAAGGCAATGGGTAGATGTTAACACTAGAAGTTTGTGTGAGTCCTGGTCCGTGTTGAAATGGATTGATAAACTAAACTCTAAAGTTATTGGGTTTAGTTTTAATTGTTCTACGCGAAGTGTGGACCAGGGAAATGAAAAGGCCTACACAGTAGGGACTTAAACACTATGTGGACTTTGCCAATGTTCATGTCGAATATGGTTTTTTTTATAGTGCACAGAACAAAGGAATGTCAACAACTTATGTTTCGAAATGGTCTCAGTTGCATGTTCGTATAGCACGCTTACTTGAACCTGTATCAAAGAAAGCAACAACATTTCTGAGTATTTCAGACAAAAACTATTCCTTAAAATGGACACAGATTGTTGTTGTTTTATTTTATACTAATACCACTTCAAGGTGAAGGCCACACTTAACTAATTTGGGCCATCGACCCAAATCAGCTGTCACCAGGGGCACGTTGCCACCTGTACTCCTGGGGCTGAAACAAAATTACCCCCTTCACAGTCCGTAAGGATGTAGGCACGGACATCATCTTGAGCCTGGCTGGTAGAGCAGAAATCACTACCTTCCCAACTTAAAAATACCAGTGTAAAAGTTTTAAAAGTAGCATTTATTAACAACTTTGCAGTTGTTATTTTAACAATTACCCAAAAAGATCATATCTCCTTCTTTTCATCTTTTGCTATACGATTATTTCTGACCACATTAAAGTGGGAAGTGGAGCTTATTATTTTTTATAAAATAAATAATCAATATGGTGCAGTAGACTCGTCGCAAGTCTCCCGGTTACTGTATTTGCTAGTTTACTGTAGACACGTTACGATTCGGCTGAAAAATGATCAGGTTGGAAAGTACCTTAAAACAAAACACTTTTCTTTCAAAAAACGCAGTTGTGTTTATCTATTTTCAACTGGGGCGAATTTGAAGCATTGGCATTGTAAGGAATATATAAATACAGTTTTAAAGATATGTACATGTAGTCAGTTTGTATGAACGTCATTTTGAAAAAATACATCAATAGGGTGTATATATCCATGTCCAATTTAAAACCACGGAGTGACATGTTACAGGGACTTGTACTTGGCAACTTCCCAGTAAATTTCGGTTTCCTTGTATTTACCTATGGGATTTTTGTTCCCTTTGTACATTGTATGTGGTATGATAATATGCCTGAATAAAGTAGCATTATTGTTATTGTAAACATGGCATAAATGAACAGATGAAATCAATGGTTTGACGGATATAGTTTAAATTCGAAAATATAGACTCGAAAAGTGTAGGTTCATGTACATACAATACACTCCCCTCTGTCTCGTATATTTCTCGCCCAATTTCCCTTGTTTCAAATGACCTTCAATCCTCCAATATTAAAGATCATAATTTCAGATCGTATGCAGCGGCGTAGCCAGGACTTTTTCGGTGTGGGGGCGCAGGGGGAATTGGTTTGTCAGTGGTCGGAATCATGCTTTCATTTTGGAAGGGGGACGCTGTAGGGGAACACCATCCTCCTATGTTCTTGGCATTTCATGGGCGCGGTAGCAATCCCGATCGCGATCGTTAACCACATTATATTATACAGACACACATTTTCCTCTTTTCCCCCTTTATTTCTTTGTTTGTTTTCGTCGGGGGGGGGGGCACCTGGGGCACTGGAAATTTGCTGGGGTGCCCCAGGCCTCCCCCTTGGCTACGTCACTGATCTTATGTCAACATGCAAGCCCCTTTCACTCCACACGCATTTGTCAGTAAAATCACAGGAAACTTGATTTGGCGTTTACATTACTTTTGTGATCGGAGGTGGGCACAAAGTCTTAATTTTTTGCAGTAACCAGAAGCTGAGGTCAAGATTAGTTCTTGGGTTTTCTTCATTATGTTATTGAATTGATTTAACTTTTATTTGTTATCACTAAGTATAACATTCCCAACAAATATAATTTTGGTGGTCACAAACTACGCTAAACTAAAACAATTCACAAAACAAAATCTCGCCCACGTAAAACTCCATATGGCTGAGACTTGCACAGTCTATATACAAAAAAAAAAAGCAAAAAAAAAAACCCAAACAATTACTCCTAGCTCTAAGTTTGTGGTTTTATAACAGGATAAGGAAACTACATTTTTAAACTGACTCTGAGTAGTTACTTTTATATTACTGATTTCTGTACACGGCTCAGGTTGTTTTGTGTTATGTGCAACATTTCCCTCTTGTAATATAAAGGAACTGTTTATAAACCCTGATTCACTGACAAACCTCACAGACTCAATTGAAGCATACGTTTCCTTGAAAAGTAAAAACAAGGAACTTTGATTGAAAATGGGTGAGAGTGATGGTTGACAAAGTCACCCTTGTTGTAGGGGGTAATTTTTTGAAATAGCACCATCGCTATTTGTATTGTATTAAGATATTTACATTTTGTACACTGTAAAAACTGGGGTGTTAAAATTAAAATTAACATCATTTTTTGCAGATACTATTTTAACACCCTGTGGTGTAACTTTGTATTCTTTTGGGGGGTATCATTGGGTACGTTCAGACGAGGAGTTAAACTAGCCCTTAATCCAAAAGTGCTAAAATAACCCTCCGTTGGAACGCAAAAATCCGGTCCGCGAAAAAATGTTGGATTAGCGTAACTTAACCCAGGTGTTACGACCAACAATCACGCTCCCAGAAATACAAAATAAGCAACATTGGTTTTATAGGGTCTTCAAACAATCTTTGTTTTATGGAACAAAATTATTGTACTGGTATTAGTGGCAAATCCACGAGTTTAAGAGAGCGGGATTTTTAGGGCATTTCTCCCACCGATTCTGGGTCATAGGCCTACTGTCTCAGAAATGGGTCAGGCCCCACGGAACCCAGAATCCGGGTCAATTTTAACCGGGAGGAACTGACCCGGGTGCTTTTAGGGTGTAGACCATTATCATGTTGGTCAAAGTTTGCAAGGAACTAAAATGTGATGCATTAGAAGATGAAGATGGATTTGCATGAGATTGGATTTGTTTATTGTATTTTATTTATTTATTTGTTTCCAGGCAGCACACATACAGTACATACAAATAAAGAAGTATAACAGTAAAAACACGACTGCAGAGAACAAGCCTGCAGATAACCCCAAATGCGAAGCCACTATATAAAGGCAATCCAGTTTAAAGTGGAAGTAATCTCTTAGTTAGTATTTTGAGGCAGTATACCATTCTTACATTTAAGCGTACAGCGTTTGAAAGTAATTCTGATCGCTTTAACTGCTCACGAATGGCATCATGAGTCTCATGGGACATTCCGTACCCATATTTCATGATCACTAAATCCCACCATAAAAAACACTTTTTATCATGTTTCCACGACGCATAGTGGCATGTAACTTCCTTGTCTACAAGGAAGAACTGTCATAAATATAACCATTCAATTAAAAACAAACACTATCCTCACTTTATGGTGTGTCCTGTTACAAAAAAACTGAGTTTTTAAAAGTATAATTGTACTCGTAAAGACGTGCGTTGTTTTTGTTAAAATGAATTCATCTTGTTGACGTCTACTAAACCAGTTTATAAGTGATGTTTGAAGCTTTGCATAGTGTGGGAAATAAGTAACTTTTAAAAGAGCTCACTGCTGTTGTGGTCTCAACGTTTCGAGCAGTATACTCTGTTCGTCTCAGGTAGTTTACCAAACAAGTAAATTCAAATCAAGCCAAAAATTCACGCTCGTCCGTCAATCAAAAACTTCCGCTAGCAAAATATTTTGTTGTAGGTCCGTACCTCCGACACAATGGAGCAAATGTTTGAGAAGATTTCACAAGGGACCTTGGACAGTACAAAAATCACTGTCCTGTCACATCGAGTGTAAAGTTTCGCAATCATGCACCAAATTTAGCATTGCTCTCGTGTAAAAAAGGGCTGAAGAGCTATAGAAGGAGTTGGGAGGGTAAGGGAGAGAGAGAGACGATTAAAGTCAATCCTCGTTATAAAGAGCACGTTATAAAGAGGTTGTGCTTATAACGACTACATTCTGAAATCCTGAATCTCTGTTTTGCTGTTTTGCTGTCCTCTTATAACAACGTTCCTGTTATTAAGAGGTAACTTGGCCAGTCCCACTGATCTTGCTATAACGAAAGCCAACTGTGTTAGTGTGTATATGTGGTGTTTTTTTAGCCCCATGGTCCCACGATCAGTGCCAAATACTCTGGACATCCTAAGAATTAACAGGGGCTATGCAACATCAGTCTCAACAAATAAATTCCATTTTACCTAACGGGAGGCGTTCGTACTCCTGTTCAGCTTGTACCGGTAGCCAGAGCTCACTGCCATCCGATGCGTCCACGGCGTGTACCCTCGGTATCTCCCCGATGAAGTGCAGCATCAACATTTCACCCTTCTCCAGTTTCACGGGGCTCCCTGCCACCTCAAACGCCTCCCTCACTTGCACCAGCAGAGGTAACTCCGTCAAGGCATCGCTGCAGAGCTTCGCGATGTCGGTTTCTCTGTCCTCCTCCTCAAGCTTCAAAGTCAACTTCACGGGGAAATCCTCCGGGGGCTTGGGCTCGTAGGCGGGGGGCTGGGCGGGTGCTTTCTGATTCTTGTGTCTGTTGAGGAATGGATCATTCTTCACCCACGGTGCCGGGGGAAGCACACCCCAAGACCGCGGCATTTGATTCATGCTAACGCTCCGTTTAGCGTTTCCCCCACGTCCAGAGTTTGGCCTCCTGGACGGCACTGGTGGTATATAGGAGCTGGAATCGTTCATTGCGAATACACACTGAGGATGTGACGTACGGGATACAAGAAAAATAAACACATGAATTATCTTCCTGATCCGATCTGTCCACAAAATGTTGGGTCGTCTTCCTGTTCAACGTACTGCAGCAGCAGAGTAGTCCTATGTTTTAACGCCACTCTCTTCTGATGTTGTTGTACTTTGGACAGCCACAGCTAGACCTTGATCTAAGCTGTCCCTGTTTGTTCAAGCGTGAGCCTCCCATTGACATTTGCCCCACAAGGGAAATCCCCTTTATCGTCCATTTGGGGTCTAATAGTAATACGTCATGACCATGCAGTTTCAAAATAATTAAGGCACATTACTATACGGGCCTTTTCGAAACGTCGCCGGCTTGTGCTTGGGCTTTGACTTTGGCTTCGCCAGTCATTTGGAGCACCTGCGATTTCCTTACGGGGCTTACAGTCGAAGGGAGCCCAAGCCGGGGCCCAATGGAGCGCAAAGCCTAAGATTAAGTTTCGAAAAGGCCCTCGAACTCGTTGTTTGTAAAGCAAAACCCATATAATTAATTTATTTTAGTACAAACATCACATTCAAACCAACCTTCAGAAAATGCTTCAATTTAGGAATGAAAGAAAAGACAAAGAGAGAAAAAAATAACGTATATAAACTGAAAGCCGGTTTATACTTTGCTGTGATAGTTTACTATTAGAAAGACCAAGCAGGAGGCAATTAAAACCACGAATGCCCTCAAAAGTAAAAAAAAAAAAAAAAAATCAATCAACAAATCTCAAAAATACAGGTTCAGTCGGACCCTAGTATATCACGGTCAAAATGACTGGGCCACCTGACAGTAAACATTACCCTCCCAACCCCTGCTCCCCCCCCCCCCAATGTTGCTATCACTTTAGATTTATTTGTTTGTGACTCTTTTTCAAATTTTGTTTTTTCCTTTCTGTTACTGTTCCTTCACATAGTTAGTGACGGACAGTAAAAATATATATATATATATTGTGTTGTTTCATACTAGTTGGCCGGAAAAAAAAATCAAATTAATGTGCAAATCAATCATATTTAGTTGTATTATTCTTTAGTCTTTATTATTCATCAATTATGGCACTGTTTACTATTCTTAAATTTGTAACTGGTTATAATTCTCGGTACAATTCTTGGGTAAACTGTGAGTTGTAAGCTACAGTTGTAAAAAATTTTTTTTTAAAGAATAATAAACAAAACAAAAATATCTGCAAAAAGATTATTCAGAAAAAAACAAAGTTTCAAATTACTGACTTTATTTAGCATTAACTTTCTTATACATTGACAGACATAGAACCCTTGCATTCTGGGGTAAGACTCCCAGCCAATGATACGGCTTCATTTTTTACCTCAGTGAGGGCGGTGTTTGAGCTTGTGACGTCGTATCCAAGCGTCTATCAAATTTTAGCTGGTCTCACTACGTGTTATTTTATATCTTATAAACACACAGCATGAAAACTTACAGTTTATTTTAATAATTAGCGTCTTTAAGACAATGTCACTAAAATCTGTAATAATTTACATTTATCTGGATTATATAATCATATACTTATCAGTTATCCTAGACAAACTAAAAAATATAAATATTAGTTGCATCCTCGCAAATACAAGTTTACCGTCACAGTCTTGCATAAAACAAAGTTACATTTTCATTGTTTACTTAAAGTGGCTATACAATTTAAACCCATTATAATTTAGTTTTACATTAATTGTAAACAACCATACAACAAGCACCCTGTGTAGAATAATTTTGTCTTTAATACACAAAATTTGATTATTTTTGTCTTTGGCAAATTGAAACAGGAACCTTAGCGTATGGGGAAACAACTTTTCTTACGCATGGCATTATTCCAGTCTCACCTCATTGAGTACAAATTCTGTTTTCCAATGCCATTTGAGTATGTTTTCCTGGCCAATGTCAACCAAAAGCTCTTTGCAGTTTAACAACCTAACTTTGTAGAAACTAACAACCCATAGGCCTATCTACCTTACTGGTCACTGTTTACAGTACTTAAACACCTTTCCTGGGGGCTACACTCCCAAATAACACCCGGGTCAGAATTAACCCAGATCCGCCGGGTGCCGTAGGCCCTGACCCATTTCTGGGTCAGTATGACTACACTGTAGGAAGTAGTACACCATTCTCTTTTACTGGGATGTATATTTTGCCGAAAATGTGCTGGAAAATCTAGACTACTTTGAAAACAGTTTCAGTTTTAAAAAAAGACAATGGTTCTGGGTCATGTACTGACCCAGAAGCTGGTAAAAATGTGCAGAATCTGAGTCAAAGTCCCATTTTAAAACCACTTTCTGGGTCAGCCTGATCCGGAAATGGGTCAAGCCCCTGGGATCCAGAATCCGGTACAATTCTAACCTGGTAGTTTTCATGGGTGCATCACTTATTGCTGCATTACACTACGCCAGTTTTTTTAATGTGGTGTATATTTTTACAAAAAATGTGCTGGGAAAACCTTAAGCACTTTAAAAACCATTTCAGTTAACTTACAAAATAGAAGAGAACAAAATAACAGAATAATACCATGAAAATATCTTAACATTAAGATACATCAACATGGTTCAAAACATACGTTTTTACAATCCCAAACAGAGCTAGTGTCATTCCTTAATTGTTGTATTTTCAAATGAGACTGTTACTGGAAACCAATGCATAACGGTACGTTTTCGTTGAATATTATTTTTCTAGACATATTGTGTTTAATTTTGTCTTTGGCAAACCGAAACAGGAACCTGGCGTATGGGGAAGCAACTTTTTTTACCTATTGCATTATTCCAGTCACACCGTATTCAATGTCATTTTGAGTATGTTTCAAGACCAATGTCGACAAAAAAACTCTTGGCAATTTAACACTGGGTTCATGTAGTGTTGAATGCCTATCAAGGAAGTAGAATGACTGAAACAAGTCTAAATGAGAAGCACGAAGTCACGTGAGCACGTAAACGAAATTAAATGCAATAGTAGCTAAGAAAGAACCTCGTTTGATCAAGCTTGGAAAAAGAAGCGTGAATTTGAATGAAACTAATTTAATTCTTGCTGAAGTTGACCGGGAAACCCCACATTGAACCTTGGGCAATTTTACAAAGCTTTGCCACTTGAGAGTGTTTCTTTCACCTCCTCCAGCAAGCACCCCAGCTGCTCTTGATCACTTTGATCTTTTGTCTTCAACACCACAAGAAGCTGTTGTCAGATTGAAAAAGGGAGAGAATATGTTTAGGCTTTGCATAATTGAGATGGATATTATTTATGTATTTATTATTTTTTTGGGGTGGGTACGCCATGTATTAATCTATTTTAGGAAGGAGTAGTGCCTCTGAAAAAAGCTTGTTGGTTTATTCTCAACGTTTCGACTACAGTGTGCCGTAGTCTTCATCAGCAGACCGAAGAGTGTATATAGCTGATGTGCTTTCTTACTTAGAGTTCAATGGTATTGCTGTAACCCCATTAGCCTTTTTGAGGTGGACACTGTAGGACTGCACTGTTTGGTTTGGTCGTATATAGAGGAATTTAACCAATTAATACATAGTTCCCTTTTGATGTGTCCACCATCTCAAAATTACTTAGGATATACAAGAGCCTGATGTACCCAAAACATTCAAGGGGCAAGTTGCCTTCGGATTGGGCGCTTTTGGCTATAAGAAGGATTTGAAATTAATATGGTTGAAAAGATATTTTAGAAGTAGAAAATAATGATTCACATAACTGTTTCTTGAAATTGTGTGTTTTCTTTGTAATTCCTTGTTGTAGAGCCAAAAACATTTTTGACTCCACTAAATGGCCGTTCCGCTGGTTGTATTTTATGAGACAAACTTATCGGGGTTTTAATCACTCCTCACTAACAACAGAACACAGTAAGTGTTTTCTGCATGAACAACTTCTCTTTAATATAATCCTCTCGCGAACAGGAATAAATCAACTTACAAGATCCCATAGTTGCACCAAGGTACTGAGCTTGCTGAACAATCCTGTGAAATTCTACAAGAAAACAGATAAACTGAATTTACTAAGTTTAAGGCCAAATTTAACAAAAGATATGTTGTAATTTGTAGGTAACTTTGATATTGGAATCAAGGGAACTTCGTGGTGCTGTATATGAAAGGATCTTAAAGTTCAACAATTAATATATTTTAATAATTTAAGAAGACTTTGGGGTAAAATGTTTTGAATTACTTATTTTGTAAAGTTGCCTTTTTTTATACCTGACTTGCTTTGCGCAGTTCTGCGTTCAGGTCTTGTGTGGTTACAGGTGCAGACTCCTCCACGCCTTTATAGTATTGTCGAACAAGTCGCTGGTACTTGGTTTTCTCTCTGCTGTATAGGAACTTGTTAATGGAGGATTCCTGCAAATATAACCAACAAGATCAAACTTAAACCACAGAGTATAAATAACTTCAGCTATTTGGGATTAAGTTCTAAAGTGGTCGTAGGAAAAACATTCAAATGGTTTTGTTGGCCTGTTTGTCTGTGTGTTGTTGATCTTTTTTATTACTTAATTTAGTGTTTTATTTGTGTTTGTTATTTTGGGGGTCTGTAAAAAATAACCACCCAGTGCCCTCATGCCTAACTGCACTTGTGTTTACCATCAAGTGTGTAAAATCACCACAGAAACTCTTTTGCATCCTTTTGTACAAAGGCACTGACACATTCTTCCCCCAGGGCCTTCCCCATCCCCTCAATTATCAAATAAACACAAAAATATTGGGATGCAAAATCTGCCTCTATTCGTAATGGTGTTTGTTTTTTCGGTCGAGTAATACACATTGTAGTTTGTTGCCAGATTTTACAGCATTATGCACAGTCCTAAAAAGTCTTGCAGAATGACACTGGTGAAAATTGTCAACATGCATTAGGCTATCTCAGACGCTATGGGAAATGAAAACAGACTTTTCTGTGATTTAAGACAGCCATCCTTTCAGTTACCAACTTCTCTTACCTGTCCAAGTTTATCGGTCTCGGTATCATGTGCGTCATGGAATAACTGACCAATCACATCCATGCTAGCCTCAACGGGGCGAGTAGGTCGGATGTCAAAGATGTAGTCTGGATGCTTGATGGCGTTGGACCAGAAACGCAGTGGCAGACTAAAAGAAGTGATTGAATGAAGTGGAATGAGAGGTTTTGAAGTTCATTCTAGAAACATTTTATGTGTGAAATATTTCTCTCAAATGAGGTCATATTCAAGAAAAATGTACTGAAGACCTACCAAAAGCGCAACAGATGATTTCGGTTGTTACAACCAAAATTAAGGACAATTCGTTTACATGCTGAAAATTTGTATGTCTGTTTTTTCCACTATTTTCTCCAGACTCACACAACTGATTATGCCCAAACTTTCACAGGTTTGTTATTTCATATATATGGTTGATCACACAAAACATAAACACTCTCTGGAACTATTGTGTCAACTCTACCAATCCTGTATAATACATTTAAAAAATGGATGGTTTATTTTTTCCTTTTTTTGGGGGGGGGGGGTGGGGGTGCAATTTACAGTTAGTGGTTACTCACATGTTATTCTTCCAGGCATATTTAATGTCCGGGTCTTTGGACTTCAAGTCATACATCTGTGCCTGATCATCAAAAAAATTAAAGAGGAACTTGATTGCCTTGGGGGCGCTCTCCGCGGACAGAATGGTCCGGAACATGTTGTCAACATACTCTTGGATGACGATCTGATGTCGAGGTGTTCAAAGGATAAAATGTCAAGAGATTTTCATTAATTGTTTGTTGACTCACTGGTCGAAATTGTCATGCCGTGGTGACGAATAGATTCGGAATTAGATTGGTGATACATGACGGGAGCCTCGTATCTGGATTGGGGTTTCAGTCCCTACCTGTTTGCGTGGGTCTTCCCCTAGTTGGGGTTTTCCTCCCACATCTAAAACTGAGATCTCCTCATCATCTTTCACTCAGAGGTGTCTTCATGTTTGTATATTAGTTACAGAGCATGTGGTTTTCCCTTAAGTGAGCGCTGATAACACTAAGTTAAAGCACATTTTGTTATTTGAGACGTGTAACTTTTTTTTTTTTTTGGGGGGGGCTGAAAAATATTTCCACTCTTATACTTTGTGCACAAAACTTGACAGACATACAGACAGACCTAGCCCCAGATCTAATTAACTATCTGATGAAGTGTAGCCATCTGTGCTTTGTAGCAGGCTTGCAGATGTCTTGCTGACAGCCTCTACTAAGTTCTGTGGTTTCCAACACCCCTCCACCTTCCAATCAAACTTTTCGGCTTAGTGGAGAGCCAGTAACTAGTGGGGCCTCATTTGTGTTACTCCTGGGATTGTTCCTCGTGTTAATCTCTTGTTTCATGTGCCAGGAAGAGTTAAAATAAAAAGTTCAGCTAATAGTTTTTCGTTCTCTAGATATGCCTTCTGGGGCTTATTGCATTGATAGGGTGCAACTTCAGCAATAAGTAACACGGAATGCCGTTCCTGCCAATACTACAAATTATGGTTCCAATCTCAAATAATATCACTCTCTAATTAGACGGTCATGCCATGACACTTGGAATTTAGCGCCAGCAAATTCAGTCACTGTTTCGAAACTGCCCTGAAAGCTCATACTTGTTTTGATTACTCTACTTCCTGTTTTTGTACTGTCTTTGCATGTTTTACGAGAACTTTCATTACCGTGTTTTTGTTATGTGGCTGCGCAGTCACGAGCGTCCAGATAACATTATTATTGGCAAGACTTTCTTAATTCATTATGAATGATGCAATAAAAATATAAACAAATGCAGGAAGTATTACTGAGTCAAAAGAAAAACTACAGCAGTAAACTTGCGGGTACAAACCTGTCTAAAATTGAAGTGTTGGTTCTGAGAAGAGCTTGGGTGGTCTCAGCGTTTCGAAAAGGAAACTCTGCTCGGCTACGTCTTGCAGAAGATGAGCAGAGTGCACTGTTTGAAAAGGCCGAGACCACACCTGCTCTTCTAAGAACCAACTTTGCTCCCCAAAGAGCTGTCATACAAGGTTGTACCCGCAACACAATGCAAAGCTCCAGATATCAATTACTGAGACCATTGATTAAACTTGAAAAGGAAGCAAACGATTCAATAGTGGCGTTTCAAGAGAGGCTGATTGTTTTGTTGTTGTTGGCACAAAGATTACCTTTGATGACAGAACTCTCTGGAATGGAGCCTTATACACGGCCCACTGACTGCGTTTATTTAGTGAGAAACAGCACAATCTTCTTCCTCGTTGCTCGGTGCCAAGTTCCTTAACCGTGAAAGACTCCATCTTTTGAGTCTATAGGAAAAAAGGTTACCATAGTTATGCATCTTTTCTAAACACGAACACTTTGTCAATGGCCTTGATAAGGATACTAGGGGGGGCTCGGGTGGGGGGGGGCACGTCCCCCCAATTGATGTTTGTGCCTCCCCGGTTGCCCTCCTCCCCAATTTAAAATCTGGACTGAGATTATAAATTACCAGAGTATAATGTTGCATTTTATTAGCTTGTTTTCAGTAGTTTCAATGTTATAAAAAAAAACTACGTATATCTTTATACAATATTCGCTTTCACCTCGTCATCAGATTATCTTATAATTAAGATAGTAAATTGCATACCAAGAGCACTGAAAGGGGCTTGTTTTGGGAAAAGTGCAAACAGAAACTACAGTTATAATTGGCAAGAGGTACGCCCGGAAAAAAATATGCACCCCCTAGTGCCCCATTCGCCGCTGCACCAAGTAGAGCATAAAACTACTGTGAATAAAGTATTTGTTATCCAAAAATTTTGATCAGTGGTTCGTGTGAAGAGTTATTGCCCATCTCCAGCTGGGGCATGGCTGCTTCCTCCTCTGACCGGACTCGCGACACTTCTGGTCCAGTCATTTCGTGGGGAACGTAGCTCCACCGGGCCCCACTAGAGTCCGCCTACGATTGCCCTCCAACTCCGTACTTTGCCATTGAGTATCAACTGATTCTTTTTGCAACAATATATCATTCAATTTTTTATGTACTGAGTATTGTTTTTACTAACCAGATGCCAGTCCCTGACTCCTTCCTGGTTTTGTTCTTCATCTCTAAAACCAACGTTATCTGGAGACATCAGTTCTGGGAAGAAAATTATATAAAAAATAATCTCTAGTTGTTTTTAGCCTGCTGACTATACGTTTTGATGTCCGCCAGGGGTGTTTTCATCTTCGATGGTAAAATATTCTGTCGAGGATTTAAAAATAACGAAACATCATCGTCTTCGAATCCTACAAGTACTTCTGGATGACTGTGTTTGTGACCATTTTTGATAAAGCCAGTTTTCTTCATTCTTAAATGACCAACATAATTATACGGTTTTGAAACAAGAGTTTGTTACTCAGTTTAACTTTATTGGTCTTGTAAAAATTGTAACAATTTTTTACTTTTTTTCCCCCCGATCTTTAAATTAGATTTTGTGTTAATATGTCAATGTTCCTGGGGTTTTTCTATGTGTTTTTTTTCTTCCTTTTTTTTGGGGGGGGGGGGTGAATGGAATGTTTGGAATAAAAAATGTACTATTACTTATGAAAAACATAATTTTTTGGAGACTTGATTTTCCTTAAAAAGGTATTCAACTTTGAATTTGTTTACTTCTTTAAAAAGATCGTTTACCATGTGAAACTTTTTTCTCATATTGTTGCACTGGTCCGGAGCAACCTTCAACTTGTCCCTTTTCCACGAGGGTAACTGGTGCTCTGTCAGGTACCTATAGGCAACCAATGAAATACTATGGAACCAATGACAACTCTTATCCAGTATCATCGTCTTAAAAACCCAAAATTATTTGTTATCTGCTATGATTTCATTGCTACCTCATTGATTTAATTGATTGCATTGCTAATCCTTTCAAGTCAATGTATTCCATTTGTACCAGTCAGTACACATGAAAACAAACTCAGTCGCCATTTTGTTTATACTTTTTACATGAAATACAACATGTACACATTCACAAAAAATCTAAGGTGTTGTGTGACACTATGGGTAATGATAATAATTACAATGTAGATTCATAGGGCGCTCATATCCATTTTAAATGCTCAAGGCGTCAACAAGAGAACCCGACAATGAAAACAAAAAACTTCAGTAACTAATAAAAGCTATGGCCATCAGATGTGTTTTCTAGTTGTCTCTTAAATTAAATACTGGTTTGCTGGAGCGTGACCTCAAGGATGATGGTAGAGAATTCCAAAGATGAGGGGCTGCTGATGTAAAGGCCCTACCCCCCCCCCCTATGACCTATTGGGTAATGTAATGGTAATAGGATTTCCGACCTTGTGGAACTTTATGAACTAGATAAGGCCGTTTTTGCTATGAAGACCATAATTTTCTGATTTTCTCATTCCTGATCTATGGCTGTTTTGGGCATTTCAATGATGCGCACCTTGAATTTCCTGTTTTGTAAACCACAGTTTTGCTGATGACATAAATTATCATGTGTTTTACTCACTTGGAAATCTTTCAGGATGTTGATGCGAGATGTCTTGTTAGTGAAAGGTCCGACGCACTTGTCCGTCAAGACCAGACGTTTGTTCTTTCTCTGGTGCCACACTGCCACCAATAAAGCCACATGTAATGTTTAAGATTACTTTCTCATTATGAGGAATGTTTGAGTTGTTTGTTTCTGAGAAAGGTAAACTGGGCCTGAATTAAGCCATAGATTTGGTGCTAAAAGCGAGGCACGGTGCCCCACCCATCCTATTGTGTCTTCAGTGAATGCTTAGAGTTTTCGCAAGTTTTCAGAGGATTTTTTTTTTTTTTTTGGGGGGGGGGGTACTTCTGAACTAGAGGAGAAAAGTATGTATATACTTTAGTGTGGGAACATTTGGGATACCCTCTGCCCCACATCAGGCACGGTATAAAACTGTTTGAGATTCAAAGTTCTCAAGTCGAAAACTGAGGCTGTTTGTGAAATACAGCTACATTGAATGAAGTAATCTCGAATTTGTCAATGAAGATCCCTCTTTTTTAAAAATAGTTTTGATCCAGAATCCCAAAATTGGTGGATGTCGAACAAAGGGAGACAGTATTTTTGGTTTACAGAGCAATTTATGAGTGACATACCAAGATTGACTTGGTTGGCACTGGGTCTGCTGGAGTAAGGTTTGTTGAGATGGATGGTGTCCAAGATCTTCTCCTTGACCTGTGAGATGGTGTCCACGTCTAGCACCTCGACTTCCTTGATGACATTTCCTTTTGTGTTGAGAACCACCAGTGTCTAGAACCCATGAATACGATAATCATTTTATGATTGATTTGTCTGGTTTTAGTCAGGTTCTTACTGAAGTTAGTGGTAGATA
Source organism: Pisaster brevispinus (assembly GCA_023634235.1). Classification (NCBI taxonomy): domain Eukaryota; kingdom Metazoa; phylum Echinodermata; class Asteroidea; order Forcipulatida; family Asteriidae; genus Pisaster; species Pisaster brevispinus. The sequence continues at coordinate 26,330,946 of JAMKCF010000004.1, forward strand.
AAGGTGATTTTTCATGCGTTAAAGCAATGTACGTGGGACAAAGTGCTCCAAAAATGTTTGAATATTTGCACAGTTTACATTGGGTCTTAAGGAATCGGACCATGACGTCTGAAACTTACCAAGACGTTAAAGTTCATGGTTTCTTGCAGTAAATTCTCAAAGTTGAGAGAAAATGTGGCCTGGCCGGTGACGGCATCAATTGGACCGTGTTCAGTGCGGTATTTGATGGCACGGTACAACACAAACAGAGGGTAGGCGGTGTGATTCTATACCAAAATATAATAACAAAGAAAGCACATTTAGTTTATTTCAAATTCCCTTTATTACACAAATGTCAAAATACATAGTGATGCAAAAGGGAAACCCGAACAGGCTTGCAGGCCCACTAACCTTGCTCACACATAACACAAAAACAAATAAACGAAGACAATAGGAAAAAGCAGAAGCTACTGTAGAAAAAACTGTGACGCAAACGTAACTAATAATGTTTAATTTAATAATTCAAATAGTTCTTAACTTCCGTAGGAAGATCTAGCAATCACCATATTATTCCTACCTTTAGTTGGTCGTAGAGACAAAGGGCAACCCAGTTTGACAGAAGCTTCTCCAAAACGCTGCCTGTCCTGCAATTTAGAAACAAAGGGTTTGCACTATTGTCATTATCTTTTTGAGGAAATGTGGTGGCTCTGAAATGAACAGGTGGTTTGAAACCCCTGAAGGCAGACCTGTTATTGCCAAAGACCAGTATCCTCACTTGGTGTATCCCAACATATGCATTGAAAAGTAAACCTGTGTGCAAATTTGTGCCCAATGGTCATCGAAATTGCAAGAATGAAAGAAAGTAACATCCCTGTTGCATAGAATTATGTACTTTCAGATGCCTGAGAAAGGCTTCATAATATGTGGGTGCAAATTTACCTCTTCCTCTAAAACTACATTACTTAAAAGGGGGTCGCTTCTAGCAACTTTAATAATATTAATAGCTCTCTGGTGATTTTTACAAAGTAAGTTTTTATGGTCATTAATTTTTAGAGGAATAACCAAAGGTCCCCTTCCTAAGAGTTCAACTTGAAGTCTGAATTCATTTCTTTTTTTGAGAATTTCCGACAATACAACACAGTTATTGATTTGATATTAGAAAGATAACTGTAGAATAAATCATGGCAAATAATACATGATTTGATCTGGCCTCACGTCACTCGGTGGTCCAGTGGTTGGAACATCTTCACAGTACGTTGGTCGTTGGTTAAAGTCCCAACTAAGTCACAGGCTGTGTTTTGGGGTGTTTTTGTTTACTACCCTTTTGGATAACAGGGTGTACTTACTTAAACTCTAAAACAAAATGGGTTAAAATTGACACGGAATTACTTGTACTAGGCCCCTTACTCAGATTCTGCGTCAGTTTGACCCGTTTCTGGGTAATTTGTAACACAGGGTGCGTACCACACTGACCCAGAAATGGATCAGCCCCCTGGGATCTGGACTATTCGACTAATCTTACTTGCAGAAAAGTGGGAGTCCTCGAGTAGTGGATTGGGCGTTTTCAATCATCTGGGACATCAAAGTTAACAAGACTCTGAAAATAACAAGAGCATTCAGAAAACAACTGAACAATTTGAAAATATAATGAAAAGGAAATGTCCCCCAACGTGATGGGCGTACCATTTTTGGGGTGATTTACTTCCAAGTAGGATTTGAAACTTTGCATGGTGGGAATACAATCAATTGAGGTTTGCAGGGACACCATGTCAATAACTCTCTTTATAGACTGTGTTGGTTCTGGCGTGTTCCTTGCTCTATGGTTTTGTGAAAAACCTGCCCAAGAGGTTAGCTTGAAGCCTACCTGCAAGCTCTTGGGCACTAGCAAAACACAGCAACATAGTCCAGCATTCCCCTAAAGACAATCCGAACACAACTGTCGAAACGTCGAGTTGTTAACCACAGGTTTTTCTCAGAACCATAGAGCAAGGAACATGTCAGAACCAACACAGTATATAAACAGAATTTGATGTCCCCGCAAATCTCACTTAATGGTTTTCTATAAGTTAAAAAACACCAACGAATCAATAAAATTTGGTTTAAAATAATTGTGACGTTTTATCCCTTAGTTGTTCATAAATGTCCCTCCTATTTACTATGTTTTCCCCAAAATACATTCGCCCAGTTTTTCTTTTGTTTTAATTTAAAAAAAAAGAATTGTTAAGAATGTAAAACAACTTTAAAACAGGCAATTGACATAGTACCCAGTTCCACTCACTGTGTTAAGACATCCAGGTTGTTATTCAGCACCATGGTAACAGTCAGTAAAGATGCTATCAAATGCCTAGAAGGATGAAATTGTGCAAAAACAAAACCAATAGTAATAACTCTGTCCAATGGTAGCTGTGCCACCAGTGTCTGCAACCTAGTTTCTTCCTACAAGGATATTTGGCCGTGATACGAGGCTTTCTGATTCTTTTCACCCATACACTATTGCTTTGCTGAGATGTAGAACAAACAGCCACTCCAACAGCTTTATTCTACGTACTGCATCTCTTTGGAACTCCTTGCCTGGTGCATGTTTCTCTCCATTCTACAATCTATAGACTGTTTTAAGAGGAAAGTCAATTCCTACCTTCAGCTCCCCTCAATTAGTTTCATCAGATATTTGTTCGTGTAGCTCCTCACCATGAGTGGCTTTTAGCCTTGATTGGTGCTAACTTGCAAAAATAATTTTAAAACTCACTAGTTGTTTCATGGCTACAGTCCCACAAGTACTTGAGTCATTTCAATGTCAATGTTAATTCAAACGGAAAAACTTTGATATCAAATGCTCTTGTTCTTCATTATCTTATAGATCAAAAGTTCAGTTAAAACAAGTGATGGATGAATACCTCCGAAAATTCGATGATCTTATTAATAAACCTACACCTTTGTAAAAAAGAAAAAAGAAAAAAAGAAAGAAGACAAACTAGGGAGACCGCCATCATAGGTCTAGATAGCTCAGATGGTAGAGAGCCGGCACTTTAATCCGGAGGTCGTTGGTTGAAATCCCTCTCTAGTCAGTTTTTTTTTAATTAACCCCAAATCATTCAACAATTTACTGAGTCAGTTTCCCTTGTAAATTGTTATTTGGTCTATGTAAAAGAACTTACAAAGTGAAAAAATAGACATTCTTAACTTTTACAAGACGTATATGTTACATCAATGAACCTAAATCCTGTAAAAAAGAATTAAAATACATATATCCAGAGTTTTGTTTAAAAAAAACACACACACACAAAGAAAATATTAAACACTGCTACAAAAACAAAACTACAGCAAAATAAATGAAAGGTGTGATAATAAAGTATTTACCAGCCTTATTCGTGGGTAAACAACAAACAGAAAGTTCAACGTTTTCATCTCAAACTTCTCACCTTTCTTTGACCGACCTCGTTGAGCTGTTCCCTGTATCTAGGGTCTGGATAAGAAATAATAAAAAGGTCTTGTTGCCTAGCAACCTATTGAACTTCATCATGGCTTCTTCAACCTTGGCATCCTCACCGTACTGCACAAATAAGAATGAAATATGGACTCAAGTTGTAGACAAAATGCAACTTGGTTCCTAAGCATCAATTAGTGAATTTAACAACTAAATGTGCAACAGTTTGGTCACTCTGTTAAATCTTGTGTATTTCCTTTTTCGGTTGGTTGGTTGGTTTGGTGTCATTCCAATCACGGTTTCTTGAGAAGGAGTTAAAGAGTAAATGCTTTTGATGTGGTTGAGTGTGCCTGAGTTTCCTGGTTGTGCCCTTAGGTACGATTTCACAAACTCTAAAATTCATCTTAAGATGTGACTTGTATTGAGACATCACTTTGCTGAGCAAATTATCAAGATCGTCACACAGTTGCGATCTTAAGCTCTTGGTTTGTTGTGGCGTGTCAACTGTGGTTCTTGAAGGAGAGTTATAGTAAATTATAAGTCAAGTGGTCTGGAAACTTGACTTCAGATGCTCTTAAGGACTCTAGAAACAACTTGACACCTGACCCTGAGGACCTAATACTTCATTATACTTGAGTTCTCTAGTTCTTGAAGTCTCTTGTGTTGATCACTGTTACCTCTTCGTCCGTTGTGGTTGGTCGGCTCTCATGTCCAATGAACAGCATGTTAGTGACGTAGTCACGGTGACTCACAAACGGCATCCCATTCACTTCCACGTCACTCGTCAACTGGAAAATGTCAATTTGTCTCCGAGAAAATCCTGTATTTCAAAATTGATAAAAGTACAATCCTGTCCAAATTAAAAAATTAGCTTTGTCGCCTCCAGGAGCCAGAGCTGCTTTTTGGAACACTAACTTACTGAGCGCAGAACAAACTTGCTTAGCAGAAACAGGTAGCCAGCCAGTATTCCATCAAGTTTACTCTATGGCGATTGGTGCCTTAGTCTTGTTTTCTTTATTTTTTCCTTCTTTAAACAATATTTTTTTTGCCTAGCAGACAAATTTGCCAAGCAGTTTTTTCTGTTTAACAACTTTATGAAATTGGGCACAGCCCTTGTCCATTGATTCTGATTTGTTCACTTTCTTCTTTGTACTTAGCAGAGAAACCTAGCTTAGCACAAATTTGCTCCCTGGTCATATGATTGAAGTATAAATCCGTCACTTATTTCTAACCTTTCTTAACATCTTCAAGAAAGTCTTTCTCTAAGACGAGAAGATTAGCGTCCCGACTGGCTCTGTACAGCCGTATTGACAGGACGATGACCACGCAGACTAAGATGATGAAAATCACTGCGCCGATTACCGCCAGAACAGTAGCGGCCTGACTGGCTGAAGGGTATGCGATGTAACCGATGCGGAACTCAAGGTTGCTATGCACCACCTGAGAAAGGAGATTTGAATATTTTAAGTACTACTGAGATTTGAGTTATACCTCCCTCCTTGTCTTGGTTCATGAAGTCTTTTTATATAAGGTTGTTGTTCCTCAAGTGAATTCCGAGTGAAATTTGTTTTTCTACTTACCAAGACCACGGAAGCCCTCCTGTCATGGTAGTTTTTTATACAAATGATAACTACTATATTTGTTTTTATGAATTGCCATGACCAAAGAAGGCCCTGTCTGGCGTCTTGAACCCAAAACTCCTCGACAGATGGTTGTTTCTTTAAAGGTAAATTACAACTGAGATTTGTTTTAAGACTTACCAGAACTACAGGAGGAAGCCCTCTCTCGGTGTCTTAAATTACAGCAACCAAGAGTTGTATCAAGACTTACCCAGACCACAGAAAGCCATCTCTCTCTCTTGGCCCTTGAAGTCCCTGCCAGAAAGTCGCTTCTCACTTAAGTTACAACTTATATCTATCTTAAGAACTGCTCAGTCTACTGGAAGCCCTCTCTCTGTGTCTTGACCCCAGAAGTCTAGGTCAAAGGGTTAATTCTCAAGTAAATTACAACCAAGAAGAGTTTTAAGACTTACCCAGACCACGGGAAGACCTATCCCTGTGTCTTGGCCCTTGAAGTCCCCGGCAGATGGTTGATCCTTGGGTAACTTACAACCAAGAGCTGTTTCTTCAATGAACTTCACAAGACATCTCACTGTTCCAACATAAATGATGACTTCTTGGGCAGTAATTGCACTGTCGATTCGTTTTCCCTTAATAATATAGAATTTATAAATTCATTGAGAAAAGAGTAAACATTTTTATCAAGACAACAACCAAATTGACAAGGAATTCAATTGCTTAACCAAAGAAGAAAAACGAATATCCTTGCACTGATAAATAAAATGACCCGAGGAAACAGGTCTTTGGTAAGTAGGAAAAACTCTTTAGCATACGGACAAGAAATTACTAACACATCTTAAACATTTTGTGAAAACAATATACTTTTAAAACCCCTCAAACACTTACAGCAATGTATTGTAAAGTTATTGTTGACCTCTTAGAAACCAAGGTACAAGGAAACTGATTTTTGGTTTCCAGTTTTAGAATAATCAGTGAGCGATTAGCTAGCTCTTCACTTCACCTTGGTTTTCTACAAATCTTCGATCTTGTCATGCATACAATTCGTTTGCAAACTCGTCATGCAGGGGTTGTGGGTTCGAGTTCAAATGGTTATAGACTGCAGGACTTGCAATGACAAGACTGTGAGTCCGAACCCGGCCAAGCTAGCCGCTGATTTCACAATGACTACATTAAGTATTGTCGTCTATTTACTGAATCACAATACATGGATCTGTACATTTCATCATAACAGACGTTATAACCAATGTTTGTATGAGGCAGATTGGCTGTTGCCAGCTTAAGTTTATATCTCCTTGTGTAGCTTTGCAGAGGTACCTCGTTGGGAAGATCATCTAAACAAATCAACAAACAAACGACCAACCCCCCACGAGTAGTTTGCCTGTGGGACTCTGGAAGCATTGAGCGTAAATACAGCGCTTCAAACATCGACTTAGGGTAAAACCACAAATATTTTAGTATCGCTCGTATTGTTGTTATAAAACTGTGATTTTACAAACAATGATTTCTGTTTGCCCCTCTTTAATAAATCCTCACCTTGATCATCATCAACTCTCCCTTCTTCTCAAACAAGTCGTTTTCAAACTTGTCATACTCTGGATCAGGAAAGAACTCCAAGTCAACGTCGTTGTCTTCTGACCACGTTAAGAGGTCACTGACACCGTCCATAATGAAGCCAAAGGTCACGTAACGCTGAGATGGAGAACTGCTTATGGTTGATGTTATATCGGGAGTCAGGCATTGCATGAACTCTGATGGGCCGTCCAAGGCACACCTCTAGAATTACACATATAAAAAAAATACTAATAATAACATTTTCCCTTTTTTCGTATCAGGTCTTGTGATTTACATTAAATGAATGGAACTGTTATGATGTAAGATTGACAAATTTCATAGCATGTGGACTCACCTCCACAAACTTGGTATTCGTGGGTTCATCACTGCCAACTGATCTTTTATTTTTAGTGATTTGTGTAGCAACTGTAACAACAAGTGAAGCCATCTGGGTTGTGTCTAGATCAGTCCCTCTGACAACCAGTTCTCGGCCACCACTGAGTATTGAAAATATTACCAAAGGGTTTAAACAGGATGCAAGTAGCTAATCTGATCAGGAAATAGTAAGGTTGTTTTCACATTTTCAATTTCAAGCGTTTTCAATGAGATTTCCAATTTGTTGACTCATTTAGCTTCAACTTATGTTGCCGCCTTCACGTTTGGCGACCCTGTTACGACGTTTGTCAACTAAAGCAACAATTTGAAGTCTATCATCGCGATTTTTTCGCCAGTACATCTCTAACCTTCTATCATCAGAAAAGTTTCTTACGCAGCTCCTAGAAGCAATTGCTCTTTTCAGGACAAGCCATCAAGATGATGTCTGACACCTCGACCTGCGTACTCCAACTCAACGCTGAAGGCCTTGCCCGCTCAAAGTGAGATCCTCATATTGCAAAGGAAAATTGTGTTAATATTATCTGCCTCCAAGAACTCACACTGTGGGTCAGAAGAACAGCTTCACATCGAAGGTTTTGATCTGACCTGCTTCATACCACACAAGAAGCATTGGATTGCATCCTACGTCAAACAAGGCATGGAATCATCAACCATTAGCGATCTCCTGTGAACTCAGCTCTACAATGGACCACCTTTGAAGCTATGGAAACCCACTTTTGCAATTTGTTTAAGTCACAACCTGTAGATGTTGAAATCATGCTCCTCCCAAAGATGCCCCGGAACTCCTTCGTCTGCGGTGATTTCAACAGTCGCAACACTGCCTGGGGATACCCTAACACCAACAAGAATGGAAAGCTCATGTTTGAATGGCTTGAATCCCAGGAGCTAGTGATAATGTAGCACAGCAAGGACAACCCCACATTCTACTCAGGGAGCCACAAATCATGGACTTGCCCTGACCTGTCACTGGTTTCATCCAACATCAGACACACCTGCTCAAGAACTGTCCTCCCAACGTTCCCAAGGTCTGGTCACTGCCTGATCATCATCTCAAGTGACATCAAGCTTCAACTCTCCAACCTACCAAAGAAAAGATAGAATTTCAGAAAAGCTGACTGGCCCAAGTTTAAGGAACTCACAAACAAGCTAACATCACGACTGCCAGACCCCTACACCAGCAATATGAATGACTCCTATTCTGCTTTCTGCTCCATGTTACATCAGACGGTAAAACTCTCCATCCCCAGGGGCAGAATACACCCGTATATTCCATGCTGGGACGAAGAATGCGACCATCTGCATGTCTGTATGATTCCTACACTGAGTCCAAGACCATTGAAGAGAGAGAAGCTGTAGGGAACGACCTGCTGATATTACTAGGAGAAAAGAGGAAGACTAGATGGGAAGAAGACGTCTTTGAGATAAACTTTACCCACCCTAGTTGCAAGGCCTGGACTTCCATCCACAAGCTCACTGGTCGAAGCAGTGCCCCAAAACAGTGTCCTATTACTGCAAACTCCATCACTTCAGTCCCAGTTAACAATGAAAAGTGGCAAGACAAAACCACTGAGGCAAAAACCCACTCACGCTCAGTGAATTCTGAGATAAAGAAACTCCTCAAGTCCACTCCAGAGTCAACCTCCATGTCTGGAACCTTCACCTTGGATGAGGTTGAAACTGCACTGAAATCAAATAAGGCAAGGACAACATCCTCACAGAGTTTCTCAAGAACCTGAGTCACAAAGCTACTTTCTGGCTACAAGCCTTTCTCTCTACCTGGATGACAGCATCCATTATTCCATCGAAATGGAAGACTGCTAAAGTTATTGCCATCCTGAAGCGCAAGAAGCCTGCAGGCGAACCCAAGAGCTATCGTCCAATCAGTCTGCTATCTCACATCTACAAGCTACTTGAAAGGCTGTTACTTGCCAGACTCGTCGACACAGTCGAAGAGAAGCTACCTACTACCCAGGCAGGTTTCAGGAAAGGTAAATCAACCACCGACCAAGCGGTCCGGCTTGTAAACGACATAGAAACGGCCTTCCAGAAGAAGCAGAAGTTTGGTGCAGTTCTTGTCGACCTTACTGCGGCATTTGACACAGTATGGCAACGTGGCCTATACCTCAAGACCCTGCAGAACATCCCAGATGTAAGGATCGTCAAATCTATCATACTGCTTGTACAAGACAGGTCATTTGTTCTTTAAACATCAAACGGCGAATGCAGTAGGAAGAGGTGACTCCGCAATGGTGTGCCGCAAGGCTCTGTTCTCGCTCCGATACTTTACAACATCTACGTCTCTGATATGCCCAAGGGGGATGCATGCAGTATTCTTATGCAGACGACACCGCAATGGGGCTTGATAACCACTCCTTCGAGGCAATCGAAACATCACTGGAGAAGGATCTGAGCATGGTAGCTGAGTTCTTCAACAGATGGCATCTCAAGATGAGCACGCCGAAGACTGTATCCTCCGTCTTCCGTCTGGCAAACCGATGCGCCAACCGAGAGTTGAATATCTCACTAAATGGGACTAGGCTGAATTTCGACCCCACGCCTAAGTACCTAGGTGTCACGCTTGATCGAAGTCTCACCTTCCACGAGCATGCCAAAGCCACATTTCAAAAGACCCAAGCCAGAGAATCTCTCCTAAAGAAGCTTACTGGGACGGGATGGGTAGCTGATTTCACCACCCTTCGCACCTCCACCCTAGCTCTTGCCTTCTCCACCCCGAGTATGCCGCACCTGTATGGAGCCACAGCACCTATGTACACAAGGTTGATGTTGTTCTCAATGATGCTATAAGACTAATCAGCGGAACACTCACTGTCAGCAACCTGCCAGTACTGTCTGGTATACCACCAGCTCAGCTCAGACGAGATGTGCAGTACACTTAAGCTTGTCTAAAAGCGTAACGGAGATAACTGCCTTGTTCCTGCCACTCTGCCTTTCAAGGACAGCGTCTCCCTAGAAGACACTTTGCAACACAGGCCGCTGAGCTACCGCTTGAGAAGCCCCCTCCACCGTACCCACCTGGATAGCAAAACGCTGGTCAGACCAGTGGAATTTGTCCACTACCAACCTGAAGGAGTGCATCCCAGAGCCCTGTGCAAAACCAAGTGGCAGTGACCTCTCACGAAAAGCTTTGGTCAAACTTAACCGTATCAGAACTGAAGTTGACCGTACACAACATTTCCTGCATAAAATTGGAGCTGATCTATCGCCAAACTGTGCCTGCGGAAAGATCCAAACTATGGATCACGTCATCGATGCTTGGCCTATCTACAAACCCCCTCACGTTGCTTCTGGACTTCGATAGCTCGATGATAAGACCATCAGTTGGCTAAATAAGGATCTTCCTATATTTAGATGATGTACACATTGGTTTTCTTCGTACGTACGAACAAACGAACGAACTGATAAAACTGCAGCCTTTTTGAAATACAAATTGAAGATTGTGGTTAAATTAAATGTTGTTAAATTGCAACAGAAATGGTCTGAGATATACTCACGCATAGATGCTGCTGGTAGGACTGACTTCAGTAATGGCAGGGTTGTTGGTGAAAGTGTACATCTCGCTTGTTTTGTTTGCTCCATCAAAAGACATCTTGAGAACTTCTGTCTGCCCAACAGACCCCTCAGAGCTTGTGCACACTGCTTCCGTCTCAGTCACTGGGCTGTAAAATTAATCAAAGTTATGCAGCAGATGACACGTCACTATAAAAGTCTTTTCTAAACAAACTTACTACTTGACGAGATTTTAATTAGATCTCTATTTTTAAAAGTAAAAAAAAACCTCTAATAACAGGCTCTACCTCAATTAAATGATACAACATGTCTTAACTGTTATGTGTTCACTTGCCTTGTTATAATGCAAGCTGTATCACCGATGAATGCCTCAATATTCCGTCCTGTATTTAGAGCCGTTCCGTTGATTGTTATACGAGTCCCACCAGCTGCTGGTCCAAAACCAGGACCGAAACTTGTAATAGATGGAACCTGGCAGGAAAATCAGAACCAGAAAAACAAACATAGTAGAAACTCAAAATCAACCAGACCACGTGTCCTTCTATTTGTCAGCAATCAGTTGTCTTGTACTCATCGAATAAGAAAAACTTATCTCGTCTTCAAACTGATTGATTGATTGATTAATTAATTGATTGATTGATTGATTAATTGATTGATTGATCGATTAATTGATTCAAATACAATCTAGGACTAAAGGACAAATTGTCCCATGCACCCCGTGTTGGATGAACTTTATTTTCAAATTCAATTTATATTTATTTCCAACAGCTTCAAGTTTTATTTATCATCAGACACCGTAGACTCCATAAGGGTTGTAATCAAACCTACCCTATATTCAAAGTTGATGTCCCCTGAGCTGTCTTTTAGTGTTGTCCCATCACCTCCCATGACTGTCAGCGATACCGGCACCACACTTTCTACTCTTGATTGAGTTCGGCAACTTACACTGTGAAATCAACTCGGATTGTATTTCTTTGTTACATACTGAAGAAATAATAAGGTCTTGTTAGAAACATCCTGCAGTAATTTACCGCAAGTATTTCGATTACGATGCTGATGCTCATCAGCAATTTTTTGATTTTTTTTTGAATTTATGTGTTTGTTGGAAAAAACTTGGGGGAGGGGGCACGTGCCTTTTAGGCCTCCAACCACCCACCCCCCCCCCCCGGCTACACCGCTGAGGACAATGGGTAGTCTCATGATTATCCACAAAGATCAATAGGTGATTTGTTTTCATAATATGAAGAAAACAAATCTAAAATATTATAATAAGGTTATTAAAGTTGTAGAATGAAATGGTCTAGCTTTGGCTATGCAGACATCCCACCCCAAAACATAAATAAACAAATAAATAAATAAATAAATAAATCCATAAAAAAAAAATTTAAAAAAAAAATTAAATTACGACAACAACAATAGCAACAGAAACAAAAATGCAAATTGAGGTGTTTATCAGTGATCAAGTCCTCACCTTCCGCCGAGTGAATAGTAAGCCTTCAGGTCGTCCAGATGGCATTCTTGGTCCCCAATCATCACATTCAGTACAGTATTGAACCCTCTGCCAATATCTGTACCCATTACAGATACGATGGTGTTACCTTCTATAGGTCCAGTCAAGGGATACACCTAAACAATCAAGTATTGTCAAGTCAATATGTCAGTTATTGGTATTATATCATGTTTTTCGTCATTGATCTTCACATCCACTTCTCTACAACTGTACTTATTACAGAGACCCTGCTAGCTTGGAAGAGTCATGGGTTATATCTTTCTACAAAAAAATAAGAAGAAGTTGTCAATCTCACAATGTAGCTTTCATTAAAACAAAATAAATATGAATCCTCACCTAGTTGTCAATAATTAATATATTTGATATTTACTCGCCTCTTGGAAGATAGGATCAGGGTATTTGGTACCGTTATTATGGATGCTGGGACATCGTTAGTACTTCCTGACCACCCATTATTCAGCATCAATAATCAATAACCGATAAATCTACTCACATCTTGGAGGATTGGATCAGGGCAGTTGGCATTGTTATTATGGGTCACCCACTGTCCTTCCGCTATTGTACAAGACTCTCTTAGTTCACACATAGCATTACACCAAACACACTCAAGCTCTGGCCTGGCAGTAACACACCGACTACAATCTGGCTTCAAGACTCCACACTTGTAAAGTGTTGCTGTAGCAATAATACAAGTTCAACACAATCATTTGAAAGTCCGATGTTTAGGGATTCTTAAATTACTTGTTTTAAATATATTCAATGTGTTCGGAATTAAAGCTAAAATGCATGCAGCCTTTGTAACAAAACAAAACAATCAACAAGTCAACAGAGAACTTCAGTCAGTCAGCAACATCTCTCCTTTGTGAGATACTTATGTCATCACTGTAGGTCAAGGGGTCCCAATCCCACACCCTTACTCAAACTCACCATTATTGTTGAATACGTCATCTAGAATGTGACGGTTATTACTCCTGTCTGTCCACCCAATGGTCAGTTTCACAATCAGCTCTGCTTCATCAGTGGATGTGTAGGTATACTGTGAAGTAGAAACGGGTTGATATCAAACAAAGTTCAGCTCAACTCTTAGCCCTTTTTCAAGTAATAAGTTATTTTCCAATTTAAAGGATTTTTTTCATAATTGTCTTAGAAACTTACAGCTTTCATGTCACAAACAATAGTATCATTAATACGCTGAGCAGTTGTACTCTGACGCAATCCCTCGATATCAAAGCTACATTTAAAGCTCGTAGTCTGAGAGATCAAGAAATAAATGGAAAGTAAAGTTAGTTTAAACAATGTCACTTTAACAAGGAGGGTACAGTAGTTCTCCCGGGAGTGAAGCCAATTCCGATTGAAAAGGTAGCCAAAATGTAAATACTTTCTACACCATTATTTAATGCCAGACCAATGTAAAGAAAAAAGAGCCTAAGTTACTGCAATTGCCTTTTTTTTCTTTTTCTGTTGAATTTTAACAGAATCAATAAAAAACAACATATTGAGAAAGCTATTGATGCAAACACACTTTAAATTATGTTCTTTTTTGATTGAGGTCTTCTTTATCTTGTAAAGGTTTTTTTTTTCAATCCAACCTCCTTTAGTCTCAGACCTGCATTTGTCCTTGTCGAATATCTTACGCTAGATTTGCTGCTACTTTTAAAGTGCTATTTATCGCATTTCCAGCTCAACAACACACAGTATATGTAGGAAAACAACTTCAGTACTCACAAACGTTACTCAATCTAGGGATTTGTATTGAACCAGTTCCTCTTCAGCTACTTAATTGGTGTGTTTTTACATTGATAACTTCCTTCTCTCCATTTTCTTTTTGTATCTTAGACTGTAAATGGTGTTCTTTTTAAAGTGTTTTTTACTGGTGTACTTCGCGGAATAAACGTAATACTGTGTCATTTTAGTGTTTACACAATCAAACTGATAATTTTTTATTTTATTTTTACTATTTCCTCTTCCTTCCCTATTGCTTATGTGTAACTTCCTTTAGTCTGAGAAGAGTAAATATTAATTAGTTTTCTTATTATATTTTAGGGTGGGGGACTGCAATCCAGTTTATTTGAACTTTCACTCTCTCCGTTCTGAGCATACATTATGTCTGTTGCTTTGATTCATTTCAGTACACTTGATGCGCTATCACAGATAAGTACAGTTTGAATTCATTGCAATAAAGTAGGCAAATGTGAAATCTTCTTGCTGGGGGCGGGGGCTGTGAAGTCACTGTTTGCTTTCGTTTATTTAAATTTTTATTTTAATGGCAGGCTTTGTAATTGAATGATAACCAACCTGAGTCTCATCGGGTAGATTTGTAGTCATGACTTGTATACTTCTTTCAATTCCATTAGGCAGAAGGACTTCAGTATTCTGAGCCAGCAGCTGAGGGCAGGAACCCGGACCCTTGGGTGAAGACAACGCTGGATTCTAAAGAATCAACACAAAATTATGATTTATCAGGCATTTTTCTTCATTGATCTTCAAATGTTTCAGGACACCTCAATAACATTGTAATAATAGGTTATTAATTTAAACGGGATTAGTATGTGGGTGTATGTCTTTAAATGCCTCTTCAATTTATTTAGCTGTTAAAACTAATCAGCATTTAGAAAAGATCATAGTTGTGGTGAGTTTGAATCTTACGTTTTGTCCTGTAATGATTATTTCAGTGTCTCCTGAGCAAGTAGAACTAACATTAGTGCATCTATTCTTAAAGACACACCAGTCACAGGCCCAGCGACTACCAACGCAAGACACACAACTACAGCAAACATAGAAAACAAAATCATCAATGAGCAGAAATGCTACACCAAATAAATATTACAAAACAAAACAAGAAAATGCAAAAGTACTAATAAAAGTCATTTGGAGTGAGAAAAACCCCATGTATTTCAAGCAAATGTAAAGCTTGTATACTCCATGAAATTAATTTAAACAAAAAAAGTGAAGAACATAAGTAAGTATTCTTACGAAGTATGAGTTGAGCATTCATAGAAGTAGAAACTTGTATCCACAAAACTGACTGATGTTTCACTGGAATGGACGCTCAGTGTAACCGTTACAGCATCATCTGGAAAAAGAGGACAAATTTACAATTTAAAAGCAATTTTCATATATATTAAATTGTTTTAAAAAACAGCCCCAATTTTGAGTTGGACTTACATCCTTGTTGAATTGGAGGTATCCCATTACCAGGTGGAGAGACACATCTAAGATCCTCATTAGTCTTTGTAGCTTGAGATACGTAGGATCCAAACCAACACTCATATCTCATGCTGGTTAGTAAGTCTGGTAACTGCTCTACACTCACGGTAATCTGGCAAATGTACATTTAATTTATATAACAAGTTAACACAAATCAATATTAAACAGTGGATAATTTTAGACTAGAAAGTTGGGAAACCTTACATAAATGTTAAATAATAATTTTCCGCAACAAAAGACTGCCACGTCAGTCCAAAATATGAATGAAATCACAAAATGGTTCAGTCCTTTAATTTCCAATAAGTAATATTTCAATTTCACTTACATTTTGTGTGTACAACTCATTATTCCCACTGTCTGATAACAACGTAGAGTGGAAAAGAAAAGGGTTGGGCGAAAAAATAAAAATTAGAGATTTTTTTTTCATTTTCAAGTTGACTCTTACCTGTTGTTCTGTGACAGTGATTGGTAGACTGTCATTAGGAGCCACATTTGTTATCTCAATACACTGTGCAGTATTGTAGGCTAACCATCGGGTTGACACAACAGGCATGTTGCAATCAGAATACACGGTGCATCTGAGCAGGTAAAGATTTCAATTAACAAGATTAACCACAATTCTTAACACACATCTTATTCAGACAAGATACAATACTTACTGTCTCTGCAGAGAACACCAGCCACAGTATGGGCCTCCATCCCTCCCTGCATCCGTACCAATACACGTCTCGCACGTTGTATACTGACCACAACTCTCAACACGCATCTTCAAAAACTTTGAAACATAATTCAAAAGATGAAATCAAAGTAAAAGTTTGAGAGCAAAAGAACAAGTTATCTGTATTTTCCTGTCATACTTTTTTTACATTTTGTTCCATTTTGTTCTCTCTTGTTCCATCATTAATCTTGTTAATGTACCTTTTGTTCAGTGAGCATATTGTACATCTCTCTAATATCTTAATCTTGTTATTTTACTTTTTGTTCAGTGAGTATGTACATCTCTCTTGTTCCATCATTAATCTTGTTATTGTACCTTTTGTTCAGTGAGTATGTACATCTCTCTTGTTGCATCATTAATCTTGTTATTGTACCTTTTGTTCAGTGAGTTTGTACATCTCTCTTGTATCATTAATCTTGTTATTGTACCTTTTGTTCAGTGAGTATGTACATCTCTCTTGTTCTATCATTAATCTTGTTATTGTACCTTTTGTTCAGTGAGTATGTACATCTCTCTTGTTGAATCATTAATCTTGTTATTGTACCTTTTGTTCAGTGAGTATGTACATCTCTCTTGTTCTATCATTAATCTTGTTATTGTACCTTTTGTTCAGTGAGTATGTACATCTCTCTTGTTGAATCATTAATCTTGTTATTGTACCTTTTGTTCAGTGAGTATGTACATCTCTCTTGTTGACTCAGTAATCTTGTTATTGTACCTTTTGTTCAGTGAGTATGTACATCTCTCTTGTTGAATCATTAATCTTGTTATTGTACCTTTTGTTCAGTGAGTATGTACATCTCTCTTGTTGAATCATTAATCTTGTTATTGTACCTTTTGTTTAGTGAGTATGTACATCTCTCTTGTTGTATCTTTAATCTTTTTATATTTCCTGTTGTTCAGTATGTACATCTCTTCTGTTGCATCATTAATCTTGCTATTGTACCTTTTGTTCAGTGAGTATGTACATCTCTCTTGTGTCATTAATCTTGTTATTGTACCTTTTGTTCAGTGAGTATGTACATCTCTCTTGTTGTGTCATTAATCTTGACATCTTTAAGGACTGATCCACTCATATCAAGGTCTACCCTTTCATACAGTCTGGCCAAGGTCTTGCTTTGGATGTGAACCTGTTACACAATAAGACAAAAATTGCTATCTTGGTATGTTCAACAACCAAAAGGAAATATTATGAAGATGTATTGATGCCTAACTGTAGCTTAACTCAAGTACCAAAAAATGCAACTTTGTACATCCCACATTAAAAAAAATCACATTATGTATCATAATTACCACATATATTTAAAAGCTTAACAGAAAAGTTGTACAAGTTTTCAGATGTTTACACTTTACCCAGTCAGTTTCCCTTGTGGTTATCACTTGATGATTAAAGTAAAAGTTGCATCCTCTTTTGGTGATCTCTCTGCTGCCGCTTCCCAGGCTGTATCATACATTTGGGTATGATTACAACAGTTAAAAGTTAAATGGCTTCTCACTGGTACCCCCCAACAAAGATAGTGACAAAATAGGGAAACCACCCAACATAGGACTTGATAGCTTAGTTGTAGAGCGCCAGCACAATAGTCCGGAAGTGGCAGGTTCAATTTCCACTGTATTTAATTATTCTTTGTTTAACCCCAAAGATATGTTGTTTTCTTTCAAAGAAAGCATCGTCTTTGGTTTAATCCTACTTAAATTCCTGATTTTGTCAGTGATATTATAATAATAATTATGTGGGTAAGCATGGTGACTTGCAATTGCACTTATTTACAGTTTACAGTTTAAACTCAGTCATGAATAGTCACTTATGATTTAAATCTCATCTTGAAATTGTTTAGTCTGAATATCTTACATGAAAAGTGTACCAACCCTGAAATATAAGTCAGGCAATAATTTTAAAAGAAAGTTTTCTTAATATGCACAGGAACGTTCTGCTCATAAATTGTACCCACTTTTAAAAGTTCTCCACTGGAGTTAGTTCCTATGATAGCTACAGTGTGGTTCATTTCAGTAGTTGTAATGATGAATGACATCAGAGTGTCTGTAGATAAATACACATTAAAATCAGATCATTACAAGCATATGATATTAAACCAAAATGTCAAAAAATAAACTGAAAATGCACTAACATGGATGAACAATGCATGTCAAAATCTACTTCACAACGACTTGGTTGCAATTACCTGATAGTTCCAGCACAGCACTGGATGCTGTTACACCTATGCCTTTAGCATACCGATATAATTGGGTGGAACCATCAGCAAAAGGATGACACAGAAACCCATCTGGACTAATCTGTAAAAAGAAGAACAGAAAGTTATTTCTAATACCTGATAGCTCAAGCACAGCATTGGTTGCGGTCACATCAATGCCTTTAGCATAATTATATACTTGGGTGTCCCATTCAATAGTATGACGAAAAAACGGATCAGCCTAGCAATAGCGAGATACATAATTAGCCATTATTGTACACTCACAATCGTTAAATTTGCTCTCTTAGCTCAATCAACAACAACAACAATTGGTGTTTAAATAAATTTCTGTGTGATATCCAGCTGAGTGGTATAAACGAAAGCAGGAAAATATTGAGATTTTTTGTTTCTCTTGAAAACTTCTACAACAGTTCATCACACCATGTCCAAAAGGAGCAAGACAATCTAACAAACAGAACGCTTTATTTGGTCAGGGAAAGCACAAACAAAATATTGCAGTGATTTATTTTCCAGGAATTAAATGATAAACCGCTGTAAAAGTTATAAAAATGAGAAGTAATACCTTGCTGTTCTGATAGTAAAATTAAGTGAGAGTTTGTAGTAAATAATGATTAGGTTGCATATAATTAATTTCTGTTAAATTAGTTTCTTTACATACATAAAAAACAGTACACGGAAACGTTATGTTCCTGTTAGGCAAGTACAAATGCAAACAACTATTACGCTAGAGAAATTTTTTTTTTTTTTACATTTAAAGAATCATACATACATCAATAACGTTTCAAATTTTTTTAATGTAAAATGTCGTTTTGGGAAAATTTGATTAAATGTTCATGATTTGTTTTCTTTTTTCTCTACTTTTCATCTAGGCATCTCTGATGTTACCTTATTATTACCTCATATATTAAAATTGACATAGCTTGGGATCCTACCTTAATGTAGCTGATCAGATTTATACTCACTGGAAGTCTACTACAGAAGGATCCTTCGAGGTACTGCACTGAGTAGTCATCTCCATCTTGAATACATCCCCTGACTGCTTCCTTGAAGGCATCTAAAATATCACTCATCTTATACACACACAATGCTGACTGATCACTAGGTACATCACTAGTCCCATCAGCTCCTTCATTCTTAGCAAACACAGCATACAACACCATGTCCTCAGTATTCAAACCTAATGATACAGCAAGATCCTGACCTGCTGGGCCAATATGAGCAGCTTGTACCAAACTGTACACACTACCATCTGATCCTTGGCATTGTAGGGTGATTTCTGTGTAAGAGTCAAATGTTGGACTGGTCTGACAGACTCTGTTCATTTTAGAAACAAAGACACTGGAATCCAAATCCTGCTTTTGAGAAGTGATGAAGTATGTGAATCCATCATATGAGAAACCAGCAACGTATCTGATATGGAAAGGATTTTGAGTATAAGAAGAATCAAATGCAGTAGATGAAGAAAACCCTGTGCCTGATGGGGATGTCAACAACCCTTCTGTACTGAGGAGTCTTCTGCTAACTGGTGGGATAGCTCTATACCCATCCTCATCAGCATAAGTCACAGCTACATACAACCAGTCTCCTCCATCTGACACTGGTCCCATTGGTCCATCAGTTCCTGGTGCAATCAAACCAACAGTAGACAACTCTCCAAAACCAGCAATATTAGGCACTGGCCGAAACAACACATCAGTCAAATTATCTGGATTTCTGAACTGACACTTTCCTCCATTCTCACTTCCACATGTAATCAACCGATTCTGATTATCTAATATCAGGATTTTATTGTAGTTGGTGAATATATCACATCTATCCTCTCCTAGTTCTTGACATGTACTAACATTCTGTAGCAGATTCAATGAACTATCCAGTCTGTATAAGTAGTTGACAGCTCCAACATACACAGCTCCATCAGGGCCAGATAGAGTGAAATGATTGAATTTAGCATTGTGGTTACCAGATGGATCATTGGGAGGTCTAGGAGGATGAGGATTACTGAATGAAGCAATGTGATAAGATGACAGATCTTCTTGCCATTCAGCTGATACATCACTACTTAATAATCCCAGCAGGATCAAACATACAGCCAACAAGAGAGTTACGTGGCTCCTCCGGGCCTCCATAGTGTTGAATGTTCCCGGACCAGGGATGTTTAGGGGCACCCGACACTGAATTTACACTTGTGTTCTTCTGCCGGAGATACAAACTCTAAACAACACTTCGAACACCACAGTGTGAAAAAATTAAATACATGGCTGGACATTGAATCAAAACCAGCAGCTTCTCACGATATCTTACAAGTCTCTGGAAAACACACAACCGTGTATTAAGTTATAAAACGCCAGAAACTAAAACTAAAAAGCAGTTTATTTATTTCCTTGTTTGGGATCATTTTGATTCTATTTCCCCAGTTATTAAAAACAGACAGCGTGTGATTTGTAGGACCATACTTTACTCTATAGGCCTTTTTGTTACGTAAAGCCCGATTCACTTACGTCATTACAAGATTCACTTTCATTTCTCAGGACTGATTTTTGTTTTTGCATGTACACTCAGTCTCTGATCTTTATCAGCTCAGGCTACAAAACGGAGTTCTTACCTGCTGTATCCGTGATTTTCACCGTCTGTTTGTGATAGGATTGCAATTTGTCTTTCATCTGCAATCAGCTGACTAGGGATATGATGTACCAGAATGAAGAAAGAGTTGTCGTTGCTGTAACAGTCAAAAACAAAAACGTTCCCGATGTTGTGTTCACACTCGAATCGTTTATGTGCATACACAACTTCTTCCTTATTGAGTACTCAAAATGCACAGCATGCAGAATACACGAACTTTTTGTGGAAGTCGTTTTATGCTGGTTTCAGTCTGTCGTCGTGACGTTAATAATTTGCATATTGATGGCAGCGGAGAAACGAATCATGAATAACTTTTAGCTCTGAATCTCGCACACGCGCGTGGGTCGGGCACATGAGGCGATCGTGTTCGTTCATCAGCCACTCATAATAAAGCCAATTTTATAAAGCCAATTTTATAAAGCCACTTTTAAGTGTTTTTATTTGAATATTTGCAACTGTTTATAGATACAAGCACTTAAAATTGTATTAATAGAAAAATAAACACACGAGAGGGCGGTAGTTTGTGTGATCGCATCACTTTCCATGAGTGTTATTGAAGAGACAAAAAAGCTACATTGAACAGTCTTTTCTTGATGTACAGGTAAATGCGTAAGTTTTAATTTTATTTTAAACTGGTCATTCTGCAAAAACAAATTACATAAGATCGTTAAATTCTTCTTTCTCGAATGACTATAAATAAAGGCATTACTATAATATCTTTATAACCATATTCCATAGGTTAAATAAAGATTGCAAGTGTTGCATTAAGTGTAATAGTTTACAGCTTGAATGCATTATCTGACAGCTCCCAGTGCAGTTTCTGTGTAAGAGTCAAAGAATGGACTGGTCTGACAGACTCTGTTCATTTGAGAAACAATAATTTTGGAACAAAAACCCTGCTTTTTAGAAGTATGTGAATCCATCATATGAGAAACCAGCAACGTACCTGATATGTAAAGGATTTTTAATATAAATAGAATCAAATGCAGTAAATGAAGAAAACTCTGTGCCTGGTAGTGGGGATATCAACAACCCTTCTGTACTGAGGAGTCTTCTGCTAACTGCTGGGATACCTCTATACCCATCCTCAGCAGCATAAGTCACAGCTACATACAACCAGTCTCCTCCATCTGGCCCTACTCCAGTTGGTCCATCAGTTTCTGGTGCAATCAAACCAACAGTAGACAGAGCTCCAAAACCAGCAACATTAGGCACTGGACGAAACAACACATCAGTCAAATCATCTGGATTCCTGAACTGACACTTTTCTCCATTCTCATTTCCACTTGTGACGTTGTATGCAAGCGTCTTTAAACTTCAAATTTGAGCTGAAGTCTCACTACCTGTTATTCTATCTCTTATTTTCAACATGGTATGTAAAATGTCAACTTACAGTTTATTTTAATAACTAGCGTCTTGAAGACCATGGCACTAAATTCTGTATTAATTTACATTTATCTGGATTATTTAATCATAAATTTTTCAATTATCCTTGATTAACTAAATAATATAAAAGTTAAATGCGACCTCACAAATACAAGTTTACCGTTACAGTCTTGCATAAAACAAAATTACATTTTTATTGTTTACTAAAAGTGGCTAAACAATTACTTGGAGTATTTTATAACTATACATTTATCAATTATCCTAGACAAACTAAATGATATAAAGATCAATTTCATCCTCGCAAATACAAGTTTACCGTCACAGTCTTGCTAAAAACAAATTCGCATTTTTATTGTTAACTAAAAGTGGCTATACATTTTAAACCCATTATTTTGTTTTACATTAATTGTAAACAACCCTACAACAAGCACCCTGAGTATACGAATTTTGTATATAATATACACTGTCAACCAAAAACTCTCGGCGTTTAACA
Source organism: Pisaster brevispinus (assembly GCA_023634235.1). Lineage (NCBI taxonomy): Eukaryota > Metazoa > Echinodermata > Asteroidea > Forcipulatida > Asteriidae > Pisaster > Pisaster brevispinus. The sequence continues at coordinate 26,353,550 of JAMKCF010000004.1, forward strand.
ACCTAACTTTGTAGAAACTAACAACCCGTAGGCCTATCTACCTTACTGATCACTGTACTTAAACAGCTTTCCTGGGGCTACACTCCCAAAAAACACCCGGGTCAGAATTGACCCGGATCCGCCGGGTGCCGTAGGGTCTGATCCATTTCTGGGTCAGTATGACTACACTGTAGGAAGTTGTACACCATTCTCTTTTACTGGGATGTATTTTGCCGAAAATGAGCTGGAAATCCTAGACTACTTTGAAAACAATTTCAGTAAAAAAATTTGACACATATTCTGTGTCATGTACTGACCCAGAAGTTGGTAAAAATGTGCAGAATCTGAGTCAAAATCCCATTTTTAAACCACTTTCTGGGTCAGCCTGATCCAGAAATGGGTCAAGCCCCTGGGATCCAGAATCCGGGTCAATTCTAACCCATAGTTTTTAGAGTGCATCACTTACTGCTGCATTACAATAAACATTCATGATTGACTGCCTTTCAAATAAACAATATCCCAACAAACTCTACACTGTTGGCACCACTGCGCCATTCTCTTTAATGCGGTGTATATTTTGCCCCAAATGTGCTGGGAAAACCTTTATGACTTTGAAAAACATTTCAGTTAAATTATAAAATAGAAGAGAAAATATGTAAACATTAAGATAACATGGTTCAAAACATACGTTTTTACAATCCCAAACAGAGCTAGTGTCATTCCTTAATTGTTGTAAATCAGACTATTATTGTCTACTGGAAACCCGTACATAGCGGTACGTTTTCGTTGGGAATTCTATATACCAAGACATTTGTTTATTGTTGTCTTTGGCAAACCGAAACAGAAACCTGGCGTATGGGAAAGCAACTTTTCTTACCTATTGCATTACTCCAGTCACACCGTATTCAATGTCATTTTGAGTATGTTTCAAGACCAATGTCAACAAAAAGACTCTTGGCAATTTAACACTGGTCTCATTCAAACTTGTTTGAAAATAAATGTTGCATCAGCATTCAACAGTCAAAATGGGTAATTCAATTTCAACAGTTTTGCATTCACTAGTCAAGTGAGATCATTCAAGTTTATTAGGTTGAAAAGATCAGAAAGTTTCGTAGGAACCAGCAGCAAGAGGCTGTTGAAACATTCAATTGCATCAAGTGTAACTAAATAGTGGAAAATTCAAGTGAAGAATGTTGAAAATGTTAAGTTATTTGCTTATAAATTCTTGCTGAAGTTGACCGGGAAACCCCACATTACACCTCGGGAAATTTTACAAAGCATTGCTACTGTAGAGTGTTTTGTTCACTTCTTCCAGCAAGCCCCCTAGATGCTCTTGATCACTTTCACCCTTTGTCTTCAACACCACAAGAAGCTGTTTTCAGATAGAAATAGAGAGAGAAAGATGTAGAGTTAATTAAGGCTTTGCATAATTGAGATGTATATTAATTTTTATTTTTATTTTACTGTTCATATTTTTTTTGGGGGGCGCCATGTGTTAATCTGTTCTAGGAAGAAGTAGTGCCTCTGAAAAAGCTGGTTGGTTAATTCTCAACGTTTCGACTACAGTGTGATGTAGTCTTCATCAGCAGACTGAAGAGTGTATAGAGCTGATGTGATTTCTAACTTAGAGTTGAATGGTCTTGCTGTAACTCCGTCTGCCTTTTTGAGGTATGGTGGACACTGTAAGACTGCCCTGTTTGGTTTGGGCGTATATAGAGGAATTTAACAAATTAATACAAAGTTCCCTTTCGATGTGTCCACCATCTCAAAATTACTTAGGATATACAGGAGCATGATGTACCCAAAACATTCAAGGGGCAAGTTGCCTCCGGATCGGGCACCTTTGGCTATACAAATGGTTTATTTTGATTTGAATATGAATGGAAAGATATTTTAAAAGTAGTACATATTGATTCACATATATTAGTCCTTGATATCGTGGGGGGTTTTTGTGTGTATTTTATTTCCTTGACTGAACACAGTCTGCTATTTTGTCAAACCAAATGTTGACTCCACAAAATGGCGGAGTGCTTATTCCGCTGGCTGTATTTTAAGAGGCAGTTTGTTTTTAATGACTGTAGTGCACTACTAACTAATTACAAAGCAATATAGGTGTTTTGGTGCACAAACAACACCCCTTTAGTTTAATCTTTCGCAAACAGGAATAAATCAACTTACAAGATCCCATAGTTGCATCAAGGTACTGAGCTTGCTGAACAATCCTGTGAAATTCTACAAGAAAACAGATACACTGGATTTAAGTTTAAGTCCAAATTTTTACAAAAGATATGTTGTAATTTGTAGTTAATTTTGACTTTGGAATTAAGGAAACTTCGTGGCGATGTATATGAAGGGATCTTTAAGTTCAATAATGAATATATTTTGAGAAATGAAGAAGACTTTGGGGTAAAAGTTGTTGAAGTACTTATATTGTAAAGTTGCCCTTTATACCTGACTTGCTTTGCGCAGTTCTGCGTTCAGGTCTTGTGTGGTTACCGGTGCAGACTCCTCCACGCCTTTATAGTATTGTCGAACAAGTCGCTGGTACTTGGTTTTCTCTCTGCTGTACAGGAACTTGTTAATGGAGGATTCCTGCAAATATAACCAACAAGATCAAACTTAAACCACAGAGTATACATAACTTCAGCTATTTGGGATTAAGTTCTAAAGTGGTCGTAGGAAAAACATTCAAATGGTTTTGTTGGCCTGTTTGTCTGTGTGTTGTTGATCTTTTTTATTACTTCTAAGTGCCCTCATGCCGAACAATGGAACATTGTACCCATGTTTACCACCAAGCGTGTAAAATCACCACATAAATTTATCTGCATATTCTTGTACAAAGGCACTGATACCTTATGTCCCAGTGCCTTCCCCTTTCCTTCCCCCACAGCACAAAATTATTGGGATGCAAATTCTGCCTTTTTCCGACTGGGTTGTTTGTTTATTTAGTCGAGTAATAAACATTGTAATTTCTCGCCAGATTTTACAGCATTGCACAGTCCTAAAAACTCTTGCAGAATGACACTGATGACAATTGTCAAAGTGCATTATACCAGACACTATGGGAAATGAAAACAGACTTTTCTGTGATTTAAGACAGCCACCCTTTCAGTCACCAACTTGTCTTACCTGTCCAAGTTTATCGGTCCTGGTATCGTGTGCGTCATGGAATAACTGACCAATAACATCCATGCTTGCCTCAACGGAGCGAGTAGGTTGGATGTCAAAGATGTAGTCTGGATGCTTGATGGCGTTGGACCAGAAACGCAGTGGCAGACTAAAAGAAGTGATTGATTGAAGAGAACTTAAGAGGTTTTCACATTTTTGCAATCATGTTTTGAAAGAGAACCATCTCGGCCTACAGCGTAATGAAGCTTACAGCTAAGCAAAGTTAGGTATCTTAGCAGAAATCGGTGTCTGGGCTTTTAGGCGTTTTTGACAAACTACGATGGATTTTGAGGGAGGCGTGGAAGCCTCATCTCGTCACATCTCTAGAAAATTTGAACTTGTCATATCAAATAGTAATCTGACGATTTGTAAATGAAGTTGATAAATGCATATGGTTTAGTTTCTACAAATTCCATGCTGTTTGTTATTTTATTTTATTCGATTGCTTGTATATGTTTGTTTATGTTAGCTGACACACTCTTGTAGGGGTCCTTTGTAGGTTTGATACAGGATTGGGATAAAAACTTTTGTTTAAATTTAGTCTGAAAGCTTATTGATTATTAAGTTCATACTAGAAACATTTTATGTGTGAAACATTTCTCTCTGAAATGAAGTTATATCCAAGAAAAATGTACTGAAAACCTACCAAAAGCACAATAGCTAATTTCGGTTGTGACAACCAAAATTAAGGACAACTCGTTTCTAGCTGAAAATTTGTATGTATGGTTTTCCACATATTTTCTTCAGACTCACACAACGGATTATGCTTATCCACAGGTTTGTTATTTCATCTACGGTTGATCACACAAAACATAAACACTCTCTGCAATTATTGTGTCAGTTCTACCAATAGTACGGCGATTTAATGCAATAAAATATAGCGGAATAGCGCACTAATACACTGCGATAAACGCAATAGTACGGCGATTAAAGCAATAGTACGGCCATATAACTCAATAAAGTACAGGATATAGTGCAATAATACACGGTGATGAAACGCAATATTTCGGCGATATAACGCAATAGTACAGCGATATAACGCAGTAGTACAGCGATATAACGCAGTAGTACGACGATATAACGCAATAAAATACAGGGTATAGCGCGATAATAACTGAAGTACAACGCAGTAGTACGGCGAACCAACGCGCTATAACACATTAATACACAGCGATATAACTCAATGAAATACGGCGATAAACGCAATAGTACGGCGATATAATGCAATAGTACGGCCATGTAACTCAATAAAGTACAGCGATATAACGCAGTAGTACGGCGATATAACGCAATAGTACGACGTTCTATGCAATAGTACGGCGATATAACGCACTAAAATACAGCCGTATAACGCAATAATCTACTGCGATATAACGCAATAGTACGGCGATTTAGCGCAATAGTACGCAATTTAGCGCAATAGTACGGCGATATAATGCATTACATGTAGTACGTCGATATAACGCAAAAATACAGGGATATGTTGCCGTAAAATAAAACATGGTTTCTCTAGGAATTGGCGAATATGAGCTACCGTAGATTACTCACATGTTGTTCTTCCAGGCAAATTTAATTTCCGGGTCTTTGGACTTCAAGTCATACATCTGTGCCTGGTCATCAAAAAAGTCAAAGAGGAACTTGATTGCCTTGGGGGCGCTCTCCACGGACAGAATGGTCTGGAACATGTTGTCCACATACTCTTGGATGACGCTCTGTTGTCGGGGTGTTCAAAGGATAAAATGTCAAGAGATATTCATTAATTGTTTTGTTGACTCACTGGTCAAAATTGTCAAGCCATGGTGACGAATAGATTCGAAAGTGGAGCCATCTGTCCTTTGTAGCAGGCTTCCAGATGTCTTGCTGACAGCCTCTACTAAATTCTAAGGTTTCCGACACCCCTCCCCTTCCAATCAAACTTTTCGGCTTACTGGAGAGCCAGTAACCAGTGGAGCCTTCCTTCATTTGTGTAATTCCTGGGGTAAGTCCTCGTGTTGATCTCTTGTTTTATGTACCAGGAAGAGTTAAATTAAAATGTTCAGTTCATTTCACTTGATTTGTAGGCCTTTTTTCAGATATGCCTACTTGGGCTCTGATAGTATGCTTCTGCAATCTGTAACACAGAATGCCGTTTCCACCAATGCCAAAATTTGTGGTTTCAATCTCAAACAATATCTTCTCTAGTTAGACGGTCATGCCATGACACTTGGAATTTAGCGCCAGCAAGTTCAGTCACTATTTCAAAACTGCCCTCAAAGCTAATACTTGTTTTGATTACTCTATTTCCTGTTTTTGTACTGTCTCTGCATGTTTTATGAGAACTTTCATTACCGTGTTTTTGTTATGTGGCTGCGCAGTCACGAGCGTCCAGATAACATTATTATTGGCAAGACTTTCTTAATTCATTATGAATGATGCAATAAAAAAAATTACAGGAAGTATTACTGAGTCAAAAGAAAAACTACAACAGTAAACTTGTGGGTACAAACGTGTCTTAAATTCTTTTGGGAGAAGTGTTTTGAAAAGAGCTTGAGTGGTCTCAAAGCTTCCAAAAGGAAACTCTGCTCGGCTACGTCTTGCAGAAGATGAGCAGAGTACACTGTTTGAAATGTCGAGACAACACCGGCTCTTCTAACAATCAACTTTGCTCCCTAAAGAGCTGTCATACATGGTTGTGCCCGCATCACAATGCAAAGCTCCAGATATCAATTACTGAGACCATTGATTAAACTTGAAAAGGAAGCAAACGATTCCATAGTGGCATTTCATCAGAGGCTGATTGTTTTGGGGTTGTTTTTTTTTACACAAAGATTACCTTTGATGACAGAATTCTCTGGAATGGGACCTTATACACGGCCCACTGACTTTGTTTGTTTAGTGAGAAACAGCACAATCTTCTTCCTCGTTGCTCGGTGATGTGTTCCTCCACCTTGAAAGACTCCTTCTTTTGAGTCTATAGGAAAAAGGGTTACCATAGTTACGCATCTTTTCTAAACATGAACATGTTTTCAGTGGCTTTCATGAGGGCACTCAGGTGGCTCTGGGAGCACGTGCCCCCAATTGATGCCCGTGCCTTCCCGGTCCCCCCCCCCCTCCAATTTGAAATCTGGACTGAGATTATAAATTACCAGAGTATAATGTTGCATTTTATAAGCTTGTTTTCAGTAATTCCAATGTTATTAAAACAATTTACATATATCTACGAACTTTTGGAAAAAGTGCAAACAGAAACTACAGTTATAAGAGATACCCCAGAAAAAAAAAGTTGCACCCACTTGTGCCCCTTTCGCCGCTGCACTTTCTACAAGTAGAGTATAAAACTACTGTGAATAAAGTATTTATTATGCAAACATTTTGATCAGTGGTTCGTGTGAAGAATTATTGCCCATCTCCTGCCGGGACATGGCTGCTTCCTCCTCTGACCTGACTCGCGACACTTCTGGTCCAGTCATTTCGTGTGGAAAGGAGCTCCACTTGGCCCCACAAGAGGCCGCCTACGATTGCCCTCCAACTCCGTACTTTGCCATTGCCAGGGCTCTCTTAAGTATCAACTGATTCTTTTCTCAACAATATTTCGATCAATTTTTATTTACTGAGTCTTGTTTTTACTAACCAGATGCCAGTCCCTGACTCCTTCCTGGTCTTGTTCTTCATCTCTAAAACCAACGTTATCTGGATACATCAGTTCTGGGAAGAAAATTAAACAAACAATAATCTCGATTAATGTTTTTAGCCCGCTGACTATAAACTTTGCCTGATGTTTTGTCAATTTTGTTATTAAGGTGATTGTTTTTCTCATAAAATTAATGTTTGCTTAATTTGTACTGAGTGATATTTAGACTGTGTAACTAACAGCTTTACATGAGCAATGTTTGCACTTTCAAAGAAAACCTTAGCGGGTTTGTGTTCTAATTAATATTTACCATAATCATCTCCACTTTCGTACTCCTTCAGTTGTGTACTGTCAGTGACCTAGAGGTAACCAGCGAAAAGAAGGGTACCAATAAAATCTCTCGACCAATCAGATACTTCACGAATGCTTATCAATATAGGAATCGCTAATTGTTAATCCAATTTCTGGACAAAGGGAAACCAGTGAAGACATAGTACCTGTGAAATCTTTCGTCAATTAAAATGGTACAATAGCTTCGCGTAGATATAAACATGTTTACTATTTAACTATACAGGGTACCCTGAGCCCCAGTGGAAACTTTAAACTAATGAAATGATCTCAAATCCAAATCTGGTTGTGTTCCTTTGGGGTATTTTGGTCACCATTTAAGAAATTAATTTTGAAGCTTGCTGTTTCAAAGGGAACTTGTCAATATTTGTTAAGATTAGTTAAGCAGAATCTAATTTCAGTAATATAAAGGATGTGATTCAGTTTCTTTGTTGGACTGTTGATGTAGAATTGTAAGTTTCTTACTTCTGATGGAAAATCTGGTTGAGGTTTTTGAGCGGGGAACTTCTGCTGGACGCCACCTTTTATTTGGATGCAGTAACCACCTTCCTCAGTGAATGAGGACTCTACTTCCTTAGCCTAGGAGACAATTGTTACCATGATTACTTTTACTTTCGAAGAGAGTGAGAGAGGGGCGTCTTATTGCTCAAATCTTATTTATAAGATAACTTGTTTCCTTTGACGAGAAAACTGATGGAAGTGAGATGTTGTTTTCAAATGTAATTTTAGAGTGAGGTTTGGATGGGCTGTGTCAGCTGGATGATCTTCCTGTCTTTCCTGCTTTTATTTTGACTGTACAAAAAATCAATCAAATATTCTGAAAATGTGTGTACAGCTCCTCTTTGTACCCAGATGATGCCACTGTATCTCCAGGGTATTATATTTTAGGGGTTTAGCCGGACTGAGTCGTTATTTCCCGGAGTGTGTTTGTAGTTCACAATTTTGAAGCTTGCTGTTTATTAGTTGTTGTAAAGATTAGTTATAAAGCAGAAACTTATGTCAGTAATATAGTGGATGTGATTCAGTTTCTTTATTGGATTGTTGACGTCAAATTGCAAATGTTTCTTACTTTTGATGAAAACTCTGGTTGAGGTTTTTTAGGGGGGACCTTCTGCTGGACGCTACCTTTTGTTGGGATGCAGTAACCACCTTCCTCAGTGAATGAGGACTCTGCTTCTTTAGCCTAGGAGACAATTGTTACCATGGTTACTCATCTTTACTTTCGAAGACAGAGAGAGAGAGAGAGAGGCATCTTGTTGCTCAAATCTTATTTATAAGATAACTTGTTTCCTTTGACGAGAAAACTGATGGAGATGTTGTTTTCAAATGCAATATTGGATTGAGGTTGGGGATGGGCTGTCTGTAAGGTCAGCTTTATGACCTTCCTGTTTTTCTTGCTTTAATTTTCAATGTACAAACAATCAACCAAATAGTCTGAAAATGTGTAAAGCTTCTCTTTGTATCCAGATGATGCAACTGGATCTCAAGGTTGTTGTATTTTAGAGGTTTGAGATATTTTCGTATACAAGGGGGAAAACCACAGATTTAGAACCAGCCGGGTCGAATCGTTATTTGTAGGTCACAATTTTTAAGACAATTGATACGGAGCTCTGGAAGTGACATCTGACTCGTTGAGATCCTGAGATAATGTTACTGCAGGATGATAACATTGTAAAACGTAAGATGAGGACATCCTGAGATGATTGATCTCGGGTTGACGTCTTGGAAGTAGAATGTCGTCTTCAATAAATTATCTCAGGATGATTACATTCTGACCTAAGAGGTCACTTGACTTCCCGAAATAAATCATCTTGGGATGGAACATCCTGAAAATGTCGAAAAATTTCGGAAAATAAAGATGAATTTTCTTGGGCAGACAAGAACATTCTACTTTCAGGATGTTGTCATCCCGGGTAGAAATAAATTTTGAAACAACATTTTTCTTTCAAGATGAAGTCATTTTGACATAAATTATCTCCGGATGTCGTCATGTCACGTTTATGATGTCATAGTCCTGCCGTAAATTATCTCAGGATCTCAACAAGTTGAATGGCACTTCCAGGACACCATAAACGGAAGATCCTTAGGGGAAAATGTCCTGAATAGTCACTTTGATGTTACATTAGAGTTTTACCAGATGTTGATCTCGATGTCCGCCAGGAGTGTTTTCATCTTCGATGGAAAAATATTCTGTCGAGGATTTCAAAAATAACGAAACATCACCGTCTTCGAATCTTATGAGGTATGGATGACTGTTTTTGACAATTTTTGACACACTTCCAGAAAGCCTTTTTTACATGATTCTAAAATGACAGCTTACGGTTTTGAAACAAGAGTTTGGAACTCAGTTTAACTTTATGGATCTAGAGGAAATTATAATTTTTAATTGTTTAAAACATTATTTTGTTCTTAGGTTTTTGTTTAAATGATGTTGGGGGTAATTGGAAAGTTTGAAATATAAAAAATGTATTAGAACTTCTGAAAAACAATTTAACTTCTGCTAATAAAAGCAGACTTTTTTGTGACTTGATCTCTCTTCAAAGGTATTCAACCTTGAGTTTTGTAACTTCTTTAAAAAGATCGTTTACCATGTGTAATTCTTTCCTCATACTGTTGCACTGGTCCGGAGCAACTTTCAGCTTGTCCCTTTTCCACGAGGGTAACTGGTGCTTTGTCAGGTACCTATAGGCAACCAATGAAATACCAGGGAACCAATGACAACTCTTATCCGATATAATCGTCTTAAAAATCCCAAATTATTTCTTATCTCCTGTCTTTAATTGCTACCCCTTTAATAATATCAAGTCAATGCTTTCCATGTGTCAAAACAGCCGTCAGTTCACATAAAAGAAAGCTCAATCGCCATTTTGTACGCTAAGGTGTTGTGTGGCACTATGGGTAATGATATTAATTACAATGTAGATTTATAGGGCGCTCATATCCACTATAAATGCTCAAGGCTTCAACAAGAGAACCCGACAATGAAAACTAAAAACTTAATTAAGTAACTAATTAAAAGCTATGGCCATCAGATGTGTATTTACTTGTCTCTGAAATGCTGGTATGCTGGAGCATGACCTCAAGGATGATGGTAGAGAATTCCAAAGATGAGGGGCTGCTGATGGAAAGGCCCTACCCCCCATGACCTATTGGGTAATGTAATGGTAATACGATTTCTGACCTTGTGGAACTTTTTAAACTCTCTTTTTTTTGCTACGGAGACCATAATCGTGAGCTCATTCCTGATCTATGGCTGTTTTGGGCATTTCAATGATGCGCACCTTAAACTTCATGCTTTACAAACCACAGTTTTGCTGATGACATAATTTATCATGTGTTTTACTCACTTGGAAATCTTTCAGGATGTTGATTCGAGATGTCTTGTTAGTGAACGGTCCGACGCACTTGTCCGTCAAGACCAGACGTTTGTTCTTTCTCTGGTGCCACACTGCCACCAATAAAGCATTATGTATAATGTTGAAGATCACTTTCTTATTATGAGAAATATGTTATTTGTTTGTAATTGAGTTAGGCCATAGATTTGGTGCTAGGTACGAGGCATGGTGCCCCCCGCCCTTCCTATTGTGTCTTCATTGAATGCTTAGAATTTTAGGAATTCTTTAGAGGAATTTAGGGGGGTACTTCTGTACTAGAGGAAAATAGTACCTTAAAGTATGGGATTACCCTCTGCCCCATATCGGGCACAGTAAAACAAAACTGTTTGAGTCTTAAATTTAAGCGATCAGGTTTTATCATTGATCATTGTATTATATCTGCTGGAGACCAGAAAGTTCTCAAGTCAAAAACTGAGGTCAACTCGACTTTGTTATCGAAGACCCCCTTTTTTTAGAAGAGTTTTGATCCAGAATCCCAAAGTAGGTGGAATTTAGTTTACAAGGCAATTTATTAGTTACGTACCAAGACTGACTTGGTTGGCGCTGGGTCTGCTGGAGTAAGGTTTGTTGAGATGGATGGCATCTAAGATCTTCTCCTTGACCTGTGAGATGGTGTCCACGTCTAGCACCTTGACTTCCTTGATGACATTTCCTTTTGTGTTGAGAACCACCAGTGTCTACAACCCACGAATAAAATAATCATTTTATGATTGATTTGTCTGGTTTTAGTCAGGTTCTTACTGAAGTTAGTGGTAGATAAAGGTGATTTTTTAAATAAAGTGTTCGTGAGTTTGTTTCCTTCATGCGTTAAAGCAATGTACGTGGGACAAAATGCTCCAAAAATGTTTGAATACTCTCACAGTTTATATTGGGTCTTAAAGAATCGGACCATGATGTCAGATACTTACTAGGACGTTGAAGTTCATGGTTTCTTGCAGTAAATTCTCAAAGTTGAGAGAAAATGTGGCCTGGCCGGTGACGGCATCAATTGGACCGTGTTCAGTGCGGTATTTGATGGCACGGTACAACACAAACAGAGGGTAGGCGGTGTGATTCTATACCAAAAAATAATAACAAAGAAACCACATTTAGTTTAGTTCAATTAGTTTATCGCACAAAAGTCAAAATACAACCTGGTGCAAAAGGGAAACCCGAACAGGCTTGCAGGCCCACTAACCTTGCTCACACAACCCAAAAACAAATAAACGAAGACAATAGACAAAAAGCAGAAACTACTGTAGAAAACTAGAAAAAAACTGTGAGGCAAACATAACTTGTAAGTTGTTTAAATAATAATTTGAATGATTCTTTACTTCCTTAGCAAGATCTAGCAATCACTTTATTATTCTGAAAATGTTTTCAAATGTTGACTTACCTTTAGTTGGTCGTAGAGACAAAGGGCAACCCAGTTTGACAGAAGCTTCTCCAAAACGCTGTCTGTCCTGCAATTTAGAAACAAAGGGTTTGCGCTAATGTAAATGTCTTTCTGGAGAGTTGTGGTGGCTCTGAAATCTGAATTCGTCTTTTTTGCAGAGGATTTGGTATTAGAAAGATAACTGTAGAATACATTAGGGCAAATAATACATTATTTGATGGTCTAGTGATTGAAACATCTTCACATTACGTTGGTCGTTGGTTCAAGTCCCAACTAAGTCATAGACTGTGTTGTTTTTTAATTTTACCCTTTTGGATAACAGGGTGTACTTACTTAAACTCTAAAAAAAAATGGGTTAACATTGACACGGAATTACTTGTACCAGGCGGCCTTTCTCGTTTCTGGGTCAGATTGGCTCAGTTTTAAAGATGAGAATTTAACTCAGATTCCGCGTCAGTTTGACCCATGTCTGGGTCATTGTTGACACAGACTGCGTACCACACTGACCCAGGAATTAATCAGCCCCCTGGGATCTGGACTCCGGGTCGACTCCCACCGGGAAGTTTTTTAAGAGTGCCGTGAAATAATGTCGACTATTCTTACTTGCAGAAAAGATGGAGTCCTCGGGTAGAATTGGATTGGGCATCTTTAATCTGCTGTGACATCAAAGTTAACAAGACTCTGAAATAACAAGAGCATTCAGAAAATAACTGAACAATTTTAAAATACCATGAAAAGTAAATGTCTCCCAAGTGATGGGCTTACCATTCGGTTTTGGGATTTCTTTCCAAGTAGGATTTGAAATTTTGCATGGTGGGAATACAATCGAGTGAGGTTTGCAGAGACACCATGTAAATAATTCTCTTTATAGACTGTGTTGGTTCTGACATGTTCCTTGCTCTATGGGTCTGAGAAAAACTTGTGGCTAACAACTCGACGTTTCGACAATTGTGCTCGGATTGTCTTTAGGAGAATGATGGACAATGTTGATGTGTGCTGTTTAAGTTCTGCCCAATAGGTTTAGCTTGAAGCCTACCTGCAAACTCTTGGGCAGTACTAAAGCAAAACACTGCAACATAGTCCAGCATTCTCCTAAAGACAACCCGAACACATCTGTCGAAACGTCGAGTTGTTAACCACAGGTTTTTTTCAGAACCATAGAGCAAGGAACATGTCAGAACCAAGTTGACACAGTATATAAACAGAATTCTTTTTATGATCTCCCAGCAAATCTCACTTAACGGTTTTTCTATTAGTTAAAAAACACCAACGAATCAAGAAAATTTTGTTTAAAATAATTGTGACGTTTTATCCCTCAGTTGTTCATAAATTATCCTCCCAGTTACTAAGTTTTCCAAATTACATCCTTCCAGTTTTTTATTTGTTTGAATTTTTAACAAAAGGAATTGTTAAGAGTGTAAAACAACTTTAAAACAGGCAATTGACATAGTTCCAAGTTCCACTCACTGTGTTAAGACATCCAGGTTGTTATTCAGCACCATGGTAACAGTCAGTAAAGATGCTATCGAATGCCTAAAAGTATTAAATTGTGCAAAAACAAAACCAATAGTAATAACTTTGTCCAATGGTAGCTGTGCCACCAGTGTCTGCTACCTGGTTCTCTCCTATCAGGACGTTTGAGTTTGAAACCAGGCTTTCTGCTTCTTCTCACCCATACACTTTTGCTTTGCTGAGATGTAGAACAAATAGCAAATCCAACAGCTTTACTCCACGTATACTGCATCTCATTGGAGCTCCTCTCCTGGTAGATGTTTCCCTCCATCCTACAATCTAGACTGTGTTAGCTACATTCAGCTCCCCTGAGTTATTTTCATCCTGGATATTTTCTTTGTGTAGCCCCTTAATACCAAGGGGTGGCTTCTAGCCTTGATTGGAGCTAACTTGCAAAAATTATTTTAAAAAACAGCCATGTCAAGACTGTCCCAAATAAACTCACAAGTTTTGTCATGGCTATAGTCCCACAAGTATTTGGGTCATTTCAATGTCACTGTTTTAATTTAAACGGCCAACTTTGATATCAAATGATCTTGTTCTTCATTATCTTAAAGATCAAAAGTTCAGTTAAAACATGTGGTAGATAGTTACCAAATGGTGGACGCAAATCGATGATCTTATCAATAAATCTATACCTTTGTAAAAGAAAAGGACAAAATGGGGAGACCGCCAACATAGAGCTAGATAGCTCAGAAGGTAGAGAGCCGGCACGTTAATCCAGAGGTCGTTGGCTCAAATTCCTCTCTAGTCAATCTTCTTTGTTTAACCCCAACTCATTAAAACATTTACTTATGCAGTTTCCCTTGTAAACTGTTATTTAATCTATGTAAAAGACCTTATACAAAATAAAAAAATCACCTTTACAAGACGTAAATCAATTAATCTAAATCCTGTAATAAAAAATAATAATAAAACTAATATCCAGAGTTTTGTTCTTAACAAAACACACATACAGAAAATATTCAACATAGCCACACAAAAAAACTTCAAGCAAAAGAACAACAAAGTGTGTAAATAAAGTAATTAACACCCTTATATGTGGGTAAACAACAAACAGAAAGTTCAACATTTTCATCTCAAACTTCTCACCTTTCTTTGACCGACATCGTTGAGCTGCTCCCTGTATCTAGGGTCTGGATGAGAACTAATAAGAAGATCCTATTGCCTAGCAACTTAGAGAACTTCATCATGGCTTCTTCAACCCTTGCATCCTCACCGTACTGCACAAATAAGAATGAAATATGCACTCAATTTTTAGACAAAATGCAACTTGGTTCCTAAGCATCAATTAGTGAATTTAACAACTAAAGGTGCAACAGTTTTGTCACTCTGTTAAATCTTTGTATTTCCTTTTTTGGTTGGTTGGTTGGTTTGGTGTCATTCCAATCACGGTTTATTGGGAAGGAGTTATAGAGTAAATGCTTTAGATGTGGTTGAGTGTACCTGAGTTTCCTGGTTGTGTCCTTAGGTACGATTTCACAAACTCTAAAATTCATCTTAAGATATGATTCGTATTGTAACATCATACATTGCTGAGCAAATTAATAAGATTGTCACACAGTTTCGATCTTAAGCTCTTTGTGAAATCGGCCCTTGGTGTTTTGGTGTCGCCACTTTTAAAGATTTTCAGAACAGGGATTCTAAGGGACTAAGTCATGAGTTGAATTACAGTACAGGATAAAGAGCCACTGCAGTAAGTTTATACTTGGCACGTGATGTTTTGTTGTAGCATGCCAACTGTGGTTCTTGAATGAGAGTTGATAAATAAGTCGAGTGGTCTGGAAACTTGGCTTCAGATGCTCTTAAGGACTTTAGAAACCACTTGAAACCTGACCCTGAGGACTTAATACTTCATTATACTTGAGCTTCAGCTTCATTATGACAACTCTAGTTCTTGGAGTCTCTTGTGTTGATCACTGTTACCTCTTCGTCCGTTGTGGTTGGTCGGACCTCTTGTCCAATGAACAGCATGTTAGTGGCGTAGTCACGGTGACTCACAAACGGCATCCCATTCACTTCCACGTCACTCGTCAACTGGAAAATATCGATTTTTCTCCGAGAGCATCCTGTATTTCAAAATGGTTGGTGATTAACTGATTGTCTATGTCAAGACGTCATCTTTCTCAAAAGCTTTGTTGGCTCCAAGAGCCGGAGCTTTGGAACACTAACTTACTGAGCGCAGAACAAACTTGCTTAGCAGAAACAGGTAGCCAGCCAGTATTTCATCAAGTTTACATAGTAGCGATTGGTGCTTTAGTCTTTCTTCTTTATTTATTTTCCTTTTTTTATTTTGTTTTTTTTAATTAGCAGAGAAATTTGCTAAGCAGTATTTTCTGCTTCACAACTTTTCGAAATTGGGCCCAGCCCTTTCCCGTTGGTTGTGATTGGTTCACTTTCTCCTTTGAACTAGCTTAGCACAAATATTTGCCTATCAGCTTCAATTGAAGAATTTGCTCCCTGGTCATTATATGATTGACGTATAATTCCGTTACCTCTATTTCTAACCTTTCTTAACATCCTCTAGAAAGTCTTTCTCTAAGACGAGAAGATTAGCGTCCCGATTGGCTCTGTACAGCCGTATTGACAGGACGATGACCACGCAGACTAAGATGATGAAAATCACTGCGCCGATTACCGCCAGAATAATGACGGCCTGAATAGCTGAATGGTATGAGATGTAACCGATGCGGAACTCAAGGTTGCTATGCACCACCTGAGAAAGGAGATTTGAATATTTAAAGTACAACTGAGATTTGAGTCACCCCTCCCTCCTTGTCTTGGTCCATGAAGTCTTTTTATATAAGGTTGTTGTTCCTCAAGTGAATTCCGAGTGAAATTTGTTTTACGACTTACCAAGACCACGGAAGCCCTCCTGTCATGATAGTTTTTATAAAAATGATAACTACTATTTGCTTTGTGAATTGCCATGACCAAAGAAGGCCCTGTCTGGTGTCTTGACCCCAAAATTACAACTGAGATTGTTTTAAGACTTACCAGGACTACAGGAGGAAGCCCTCTCTCTGTGTCTTGACCCTTGAAGTCCTGGTCAAAGGGGTTGTTTCTCAAGTAAATTACATCAACCAAGAGTTGTCTCAAGACTTACCCAGACCACAGGAAGCCCTCTTTCTCTCTCTCTCTTGGCCGTTGAAGTCCCCGCACGACGGTTGCTTCTCACTTAAGTTACAACTAATATCTATCTTAAGAACTATCCAGTCTACTAGAGGCCCCTCTCTGTGTCTTGACCCAAGAAGTCCAGGTCGAAGGGTTATTTCTCAAGTAAATTACAACCAAGAAGAGTTTTAAGACTTACCCAGACCACAGGAAGACCTTTCCCTTTGTCTTGGCCCTTGAAGTCCCCAGCAGATGGTTGATCCTTGGGTAAATTACAACCAAGAGCTGTTTCTTCAATGAACTTCACAAGACATCTCACTGTTCCAACATAAATGATGACTTCTTGGGCAGTTATCGCACTATTAATTCGTTTTCCCTTAAAAATATAAAATATATAAATAAATTGAGAAAGAGTAATGTAGTGTAAAGTTATTGATTACCTCTTTTGTAGAAACCAAGGTACAATGAAACTGGTTTTTGTTTTTCAGTTTTAGAATAAACAGTGAGCGACAAGCTAGCTCTTGACTTCACCTGGATTTTCTACAAGTCTTCCATCTTGTCATACAAGTCGTTTTCAAACTCGTCATGCAGGGGTTGTGGGTTCGAGGTCAAATGGTTAGACTGCAGGACTTGCAATGACAAGACTGCGAGTCCGAACCCGGCCAAGCTAGCCGCTGATTTCACAATGACTACAATAAGTATTGTCGTCTATTTACTGAATCACAATTTATGGATTAGTACATTTCATCATAACAGACGTTTAACCAATAATTGTATGAGACAGATTGGCTGTTGCCAGCTTGGGTTTATATCTCCTTGTGGAGCTTTGCTGACCAACCCCCCACGAGTAGTTTGGTGGCCTGTGGGACTCTGGAAGCATTGAGCGAAATTACAGCGCTTGAAACATCAACTTAGGGTAAAACCACAAATATGTTAGTATCACTCGTATTGTTGTTATGAACTGTGATTTTACAAACACTGATTTTTGTTCGCCCCTCATTAATAAATCCTCACCTTGATCGTCATCAACTCTCCCTCCTTCTCAAACAAGTCGTTTTCAAACTTGTCATATTCTGGATCATGAAAGAACTCCAAGTCAATGTCGTTGTCTTCTGACCACGTTAAGAGGTCACTGACACCGTCCATAATGAAGCCAAATGTCACGTTACGTTGAGATAGAGAGCTGCTTACGGCTGAGGTTATATTCGGCGTGAAGCACCTCATGAACTTTGAACTTTCTGCAAAACAATTCTAGACACACATCACTCATATTAAAAGATTGTCTCGTTTGGAAACAAATGGTTCCTTTCGTATTAAGAGAGTATACAAAGAAGTTACTTCCGTGTCTCAACGCTTTGTCAGTAACTCAACTGTGGACTAATTGTGAACTGAAATGGTCATGGTTCTAGAGATAACCTTGCAACCATTGAAGCTGATGAAAGCCAACGAGGAAGCACCAACATTTCTTCACAATAAATACATCTTTCAACCAAGGATGTGAGGGGGGATGGGTGCAGGGGGGGGGGGGCTTTATCCCCATGCTCAGAACCCTTACCCAACCCCTCTTGACCCCCAAAAGTTAGATTTAAAATAAAAGTACTTAAATGAACGGTCCAATACAATAATTAGCTCTCCCCCTCCCCAAATTATGTCTGTACCCCTGCTCCGCCCTCCCCAAATGACAATGTCTGGTGAGGTCACTGGATGGGACATAGAGTCGTAGGTCCGATTTATTGCGCAATGAGCATAAGATAACCCAGTATACACATCATTAAGAGAAGGTTCTCACCCCTGTGTTTCTTGTCACTAAAGTTGCGCAACATCTTGTTAAACTGTAGGCGTTATATAACCAAGTTTTACAAGCTAAGCTTATCTACCTTACAAAAACCATCATAAGCACTTTAGAGATGCTCGTATATGAAGCACTACATATTAACTTATCATTTTATTCACTATTTGAGCTTGTTACCTCAATTATAAAGATGAAACTTAGTGTTTTATTCAACAAAAGAAGGAGAATTATGGTGGAAACAAAATCTCTTGCTAGGGCGCGACAAAGTCAAGACCGCACCCCAGCTCATTTCTTGGAAGTACCATGGAAATGTGATTTACATTAAACTGACAACCTGGTTATGATGACAAGACAATTCTTTGAACTGGTAACTCACCTCAACAAACTCAATATTCTTGGGTCCGTCAGTGCCGACAGATCTCTTAGTGATTTGTGTAGCAACTCTAACAACAAGTGCAGCCATCTGGGCATTGTTTAGATATGTCCCATTGACAAACATCTCCCGACCACCGCTGAGTATTGAAAATAAATCAAATTTATTTGGTTCGTAAGGATTACAAAAATGTGATGTTAGTTGCTCATCTTATTAATGATGAGGTGTTTTTTGTTATGTTAATTTTCAGCCTTAAGAGCCAGGATGAAAGTTTAAATAACACTTATTTCCGATTTGTTCTCTCAGTTAGCTTCAAGTTACACATAAAACTACAGGTTGTAAAACACCAATAGGAGAATGTGGTCAAAGGAGATGTTGTTAAACTGCAAACAACAATTAACATTTCAAAGACTTGTACTAATGGTCTGAGATGTACTCACGCATAGATACTGCTGGTTGGAGTGACTTGAGTAATGACAGGGTTGTTGGTGAAAGTGTACATCTCGCTTGTTTTGTCTGCTCCATCAAAAGACATCTTGAGAACTTCTGTCTGTCCAACAGACCCCTCAGAGCTTGTGCACACTGCTTCCGTCTCAGTCACTGGGCTGTAAAGTTATGAAGATGAAGACAGGTCAACATAAAAGTAATTTATTCAATAACTGTTGATAATAATATATAGTCTTATCTAGCACACGTATCTACCAATAAGGTACTCATGGCGCTTGGATAAACATTTCAAGATAGGTTTTGAATTTGTTAAAATTTTTGGACCAATTTATGTTGCACCTCATAGTGGTTTACAAGGTGCTGCGGCATACACTGCAGCCACTGCCAGAAACACTGGGACAACTCCCTTTTCAAAGTGGTTAGTGTAACTGGGTTCTTTTACACGCAGTACACAACACACGGGACATACAGCTTTAAGTCTCATCCGAAGGAAGAAGCAATATTGGTCAAGTGTCCTCCTTAAGGACACAAGTGTCAAGACTGGGACTTGGACCCACTCTCTGCTGATCAGAAACACTGATGCTTGAGTCTGGTGATTTTATCCGTTCAGCCACGACTATCTTTAGTTGTACTATTTAGTATGTGTTTAGCCTTCACTTGCCTCGTTATAGTGCAAGCTGTATCACCGATGAATGCCTCAATATTCCGTCCTGTATTTAGAGCCATTCCGTTGATTGTTATACGAGTCCCGCCAGCTGCTGGTCCAAAACCAGGACTGAAACTTGTAATAGATGGAATCTGGCAGGAAAATCCAACCAGGAAAAAACACATAGTAGATACTCAACATCAACCAGATCATGTGTCCTTCTATTTGTCAACAACAGAGGGATTTTCCTTATCTTGTCTTGAAATAATCTTTGATGTCATTTGGGGTGGATCTAGAATCAGTTGCCAGATTTTGGTGTAAATCTCAAGAAATAAATGAAGTTGATGTGCAGCCCTCAAACCTATCACACCAATAGTGAAGGCCTTTTTCACAGTGGTTTAGTTTTGGGGAAATGAAACTTAATTGTTCCAAAGCTAAATAAATGCAGCCAGAGCATACTGATCAAAACGTTGAGCAGTTACACCACCAGTTTTTTCAGAGCCACCACAGCTCATAAAGAGCTTGTGTACATGGTGTCTCTGTAAACCTCACTTGATTGTATTCCCACCGTGCAAAGTTTCAAATGCTACTGAAATGCAAGCAATTAGAGCAGTTAAATATCGTCTAAATCAGAAGGTGGACTTTCCCTACATTTCATGTGAAATTATTTTCATTTTTTCCATCTGTAAGATTTTCAATTATCATCACTGCAGACTCAAACTGAAATCAAACCTACCCTATATTCAAAGTTGACATCTCCTGAGCTTTCCTGTAGTGTTGTTCCATCACCTCCCATGACAGTCAGCGATACCGGCACCACACTTTCAACTCTTGATTGAGTTCGGCAACTTACACTGTGAAATCAATTCAGATTATACTTCTTAAATGCTGAAGGAATTTTCATAAAGGGCTCGCTTGAGACACTGTTACAGTTTTCAAAACAGGCTTCTCTGCTGTTGTCTTTTTTTTCCAATAAACTTTGTGAATTTTGGGTTAACCCTCAAACTTAAATACCTTTAAGCCAATAAATCCAGCACTGTATACAGTGATCATTGCATTATTAACCACTTCACATCGATATTCCAAAATATTTTCCGTGCCTCTTCGTCGTATATATATATTTTTTTTGGAGCGTCATTTTCCTTTGAAAATATTACTGTCACAATGAAACCCTGACTTGACAAAGGACAGACAACAAAGGTTCCTACGATATGCGCCAGGATTTTTTTATATCTTGTGAGGAAATATGAGTTCACCAGGAATTGCAAAACCTCAGCCACAAGCCACAGCCGATAGTCTGCCATGGTAGGCTGGAATCACGGAACACTCGGACTTTCCTCCCATTTAGGACAAAGGTCTGGAATCAGGGATTACACAATAACCCCAGAAAATGGGAGAATACGAGCCTGAATTCCAGTACCTTCTGACTCTCTTTGTATTGGGAAACACTACCTAATTGAGCGTTCGGGTGAATATACACACCAGTTGTCCGACTGACTACAAAAAGTAGAGGGCGCTTCAAAGTTGCTTCGAGCGTTAAAATAGAAGAAAAAAACTTTAGCATGTAAACAAACATCATCTGACATATAGTGGTTAAAAGAGACTTCCAGTGGAATCCAATAACTCGGTGCAAGTTTAAGTGGAAATTGCTGAACTCCAACACAAACTGTGAACTGTAAATAATTCCAAGTTTAGAAGAGTCTCTATGAAGTTTGCCTTAGTTTAGTTTTGTCATTATGTTTCAATAACTGACACAATGTCTTAGATTTGATAATATTTTTTACCTGTAACCAGTCTTATAGTAGGATTCCAGTGCATCCAGATGGCATTCTTGGTCCTCAATCATCACATTCAGTACAGTATTGAACCCTCTGCCAATATCTGTACCCATTACAGATACGATGGTGTTACCTTCTATAGGTCCAGTCAATGGATATATCTAAACAATCAAATAATGTCAAGTTGATATACCAGTTATTGGTATTAAATCATGTTTTTGGTCTTAGATCTTCTCATTCATTCCTCTCTGCTAGCTTGGAAAATTCAAAGGTTATATCTTTCTACAAACAAAAAATAGAAAGAAGTTGTCAATCTCACAATGTAGCTTTCATTAAACAAAATAGATATGAATCCTCACCTAGTTGTCAATAATTAATGTATGTAATATTTACTCACCTCTTGGAAGATAGGATCAGGGTATTTGGTACCGATATTATGGATGCTGGGACATCGTTAGTACTTCCTAACCACCCATTACTCAGCATCAATAAACAACCATCAATAACCGATAAATCTACTCACCTCTTGGAGGATTGGATCAGGGCAGTTGGCATTGTTATTAAGGGTCACCCACTGTCCTTCTGCTGTTGTACAAGACTCTCTTAGTTCACACATAGCATTACACCAAACACACTCAAGCTTTGGCCTGGCAGTAACACACCGACTACAATCTGGCTTCAAGACTCCACACTTGTAAAGTGTTGCTGTAGCAATAATACAAGTTCAACACAATCATTTTAAAGTCCATGTTATGGGACTCTTAAATTACTTGTCTTAAAGATATTCAATGTGTTCGGAATTAAAGCTAAAATGCATGCAGCCTTTGTAACAAAACAAAACAATCAAAGTCAACAGAGAACTTCAGTCAGTCAGCAACATGTCTCCTTTGTGAGATACTTATGTCATCACTGTAGGTCCAGGGGTCCGAATCCCACACCCTTGACTCAAACTCACCATTATTGTTGAATAAGTCATCTAGAATGTGACGGTTATTACTCGTGTCTGTCCACTCAATGGTCAGTTCCACAATCAGCTCTGCTTCATCAGTGGACATGTAGGTATACTGGGGAATAGAATTGGGTTGATATCAAACAAAGTTCAACTCAAATCTTGCCATCTGATTCAACAATGATAATTTGGTTTTCGCTATTTCAAAAAATGTGTTCTTCGTAATGGTCTATAAGGAATTACTTTACTTACAGCTTTCATGTCACACACGATCGTCTCATCATTACGCTGAGCAGTTGTACTTTGACGTAATCCCTCGATATCAAAGCTACATTCAAAGCTCGTAGTCTGAGAGATCAAGAAATAGATGGAAAGTAAAGTTAGTTTAAACAATTTCACTTTAACAAGGAGGGTACAGTAACAGTTCTCCCGGGAGTGAAGCCAATTCCGATTGGAAAGGTAGCCTAAATGTACATACTTTTTACACCATTATTCAATGCCAGACCATTGTAAATTTTAGAAGAAAAAGCCTAAATCAGAGGCAGTCACTGCAATTGCTTTTTTAGTTTTTTTAAGGTTTTTTTTACTTTAATAGAATCAATCAAAACAACATATTGTAATGAGGAAGCTAATAATGCAAACACACTTTCAAATATTTTCTGTTTTGAATGAGCTCTTCTTTATCTTGTAATGTTTTTTTTCTTCACTCTAACCTCCTTTAGTCTCAGACCTGCATTTGTCCTTGTCGAATATCTTACGCTAGATTTGCGGCTACATTTAAATTTATATTTATCGCATTTCCCGCTCAACAACACACAATAAATGTAGGGAAACGATTTCAGTACTCACAAACGTTAATCAATCTGGGGATTTTTATTGAACCAGTTCCCCTTCAGCTACTTCATTGGGATTTTTCTTTCATTGATAGCTTCCTTCTCTCCACTGTCTTTTTGTTTCTTAGACTGTAAATGGTGCTATTTTTGAAGTGTTTTTTTTACTGGTGTACTTCGCGGAATAAACAGGATACTGTGTCATTTTAGTAATTACACAATCAAACTGATAAACTTTTTTTTTTTACTATTTCCTCTTCCTTCCATATTGCTTATAAGTAACTTCGTTTAGTCTTAGAAGAGTAAATATTTTTTTATACTATTTTTGAGGCTGTAGGACTGTAATCCAGTTTATTTGAACTTTCACTTCCTCCGTTCTGAGCAAACATTATGTATGTTGCTGTGGTTCGTTACAGTACACTTGATTAACACAGTTAATGTGAAATCTTTTTGCTTGGGGGGGCTGTGCCTTCGTTTAATTTAATTTATGCTATTATGGCAGACTTTGCAATTGAATGATAACCAACCTGGGTCTCATCGGGTAGATTTGTAGTCATGACTTGTAAACTTCTTTCAATTCCATTGGGCAGAAGGACTTCAGTATTCTGAGCCAGCAGCTGAGGGCAGAAACCCGGACCCTTGGGTGAAGACGAAGCTGGACTCTAAAAAATTACATCAAATAAGTATTAAATGGGCATTATTTATCAAATGATCTTAAAATGTTTCAGGACACCTCATTAACACTCTAATAGGCCTAATAGGTTATTAAAAATAAAACAAACAAAAAACACGGAATAGTAGGTGGGTGTATTACTTTGTAAGAATTAGAAAAGAAAAAGTTGTGGTGAGTTTGATCTTACGTTTTGTCCTGCAATGATGATTTCATTGGCTCCTGAGCAAGTAGAACTATTATGAGTGCATCTATTCTCAAAGACACACCAGTCACAGGCCCAGCGACTACCAGCACAAGATACACAGCTACAGCAAACACAAACAATAAACAACAAAACAATCAACGGGGAAAATACTACACCAAATAAACACTACAAAACAAAACAACAAGAAAATGCAAAAATACCAAGACAAATCTTTTGGAGTAAGAAACCCCACCCCAGGTTTTTTCAAGCAAATGTGAAGCTTGCTTATTCCAAGGAATTAAATTTTAACCTAAAATTGAAAAACATAAGTAAGTATTCTTACGAAGTACTAGTTGAGCATTCATAGAAATAGAAACTTGTATCCACAAAACTGACTGATGTTTGACTGGAATGGATGCTCAGTGTAACCGTTACAACATCATCTGGAAATGGACATAAATGACAGTTTGAATTAAACAGCATTTTTCATACAAAATTATTATAATCTTAAACTGTGTTAAAAAACAGCCCCAATTGCGTGTTAGACTTACCTCCTTGTTGAATTGGAGGTATCCCATTACCAGGTGGAGAGACACATCCAAGATCCTCATTAGTCTTTGTAGCTTGAGATACGTAGGATCCAAACCAACACTCATATCTCATGCTGGTCAGTAAGTCTGGTAACTGCTGTACACTCATGGTAATCTGACAAATGTATAATGCAATTTATATAACAAGTTAACACAAATCAATATTAAACAGTGGATGATTATAAACTGAAACTTGGGAAACCTTACATCTAAAGACAGGAGGCAAATAAATGTTGAATAATCATGTTCCTCAACAAAAGACTGCCATGTTTGTCAAAAAATTGAAGGAATTACAAAATGGTTCAGTCCTTTAATTTTCAATAATTAATATTTAAATTTAAATTACATTTTGTATGTACAACTCGTTCTTCCCAATGTGAGTGAACAACAAGTTGAGTGGAAAAGAAAAGGGTAGGGCACGAAAACAAAAATTAGAGAGTTATTTTCCTTTTTTCCTTTTTCAAGTTGACTCTTACCTGTTGTTCTGTGAGCGTGATTGGTAGACTGTCATAAGGAGCTACATTGGTTATCTCAATACACTGTGCAGTATTGTAGGCTAACCAACGGGTTGACACATCAGGCATGTTGCATTCAGAATACACAGTGCATCTAAGTAGGTAAACAATTCATTTAAAAAGATTGGTTTAAGGTGGTCAGAATTGTTTAATTCAACTGACCTTTCCATCCCTCCCGGCATCCGTACCAATACACGTCTCACACGTATACTGACCACAATTCTCAACACGCATCTTAATCAGTCAAGATACAATATTTACTGTCTCTGCAGAGTACACCAGCCACAGTATGGGTCTTCATCCATCCCTGCATCAGTACCAATACACGTCTCACACGTTGTATACTGACCACAATTCTCAACACACATCTTAATCAGACAAGATACAATACTTACTGTCTCTGCAGAGTACACCAGCCACAGTATGGGTCTCCATCCATCCCTGCATCCGTACCAATACACGTCTCACACGTTGTATACTGACCACAATTCTCAACACGCATCTTCAAAAACTTTGAAACAAAATTCAAAAGATGAAATCAAGTTAGAAGTTTGAGAGCAAAAGAAAAAGTTATTTTTATTTTCCTGTCATACTCTTTTTACCTTTTGTTCATCGCGACTATACGTTTCTCTTGTTGAATCATTAATCTTGTTATTTGCCTTTTGTTTAGTGAGTATGTACATCTCTCTTGCTGTATCATGATTAATATTGTTATTGTACCTTTTGTTCAGTGAGTATGTACATCTCTCTTGTTGCATCATTAATCTTGTTATTGTACCTTCTGTTCAGTGAGTATGTACATCTCTCTTGTTGCATCATTAATCTTGTTATTGTACCTTTTGTTCAGTGAGTATGTACATCTCTCTTGTTGCATCATTAATCTTGTTATTATACCTTTTGTTCAGTGAGTATGTACATCTCTCTTGTTGCATCATTAATCTTGTTATTGTACCTTTTGTTCAGTGAGTATGTACATCTCTCTTGTTGTGTCATTAATCTTCTTATTGTACCTTTTGTTCAGTGAGTATGTACATCTCTCTTGTTGCATCATTAATCTTGACATCTTTAAGGACTGATCCACTCATATCAAGGTCTACCCTTTCATACAGTCTGGCTGAAGTCTCGCTTTGGATGTGCACCTGTAACACAGCAGGGGAAAGCCTATTTAGATATCTTGGTATGTCTACAACGGAATTAGAATAGATGACCAGTGTCCAATGTCATGGCTCTGCTTACTGTAAAACTGTAAGTCTATGGGCCATAAGCGCAGAATTCTGAGGTAAGCAGAGCCATGAACTTGTTCCCAACTGTACAGGTAATCCTGAAGTTTATATTCTTTATATTTTGGATTCTAATAGCCGTATTGTTGTATAAATATATGGAAAAGCTTGATGACTGCGATGGTAGTTATGGAGACTTTACAGGTAAAACTCCAACATGATAGTCACAATTGATGTGAACCTCCTCTTGAAAAGAATTTGTCAGAAAATGTGACTTGAAAGTGTACCAAGAAGGTGTTAATTAGTTTTAAAGTGTGCCATGAAAGTGTACAAAGCTTGATTTATGAATCAGATATCCTTCTAGAAAGGTGTTCTTCAAATGTAAGCAAACAAATGCTCACAAAACACTAACCTTTAAGAGCTCCCCACTGGAGTCAGTTCCTATGATAGCTACAGTGTGGTTCATTTCAGTAGTTGTAATTATGGATGACATCAGAGTGTCTGTAAATAAATGCACATTAAAATCGGATCTTTACAAGCATATGATGTTAAAACAAATGTCAGTGAATTATTGTGAGCAACAATTCGCAATAATGCTTCAATGCGGGATCATATCAAATGCCTTTGTAACTACAACATACTGAAAGTGCATTCACTTTTATGAACAATCTTTAAATTATCGATTCTATTTCACAATGAGTTGGTTGCATTTACCTGATAGTTCCAGCACAGCACTGGATGTTGTTACACCTATGCCTTTAGCATACCGATATAATTGGGTGGAACCATCAGCAACAGGATGACACAGAAACCCATCTGGACTAAGCTAGAAAAAGAAGAATAGAAAGTTGTTTCTAATACCTGATAGTTCCAGCACAGCATTGGTTACGGTCACATCAATGCCTTTAGCATACTTGTATACTTGGGTGTCCACTTCAATAGGATAACACAAATACCCATCTGGACTAACCTAGACATAAAGCGATACATAATTAGCAATTATTGTACACTTACATTCATTACATTTGCATAGTTAGCTGCACCAACAACAATTATTGTTAAATAAATTTCTGTACGATATCCAGCTATCAAAGAAAGCAGGAAAATATTGAGCTCTTTTGTTTCTCTTGAAAATGTCTACAACAGCTCATTACGTCATGTCCAAAAGGTGCAAGACACTTGAACACACAGAACGCTTTATTTGGTCAAGGAAAACACGAACACAATAACACAGTGAGTTATTTTCCATAAGAGGAAACCGCTGTAAAAATTATATCAAGGAGGAGTAATACATTGCTGTTTTGATAGAGAACTTAAGTGAGAGTTTATTGTAAATATTTAATTAGTTTCGCATGAATAAATCCTGTCAAATTAGTTTCTTTAGATACATTGAAAACAGTACACGGACATGTTATATTCCTGTTTTACAGGCAATTACAAAATCATTTACCAAACTTTGACTTTTGAAGAACTTTCAAGTCGTCTTTCAGGATTCAAGCTGCTATTACGATAAGAAAAATATTGTTCTTACATTTAAGGATTCATACACACATCAAGAGCATTTCAAGGATTTTTAATGTAAAATATCCTTTTCATTAATTTTTTCTTCTTCTAACTTTTCAGTTAGGCATCTCGAATATTATCTTAAACATTGAAATCGATTTGAATCCTACCTGAATGTAGCTGATCATACTTATACTGCATTCAACGTAATGGTTTACAAGCTCCCTGATCTGTACTAATTTATCCCTCATCGTAAACATGCAGATAATTTGCAAAATACAGGGTTACTTAAAAATGAGTGAAGCTGACCATACTTATACTCACTGGAAATCTAATACACGCGTGTGGGGCGGGCACATGAGGCGAACGTGCTCGTTCATCAGCCAATCATAATAAAGCCAATTTATCTACAATTGCAAATATACCAATAAATCGTACACGTTTATGTCAACCAAATGGATATATGTTTCAAATGCTCCTTTCTACAAACATAGCAACGTGCATTCAGTAGATATTAACAATAAGAGAAGAAACGTATGCATTGATCGTTTGCGATAATCACTCGCTTTAAGTACACACAAGAGAGGGGGTATTACTTCTTGTGTGATCGCATCACCTTCCATAAATATTATTGAAGAGACACAAAAATACATTGAACAGTTTGTTCTTGATGTACAGGTAAATGTGTGAGTTTTAAACTTTATTTTAAACTGATCATTCTGCAAAAACAAACAATATAAGATCATTAAATTCTTCTTTCTGGACTGACTATAAATAAAGGCATTATTATAATTTTTTTATAAACTTATTCCATAGAGATTTCAAGTGCTGCATTTAGCGTAATGGTTTACAACTTGAATATATTATCTGACAGCTACCTGATCTTATCCCTCATCGTAAACAGGCACATAACTTGCTTTTAATGGGGTTCAAACTGAGTGAAGCTGATCATATTTATACTCACTGGTAATCTAATAGATTATCTTAAATATGCACATGACCTGGGATCCAACCTAAAAGAAGCTGACCATACTTATACTCACTTTATAATCACTACAGAAGGATCCATCCAAGTAGTGCACTGAGTAGCCATCTCCATCTTGAATACATCCCCTGACTGCTTCCTTGAAGGCATCTAAAATATCACTCATCTTATACACACACAATGCTGACTGATCACTAGGTACGTCATTAGTCCCATCAGCTCCTTCATTCTTAGCAAACACAGCATACAACACCATGTCCTCAGTATTCAAACCTAATGATACAGCAAGATCCTGACCTGCTGGGCCAATATGAGCAGCTTGTACCAAATTGTACACGCTACCATCTGATCCTTGGCATTGTAGGGTGATTTCTGTGTAAGAGTCAAATATTGGACTGGTCTGACAGACTCTGTTCATTTTAGAAACAATGACACTGGAACCCAACTTGGAACCCAAATCCTGCTTTTGAGAAGTGATGAAGTATGTGAATCCATCATATGACAAACCACCAACGTACCTGATAGGCAAAGGATTTTGAGTATAAGAAGAATCAAATGCAGTAAATGAAGAAATCCCTGTGCCTGATGGGGATATCAACAACCCTTCTGTAGTGAGGAGTCTTCTGCTAATTGGTGGGATACCTCTATACCCATCCACATCAGCATAAGTCACAGCTACATACAACCAGTCTCCTCCATCTGGCCCTAGTCCATATGGTCCACCAGTTCCTGGTGCAATCAAACCAACAGTGGACATCTCTCCAAAACCAGCAACATTACTCACTGGACAAAATAACAAACCAGTCAAATCATCTGGATTCCTGAACTGACACTTTTCTTCATTCTCACTTCCACATGTAATCAACCGATTCTGATTATCTAATATCAGGATTTTATTGTAGTTGGTGAATATATCACATCTGTCCTCTCCTAGTTCTTGACAGGTACTAACATTCTGTAGCAGATTCAACGACCTATCCAGTCTGTATAAGTAGTTGACAGCTCCAACATACACAGCTCCATCAGGGCCAGATAGAGTGAAATGATTGAATTTAGCATTGGGGTTACCAGATGGATCATTGGGAGGTCTAGGAGGATGAGGATAACTGAATGAAGCAATGTGATAAGATGACAGATCTCCTTGCCATTCAGCTGATACATCACTACTTAACAAGCCCAGCAGGATCAAACATACAGCCAACAAGACGGTTACGTGGCTCCTCTGGGCCTCCATAGTGTCAATTGTCGACATAGGGACAACAGGAATACTTTTCGACTTGTCTTCTTCTGTTTCTTCCGGGGTATGTACAAAGCTTCAGTCACAGTGTGCAAACGCAATGCTGGAGAAAGATCTCAGACTTTTCCACTATGAATCACTTTGTCGCTCTAAATTAAAAAAAAACTCTCCAAAACAAACACGAACGAAAACAAAACAAAATTGTCTACAAGAAACTTAACTGACAAGCAATTTATGGATTGCTTTGATTGGAATAATGTTGGCTCACGCGATTCCAGAGTTGTTTTAGAAAGATTCAGTGATTGCAGGCTATTAATACACTACTTTGTTTACGATGGCAGACACAAACGTCAGCGATTTAAGAGAGCCAGAGTACCCAGCAGTCGAGACAACGATTACGAGACGGAAATAATCTTGCAATAAAAATACAGTCACTTCACACACATCAGTGTGGCGTGTTGGCCCTATATGCTGTTTACCCAACTGGAAGAAAATGTCAGGCATGAGAGCAAGGTTTTGTTAATTTCATTTGACACAAAGACCTCGATTTCAAAAATGTTTTTGAATCCCGCAGTTGTGTTCACACATCATTGCATACCCAGGGGTCACAAACGCATCGCAAACATCGCGAACTATGCATCGGATGTTTTCGGAACATGGATGTATAAAGCACACATTCAATATGCACGACTCATGGATGTACAGCAAATGGATGGAAATAGGATGTACTTAATCATGGTGAAAACTGAAAACATTCTGAAGAAACTTTTTTACACAGTATGCTTGTGTAAAGAGCAGGGTCTTCAGTTCTGTTCTGAATATTTCCAGAGAAACAATGTTCCGAATAGAATCGGGCAGTTCATTCCAGAGTACAGGTCCGATCTTTTAGAATAAGTGTTGGTTTGTGGGAAATTACCGAATTTCTAAACAACTCCTGCATCGTTGATTACAAGCATGAAAACAAGAAGCGTTTTTATTTTTTTCAAATTTATTCGTTTGCTATCCCTTTACGAAACGGATTTTTTAGCGGTTTTATATATTTTCTTAAAAAGAGGCTTTCTCGGGTTTAATTTAATTTTGAGATGGACTCGATTGGCCGTATTTTTGACCGCTTGGGGCGCTTCAACTACGCAGTTCCTTGCATCACATTTACAGTGTTATCTTATGTTCAGACATGCCTGTATGTTGTGTTCTTGTATCTTTGACCAAATAAGTAACAATAATGAAAACCAGTACAAAATAGTTTGTTTTTCTTGTTATGCATTACGTAAGTTTGGTTTACACACGCCTTCACATGAAAAATGTTACGAATGGCCGATAGGTGATCAGGAGACCTTAAGACAGCGCAAAATTGATACAGTGTCTTTTACCCACATTAAATAGTAATAATGATAATAGCTTATTTTTATATAGCGCATTTCAGAACTGGTAAGAAATATCAATGGTACCCGTCCAGGCAACACAAACTGGCACCTACACCAACTGCAACAGTCACCAGAAAAGGTTAATGTTAAACTTGGATTTTGTATCGTGCAAAGTTTCGAGCGTAATTCAAAACAATTTCTTATAAACAATGGGTTTGGTACCAATCAAATCCATTATTGTTATCTAAAATGGATGCCAATGGTTATTCCCAAGAAACCAAAATGACGCTTTTTTTAAATTGGTCTCACTGTCCGATAAGGCACGGGAGGCTTTACAATCCAACAAAAAATCCCTCCCTACAGTTTGAATAACAAATCCATTAAAGAGAGGCTCCATGTTCCAACTCAGTTTTGTGATGCAGTCATCTTCCAATCGATAGGGTACTATTGAGGAAAAGGTGGGGAACTACAAGTCAATAACCTCACTTTAAAACGGTGTAAAGTGCCATTGTATTTGATCCCCTTGCAGTGCGCATTTAGTCAACATCCAAAACATCCATTGAAGTCACCTTTCAAATACATGGGTACGCCCATTATTGTCCTGGAAATGTTTGGTTCGTTCCTGAGTTGTTATGATATTTAATCAAAACGGCATTAAGCTTGACATTTGGATAGATGCAAAAATTCCTCTTGGGAATGTGCGGACCATGTTGTTGATATCTATTGAGGTCATATTTCAAAGTTCACTCTAAAACAGTTTGAACTAAATGAAATGAAAAACTATTTAAGTGTGGTTAAATAAGCATATTACTTAAGATATATGTAAATACTCACTGGAAACCTACTACAGCTGGACCCTTCTAAGTAGTGCACTGAGTAGTCATCTCCATCTTGAATACATCCCCTGACTGCTTCCTTGAAGGCATCTAAAATATCACTCATCTTATACACACATAAGGCTGACTGATCACTAGGTACGTCATTAGTCCCATCAGCTCCTTCATTCGTAGCAAACACAGCATACAACACCATGTCCTCAGCATTCAAACCTAATGATACAGCAAGATCCTGACCTGCTGGGCCAATATGAGCAGCTTGTACCAGACTGTACACACTACCATCTGATCCTTGGCATTGTAGGGTGATTTCTGTGTAAGAGTCAAAGAATGGACTGGTCTGACAGACTCTGTTCATTTTAGAAACAAAGACACTGGAATCCAAATCCTGCTTTTGAGAAGTGATGAAGTATGTGAATCCATCATATGAGAAACCAGCAACGTAACTGATATGGAAAGGAATTACATCGTGAAGCATATCAAATACAGTAAATGAAGAAAACCCTGTGCCTGATGGGGATATCAACAACCCATCTGTACTAAGGAGTCTTCTGCTAACTGGTGGGATCCAATACCCATCCTCCTCAGCATAAGTCACAGCTACATACAACCAGTCTACTCCATCTGGCCCTGGTCCAGTTGGTCCATCAGTTCCTGGTGCAATCAAACCAACAGTAGACAGAGCTCCAAAACCAGCAACATTAGGCACTGGACGAAACAACACATCAGTCAAATCATCTGGATTCCTGAACTGACACTTTCCTTCATTCTCACTTCCACATGTAATCAACCGATTCTGATTATCTAATATCAGGATTTTATTGTAGTTGGTGAATGTATCACATCTATCCTCTCCTAGTTCTTGACATGTACTAACATTCTGTAGCAGATTCAATGAACTATCCAGTCTGTATAAGTAGTTGACAGCTCCAACATATACAGCTCCATTAGGGCCAGATAGAGTGAAATGATTGAATTTAGCATTGTGGTTACCAGATGGATCATTGGGAGGTCTATGAGGATGAGGATTACTGAATGAAGCAATGTGATAAGATGACAGATCTCCTTGCCATTCAGCTGATTCATTACTACTTAACAATCCCAGCAGGCTCAAACATACAGCCAACAAGAGGGTTACATGGCTCCTCCGGGCCTCCATAGTGTCAAATGTCGACATCGGGACAATAAAATTGCTTTTCAACTTCTCTCCTTCGGTTTCTTCCGGGTATGTACAAAGCTTCAGTCACAGTATGACAAAAACAAGGCTGGAGAAATATCTCAGACTTTTCCACAACGGGGAACTTTGTCGCTCCAAATTATAAAAGATTCTCCAAAACACACACGAACGAAAACAAAACAAAATGTCTGCAAGAATCTAAACTGACAAGCAATTTATAAATTGCTTTGATTGGAATAATGTAGGCTCCCACGACTCCAGAGTTATTTGAGTGAGAGTCAGTGATTGGAAGGCATACTGCAGAAACAAAACATCACTTAGTTTATGTTGGCGGCCAACAACTTCAGCGATTTAAGCGAGTCAGAGTATACCCAGCAGTCGAGACAACGATTACGAGACGGAAATAAACTTGTAATAAAATATAATTATTTCATACACATCAGTGTTTCGGGTAGGCCCTATATGCTGTTTAACACTTGAAGAAAATGTCAGGCATGAGGGCAGGGCTTTGTTCAATTTTATTTGACACAAAGACCTCGATTTCAAAAAATGCTTTTGACACCCGCAGTTGTGTTCACACATCATTTCATACCCAGGGGTCACAAACGCATTTCGCAAACGCTGCGAACTATGCATCGGACGTTTTCAGAACATGGGTTTATAAAACACACATTCAATATACACGACTCATGGCTGTACAGCAACAAGATGGAAATAGGATGTACTTAATCATAGTGAAAAACATGAAAACATTGCTAATAAACTCTATACACACAGTATGCATGTGTAAAGAGCAGGGTCTTCAGTTCTGCTCTGAATCTTTCCAGAGAAACAATGTTCAGGATAGAATCGGGTAGTTCATTTCAGAGAACAGGTCCGATGTTATAAAATAAGTGTTGATGTGTGGGAAATTACCATTTTTTCTTAACAACTCCTGCATCATCGAATACAAGAACGAAAAAAGAAGCCTTTTTTTTATTTGTTTACACTTTTTATTCGTTTGCTATCCCTTTTACGAAAAAAAAATCTTTAGCGCTTGTAAATACTTTCTGAAAGAGAGTCTTTATCAGGTTCAATTCACTTTTGTGATAGACTCAGTTGACCGTATTTTTACCGCTTTTGACGCTTTTAACGGTGCAATTCCTCGCATCACATTTACAGTGCTATCTTATGTCCTCTCAAGACTGTATGTTGTGTTCTGGTATCTTTGACCAAATAAGTAACAGTAATGGAAACAGTTAACAAAAAAGACTCTTTTCCTTCTTGCGCATCACGTAAATTTGGTTTACACACGCCCTCACACGGAGAAGGCCGCGAATGGCCGATAGGTGACCAGGAGACCTTAGGACATTGGAAAATTGATACAGTGTCTTTTACCCACATTAAATGGCACGCGTCCAAGCAACACAAACTGATGGCACCTGCACCAACTGCAACAGACATCAGAAAAGCTTAATGCTAAACTTGGATTTTGTATCGTGCAAAGTTTCGCGCGTAATTCAAAACAGTTATTTATGAACCATAGGTATGGTACCAATCATCTCCACTAGTGTTATCTTTAATGGATACTGATGGTTACTCCCAAGGAACCAAAATGATGCTTTTTGTTTTTAAATTGGTCCCACTCTCCGATAAGGCACGGGAGGCTTTACGATCCCACAAGTAAATCCTTCCAAAAGGTTTGCAACAGGAAATTCATTAAAGAGGGGTGCAGGGTCCAACTCAGTTTTGTGTTGCAACCATTTTCCATTCGATAGGGTCCTTTGGGGGACAAGGTGGGGAATTACAAGTCAATAATCTCACGTTAAAACGGTGTAAAGTGTCATTGTATTTGATCCCCTTGCAGTGCAAATTTTTGTCAACATCCAAAAAGTCCAATGACGTCACCTGTCAAATACATGGGTGTGTGCAATATGGTCAAGGAAATGTTTGGTTCGTTCCTGAGTTGTTTTGATATTTAATTAAAACGGCATTGTGCTTGACATTTTGCTTGACGCAAAAATTCCTCTTTGGAATGTGCAGACTATTTTGATGTTGGTATCTAATGAGGAAGTGTTTCAAATTTCACTCTAAAAACAGAATTTTTAAAAAGGAATGTAACGCTTTTTAAGTGGGGTTAGATAAGCACATTACTTTAAATTTATTTAA
Organism: Pisaster brevispinus; assembly: GCA_023634235.1. Lineage (NCBI taxonomy): Eukaryota > Metazoa > Echinodermata > Asteroidea > Forcipulatida > Asteriidae > Pisaster > Pisaster brevispinus. Next base: position 26,389,298 of record JAMKCF010000004.1, read on the forward strand.
ATACTCACTGGTAATCCAATACTGCAGAAGGATCCATCCAAGTACTGCACTGAGTAGTCATCTCCATCTTGAATACATCCCCTGACTGCTTCCTTGAAGGCATCTAAAATATCACTCATCTTATACACACACAATGCTGACTGATCACTAGGTACATCACTAGTCCCATCAGCTCCTTCATTCTTAGCAAACACAGCATACAACACCATATCCTCAGCATTCAAACCTAATGATACAGCAAGGTCCTGACCTGCTGGGCCAATATGAGCAGCTTGTACCAAACTGTACTCACTACCATCTGATCCTTGACATTGTAGGGTGATTTATGTGTAAGAGTCAAATAATTGACTGGTCTGGCAGACTCTGTTCAGTTTAGAAACAATGGCACTGGAACCAAAATCCTGCTTTTGAGAAGTGATGAAGTATGTGAATCCATCGTATGAGAAACCAGCAATGTATCTGATATGGAAAGGATTTTGAGTATAAGAAGAATCAAATGCAGTAAATGAAGAAATCCCTGTGCCTGATGGGGATATCAACAACCCTTCTGTACTGAAGAGTCTTCCGCTAACTGGTGGGATACCTCTTCACCCATCCTCATCAGCATAAGTCACAGCTACATACAACCAGTCTCCTCCATCTGGCCCTAGTCCAATTGGTCCATCAGTTCCTGGTGCAATCAAACCAACAGTGGACAACTCTCCAAAACCAGCAACGTTAGGCACTGGACGAAACAACACATCAGTCAAATCATCTGGTTTTCTGAACTGACACTTTCCTCCATTCTCACTCCCACATGTAATCAACCGATTCTGATTATCTAATATCAGGATTTTATTGTAGTTGGTGAATATATCACATCTTTCCTCTTCTAGTTCTTGACATGTACTAATATTCTGTAGCAGATTCAATGAACTATCCAGTCTGTATAAGTTGTTGACAGCTCCAACATACACAGCTCCATCAGGGCCAGATAGAGTGAAATGATTGAATTTAGCATTGTGGTTACCAGATGGATCATTGGGAGGTCTAGGAGGATGAGGATTACTGAATGAAGCAATGTGATAAGATGACAGATCTCCTTGCCATTCAGCTGATACATCACTACTTAATAATCCCAGCAGCATCAAACATACAGCCAACAAAAGAGTTACGTGGCTCCTCCGGACCTCCATAGTGTTGAATGTTCCCGGACCAGGGAGGTTCAGGGGCACCCGACACTGAATTTACACTTCGTGTCCTTCTACCGGAGATACAAACTATAAACAACACTTCGAACACCACAGTGTGAGAAAATTATAATACATGGCTGGACACTGAAAGTAGAAAATAAACAGCAGACGAAACGTCAGCAAAACCAGCAGCTTCTCACGATATCTTTACAAGTCTCTGGAAAACACACAACCGTGTATTGAGTGATAACATTGCCAAGACACAACAAAACGCCATAAACTAAAACTAGAAAGCAGTTTATTTATTTCCTTGTTTGGGATCATTTTGATTCTATTTCCCCAGTTATTAAAAACAGACAGCGTGTGATTTGTAGGACCATACTTTACTCTATAGGCCTATTTTTTTACGTTAAAGCCCGATTTACTTGCGTTAATACAAGGTTCACTTTCATTCCTCAGGACTGATTTTTGTTTTTGCATGTACACTCAGTCTCTGAGCTTTATCAGCTCAGGCTACAAAACGGAGTTCTTACCTGCTGTATCCTTAATTTTCACCGTCTGTTTGCGATAGGATTGCAATTTGTCTTTCATCTGCAATCAGCTGACGAGCGATATGTTGTACCAGAATGTACAAAATGCACAGCATGCAGCATACACGAACTTTTTGTGGAAGTCGTTTTATGCTGGTTTCAGTCTGTCGTCGTGACGTAAATAATTTGCATATTGATGGCAGCAGAGAAACGAATCATGAATAACTTTTAGCTCTGAATCTCGCACACGCGCGAGGGTCTGGCGCATGAGGCGATCGTGTTCGTTCATCAGCCACTCATAACAAAGCCAATTTTATAAAGCCAATTTTATAAAGCCACTTCTAAGTGTTTTTATTGGTATATTTGCAACTGTTTATAGATACAAGCACTTAAAATTGTATTAATAGAAAAATAAACACACGAGAGGGCGGTAGTTTGTGTGATCGCATCACTTTCCATGAGTGTTATTGAAGAGACAAAAAAGCTACATCGAACAGTCTTTTCTTGATGTACAGGTAAATGCGTAAGTTTTAAACTTTATTTTAAACTGGTCATTCTGCAAAAACAAATTACATAAGATCGTTAATTTTTTTCTTTTTCGAATGACTATAAATAAAGGCATTACTATAATATCTTTATAACCTTATTCCATAGGTTAAATAAAGATTGCAAGTGTTGCATTAAGTGTAATAGTTTACAGCTTGAATGCATTATCTGACAGCTCCCAATGCAGTTTCTGTGTAAGAGTCAAAGAATGGACTGGTCTGACAGACTCTGTTCATTTTAAAAAACAATAATTTTGGAACAAAAACCCTGCTTTTTAGAAGTATGTGAATCCATCATATGAGAAACCAGCAACGTACCTGATATGTAAAGGATTTTTAATATAAATAGAATCAAATGCAGTAAATGAAGAAAACTCTGTGCCTGGTAGTGGGGATATCAACAACCCTTCTGTACTGAGGAGTCTTCTGCTAACTGGTGGGATCCAATACCCATCCTCAGCAGCATAAGTCACAGCTACATACAACCAGTCTCCTCCATCTGGCCCTACTCCAGTTGGTCCATCAGTTTCTGGTGCAATCAAACCAACAGTAGACAGAGCTCCAAAACCAGCAACATTAGGCACTGGACGAAACAACACATCAGTCAAATCATCTGGATTCCTGAACTGACACTTTTCTCCATTCTCATTTCCACTTGTGACGTTGTATGCAAGCGTCTTTAAACTTCAAATTTTAGCTCAAGTCTCACTACCTGTTATTCTATCTCTTATTTTCAACATGGTATGTAAAATGTCAACTTACAGTTTATTTTAATAATTAGCGTCTTAGAGAAACTGGCACTAAAACTCTGTATTCATTTACATTTATCTGGATTATTTAATCATATATTTATCAATTTTTCTTGATTAACTAAATAATATAAAAGTTAATTGCGACCTCACAAATACAAGTTTACCGTTACGGTCTTGCATAAAACAAAATTACATTGTTATTGTTTACTAAAAGTGGCTAAACAATTATTTGGAGTATTATATAATCATATATTTATCGATTATCCTAGACAAACTAATGGATATAAAGGTCAATTTCATCCTCTCAAATACAAGTTTACCGTCACAGTCTTGCAAAAAACAAATTCGCATTTTTATTGTTAACTAAAAGTGGCTATACATTTTAAACCAATTATTTTGTTTTACATTAATTGTAAACAACCCTACAACAAGCACCCTGAGTATACGAATTTTGTATATAATATACAATGTCAACCAAAAACTCTCGGCAGTTTAACAACCTAACTTAACTTTGTAGAAACTAACAACCCATAGGCCTATCTACCTTACTGATCACTGTACTTAACAGCTTTCCTGGGGGCTACACTCCCAAAAAACACCCGGGTCAGAATTAACCCAGATCCGCCGGGTGCCGTAGGCCCTGACCCATTTCTGGGTCAGTATGACTACACTGTAGGAAGTAGTACACCATTCTCTTTTACTGGGATGTATATTTTGCCGAAAATGTGCTGGAAAATCTAGACTACTTTGAAAACAATTTCAGCTAAAAAAAATTGACACATATTCTGTGTCATGTACTGACCCAGAAGTTGGTAAAAATGTGCAGATTCTGAGTCAAAATCCCATTTTTAAAACCACTTTCTGGGTCAGCCTGATCCGGAAATGGGTCAAGCCCCTGGGATCCAGAATCCGGGTCAATTCTAACCTGGTAGTTTTTAGGGTGCATCACTTATTGCTACATTACAATAAACATTCATGATTGACTGCCTTTCAAATAAACAATATTCAACAAACTCTACACTGTTGGCACCACTGCGCCATTCTCTTTAATGCGGTGTATATTTTGCCCCAAAATGTGCTGGGAAAACCTATATGACTTTGAAAAACATTTCAGTTAAATTACAAAATAGAAGAGAAAATATCTAAACATTAAGATACATTAACATGGTTCAAAACATATGTTTTTACAATCCCAAACAGAGCTATTGTCATTCCTTAATTGTTGTAAATCAGTCTATTATTGTCTTCTGGAAACCAGTACATAGCGGTACGTTTTCGTTGGGAATTCTATATACCAAGACATTTGTTTATTGTTGTCTTCGGCAAACCGACATAGGAACCTGGCGTATGGGGAAGCAACTTTTCTTACCTATTGCATTATTCCAGTCACACCGTATTCAATGTCATTTTGAGTATGTTTCAAGACCAATGTCAACAAAAAGACTCTTGGCAATTTAACACTGGTCTCATTCAAACTTGTTTGAAATAAATGTTGCATCAGCATTCAACAGTCAAAATGGGTCAATCAATTTCAACAGTTAAGCATTCACTACTCAAGTGAGATCATTCAAGTTTATTAGGTTGAAAAGATCAGCAAGTTTCGTACGAACTAGCAGCAAGAGGCTGTTCAAGCATTCAATTGCATCAAGTGTAACTAGATAGTGGAAAATTGAAGTGAAGAATGTTGAAAATGTAGTGTTATTTGCCTATAAACTTCTTGCTGAAGTTGACTGAAGTACACCTTGGGAAATTTTACAAAGCATTGCCACTGTATAGTGTTTTTTTCACTTCTTCCAGCAAGCCCCCTAGATGGTCTTGATCACTTTCACCCTTTGTCTTCAACACCACAAGAAGCTGTTTTCAGATAGAAATAGAGAGAGAAAGATGTAGAGTTAATTAAGGCTTTGCATAATTGAGATGTATATTAATGTTTATTTTTATTTACTGTTAATTTTTTTGGGGGGAACGCCATGTGTTAATCTGTTTTAGGAAGAAGTAGTGCCTCTGAAAAAAGCTGGTTGCTCAACGTTTCGACTACAGTGTGCTGTAGTCTTCATCAGCAGACTGAAGAGTGTATAGAGCTGATGTGATTTCTTACTTAGAGTTGAATAGTCTTGCTGTAACTCCGTTAGCCTTTTTGAGGTATAGTGGACACTTTAGGACTGTACAGTTTGGTTTGGGCGTATATAGAAGAATTTAACCAATTAATACATAGTTCCCTTTTGATGTGTCCACCATCTCAAAATTACTTAGGATATGCAAGAGCGTGATGTACCCAAAACATTCAAGGGCAAGTTGCATTCAGATCGGGCACCTTTGGCTATACAAATTGTTTGTTTTGAATTGAATTTGGTTGGAAAATTAATTTAAATGTAGTAAATAGTGATTCACATGAATTAGTTCTTGATATCGTAGGTTTTTTGTGTGTGCAATTCCTTGACAGAACACAGTCTGCTATTTTGTCAAACCAAATGTTGACTCCACAAAATGGCGGAGTGCTTATTCCGCTGGCTGTATTTTAAGAGGCAGTTTGTTGTTAATCACTGTAGTGCACTACTAACTAATTACAAAGCAATATAGGTGTTTTTGGTGCACAAACAACACCCCTTTAGTTTAATCTTTCGCAAACAGGAATAAATGAACTTACAAGATCCCATAGTTGCATCAAGGTGCTGAGCTTGCTGAACAATCCTGTGAAATTCTACAAGAAAACAGATACACTGGATTTAAGTTTAAGTCCAAATTTAACAAAAGATAAAGGGATCTTTAAGTTTAATAATGAATATATTTTGAGAAATGAAGAAGACTTTGGGGTAAAAGTTGTTGAACTACTTATATTGTAAAGTTGCCCTTTTTATACCTGACTTGCTTTGCGCAGTTCTGCGTTCAGGTCTTGTGTGGTTACCGGTGCAGACTCCTCCACGCCTTTATAGTATTGTCGAACAAGTCGCTGGTACGTGGTTCTCTCTCTGCTGTACAGGAACTTGTTAATGGAGGATTCCTGCAAATATAACCAACAAGATCAAACTTAAACCACAGAGTATAAATAACTTCAGCCATTTGGGATTAAGTTCTAAAGTGGTGGTAGGAAAAACATTCAAATGGTTTTGTTGGCCTGTTTGTTTGTGTGTTGTTGATCTTTTTTATTACTTCTAAGTGCCCTCATGCCGAACGGTGGCACATTGTACCCATGTTTACCACCAAGCGTGTAAAATCACCACATAAATTTATCTGCATATTCTTGTACAAAGGCACTGATACCTTATGTCCCAGTGCCTTCCCCTTTCCTTCCCCCACAGCAAAAAATTATTAGGATGCAAATTCTGCCTTTTTCCGACTGGGTTGTTTGTTTATTTGGTCGAGTAATAAACATTGTAATTTCTCGCCAGATTTTACAGCATTGCACAGTCCTAAAAACTCTTGCAGAATGACACTGATGACAATTGTCAAAGTGCATTATACCAGCCACTATGGGAAATGAAAACAGACTTTTCTGTGATTTCAGACAGCCACCCTTTCAGTCACCAACTTGTCTTACCTGTCCAAGGTTATCAGTCCTGGTATCGTGTGCGTCATGGAATAACTGACCAATCACATCCATGCTTGCCTCAACGGAGCGAGTAGGTTGGATGTCAAAGATGTAGTCTGGATGCTTGATGGCGTTGGACCAGAAACGCAGTGGCAGACTAAAAGAAGTGATTGATTGAAGAGAACTTAAGAGGTTTTCACATTTTTGCAATCATGTTTTGAAAGAGAACCATCTCGGCCTACAGCGTAATGAAGCCTACAGCTAAGCAAAGTTAGGTATCTTAGCAGAAATCGGTGTTTGGGCTTTTAGGCGTTTTTGACAAACTACGATGGATTTTGAGGGAGGCGTGGAAGCCTCATCTCGTCACATCTCTAGAAAATTTGAACTTGTCATATCAAATAGTAATCTGACGATTTGTAAATGAAGTTGATAAATGCATATGGTTTAGTTTCTACAAATTCCATGCTGTTTGTTATTTTATTTTATTCGATTGCTTGTATATGTTTGTTTATGTTAGCTGACACACTCTTGTAGGGGTCCTTTGTAGGTTTGATACAGGATTGGGATAAAAACCTTTGTTTAAATATAGTTTGAAAGCTTATTGATTATTAAGTTCATACTAGAAACATTTTATGTGCGAAACATTTCTCTCTGAAATGAAGTCATATCCAAGAAAAATGTACTGAAAACCTACCAAAAGCACAATAGCTAATTTCGGTTGTGACAACCAAAATTAAGGACAACTCGTTTCTAGCTGAAAATTTGTATGTATGGTTTTTCCACATATTTTCTTCAGACTCACACAACGGATTATGCCCAAACTTTCACAGGTTTGTTATTTCATCTACGGTTGATCACACAAAACATAAACACTCTCTGCAATTATTGTGTCAGTTCTACCAATAGTACGGCGATTTAATGCAATAAAATATAGTGGTATAGCGCACTAAAACACTGCGATAAAACGCAATAGTACGGCGATATAACGCAATAGTACGGCGATATAATGCAATAGTACGGCCATATAACTCAATAAGTTACAGCGATATAGTGCAATAATACACGGCGATAAAACGCAATAGTACAGCGATCTAACGCAATAGTACGACGATATAACGCAATAAAATACAGATAGCGCGATAATAACTGAGGTACAACGCAGTAGTACGGCGAAACAATGCGATATAACACATTAATACACAGCGACATAACGCAATGAAATACGGCGATAAACGCAATAGTACGGCGATAAATGCAATAGTACGGCCATGAACTCAATAAAGTACAGCGATATAACGCAGTAGTCCGGCGATTTAACGCAATAGTACGGCGATTAATGCAATAGTACGGCGATATAACGCAATAAAATACAGCAGTATAACGCAATAATCTACTGCGATATAACGCAGTAGTACTGCGATTTAACGCAATAGTACGGCGTTTTAGCGCAATAGTACGCAATTTAGCGCAATAGTACGGCGATATAATGCATTACATGTAGTATGGCGATTAACGCTATAGTACGGCGATGTAACGCTATAGTACGTCGATATAAAGCAAAAATACAGGGATATGTTGCCGTAAAATAAAACATGGTTTCTCTAGGAATTGGCGAATATGAGCTACCGTAGATTACTCACATGTTGTTCTTCCAGGCAAATTTAATTTCCAGGTCTTTGGACTTCAAGTCATACATCTGTGCCTGGTCATCAAAAAAGTCAAAGAGGAACTTGATTGCCTTGGGGGCGCTCTCCACGGACAGAATGGTCTGGAACATGTTGTCCACATACTCTTGGATGACGCTCTGTTGTCAGGGTAAAATGTCAAGAGATATTCATTAATTGTTTGTTGACTCACTGGTCAAAATTGTCAAGCCATGGTGACGAATAGATTCGAAAGTGGAGCCATCTGTCCTTTGTAGCAGGCTTCCTGATGTCTTGCTTACAGCCTCTGCTAAATTCTAAGGTTTCCGACACCCCTCCCCCTTCCAATCAAACTTTTCGGCTTACTGGAGAGCCAGTAACCAGTGGAGCCTTCCTTCATTTGTGTAATTCTTGGGGTGTTGATCTCTTGTTTCATGTACCAGGAAGAGTTAAATTAAAATGTTCAGTTCATTTCACTTGATTGGTAAGCATTTTTTCAGATATGCCTACTTGGGCTCTGATAGTATGCTTCTGCAATTTGTAACACAGAATGCCGTTTCCACCAATGCCAAATATCTTCTCTAGTTAGACGGTCATGCCATGACACTTGGAATTTAGCGCCATCAAGTTCAGTCACTGTTTCGAAACTGCCCTCAAAGCACATACTTGTTTGGATTACTCTATTTCCTGTTTTTGTACTGTCTTTGCATGTTTTATGTGAACTTTCATTACCGAGTTTTTGTTATGTGGCTGCGCAGTCACGAGCGTCCAGATAACATTATTATTGGCAAGACTTTCTTAATTCATTATGAATGATGCAATAAAAAAAATTACAGGAAGTATTCCTACTGAGTCAAAGGAAAAACTACAACAGTAAACTTGTGGGTACAAACGTGTCTAAAATTCTTGTGGGAGAAGTGTTGGTTCTGAGAAGAGCTGGGGTGGTCTCGGCGTTTCGAAAAGGACACTCTGCTCGGCCACGTCTTGTAGAAGATGAGCAGAGTGCACTGTTTGAAATGTCGAGACAACAACGGCTCTTCTAACAATCAACTTTGCTCCCCAAAGAGTTGTTATACATGGTTGTACCCGCAACACAATGCAAAGCTCCAGATATTACTGAGACCATTGATTAAGCTTGAAAAGGAAGCAAACGATTCTATAGTGGCATTTCATCAGAGGCTGATTGTTTTGGGTTTGGGTTTTTTTTACACAAAGATTACCTTTGATGACAGAACTTTCTGGAATGGAGCCTTATACATGGCCCACTGACTTTGTTTGTTTAGTGAGAAACAGCACAATTTTCTTCCTCGTTGCTCGGTGCCGTGTTCCTCAACCTTGAAAGACTCCTTCTTTTGAGTCTATAGGAAAAAGGGTTACCATAGTTACGCATCTTTTCTAAACTTGAACATTTTTTCAGTGGCCTTGATAAGGGCACTTAGGGGGCTCTGGGGGCACGTGCCCCCAATTGATGCCCGTGCCTTCCCGGTCCCCCCCCCTTCTAATTTGAAATCTGGACTGAGATTATAAATTACCAGAGTATAATGTTGCATTTTATATCTACATATATCTACGAACTTTTGGGAAAAGTGCAAACAGACACTACAGTTATAAGAGATACCCCAGAACAAAAAGTTGCACCCACTTGTGCCCCTTTCGCCGCTGCACTTTCTACAAGTAGAGTATAAAACTACTTTGAATAGAGTATTTGCTATGCAAACATTTTGATCAGTGTGAAGAGTTATTGCCCATCTCCTGCCGGGGCATGGCTGCTTCCTCCTCTGACCGGACTCGCGACATTCTGGTCCAGTCATTTCGTGGGGAAAGGAGCTCCACTGGGCCCCACTAGAGGCCGCCTACGATTGCCTTCCAACTCCGTACTTTGCCATTGCCAGGGCTCCTCTTAAGTATCAACTGATTCTTTTCACAACAATATTTCCATCAATTTCTATTTACTGAGTATTGTTTTTACTGACCAGATGCCAGTCCCTGACTCCGTCCTGGTTTTGTTCTTCATCTCTAAAACCAAGGTTATCTGGAGACATCAGTTCTGGGAAGAAAATTAAACAAGCAATAATCTCGATTAATGTTTTTAGCCCCCTGATAAAATTGTTTGCCTGATATTTTGACATAATTTGTTATTAAGGTGGTTTGTTTTCTTATTTAATTAATGTTTGCTTGTACTGAGGGATATTTAGACTGTGTAACTAACAGCTTTACATGAGCAATGTTTGCACTTTCAAAGAAAACCTTAGCGGGTTTGTGTTCTAATTAATATTTACCATAATCATCTCCCCTTTCATACTCCTTCTGTTGTGTACTGTCAGTGACCTAGAGGTAACCAGCGAAAAGAAGGGTACCAATAAAAGCTCTCGACCAATCAGATACTTCACAAATGCATATCAGTTTAGGAATCTCTTAATTGTTAATCCAATTTCTGGACAAAAGGAAACCAGTGATGAAATAGTACCTGTTAAATCTTTCCTGAATTGAAATGGTACATTAGCTTCGCGTAGATATAAACATGTTTACTATTTAACTATACAGGGTACCCTGAGCCCCAGTGGAAACTTTAAACTAATGAAATGATCTCAAATTAAAATCTGGTTGTGTTGCTTGGGTTTTTTTTTGTCACAGTTTAAGAATTTAATTTTGAAGCTTGATGTTTAAAAAGGGAACTTGTCAGTTGTTGTAAAGATTAAGTAGAATCTAATTTCAGTAATATAAAGGATGTGATTCAGTTTCTTTGTTGGATTGTTGATGTAGAATTGCAAAAGTTTCTTACTTCTGTTGAAAAATCTGGTTGAGGCTTTTTAGGGGGGACCTTCTGCTGGACGCCACTTTTTGTTGGGATGCAGTAACCACCTTCCTCAGTGAATGAGGACTCTGCTTCTTTAGCCTAGGAGACAATTGTTACCATGGTTACTCTTCTTTACTTTCGAAGAGAGTGAGAGAGAGGCGTCTTATTGCTCAAATCTTATTTATAAGATAACTTGTTTCCTTTGACGAGAAAACTGATGGAAGTGAAATGTTGTTTTCAAATGCAATTTTAGAGTGAGGTTTGGATGGGCTGTGTTTAAGGTCAGCTTTATGATCTTCCAGTCCTTCCTGCTTTGATTTTGACTGTACAAAAAAAATCAATCAAATATTCTGAAAATGTGTGTAGAGCTCCTCTTTGTACCCAGATGATGCCACTGTATCTCCAGGGTTTTATATTTTAGGGGGTTTGCGTATTCTCTTATACAAGGGGAACACAGATTCGGAACCAGCCGGGCTGGGTCGTTATTTCCCAGAGTGTGTTTGTAGTCCACAACTTTCAAGACAATGGATACGGAGCTCTGGAAGTGACATCTTATTGTTGAGATCCTGGGATAATTTTACTGCATGATAATGACATCATAAATTTAAGATAAAGACAACCTGAGACGATTGATTTCGGGTTGACGACGTCTTGGAAGTGTAATGTCGTTTTCCAAATATTTGTTACCCTAGGAAGTTGACATCGTGGCAGTAAGATGTCGACTAACCGCGATAAACTATCTTAGGATGACGACATCCTGACCTAAGAGGTCACTCGACTTCCCGAGATAATTCCTCACGGGATGGAACATCCTGAAAATGTCAAATCTAGTTGTCTTCCTTGTTATTTTATGACAATTTAAGAAATGAATTTTTAAGCTTGCTGTTTCAAAAGGGAACTTGTTAGTTGTTGTAAAGATTAGTTGAGCAGAATCTAATGTCAGTATTATAGTGGATATGATTCAGTTTCTTTGTTGGATTGTTAACGTAGAATTGCAAAAGTTTCTTACTTCTGATGGAAAGTCCGGTTGAGGTTTTTTAGGGGGGAACTTCTGCTGGACACCACCTTTTGTTGGGATGCAGTAACCACCTTCCTCAGTGAATGAGGACTCTGCTTTTTTAGCCTAGGAGACAATTGTTACCATGGTTACTCATCTTTACTTTCGAAGAGAGAGACAGAGAGAGAGAGTCATCTTATTGCTCAAATCTTATTTATAAGATAACTTGTTTCCTTTGACGAGAAAACTGATGGAGATTTTGTTTTCAAATGCGATTTGGGATTGAGGTTTGGGATGGTCTGTCTGTACGGTCAGCTTTATGACCTTCCTGTTTTTCCTGCTGTAAAATGTGTAAAGCTTCTCTTTGTGTCCAGCTAAGGTTGTTGTATTTTAGAGGTTTTAGATATTGTCTTATACAAAGGGGAAAACCACAGATTTAGAACCAGCCGGGCCGATTCGTTATTTCCCGGAGTGTGTTTGTAGTTCACAATTTTTAAGACAATGGATACGGAGCTCTGGAAGTGACATCTGACTTGTTGAGATCCTGAGGACATCCTGAGATAAATGATCTCGGCTTGACGATGTCTTGGAAGTAGAATGTCGTCTTCAATAAATAATCTCAGGATGACGACATTCTGACCTAGGAGGTCACTTGACTTCCCGAAATAAATCCTCATGGGATGCAACATCCTAAAAATGTCGGAAAATGTCGGAAAATAAAGATGAATTTTCTTGGGCAGACAAGAACATTCTACTTTCAGGATGTTGTCATACCGGGTAGAAATATATTTTGAGACGGCATTTTTTTTCTCGAGATGAAGTCATCTTGAGATAAATTATCTCCGGATGTCGTCATCTCACGTTTGTGATGTCGTAGTCCTGCAGTAAATTATCTCAGGATCTCAACAAGTTGAATGGCACTTCCAGGGCACCATACACGGAAGATCCTTGGGGGAAATGTCCTGAATAGTCACTTTGATGTTACAATAGAGTTTTACCAGATGTTGATCTCGATGTCCGTCAGGAGTGTTTTCATCTTCGATGGAAAAATATTCTGTCGAGGATTTAAAAAATAACGAAACATCATCGTTTTCGAATCGTATGAGGTATGGATGACTGTTTTTGACAATTTTTGATACACCTCCAGAAAGTCTTTTTTTTCACAGTCTAAAATGACCAACTACGGTTTTCAAACAAGAGTTTGGAACTCAATTTAACTTTATGGATCTAGGGGAAATTTTTATTTTTTTATTAATAAAAAAAAAATTGTTCTTAGGTTTTTGTTAATGTTTAAATGATGTTGGGGGTAATTGGAAAGTTTTAAATATAAAAAATGTATTAGAACTTCTGAAAAACAATTTAACTTCTGCTAATAAAAGCAAACTTTTTTGTGACTTGATCTCTCTTCAAATGTATTCAATTTTGAGTTTTGTAACTTTTTTACATGATCGTTTACCATGTGTAATTTTTTCCTCATACTGTTGCACTGGTCCGGAGCAACTTTCAGCTTGTCCCTTTTCCACGAGGGTAACTGGTGCTCTGTCAGGTACCTATAGACAACCAATGAAATACCAGGGAACCAATGAAAACTCTTATCCGATATCATCGTCTTAAAAATCCCAAATTATTTCTTATCTCCTGTGATTTCATTGCTACCCCTTTAATCATATCAAGTCAATGCTTTCCATGTGTCAAAACACCCGTCAATTCACATAAAAGAAAGCTCAGTCGCCATTTTGTATACTAAGGTAATGTGTGGCACTATGGGTGATGAAATTACTTATAATGTAGATTTATATAGCGCTCATGTCCACCAAAAATGCTCAAGGCGTCAACAACAGAACCCGACAATGAAAACAAAAAACTTAAGTAACTAACTAAAAGCTATGACCATCAGATGTGTATTTACTTGTCTCTGAAATGCTGGTATGCTGGAGCATGACCTCAAGGATGATGGTAGAGAATTCCAAAGATGAGGGGCTGCTGATGGAAAGGCCCTACCCCCATGACCTATTGGGTAATGTAATGGTATTAGGATTTCTGACCTTGTGGAACTTTTTAAACTCCTTTTTTGCTATGGAGACCATAATCGTGAGCTCATTTGTGATCTATGGCTGTTTTGGGGCATTTCAATGATGCGCACCTTAAACTTCATGTTTTGTAAACCATAGTTTGGCTGATGACATAATTTATCATGTGTTTTACTCACTTGGAAATCTTTCAGGATGTTGATTCGAGATGTCTTGTTAGTGAAAGGTCCGACGCACTTGTCCGTCAAGACCAGACGTTTGTTCTTTCTCTGGTGCCACACTGCCACCAATAAAGCCACATGTATAATGTTGAAGATCACTTTCTTATTACGAGAAATATTTAGGTTGTTTGTAATTGAGTTAGGCCATAGATTTGGTGCTAGGTACGAGGCATGGTGCCCCCACCCTTCCTATTGTGTCTTCATTGAATGCTTAGAATTTCAGGAATTCTTTAGAGGAATTTAGGGGGTACTTCTGTACTAGAGGAAAATAGTATCTTAAAGTGGCCATCAGATGTGTATTTAGGGGATACCCTCTGCCCCATATCGGGCACAGTAAAAAAAAACTGTTTGAGTTTTAAATATAAGCGATCAGGTTTTGTCATTGATCATTGTATTATATCTGTTGGAGACCAGAAAGTCGAAAACTGAGGCTGTGTGTGAAATACAGCAACATTTAATGAAGTCAGCTCGACTTTGTTATCGAAAACCCCCTTTTTTTAGAAGAGTTTGGATCCAGAATCCCAAAATAGGTGGAATTTAGTTTACAAGGCAGTTTATTAGTGACGTACCAAGACTGACTTGGTTGGCGCTTGGTCTGCTGGAATAAGGTTTGTTGAGATGGATGGCATCTAAGATCTTCTCCTTGACCTGTGAGATGGTGTCCACATCTAGCACCTTGACTTCCTTGATGACATTTCCTTTTGTGTTGAGAACCACCAGTGTCTAAAACCCATGAATACGATAGTCATTTTATGATTGATTTGTCTGGTTTTAGTCAGGTTCTTACTGAAGTTAGTGGTAGATAAAGGTGATTTTTCATTCGTTAAAGCAATGTACGTGGGACAAAGTGCTCCAAAAATGTTTGAATACTTGCACAGTTTATATTGGGTCTTAAGGAATCGGACCATGACGTCTGATACTTACCAAGACGTTAAAGTTCATGGTTTCTTGCAGTAAATTCTCAAAGTTGAGAGAAAATGTGGCCTGGCCGGTGACGGCATCAATTGGACCGTGTTCAGTGCGGTATTTGATGGCACGGTACAACACAAACAGAGGGTAGGCGGTGTGATTCTATACCAAAACATAATAATAAAGAAACCACATTTAGTTTAGTTCAATTAGTTTATTGCACAAATGTCAAAATACAACCTGGTGCAAAAGGGAATCCCCGAAAAGGCTTGCAGGCCCAGTAACCTTGTTCACACATAACACAAAAACAAATAAAAGAAGACAATAGAAAAAAAGCAGAAACTACTGTAGAAAACATGCCAAAAACTGTGAGGCAAACATAACTAATAATATGTAATAAATAATTCGAATAACTCTTAATTTCCTTAGCAAGATCTAGCAATCACTATATTATTCTGAAAATGTTTTCAAATGTTGACTTACCTTTAGTTGGTCGTAGAGACAAAGGGCAACCCAGTTTGACAGAAGCTTCTCCAAAACGCTGTCTGTCCTGCAATTTAGAAACAAAGGGTTTGCGCTAATGTAAATGTCTTTCTGAAGAGTTGTGGTGGCTCTGAAGTCTGAATTCATCTTTTTTTGCAAAGTATTTGGTATTAGAAAGATAACTGTAGAATAAATTAGGGCAAATAATACATGATTTTGTGGTCTAGTGGTTGAAACATCTTCACATTACGATGGTCGTTGGTTCAAGTCCCAACTAAGTCATAGGCTGTGTTGTTTTTTAAGTACCGTTTTGGATAACAGGGTGTACTTACTTAAACTATGAAAAAAAAAAGGGGTTAAAATTGACACGGAAATACTTGTACCAGGCGGCCTTTCTCGTTTTGGGGACAGATTGGCTCGGTTTTAAAGATGAGAATTTAACTCAGATTCCGCGTCAGTTTGACCCATGTCTGGGTCATTGTTGACACAGACTGCGTACCACACTGACCCAGAAATGAATCAGCCCCCTGGGATCTGGACTCCGGGTCGACTCCCAACGGGGAGTTTTTTAAGAGTGACGTGAAATAATGTCGACTATTCTTACTTGCAGAAAAGATGGAGTCCGTGGGTAGAAGTGGATTGGGCATCTTTAATCTGCTGTGACATCAAAGTTAACAAGACTCTGAAATAACAAGAGCATTCAGAAAATAACTGAACACTTTGAAAATACCATGAAATGTAAATGTCTCCCAAGTGATGGGCATACCATTCGGTTTGTGGATTTCTTTCCAAGTAGGATTTAAAAATATTGCATGGTGGGAATACAATCAATGAGGTTTGCAGAGACACCATGTAAATAATTCTCTTTATAGACTGTGTTGGTTCTGACATGTTCCTTGCTCTATGGGTCTGAGAAAAACGTGTGGCTAACAACTTGCAAGCTTTTGTACAGTACCAAAGCAAAACACAGCAACAGAGTCCAGCATTCTCCTAAAGACAACCCGAACACAACTGTCGAAACGTCGAGTTGTTAACCACAGGTTTTTCTCAGAACCATAGAGCAAGGAACTTGTCAGAACCAAGTTGACACAGTATATAAACATAATTCTTTTTATGATTTCCCAGCAAATCTCACGTAATGGTTTTTCTATTAGTTAAAAAACACCAAAGAATCAAGAAAATTTGGTTTAAGATAATTGTGACGTATCCCTTAGTTGTTCATAAATTTCCTTCCCATTTACTGTATTTTCCAAATTTCATCCTTCCATTTTTTTTAGTTTTTAAAAAAATTTTTAACAGAAGGAATTGTTAAGAGTGAAAAAACAACTTTAAAACAGGCAATTGACATAGTTCCCAGTTCCACTCACTGTGTTAAGACATCCAGGTTGTTATTCAGCACCATGGTAACAGTCAGTAAAGATGCTATCGAATGCCTAGAAGGATGAAATTGTGCAAAAACAAAACCAATAGTAATAACTTTGTCTAATGGTAGCTGTGCCACCAGTGACTGCTACCTGGTTCTCTCCTATCAGGACGTTTGAGTGTGAAACCAGGATTTCTGCTTCTTCTCACCCATACACTTTTGCTTTGCTGAGATGTAGAACAAATAGTAATTCCAACAGCTTTACTCCACGTATACTGCTTCTCTTTGGAGCTCCTCTCCTGGTGCATGTTTCCCTCCATCCTACAATCTATACTATTTTAGCTACCTTCAGCTTCCCTGAGTTATTTTCATCTTGGATATTTTCTTTGTGTAGCCCCTTAATACCAAGGGGTGGCTTCTAGCCTTGATTGGAGCTAACTTGCAAAAATGGTTTTAAAAACCAGCCATGTCAAGACTGTCTCAAAATAACTCACAAGTTTTGTCATGACTTTAGTCCCACAAGTATTTGGGTCATTTCAATGTCACTGTTTTAATTTAAACGGACAACTTTGATATCAAATGACCTTGTTCTTCATTATCTTAAAGATCAAAAGTTCAGTTAAAACAAATGGTGGATGAATACCAAATGGTGGATGCAATTCGACAATCTTATCAATAAATCTACACCTTTGTAAAAGAAAAGGATAACATAGGGAGACCGCCAACATAGGGCTAGATAGCTCAGAAGGTAGAGAGCCGGCACGTTAATCCGGAGGTCGTTGCTCAAATCCCTCTCTAGTCAGCCTTGTTTGTTTAACCCCAACTCATTAAAACATTTACCCAATGCAGTTTCCCTTGTAAACTGTCTTGTAATATATGTAAAAGAACTAATACAAAATGAAAAAATCACCTTTACAAGACGTAAATCAATGAATCTAAATCCTGTAATAAAAAATAATAAAGATACATATAATCAGACTTTTGTTTTTAACAAAACACACGTAGGGGTCCTACAGAAAATATTCAAAACTGCCACACACAAAAAGTTCCAGCAAAAGAACAAACAAGTGTGCAAATAAAGTAATTAACAGCCTAATTTGTGGGTAAACAACAAACAGAAAACTCAAATTTTCATCTCAAACTTCTCACCTTTCTTTGACCGACATCGTTGAGCGGCTCCCTGTATCTAGGGTCTGGATGAGAACTAATAAGAAGATCCTATTGCCTAGCAACTTAGAGAACTTCATCATGGCTTCTTCAACCCTGACATCCTCACCGTACTGCGCAAATAAGAATGAAATATGGACTCAATTTGTAGACGAAATGCAACTTGGTTCCTAAGCATCAATAAGTGAATTTAACAACTAAAGGTGCAACAGTTTTGTCACTCTGTTAAATCTTTGTGTTTCATTTTTTGGTTGGTTGGTTGGTTTGGTGTCATTCCA
Organism: Pisaster brevispinus; assembly: GCA_023634235.1. Taxonomy (NCBI): domain Eukaryota; kingdom Metazoa; phylum Echinodermata; class Asteroidea; order Forcipulatida; family Asteriidae; genus Pisaster; species Pisaster brevispinus. The sequence goes on from JAMKCF010000004.1 coordinate 26,407,714, forward strand.
ACCACGGTTTCTTGGGAAGGAGTTATAAAGTAAATGCTTTAGATGTGGTTGAGTGTACCTGGGTGTCCTGGTTGTGTCCTTAGGTACGATTTCACAAAACACTAAAATTCATCTTAAAATGTGATTTGTATTGTGACATACTTTGCTGAGCAAATTAATAAGATTGTCACACAGTTTCGATCTTTGGCCCTTGTTTTGGTGCCGCCACTTTTAAAGATTTTCAGAACGGGGATTCTAAGGGACTAAGTCTTGAGTTGAATTACAGTACAGGATAAAGAGCCACTGCAGTAAGTTTGTATTTGGCATGTGATGGTTTGTTGTAGCGTGGCAACTGTGGTTCTTGAAGGAGAGTTGATAAATTATAAGTCAAGTGGTCTGGAAACTTGGCTTCGGATGCTCTTAAGGACTCTAAGAAACAACTTGATTGAAACCTGACCCTAAGGACTTTATACTTTATTATACTTGAGCTTCAGCTTCATTATGACAACTCTAGTTCTTGGAGTCTCTTGTGTTGATCACTGTTACCTCTTCGTCCGTTGTGGTTGGTCGGACCTCTTGTCCAATGAACAGCATGTTAGTGGCGTAGTCACGGTGACTCACAAACGGCATCCCATTCACTTCCACGTCACTCGTCAACTGGAAAATATCGATTTTTCTCCGAGAGCATCCTGTGTTTCAAAATTGTTCAAAGTAATCCTGTCGCAATTAAAAAGTGCTTGATGATAAACTGATTGTCTATGTCAAGACGTCATCTTTTTCAAAAGCTTTGTTGGCTCCAAGAGCCGGAGCTTTGGAACACTAACTTTACTCAGCGCAAACCAAACTTGCTTAGCAGAAACAGGTAGCCAGCCAGTATTCCATCAAGTTTACATAGTGCCCTTGTCTTTCTTTCTTTCTTTATTTCCTCTTTTTTATCGCTTAGCAGAGAAACATGCTTAGCAGTCTTTTCTACTTAACAATTTTATGAAATTGGGCCAAGCCCTTGCCCATTATTTGTGATTGGTTCACTTTTTTCTTTGTACTTAGCAGAGAACTCTAGCTTAGCACAAATATTTGCCTATCAGCTTCAACTGAAGAATTTGCTCCCTGGTCATTATATGATTGAAGTATAAATCCGTCACTTATTTCTAACCTTTCTTAACATCTTCAAGAAAGTCTTTCTCTAAGACGAGAAGATTGGCGTCCCGACTGGCTCTGTACAGCCGTATTGACAGGACGATGACCACGCAGACTAAGATGATGAAAATCACTGCGCTGATTAACAAAACAGTGGCGGCCTGACTGGCTGAAGGGTATGCGATGTAACCGATGCGGAACTCAAGGTTGCTATGCACCACCTGAAAAAGGAGAATTGAATATTTTAAGTATACAACTGAGATTTGAGTCATCCCTCCCTCCTTGTCTTGGTTCATGAAGTCTTTTTATGTAAGGTTGTTGTTCCTCAAGTGAATTCCGAGTGAAAGTTGTTCTACGACTTACCAAGACCACGGAAGCCCTCTGTCATGATAGTTTTTATAACCAAAGAAGCCCTGTCTGGTGTCTTGACACATAAACTCCTCGACATATGGTTGTTCCTTATAGGTAAATTCCTACTTAGATTGTTTTAATACTTACCCAGACTACACGAGGCAGCCCTCTCTCGGTGTCTTGGCCCTTAAAAGCCTGGTCAAAGGGGTTGTTTCTCAAGTAATTACAGCAGCCAAAGAGTTGTTCCCAAGACTTACCCAGACCACAAGAAGCCCTCTTTCTCTCTCTCTCTCTCTCTCTCTCTCCTCTCTCTCTCTCTCTCTCCTCTCTCTCTCTCTCTCTCTCTCTCTCTCTCTCTCTCTCTCTCTCTCTCTCTCCTCTCTCTCTCGCTCTCTCTCTCTCTCTCTCTCTCTCTCTCTCTCTCTCTCTCTCCCTCTCTCTCTCTCTCTCTCATCTCTCCTCTCTCTCCTCTCTCCCTCTCTCCTCTCTCTCTCTCTCTCTCTCTCTCTCTCTCTCTCTCTCTCTCTCTCTCTCTCTCTCTCTCTCTCTCTCTCTCTCTCTCGGCCCCTTGAAGTCCCTGCCAGACTGTTGCTTCTCACTTAAGTTACAACTATATCTATCTTAAGAACTTCCCAGTCTACTGGAAGCCCTCTCTCTTTGTCTTGGCCCTTGAAGTCCCCGCCAGAAAGTCGCTTCTCACTTAAGTTACAACTAATATTTATCTTAAGAACTCCCCAGTCTACTGAAGCCCTCTCTCTGTGTCTGGACCCAAGAAGTCTACGTCAAAGGGTTATTTCTCAAGTAAATTACAACCAAGAAGAGTTTTAAGGCTTACCCATACCACAGGAAGACCTCTCTCTTTGTCTTGGCCCTTGAAGTCCCCAGCAGAAGGTTGATCCTTGGGTAAATTACAACCAAGAACTGTTTCTTCAATGAAGGTCACAAGACATCTCTCTGTTCCAACAACAATGATGACTTCTGAGGCAGTAACTGCACTGTCGATTCGTTTTCCCTTAAAAATATAATGTTTTATAAATAAATTGAAAAAGAGTAAACAATTTTATCACGACAACAATCAAATTGACAAGGGATTCTCTTGCTTAACCAAAGAAGAAAAACGAAGAATTCCTTGCACTGATAAATAAAATAACCTGAGGAAACAGGTCTTTGGTAAGTGGAAAAACTCTTTAGCATACAGACAAGAAATTACTAACACATCTTAAACATTTTGTGAAAACAAAGTACTTTTAAAACCCTTCAAACACTTACAGCAATGTTGTGTACAGTTATTGTTGACCTCTTTTTTAGAAACCAAGGAACAAGGAAACTGATTTTTGGTTTCCAGTTTTAGAATAATCAGTGAGCGATTAGCTAGCTCTTGACTTCACCTTGATTTTCTACAAATCTTCCATCTTGTCATACAATTCGTTTGCAAACTCGTCATGCAGGGGTTGTGGGTTTGAGTTCAAATGGTTATAGACTGCAGGAATTGCAATGACAAGACTGTGAGTCCGAACCCGGCCAAGCTAACCGCTGATTTCACAATGACTACAATAAGTATTGTCGTCTATTTACTGAATCACAATTTCTTGGTTTGTACATTTCATCATAACAAATGGTAAACCAATGTTTGTATGAGACAGATTGGCTGTTGCCAGCTTGGGTTTATATCTCCTTGTGGAGCTTTGCAGAGGTCCCTTGTTGGGAAGATCATCTAAACAAATCAACAAACAAACGACCAACCCCCCACGAGTAGTTTGCCTGTGGGGCTCTGGAAGCATTGAGCATAAATACAGCGCTTTAAACATCGACTTGGGGTAAAACCACAAATATTTTAGTATCGCTCGTATTGTTGTTATGAACTGTGATTTTACAAACAATGATTTGTGTTCGCCCCTCATTAATAAATCCTCACCTTGATCGTCATAAACTCTCCCTCCTTCTCAAACAAGTCATTTTCAAACTTGTCATACTCCGGATCAGGAAAAAACTCCAAGTCAATGTCGTTGTCTTCTGACCATGTTAAGAGGTCACTGACACCGTCCATAATGAAGCCAAAGGTCACGTTACGTTGAGATAGAGAGCTGCTTATGGCTGAGGTTATATCGGGAGTCAGGCACTGCATGAACTCTGATGGACCGTCCAAGGCACACCTCTAGAATTACACAATTTAAACAATGATAATAATAACAATTTCCTTTTCTCATATCAGGTGTTGAAATTTACATTAAATGAATGAAATTGTTATGATGTAAGATTGACAAATTTCATGGCATCTGGACTCACCTCCACAAACTCGATATTCTTGGGTTCATCAATGCCAACTGATCTTTTAGTTTTAGTTGTTTGTCTAGCAACTGTAACAACAAGTGAAGCCATCTGGGTTGTGTCTAGATCAGTCCCTCTGACAACCAACTCTCGGCCACCACTGAGCATTGAAAATAAAACCAAAGGGTTTAAGAAAACAGGGTGCTAGTAGCTAATCTGATCAGGAAATAGTCAGGTTATTTTCACATTTTCAATTGCAAGCGTTTTCAATTTAGATTTCCACTTTGTTGACTCGTGTAGCTTCAACTCACTCATAAAACTGCAGCCTTTTTGAAATACAAATTTAAGATTGTGGTTAAATTAGTTGCTGTTAAAATGCAACAGAAATGGAGATGTACTCACGCATAGATACTGCTGGTTGGACTGACTTGAGTAATGACAGGGTTGTTGGTGAAAGTATACACCTCGCTCGTTTTGTCTGCTCCATCAAAAGACATCTTGAGAACTTCTGTCTGCCCAACAGATCCCTCAGAGCTTGTGCACACTGCTTCCGTCTCAGTCACTGGGCTGTAAAATAAATCAAAGTTATGCAGCAGATGACACATCACTATAAAAGTCTTTTCTAAACCAGCTGTTACTATTTGATGAGATTCTGATTAGATCTCAATCTTAAAAAGTAATAAAGAAAACCACTGATAACAGGCTCTACCTCAATTAAATTATACAATGTCTTATTTGTTATGTTTTCACTTGCCTTGTTATAGTGCAAGCTGTATCACCGATGAATGCCTCAATATTCCGTCCTGTATTTAGAGCCTTTCCGTTGATTGTTATACGAGTCCCACCAGCTGCAGGTCCAAAACCAGGACTGAAACTTGTAATAGATGGAACCTGGCAGGAAAATCAGAACCAGAAAATCAAGACACTCAAAATCAACCAGACCACGTGTCCTTTTATATGTCAGCAATCAGTGGTCTTGAACTCATCGAAAAATAAACAATTATTTCCTTATCTTGTCTTCATATTGATTGATTGGTTTGTTGATTCAAATACAATTGAGGAATAGAAGACAAATTGTTCCATGCGCCCCGTGTTGGATGGACTTCTTTTAAATTTCAATTTAGATTGATTTTCAACAGCTTCAAGTTTTATTTATCTTTAGAAACCGTAAACTACATAAGGGTTGTAATCAAACCTACCCTATATTTAAAGTTGACATCTCCTGAGCTTTCCTGTCGTGTTGCCCCATCACCTCCCAAGACTGTCAGCGATACCGGCACCTCACTTTCTACTCTTGATTGAGTTCGGCAACTCACACTGTGAAATCAATTCAGATTGTACTTTCTTTTGAAACCCTGACTTGACAAAGGAAAGACAACAAAGGTTCCTATGATATGTACCAGGATTTTTTGTTCTCTTGTGAGGAAATATGAGTTCACCAGGAATTGCAAAACCTGAGCCACAAGCCACAGCCGATAATCTGCCATGGTAGGCTGGAATTACGGAACACTCAGACTTTCCTCCCATTGAGCCAAATACAATGATAAACAATTAATACAACCAATTCATTCTTGTAAGCCACATTTGTATTCAAAAAAGGACAAAGGTCTGGAATCAGGGATTACACAATAACCCCAAGAAAATAGGAGAATACGAGCCTCAATTCCAGTACCTTCTGTCCCTCTTTGTATGGGGAAACACTACCTAATTGAACGTTTGGGTGAATATACACACCAGTTGTCCGACTAACTACAAAAAGGAGAGGGCGCTTCAAAGTTGCTCCCGGAATTGAAAAAGAAAAAAACCCTTTAGCATGAATATGCACATCATCCAGCATGAAGTGGTTAAAAGAGACTTCCAATGGAATCCAACAACTTGGTGTGCAAGTTTAAGTGGAAAAAGCTAAAATCCAACACAAACTGTGAACTGTAAATAATTCCAAGTTTAGAAGTGTCTGTGTGCAGTTCTACTTAGTTTAGTTTTGTCTTTATGATTCAATAACTGACACAATGTCTTGGATTTGATAATATTTCTTACCTGTAACCAGTCTCATAGTAGGATTCCAGTCCATCCAGATGACATTCTTGGTCCCCAATCATCACATTCAGTACAGTATGTAACCCTCTGCCAATATCTGTTCCCATTACAGATACGATGGTGTTACCTTCTATAGGTCCAGTCATTGGATATATCTAAACAATCAAGTATTGTCAAATCATTATGTCAGTTGTTGGTATTAATTGATGGTTTTGGTCATTGATCTTCACATTCATTCCTCTATAACTGTACTCATTACAGAGCCCCTGCTAGCTTGGAAGAGTCAAGGTTATATTTTTCTACAAAAAACTAGAAAGAAATTGTCAATCTCACAATGTAGCTTTCATTTAAACAAAATAGATATAAATCCTCACCTAGTTGTCAATAATGTATGTGATATTTACTCACCTCTTGGAAGATTGGATCAGGGTATTTGGTACCGTTATTATGGATGCTGGGATATCGTTGTACTTCCTGACCACCCATTACTCAGCATCAATAATCACTAACCGATAAATCTACTCACATCTAGGAGGATTGGATCAGGGCAGTTGGCATTGTTATTATGGGTAACCCACTGTCCTTCTGCTGTTGTACAAGACTCTGTTAGTTCACACATAGCATTACACCAAACACACTCAAGCTCTGGCCTGGCAGTAACACATCGACTACAATCTGGCTTCAAGACTCCACACTTGTAAAGTGTTGCTGTAGCAATAATACAAGTTCAACACAATCATTTGAAAGTCCGATGTTATGGGAATCTGAAATTGCTGTTATAAAGATGATCAAGGTGTTCAGAATTAATGCTAAAATGCATGCAGCCTTTGTAACAAAACAAAACAATCAAAGTCAACAGAGAACTTCATCAGTCAGCAACATCTCTCCTTTGTGAGATACTTATGTAATCACTGTAGGTCAAACTCACCATTATTGTTGAATACGTCATCTAGAATGTGACGGTTATTACTCGTGTCTGTCCACTCAATGGTCAGTTTCACAATCAGCTCTGCTTCATCAGTTGACGTGTAGGTATACTGTGGTGTGCAAACGGGTTGATATAAAACAAAGTTCAACTCAAATCTTGCCATCTAATTTAACAATGACAATTTAGGTTTCGCGATTTCAAAAAATGTGTTCTTCGTAATGGTCTATGGAATTACTTTACTTACAGCTTTCAAGTCACACACGATGGCATCAGCATTGCGCTGAGCAGTTGTACTCTGACGTATCCCCTCGATATCAAAGCTACATTCAAAGCTAGCAGTCTGAGAGATCAAAAAATAAATGGAAAGTAAAGTTAGTTTAAACAACGTCACTTTAACAAGGAGGGTACAGTAGTTGTTCTCCCGGGAGTGAAGCCAATTCAGATTGAAAAGGTAGCCTAAATGTAAATACTTTCTACACCATTATTTAATGCCAGACCATTGTAAAGAAAAAAAAGCCTAAATTAGAGGCAGTCACTGCAATTGCTTTTGATTTTTTTTCCTGTAGAATTTTATAGGAATCAATCAAAACAACTTATTGAGGAAGCTCCTGATGCAAACACACTTTCAAATATGTTCTGTTTTGAATGAGCTCCTGTATATCTTGTTATGGCTTTTTTCACTCTACCCTCCCTTAGTCTCAGACCAGCATTTGTCCTTGTTGAATATCTTACTAAATTTGCTGCTATTTTTAAAGTGCTATTTATCGCGTTTCCCGCTCAACAACACACAATAAATGTAGGGAAACATTTTCAGTACTCACAAACGTAACTCAATCTGGGGATTTTCATTGAACCAGTTCCTCTTCAGCTACTTCATTGGTTTCTTTTTTTTCTATCTCTAACTTCCTTCTGTCCAATGTTTGGTGGGTTTTTTTCTTAGACTGTAAATGCTGTTATTTTTTACTGGTGTACTTTGCGCAATAAACAGGATGCTGTATCATCTTATATTATTTAAACAATCAAACTGATTATTTTTTTGTTTTACTATTTCCTCTTCGTTTTATATTGCTTATGTATAACTTCGTTTAGTCTTAGAAGAGTAAAATATTATTTAGTTGTTATTATGTAATATTATAACACAGTTAATTTAGAGTTTGATTTCATTGCAATTAAGTAGACAGTAAAATGTTTTTGCGGGGGATGGGGCTGTGACGTCACTGACGTCACTTTAAATTAATTTATGTTATTGAATGGTAACCAACCTGAGTCTCATCGGGTAGATTAATAGTCATGACTTGTAAACTTTTTTCAATTCCACTGGGCAGAAGGACTTCAGTATTCTGAGCCAGCAGCTGGGGGCAGGAACCCGGACCCTTCGTTGAAGACAACGCTGGATTCTAAAGAATTAACACAAAATCACGATTTATCAGGCATTTTTGTCTTCATTGATATGGACACCTCAATAACACTGTAATAATACGTTATTTAAAAAAAACGGAATAGGATGTGCATTTAGAAAGGATGATAGTTGTGGTGAGTTTAGTCTTACGTTTTGTCCTGTAATGATGATTTCATTTTGTCCAGAGCAAGAAGTGCTCTGACGAGTGCATCTATTCTCAAAGACACACCAGTCACAGGCCCAGCGACTACCAGCACAAGATACACAACTACGGCAAACACAAACAGAAAACAACAATACAATCAACGGGGGGAAAAACTACACCAAATAAACACCACAAAACAAAACAACAAGAAAATGCTACCAATACTAATAAAAATATTTTGGACTGAGAAAATAAACAGGTATTTCAAGCAAATGCGAAGCTCGTTTACTCCAAGGAATTAAATCTAAACCAAAAAATAGGAAGAATAAAACAAAGTAATCTTACGAAGTATGAGTTGAGCATTCATAGAAGTAGAAACTTGTATCTGCAAAACTGACTGATGTTTCACTGGAATGGACGCTCAGTGTAACCGTTACAGCATCATCTGGAAAAAATGTATATTTGTTTTGTACTAACAAATGTATTGCCAACATCTTTAGGCAAACAGCTTTTTGTATATTTTTCTGAAGCAGCCCCAATTTTGTGTTGGACTTACCTCCTTGTTGAATTGGAGGTATCCCATTACCAGGTGGAGAGACACATCCAAGATCCTCATTAGTCTTTGTAGCTTGAGATACGTAGGATCCAAACCAACACTCATATCTCATGCTGGTCAGTAAGTCTGGTAACTGCTCTACACTCACGGTGATCTGGCAAATGTATATTTTAATGTATATACAAGATTTACACAAATCAATATTAAACAGTGGCTGATTATGGACTGGAAAGTTGGAAAACCTTACATGTTGAATATCATGTACCTCAGCAAAAGACTGCCATGTCAGTCCAAAAAAAATAATAAAATCACAAAGTGGTTCAGTCCTTTAATTTCCAATAATTATTATTTCAATTTTACTTACATTTTGTAAGTACAACAAATTCTTCCCACTGTGTGTTAACACCATAGATTGGGGGGAAAAAGGGTGGGCGGGAAATAAAAATGAGAGAATTATTTTCATTTTTTCATTTTTTCAAGTTGACACTTACCTGTTGTTCTGTGAGAGTGATTGGTAGACTGTCATAAGGAGCCACATTGGTTATCTCAATACACTGTGCAGTATTGTAGGCTAACCATCGGGTTGACGCATCAGGCATGTTGCATTCAGAATACAAGGTGCATCTAAATAGGTAAAGAATTCATTTCAAAAGATTGTTTTAAGGTGGTCAGAATTGTTTAAATCAAATGAAAATCCATCCCTCCCTGCATCCGTACTAATACACGTCTCACACGTTGTATACTGACCACAATTCTCAACATGCATCTTAATCAGTCAAGATACAATATTTACTGTCTCTGCAGAGTACACCAGCCACAGTATGGGTCTCCATCCCTCCCTGCATCCGTACCAATACACGTCTCACACGTTGTATACTGACCACAATTCTCAACACACATCTTAATCAGACAAGATACAATACTTACTGTCTCTGCAGAGTACACCAGCCACAGTATGGGTCTCCATCCATCCCTGCATCCGTACCAATACACGTCTCACACGTTGTATACTGACCACAATTCTCAACACGCATCTTCAAAAACTTTGAAACAAAATTCAAAAGGTGAAATCAAGTTAGAAGTTTGAGAGCATAAGAAAAAGTTATTTTTATTTTCCTGTCATACCTTTTTACCTTTTGTTCATCGCGACTATACGTTTCTCTTGTTGAATCATTAATCTTGTTATTTGCCTTTTGTTTAGTGAGTATGTACATCTCTCTTGTTGTATCATTAATCTTGTTATTGTACCTTTTGTTCAGTATGTACAACTCTCTTGTTGCATCATTAATCTTATTATTGTACCTTTTGTTCAGTGAGTATGTACATCTCTCTTGTTGTATCATTAATCTTGTTATTGTACCTTTTGTTCAGTGAGTATGTACATCTCTCTTGTTGTATCATTAATCTTGTTATTGTACCTTTTGTTCAGTGAGTATGTACATCTCTCTTGTATCATAAATATTGTTATTGTACCTTTTGTTCAGTGAGTATGTACATCTCTCTTGTTGTATCATTAATCTTGTTATTGTACCTTTTGTTCAGTGAGTATGTACATCTCTCTTGTTCCATCATTAATCTTGTTATTGTACCTTTTGTTCAGTGAGTATGTACATCTCTCTTGTTGTATCATAAATCTTGTTATTGTACCTTTTGTTCAGTGAGTATGTACATCTCTCTTGTTGTATCATTAATCTTGTTATTGTACCTTTTGTTCAGTGAGTATGTACATCTCTCTTGTTGCATCATTAATCTTGACATCTTTAAGGACTGATCCACTCATATCAAGGTCTACCCTTTCATACAGTCTGGCTGTGGTATTGCTTTGGATATGAACCTGTAACACAGCGGGGGAAGCCTATTTAGATATCTTTGATATGTCTAAAAACAAATTAAGAATAGATGACCAGCGTCCAATGTCATGGCTCTGCTTACTGTAAAACTGTAAGTCTGTGGGCCATAAGCGCAGAATTCCGCGGTAAGCAGAGCCATGAACTTGGTCCCAACTGTACACTTAATCCTGAAGTTTATGTTCTTTATATTTTGGATTCTAATAGCGATATTGTTGTATAAATACATGAAAAAGCTTGATGACTGCGATGATAGTTATGGAGACTTACAGGTAAAACTCCAACATGATAGTCACAATTGATGTGAACCTCCTCTTGAAAAGAATTTGTCTGAAAATGTGACTTGAAAGTGTGCAAAGCTTGATTTATGAATCGGATATCCTTCTAGAAAGGTGTGCTTCAAATGCAAACAAACGAATGCTCACAAAACACTTACCTTTAAGAGCTCTCCACTGGAGTCAGTTCCTATTATAGCTACAGTGTGGTTCATTTCAGTAGTTGTAATGATGGATGACATCAGGGTGTCTGTAAATAAATGCACATTAAAATCGGATCTTTACAAGCATATGATGTTAAAACAAATGTCAATGAATTATTGTGAGCAACAAGTCGCAATAATGTTTCAATGCGGGATCATATAGCAAATGCCTTTGAAACTATAACATACTGAAAGTGCATTCACTTTTATGAACAATCTTTAAATTATCGGATTTATTTCACAATGACTTGGTTGCATTTACCTGATAGTTCCAGCACAGCACTGGATGTTGTTACACCTATTCCTTTAGCGTACCGATATAAACGGGTTGAACCATCAGCAAAAGGATGACACAGAAACCCATCTGGACTAAGCTAGAAAAGGAAGAATAGAAACTTGTTTCTAATACCTGATAGTTCCAGCACAGCGTTGGTTGCGGTCACATCAATGCCTTTAGCATACTTGTATACTTGGGTGTCCAGTTCAATAGGATGACACAAAAACCCATCTGGACTAACCTAGACATAAAGCGATACATAATTAGCCATTATTGTACACTTACATGCATTACATTTGCAATGTTAGCTGCATCAACAACAATGATTGTTACATAAATTTCTGTGCGATATCCAGCTGTGTGGTATCAAAGAAAACAGGAAAATATTGATCTCTTTTGTTTCTCTTTAAACAGTTCATCACCTCATGTCCAAAAGGTGCAAGACAATTGAACACACAGAACGCTTTTTTTGGTCAAAAAGCACAAACACAATAACACAGTGAGTTATTTTCCATAAGAGGAATCGATTTATAAAGCGGAGTAATAATTTGCTGTTTTGATAGTAAACTTAATTGAGAGTTTGTAGTAAATATTTAATTAATAAGTTGCGCATAAATAAACCCTGTCAAATTAGTTTCTTTAGATACAATAAAAACAGTACACGGAAATGTTATATTCCTGTTTTACAGGCAATTACAAAATCATTTACCAAACTTTGACTTTCGAAGAACTTTCAAGTCGTCTTTCAGGATTCAAGCTGCTATTACGATAAGAAAATTATTGTTCTTACACTTAAGGATTCATACACATCAAGAGCATTTCAAGGATTTTTAATGTAAAATATCCTTTTGTAAATGTTCATTACTTGTTTCTTCTTCTAACTTTTCAATTAGGCATCTCGAATATTATCTTAAACATTGAAATCGATTGGAATCCTACCTAAATGTAGCTGATCATACTTATACTGCAGTCATCGTAATGGTTTACAAGCTCCCTGATCTGTATTAATTTATCCCTCATCGTAAACATGCACATAATTTGCATTATACAGGTTTACTTAAAATGATTGAAGCTGACCATACTTATACACTGGAAATCTAATACAGAAGGATCCATCCAAGTACTGCACTGAGTAGCCATCTCCATCTTGAATACATCCCCTGACTGCTTCCTTGAAGGCATCTAAAATATCACTCATCTTATACACACACAATGCTGACTGATCACTAGGTACATCACTAGTCCCATCAGCTCCTTCATTCTTAGCAAACACAGCATGCAACACCATGTCCTCAGCATTCAAACCTAATGATACAGCAAGATCCTGACCCGCTGTGCCAATATGAGCAGCTTGTACCAAACTGTACACACTACCATCTGATCCTTGGCATTGTAGGGTGATTTCTGTGTAAGAGTCAAATAATTGACTGGTCTGACAGACTCTGTTCATTTTAGAAACAAAGACACTGGAACCCAAATCCTGCTTTTGATAAGTGAAGAAGTATGTGAATCCATCATATGAGAAACCGGCAACGTATCTGATATGGAAAGGATTTTGAGTATAAGAATCATCAAATACAGTAGATGAAGAAAACCCTGTGCCTGATGGGGATATCAACAACCCTTCTGTACTGAGGAGTCTTCTCCATCTAGCCCTGGTCCAGTTGGTCCATCAGTTCCTGGTGCAATCAAACCAACAGTGGACAACTCTCCAAAACCAGCAACATTATGCACTGGACAAAACAATACATCAGTCAAATCATCTGGATTCCTGAACTGACACTTTCCTCCATTCTCACTTCCACATGTAATCAACCGATTCTGATTATCTTATATCAGGATTTTTATTGTAGTTGGTGAATATATCACATCTTTCCTCTCCTAGTTCTTGACATGTACTAACATTCTGTAGCAGATTCAATGAACTATCCAGTCTGTATAAGTAGTTGACAGCTCCAACATACACAGCTCCATCAGGGCCAGATAGAGTGAAATGATTGAATTTAGCATTGTGGTTACCAGATGGATCATTGGGAGGTCTAGGAGGATAAGGATTACTGAATGAAGCAATGTGATAAGATGACAGATCCCCTTGCCATTCAGCTGATACATCACTACTTAATAAGCCCAGCAGGATCAAACTTACAGGCAATAAGAGGGTTACGTGGCCCCTCCGGGCCTCCATAGGGTAAATTTTCGACATAGGGACAATATAAATTACCTTTCGACTTGTATTCTGTTTCTTTCGGGGTATGTACAAAGATTCAGTCACAGTATGACAAACGCATGACTGGAGAAAGATCCGAGAACTTTTCACAACTGGTAACTTTGTTGCTCTTAATTTTTCAAGGCTCTCCAAAACACACACGAACGAAAACAAAACAAATTGTCTGCAAGAAACTAAACTGACAAGCAATTTATGGATTGCTTTGATTGGAATAATGATGGCTCACGCGATTCCAGAGTTGTTTTAGAAAGATTCAGTGATTGCAGGCTATAAATACACTACTTTGTTTACGTTGGCAGACAAAAACGTCAGCGATTTAAGAGAGCCAGAGTACCCAGCAGTTGAGACAACGATTACGAAACGGAAATAATCTTGCGATAAAAATACAGTCATTTCACACACATCAGTGTGGCGGGTTGGCCTTTATTATGTACCCAACTGGAAGGAAATGTCAGACATGAGAGCAGGGTCTTGTTCATTGTTATTTGACACAAAGTCCTTTATCAAAATGTTTTTTGGACTCCCGCAGTTGTGTTCACACAACATTGCATACATATACGTTTCAAAAACGCATGTCGCAAACACTGCAAACGATCCATTGGACGTTTTCAGAACATGGATGTATAAAGCCTACATTCAATAAACATGTTTCATGGCTGTACAGGAAATAGATGGAAATATGATGTACTTAATTCTGGTTAAAAGAAACAAAAACATTACTAATAAACTTTATAGACACAGTCTGCTCGTGTAAAGAGCAGGGTCTTCAGTTCTGTTCTGAATCGTCCCAGAGAAACAATAGTCCGGATAGAATCGGGTAGTTCATTCCAGAGAACAGGTCCGATATTTTAATATAAGTGTTGGTGTGTGGGAAATTACCTAATTTCCTAACTACTCCTGCATCATCGATTGGAAAAACGAAAACAAATAGCGGTTTTTTTTGTCTTACCCTTTTTGTTCGTTTGCTATCCATTAAACGAAAAACATTGTTTAGCGCTTGTAAATATTTTCTTATAGAGAGGCTTTCTCGGGTTCAATTCAATTTTGTGATGGACTCAATTGACCGTATTTCTGACCGCTTGGGGCGCTTTTAATGGCGCAGTTCCTCGCATCACAGTTACAGTGCTATCTTATGTTCGCTCATGCCTATATGTTATTTTCTTGTTGCTTTCATCAAATATGTAACAATAATGACAACAATTGCAAAACAGTTTGTTTTTTTCTTCTTATACGCATCACGTAAATTTGGTTTACACACGCCCTCACACGGAAAAGGCTGCGAATGTCCGATAGGGGTCCAGGAGACCTTAGGAAATTGGAAAAACAAATTTAATAGTGTTTTTATCCGCATTTAACAGTAGCCTTCCAGGCAACACTATATGGCACCTACACCAACTGCAAAAGTCATCCGAAAAGGTTAATTTTAAATTTGAATTTTGTATTGTGAAAAGTTTCGCGCGTAAATCAAAACATTTTATTAGGAACTATGTGTTTGGTACCGATCATTTCCATTATTGTTATCTATAATGGATATCGATGGCTATTACCAAGAAATCAAAATGACGCTTGTTTTTAAATTGGTCCCACTGTCCAATAAGGCACGAGAGGAGCTTTACAATTCCACGAGAAAATCCCTCCTAAACGTTTGCAACACCAAGTCCATTAAAGAGGGGCTCCATGTTCCAACTCAGTTTTGTGATGCAATTGTTTTCCAATCGACATGGTCTTTTGGGGAAAAGGTGGGAAATTACAAGTCAATAACCTTACATTAAAAACGGTGTAGTGCCATTGTATTTGATACCCTTCTGATGCGAATTTTGTCAACATCCAAAACATCCAATGACGCCATTTAAAAAAAAAAATGGGTGTGTGCATTATTGTCCAGGAAATGTTAGGTCCGTTCCTGAGTTGTTGTGATATTTGATAAAAACGGCATTGTGCTTAACATTTTGATTGACGCAAAAATTCCTCTTTGGAATGTGCGGACTATTTTGTTGTTGATATCTAATGAGGTCATGTCTCAAATTTTCCTCTGGGACACAGTATGAAATAAAATGAAATTTAGCTATATTTTAGTGAGGTTAAGTAAGCACATTACTTTAGACTTATTTAAATACTCACTGGTATTGTACTACAGACGGATCCTTCCAAGTACTGCACTGAGTAGCCATCTCCATCTTGAATACATCCCCTGACTGCTTCCTTGAAGGCATCTAAAATATCACTCATCTTATACACACACAATGCTGACTGATCACTAGGTACATCACTAGTCCCATCAGCTCCTTCATTCTTAGCAAACACAGCATACAACACCATGTCCTCAGCATTCAAACCTAATGATACAGCAAGATCCTGACCTGCATGGCCAATATGAGCAGCTTGTACCAAACTGTACACACTACTATCTGATCCTTGGCATTGTAGGGTGATTTCTGTGTAAGAGTCCAAGAATGGACTGGTCTGACAGACTCTGTTCATTTTAGAAACAAAGACTCTGGAACCAAAATCCTGCTTTTGAGAAGTGATGAAGTATGTGAATCCATCATATGAGAAACCAGCAACGTACCTGATTTGGAAAGGATTATTAGTATAAGGAGCATCAAATTCAGTAAATGAAGAAAACTCTGTGCCTGATGGGGATATCAACAACCCTTCTGTACTGAGAAGTCTTCTGCTAACTGGTGGGATACTTCTATACCCATCCTCATTAGCATAAGTCACAGCTACATACAACCAGTCTCCTCCATCTGGCCCTGGTGCAGTTGGTCCATCAGTTCCTGGTGCAATCAAACCAACAGTGGACAACTCTCCAAGACCAGCAACATTAGGCACTGGACGAAACAACACATCAGTCAAATCATCTGGATTCCTGAACTGACACTTTCCTCTATTCTCACTTCCACATGTAATCAACTGATTCTGATTATCTAATATCAGGATTTTATTGTAGTTGGTAAATATATCACATCTATCCTCTCCTCGTTCTTGACATGTACTTACATTCTGCAGCAGATTCAATGAACTATCCAGTCTGTATAAGTAGTTGACAGCTCCAACATACACAGCTCCATCAGGACCAGATAGAGTGAAATGATTTAATTTAGCGATGTGGTTACCAGATGGATCATTGTGAGGTCTAGGAGGATGAGGATTACTGAATGAAGCGATGTGATAAGATGACAGATCTCCTTGCCAATCAGCTGATACAACACTACTTAATAATCCCAGCAGGATCAAACAAACATCCAACAAGAGGCTTACGTGGCTCCTCCGGGCCTCCATAGGGTCAATTGTCGACATCGGGGCAACAAGAATTACTTATCGACTTTTCTTTTTCTGTTTGTTTCGGGGTATGTACAAAGCTTCAGGCGCAGTATGACAAACGCATAGCTGGAGAAAGATGTCAGACTTTTCCTCAACGAGCAACTTTGTCGCTCTAAATTATAAAAGACTCTACAAAACAAACACGAACGAAAACAAAACAAAAGTGTCTGCAATAAACTTAACTGACAAGCAATTTATAAAATGCTTTGTTTTGGACAATGTTGGCTCACGCGATTCCAGAGTTGTTTTAGAAAGATTCTGTGATTGCAGGCTGTCAATACACCACTTTGTTTCTGTTGGCGGACACAAACGTCAGTGATTTAAGAGAGAGAGAGTACCCAGCAGTCGAGACAACGATTACGAGACGGAAATAATCTTGCGATAAATATACAGTCATTTTACATACATCAATCGTGTTGGCCCTATATGTTGTTTACCCAACTGAGAAAAAAATGTCAGGCATGAGAGCAAGGTTTTTTTCATTTTTTTTATTTGACACAAAGACCTCGATTGCAAAATATGTTGTTGAATCCCGTAGTTGTGTTCACACATCATTGCATACCCAGGGGTCACAAACGCATTTCGCAAACATCGCGAACTATGCATCGGACGGTTTTCGGAACATGGATTTGTAAAGCACACATTCAATAAATATGACTCATGGCTGTACAGCAAATGGATGGAAATAGGATGTACTTAATCAGAGTGAAAACATAAAACATTGCTAAGAAACTTTGTAGACACAGTATGCTTGTGTAAAGAGCAGGGTCTTCAGTTCTGTTCTGAATCTTTCCAGAGAAAAAATGTTCCCGATAGAATCGGGTAGTTCATTCCAGAAAACAGGTCCGATCTTTTAATATAAGTGTTGGTGTGTGGGAAATTACCTTATTTCTTAACTACTCCTGCATTATCGATTACAACAATGAAAAACAGAAGAATATATATTTTTTCAAATTTATTCGTTTGCTATCCCTTTTACGAAACGGATTGTTTAGCGGTGTTAGATGTTTTCTTATAGGGAGGCTTTCCGATCAGGTTCAATTCAATTTTGTGATGGTCTCGATTGACCGGTTTTTTGTACTGCTTGTGGCGCTTTCAACTGCGCAGTTCCTCGCATCACATTTATAGTGTTATCTTATGTTCAGACATGCCTGTATGTTGTGTT